>JALPQD010000110.1:277500-1020000 GCA_023101885.1 Typhlomys cinereus | reverse complement strand
ATGTACCACTGCAAATGGGCCTGTGAGCTTCAGAGTTCAGCCCTCTGCATTAGCTTTCAGCAGTTTCTGGTCTGATAGAAGTTGGAGTTCTTCCTTTTTCAAGAGTTTATTTCTAAATGAAAGCAAAGAGTCTAATCAAAATAATGTATGCTGGGTTGGAAAGATACCTCAGTCAGTAAAGTGCTTGTCTTGCACCCCCAGACCCCACATAAGACAAACAGGGTGTGGTGGTGTGTGCTTGTAATACCATGCTGAAAGGCAGAAATGGGTAGATTCCCTAGAGCTTGCTGGTCAGCCAGCATAGCCTATCTGGCTGAGTTCTAGGCCAAAACAAAATGAAACAATAACACAAAGAAGGTGGTTAGTATCTAAGGAATGATGCAGATGTTGTTCTTTAGCCTCTACATGCATGCAGTGCATGTACAGTACAGTACTACATGTGAGTGCAGCCATGATCACATGTTCTTACACATGCATGTACTTGTATGCATACTTGTGTAAGCATACCTCCCCCCCACACACAGAGTGATGTTTGTCTGGAAGCCATGCTGAGTCAGAAGTAAAGGGGTCTCTGTGGAGTGAATTGACTCAGAAAGCCAAGCTACAACTAGATGGAAACCAAGCAGTACTGAAGTCACTGAATGATCAACACTATGAAATACATGGTTTTCCTGCCTCCTTGTTTCCTAGGATAAGTTTCCTAAGTCAATATTTTCCAAGCAGGCTCACACTAGTGTTGAAGCAAAGCAGTACTCCTGGAGACCTATGTCAAGATGCTAGCAGTCAGAAGCATAGAAATCCACAGGACTTTCTGTCTTGGGTAGAAGAGGTATTTCTATTGCTGTCCACGAAGAGAATTCATCTTTGAAGAAATTCAAGGGTTTTGTTTTGTGTGTGTATATGAAAAGCACCTTTTCTCCTTGTTCATCAAAGTTCTCTGAGGTAGGCAGCTCGTGGATTATATTTGAAGTAGGAGTGATGTAATAAAATAATAATAATAACAGTAACAACAACAACAATGGAAGCGATGAGTCTGTGTCCCAGTCCACAGAACAGGGACCTTGAAGAATGAAATGACATTCTGCTTTTGAAAAGAGTCCTCTTTAGCAATTCCCCCACTGAAAACAGTTTCATGCACCTTCCCATCCCTTCTCTTATTTATCTCTACCAGAAGCATTTTCATCAAAACTAAGTGCTTGGTGTTTAAGAGTTCTCCCAACACTGCTCCTTACTCACCAAATAGAGTCATAATCCTTCGTATGTAACTTCCAAATCCTTTGCACAATAACCGATTGCTTCCCCGAAAGAGGATTGTGACTTCAGATGGAGAATAAGCCGCTGAAGGAAATTAACTCTCCAGAACTGAAAGCCCTGTTCTGTTCTCCTGGAGATGAGGAAAGAAAAATCAGGAGGCTGCCACCCAAACATCACAGCATCCTTCAAACTGCCTATAGAAGTTCAGGGCAGATAGTCCCTTACAAGGCTGTGCTACCCTCTTATTTAAAGCTCACAAGCAAGAGATAGTACTCATTTCCTGAAATCATTTGGTCCCTTTCAGGAAAGGGTTTGGGTCAGCCTTAGTTCTTCAAGGCTTCCTTAATGTTATTCAGGCCGTATCTTCTTTCCTTTGATTTTTTCTTTTATACATTAGTTGCATCCTAACAGAGTTTCTTCTTTTTGCACTTGAGAAGGGGAGACTCTGAGAAATAAAAGGAAGTCAGAACATCCCATTTGGTTTGGAAGAAAGAAAACAGACATGTTTGTTGACAAGTGGTACGTGTGGCTCACAAGGTTGACATGTTTGCCCTCTGAAAGCCAGCCCACAGGGCACTAAAAAAGAAACATCAAAGCAGGCAAATCAAGGAGGTGCTTGGGTTTTACAAGGTCACCCATCAACAGTGGGTGGATTAAGGCACAGAAGTAAAAAGCCTTTTGACTGAATTCACAGCTTTGAGTCCTGGCAACACTCACAGGTAAGGCCAAGAGGGTCATGACCTTTTCAGTCCCAGCTTTTCTCATCTGGAACACATGGCGTGGGTAAAGCCCTGATCCTCTTGTCCTTCAAGGGATCTTTTAGAAAGCCAAGTAAATGGTCAGAGAGATAGCTCAGTGGGTAAGGTGTCTGCTTGCAAACCTGTCCACTTGAGTTCAATTCCTAGAAGCCCATATGATGGGAGGAGAGAACTGACTTCTGAAAGTTGTCCTCTGACCTCTCCCCATGTATCATGGCATGCATATGTGCATCTTCTCTCTCAAATAAACAAATTAAATATATAATTATAGTTATAAGAAAAAGCTAACACTTTTTTACAAAGCCAAATTAAGAGATGGATGTGTTTGCACTTTGTGCAATTCTTGCTTAAAACAAGGCACCAAGATTTTTTTCGGGGGAGAGGGCATGTCCAGAGATATTCAATGTGTCACCTGCTAGCCCTATGTGATCCCAGGCCAGTACTCCTCTAGGGTATAGCTGTCCATACATGGCTCAGATCCTTTAAACCCACTGTTTCATTTGAGATATACAGTTAGGTGGGGCTTCTGGAGGCAGCCCCAGGTAAGACTCCTGGACGAGAAGCTGCTGCTACCGAGGGAACATTCTCAGGTTTTCATGTGTGTTGACAAATTCTTCAAAAGGACAGCTGAGAGCTGTGGGCAACCAACTCTCACAGCAGCCATGGGATAGATAGGTGGGGTTGCCCCTTGGGGGGGTCACCAGCAACATTCACTGCCAAAGGGAAAAAACAGCCAAAAGAAAACCAAAGGTCTCAAGAGGCTACTATGGTTTTTATTCCCCAAAGTTCATGAGTGGGAACCCAATCACAGATCAGCGGTATTGAAAAGTGAGACCACTGGAGAAAAAGCAGGTAATGGGAGTTCTTCTCCCATGAGTGGATGAATATTGCTCCTTTGGGAATGGTTTGATTATCTCAAGAGCTGACTTACTGTAATAACAAATCCAGTCTTTTCCACTCTTACCCTTTCTGCCTTCTATTCTCCCATGATTGGATGAATGTTGTTCCCTTGGGAATGGCTTGATTATCTGAAGAGCTGGCTTACTGTAATAAATCCAATCCTCTCCACTCTTACCCTTCTGCCCTCTATCATGGATGACATGCAGAAAGGTCCTCAGCAGGTGCCAATGCCAAGTTCTTCGGCTGCCTGGCTTCCATAGTTCTGGGCCAAGCCAACTTCTCTTCTTTAGAAATCCTCTGATCTCAACCATTCTGTGATAGCAGCACAAAGGATAGAATTGGGTATTTGCTGGCCTTGGAATCTTTCTCCTGTCTCTCCTTCTATCACTTGTCAATTCATACTGGTCTTGTGAGTGTCGTTTTAAATATTATTCCTGCTAGAAAACCTTCCTTCACTCTCCCAGATCAACTTAGTCCCTCTGCATGATCTCATAGTCCCTTGAGCTTCCTTCAGAGGTGCTTACTAAGTTGTAACTTACATCTGCAATCCTATGTTTGATATCTACTTCTGTGAAACATTATAAGGCCTATGAAGGCATGGATGATATGTGTCTTTCTCTGCTTTGAAGCCATGCTACCTGAAACACAGGGCTTCTCAGAAGAGTATTTCAATCCTATTTTGTAAAGCTCGATATTACAATGCTTAGTATTATTTGTTGAATGAAAAATGGAACACTACTGGTACAGGAAGCTCAAAGACTGATGTAAAGGATTCCGCAGTTCCTTTTCCATAAGTACTTTTCATAAAATGTTCTAAGGAATTACATTGTCCTTCAAATCAGATATTTGGCTTTCCCCATTTAGATCCTTCAACCGAAATTCTTTATTCCTTAGTCACGTTCACTTTTGGTTCTATCTAGGCTCCATCCCCTGCTTAACCCCAGCAGCATCTTCCTTCCATATTTGCCCATTCTTTAAACGTCATTTCCTGTGAAGCTCTCCCAGACTTCTCACCCTCCTTCCTGTCTTCACTTATTTGGCCTTTACCAGTCACCTGCAACTGTCACATTGTGTTTTATGTGCTATAGACAATTCTGGAGCTGCCTGTCTGGCTTGCAGACATCTCTCTGAGTCTGTCTGTTCCATTAGACTGCATCTATCATTGCCTACACTCTTTAAATATTTAGCAATCCTAAGACTGGTACAGTGGCTTCCCAAAGGCGGAGGATTATGGGAGTCTTTCCCTTCTGATATATTTTTCATATTCTCTATAATGCAGCTACATTACTTTTATAATTAAAAAAATTTCCAAATAAAAACAAATAAAGTACTTCTTTAATTCGATTTCTTTGAAATCCAGAAATAATTGTTCTCATTAGGTAGCTAGACCTTGGAAGTACTAGGACTCATTTAGATCAGATTGGAAAAAATTCAGAAGTGGTTATTAGCACACACCAGTTCCTCCAAATATAAATTGCTCTTTCTCGATGACAGACCACATTTTCTGGGGCACATCTAATTCTGCCCTAGTTCTGGATTTCCTGGAACACCCTCCAGGGTCAGGCCGAATCAGCTGTCAGAAATGCCTAATGTCATGACTTCTGTATTGCATGCTAAACCATATATATATATATATGGTTAAGATCTATTTAAAAATATATTTGGAACTAGAATATATATAATTCTAGTTTCCAAATGGATCTTAAAGGATTTTTCCATCACTATAGCTTATAATGATATCTTGGAAAAATGAAAGACATCCAAATTATCAGCAGTACTTGGAGCGGGCACACTGCTGTTTGCTCTCATAGTCATCAAAGCAGAGGCACGATTTGCATATGATGATGGATATTCTTCATTTAACTGGCTGATGCTTTAAAGTAAAGAGAAAAAGGGTTGGGAGGGTAGGTGGACCTCCTACAAAAATGACCAACTATCCCAAATACTGCAGCTGGAGCCCAGAAGGTTAGAGTGACACAGAGAAATGAATAAGAGCCCTGCAGGGCAAATACCCTGCCCCTCTACCTTCTGCCTCTCTGACTGACTAATTGAGCAGGGAGTTTTATTGCTTTGATCATTTCTGTCATATCTTTTTATCTCTCTCCCACTTAACTCTCCCTGGTCCATGAAGGGCAGTTTTGATATCCAGCCCTGTTGAAATCGGCTGGACAGATTCAACAGACCATGTATGTAAAGGATTGCATGCTGATGTCTCTCCCCACCTCGGTTCCACAGAAAAGGAAAACAGACTTTCACCCTACTTTTCCGATAGTGAAACCCCAGAGCATACAGTTGGCCAGGAAAGTAGATAAACAGGCGGTTTTGTGTCCTGAAGACCAAGCTGGTTCTGCTCAGCTTTTTTCCTTTTCTCTTTTTTAACTGAAAAGCGTATTGTTGGGGTGCTGTAGGGTTAGGGCTTCAAAATGTCTGGATCATACAAAATAGTCACCAGAATTCAGAAATGTCTCTGAGTAAGGATGGTGATCACGTTTGGGAGAGAAAGTGACCCAGATGATAAATGCTCCTAGCGTTCCAGCTCCCAGCTCTGCTTGCTCCTCCAGAAGAGACAGGGCAGTAAACAGCGCCCTGAAGTCATTTCTAAGCAGGAAGTAGGACCACAGCAAGATAACACGGGGAAATCAGGTGATCAGGGACTGCCCATCTCATCATTTTCTCTGGTGCCACATGAGCCAGAAAGGGCTTCCAGAAAGTAGAGAGTCCTCCAAGCATGAATCGGAATCAAGATAAAAAAATGCTGGTTGCCAGTGCCCCTTTCTTTCCCTAGCAGGTTGTGTAAGCACCTTCCCGCCTTTTCAAAAGCTAGCAGCTCTATTGACTTAGCAAGCGTGGGTGTGATTTATGATCCAGAAGGTGTCTGACAGCCTTCAGGCTGCCTGGGGAGATTCCAGGTCAGAAGAACTGTGGAGGGAACTTCCCTCACCTGCAGGCAATCTCCTGAAAAATCTCCCCGAGTGGAGTCAGGAGTCATGAGAAATCTACCTTCTCTTCGCCTAAGGCCTCCTTCAGATAAATCAAGGACGAAAAATGAAATTTCAAATTTGCCCACTTGCTCTACAAATGCTTGTTTCTTTGGAACTGAAATACCATGACAGCTGCCTCTTTCTGTTTTCTGATGTTCTCCTCAACTCTTTCCAAAAATTATATAAGTTTCAGGTCTACTATTGCTTAATTCAACAAACATCTACTGAGCATATATTTAGGCCATATACCATTACAGTGCCATGGTATATCTATGAAGCCCACAAAGATGAATGCATTAAAACTAATGATTCCTTTCATTGTTTAAGGAGTTGACAGTATAGTAGGCATGTCACAGAAACAAGTAGCTGTCCACAGACCTCCTCTCACCCTCAGAGGGATAGAGTACCGCTGGGAGGTAGGTATACATCTAGGGACCACTTTGTCCAAATACCACGGAGCTGGCTGGAGTCATGTGTCTATATTTGGCTCTAAATGCCAGCAAACATACTGGAATTCTTCTAGCTTCAGTCCATAGTCCTATCCTGCCCTCTGGAACATTCTCTTTCCTCTACTTGTCTGGATAGGATGAAACGGAGTAACAGAGCAATCCTGAGAACCACATGTCAGAAATAGAAGACTCCCCTCAGCTTGGGCTCCCTTCATGACTATGTGGAGAAAGACCGCCTGCTGATTTATGAACCTGCCCCAAACTACTATCGCAGAAAGAAAAATAAATGTGTACACTTCCTAAAGATAATTACAGACATAAAGCATTTTTAAATGTTTAAAATTAATTTTAAAAATAACAACGTTCTTAAAATCTATAGCTTTCTTACCAGGGATTTCAACTTAATAAAGCTTTATTTTTTTAAGAAAGAAACTGCTCTGATTTCTGAGCTAGTATATACTCTTTAAGTCTGTTTGTTTCAGCAGTTGGCATACTCTGACACTAGAGAAGAAGTAAAGGTATTCAAGTAATAATCCTGCAACTTTTTTTAACAAAGGGGCTAAGCGAGGCATGAAGCAATCACACTTGAAAACTAGAACAATATTTCAGTGAAAACCTTGAGTCAGGCAGAACCTAATGGTTAAAGGATATCATGGGCCAGAATATCAAGGTAAGCAAAGTTCCCTTAAGTTCAAATTTGTGTTTCCCGATGTGTTACTAGGGACTAGAGATCAACTAATTTGGGGTAAATTATGTTAAACAAAGCTTGACAGAGTTCTTCCTCTCTCAGAAGTTCTTGAAACCTAGCAATCCACTACTCATTAGATAAACATTGATTAGAACCTCCCATTGACAGTATTATAGCTCAGTTGAGTGACACCTAAAGGCTCAATGTTAAAGGATTGGTTCCCAGAGTGGTGTTATTTGGGAGGTAGTAGGACCTTTGAGTCTTATGCGTGGCTTTCAGGTTATTAGTTGATGTGTGTGTGGGGGGGGGGGGATATGGTCCTAAAGGAGATTATGGGGCTCTGGCTCCTCCCTCCTTCCTTTTCTGGTGTCCGAGATAAGCAATCTCACTCTACCATGTACTCCTGCTATGATGTCCAGACTCAAAGCATGGATGCCAACTGACCATGGACTAAACCTCCAAGATTATGAGACAGAAACAAACCCTTTTTCTTTAGAAGTTTACTATCTTGATTATGTCATTACAACAATGGAAGACTGACTAACATAGATTATTAGAAATAAAAGTCAAATCCTCATCATGGTCTATGGAAGCTTACAAGATCTACTCTATCTTTTCTCTAACCTTACCTAATGCCATTGCTTTTAAGAATTCAGATATTGAGTGTCTCATTTGTACATGCACTTAGTACTTGGTGCATAATTTTTAAAAGCATTTTTTCAAACTTTCATAATCAAGGAATTCTACTTTGAAGAACATCTAGGGGCCTAATATTCCCTGTGACACATTTTAAGAAATGGTAGTTGAAAGAAAGCCTAGCTCTTTCTCAGTGGCTTCATAGGAATTAAGAGGTACATGGAAATGTGAAGAGCCATTAGAATTCGTCTTTTAGTCTGCTGAGATAAGGACATATCCTCCATTGCCATGTGGAAGACTCGAGAACATCTTGAACATGGGTTTCCAAAGAGAATGGAGAATGAGGGTTAGTTGTTCCCAGACTTCACTGCTTCTCTCCTCCTCTGCAGAGATACTCCCCTGACTGACTGTTTTGTGAACCTCCACTGGGTTTAGTAGCCAAGTGTCAACAGCATTTAGCTGATTTCATCTCTCAAAATTTATCAAAGATCTGACCTGCCATTTGGGTCTGAACCAACTTAGTTATTATCAATGACTTTCCTAGACAAAATGAAACATTCCACACCGGCCTCATACAGCCTTCTGCAAACAAGGGTGCTTACCATCCACAAAGGCCATCCTGAATGGAGTTTGACACTTTCTCAGAAGCCAAGCCAGATCCTCATCATCATTACCATCACTGGGTCTTGGCTGATCACCTTTCCTAAAGTGAGCACACCACACTACAGTCCTCGAGATATAAGCACTTGAAGTCAAAGAAACGAGGAAATAGAGCAGTTAATCATGTGCAACTCCCATCTGTTAATAGACAGTGTAAATGGGACAGAATTCATCATTTGCTTTGGGAGACCCAAAGGTTAAGTGCTTTGTCCCACCTACAAATCAAGGCAGTGACTGAGCTCTGAATGGAACAAGGAGACTTGACAAGGTTCTTTTCAAACTCTTTTCAAAGTGTTCAGTTGATGAAAATATCTCCATAGTAGAAGTCAGCAAATGGCATGTTAAAGAAAAACTTAAAATACCCAGAGCAATTGATTGATGCCAGAGTAAAAACCATAAGAGAGTCCATGTAGAAATGTGCAGTCAACAGATTCCAATCTTCTCCACACTGAAAGGCAAGTTGGATTTGCTAAATCTCATCCCATCCACACTATAAAACAAATGAGGACCATTTAAAGAAAAGGCTTCAAAATTCTCCAATCATATCGACTCATTTACTCCTCATTTCCAGGCTTGTTAAATAAGGCAGAATGCCATCTCATCACATCTCAAAGTAGTTTGGGCAAGAGCGAAAGAAAAATAGTTCCTGGACATTATTTTTTATGTGACTTTTTCTTAAAGCACCAAGAGGTAGAAAGAAATGGGTGATAAGAAAAAACCCAGAGTATATTTTGGAGGGCTTATTCACTCCTTCACCCCCCCAGCACTTGTCTGACAGGTCCCATGTGATATAAATTAGAGACTTTGCTAAGAGATACAGTCAAGATCCATGAACCTCAAGTTCAAGAACTGAGTTAGAAAGACACTAATCGGCCTTCCTAGGCTTTATATTTGAAGTGTCTATTTCAGGTCAAATGTCTGGTTCGACTTGTTTCACCTGTTGAGACCCTTCCTTTCTTTCCTCATTGCACTATTTTTCCAAGTCGGTGAATCTACTAATGGTATGAATCAAGGAAGTCGAGATTGGACCTGCTGATGGATAAGTGTGCCCTGGGCGGCAAGTACACCTTCTTTGGAGCTCCATTCTTTCAGAGAGCATGAAGTGAGTGTGGTCAGAATGAATAGGAAGTAACTGACTTGGTTTGTGTAACGTGTGAGAAAACACTACACCATGAACTTGATGGAAGTTTAATTGGAATTCCAGAACCACCAGCTGATGGAGGGAGAGGAGAAAGAGAAAAGGAAGAAGAGAGTGGAAAGAAGGGAATGGAGGGTTTTATATCCTCAGGGGTTGTGGGTATGCTGAAGAGGTAGGGTCTGGAGGTTACTTCTCAGACCTACCCAGCCCTGGAGATGTGGTCAGGATCAGTCTCTGATCTTGTATCCCTGCTAAAAGCACCTCTAGGAGTAGGGGAGTAGCGGCCATCAAGCTGGAGTCAGGAATCCTAATAGTTTGCTTCTTGAGTGTCTTACAAAGGCCCATGAGTTAAAGGTCTCTAAAGTAGTGCTGGAGGGAAACCAATTGTCATGGGTCACTAGAAGAGAGTGTGGAGACTCTAGACCTTTCCTCTTTCACTTTTGCTCCCACCCCACCCCACTTTTTTTTGCTGACTCACATGTTTCTGTCATGTCATATATCCTAACCACAGGTCCAAAGCACTGGAGTTAATCAACTATGGGCTAAACCCAGCAAAACTGTGAGCCAAAATAACCTTTTTGTCTTTATAAATTGGTTATCTCAGCTATTCAGTACAGTACCTAACACAGTAGCCTTTCTTCAGTGGTTACTTGTTGCAGGTCTAAATCCCCCAGGACAGTTGAAAAGACCATCCAGGATTGCATCTCAGCCAATGTCTCCCTTCATCTTCCCTCACTATTTGATGTGAACTCTGCTCCAGGCTTGCTGATGGGCTGGAATTACCAGAATGGCCCATGCCCTTGCTTTCCTCTCTTTCTTGAAAACTGTTTATAGTGCCAGAGAATCCCTGAGGGAAATACAAATGGTCTTTGTTCTGGGAAGCCTGTATAAGGCTATAGGAAAGGAGTCTATCTTTGTGTTATGACACCTTGGGATATACTTTTTTGTAGCATCACATGGTTTATGGGCTGTCAGTATTTATGTGGTTCTCCTGCACTAATTT
This sequence comes from Typhlomys cinereus, assembly GCA_023101885.1. Lineage (NCBI taxonomy): Eukaryota > Metazoa > Chordata > Mammalia > Rodentia > Platacanthomyidae > Typhlomys > Typhlomys cinereus. The sequence continues at coordinate 1,009,533 of JALPQD010000110.1, read as the reverse complement.
TGAAGATGAACTGGGATGACTCAGCACGTTTGCCATATGCAGGATTTGATCATTAGAACTACAACTCTAAGTATATTTCCTAACAATCTGGGATCAAAAATCCAATCTTTCCTACCTTATTCTACTTATAGGTCATGGTAAATTAGTACAACTTTCTATTGTGGCTCTAGGAGTCTAGATATCTGCTAAATGACCCTCAAGAATTATGTGGGGATGGTCCTGTAAATATAAAAGAAAAAATGAGGTATACTGATGTTTGCCTGTTATCCTAGCTATGTGAATGACAGGGGCATGTAAATTTAGAGTTCAAGGATAGGATCTATAATATACCAAGACTTCATAGCAAAATAAAAATGAAATTCCCACAGAAAAGCACTTCAAATCTCTTTTTGTTTGCATGATGTGTATTACATTTTGTTTTGTTCCTGTCCATCAACAAGAAGCCATGGAAGAGAAATTCAAGGACAGAATGATAGGGTAAGTTGGTGCCGGTACATGTAACTTTTCAAGCTGCAAATATGGAGGAAAGAATACTCCGGAATGTGTTACTCCATGATCTATGCTCCTCTTAGTCCTAAGAAGCAAATTAAAGTCTAGCAGATGGCTCTCCGAAGCCTTGTAACTATAGTTACATGTTTAAAAATCAGAAACATCTTAGCAAATTGTTATTGAATTGTAGAGCTTTTCCAGGCTGTAGAAAAAGCTTCTCCACATAGCAGAGTGCACCCACTCTGCAGCGGCCAGACCTTCTAGCTCATTTCCTGGTGAGTGTTTTCTCAGACCATGGAAGTAAGTGGCCTTTGTCTCATAGAATGCTCATGGCCTGTGTGACTTCCTCAGGACACAAGCTCCAAGCAGAGATAGATTTTTTGTTGAATTTGTTCCACAGAAGTGTTCCAGCCCTTGCATTAACGCTGGCAACTTAAATATACAGATGGTAGTAAATGAGTGATTCAGATTCAGATGGCCTGACCTCTTGGCAGGTCTGACCATAGTTTCCTTTGGGCTTCTGTGTCTTCAAGATACTCCTCTCCCTGCCCATGACTCTGCCCCATTCTTGCTCAGATTTCCAATGAGCTTCATTTTCCTGACAGACTCCTGTTCTTCTTTATCCTTCGAGATAACCGCTAGCTTCCCTGGGCTACAGATGGCTACTATTCGCTATGCTAATCCAGTTGAATCTCCTCTACACAAGCCATGCAATGCAGCACGTGCCCGATGATTGGTCTTGCCTTTCCTTGAGTCCCCTCCCTCCCTGTAGAGTCAACAGCCAGGGCCTGAGCCCATTCTGAGATTCGATGTTGTGAGAGAAATTATGAGCCCGCTGATACCCTGGCCTTGAAGCAGATGACTGATGTATCTACACCACAGAACGCCTGAGCTATCTCTTTACATCAATTGATATACTTTTATTACACCTTCCTTGCTTGACACATAAAACCCCAAGCCCCCAAAGACTATCCACTTCCCTCTTTCAATGCAGCTTTTCAGACAAGGCCCTTTGGAGACCACCAAGGGTCATTTTAATCAAATACGAAAGACTTCTCTTATTAAGATGGCTTTGCTGACAAATAATTAAGATGAATTACTAGTGTGTACCCATCCCGCCTGCCTCATTGGTATCATTTGGAGTAGGCATGGGAAGCACACAGTCCACACCTCAGCTTTTTAAAAGCAATTTATAACCTAACTCACCATTCTAACTACCTGAAAAGATTTTAATCCTAAACCTGTCACCACCCATTATTTTCACAGGGTCCTGACAGTTCTACATTAAAACAGTTTATAAGTAAAAGTTAACAAGGCCTAAAGAGAGTGATTTATGTTTCTGTATGTGAAGCAGTCAACATTCTTCCCTTGGCCAAAGATAGCCCAGAGCTCTCTGTGGGCTGAAGGAGGAAAATTATCTCAGAAAGACGGATGGCTTGAACCTCTGGGCAGGTGGTTGATGTGTGCAATCCTGTGCCTGAGTCGCAGCCATCTGGCAGTCTATGAATGGGAGGGGCAAAGTTCAAACCCTCCCCAACTCCTCTCTGGAGCACCATTGTCCTGGGGCCAAGTCGCTTTCAGGTAGCCGGTAGTAGGAAGGAAATGTTAGCTTTTCTTTGCATCGTGAAATATTTGGAGAATCAGAAATTTTTTTTTTTTGCATGAGTGTGTGTGCATGGCATGTGTACAAGAGGGTACTGTGTGTGCGTGTCTGTGGAGGTGAGGCCAAAGGTGGCATCAGGAAGCATTCTGGATTACTCTGCCTCCTTATTGCTTTCCTCTGGGGTTTCCCAGGTTCTGTCTTCCAGGTCCAGAATTGCAGGCCACCATGATATCTGTTCAGAATTTTTACGTGTGTTCTGGGGATATGAGCTCAGTTTCCTTTGCTTTCTGGGCAAAGGCTTTAACCCCTAAGCTATCTCTCCGACCTGAGAATTGGAAATTAATCTGATTCAGTTATGAGGAGTCACAGAAAATAGTTTTACTTGCTGTTTATAGAAATGGCCAAGTCAGAGAAGACAAAAAGGAGGTGTTATAAAGATGACCCTCATCTCTCTCCCACGGAAACAAACATGTTGGTTAGGAAGACAGAAGCAGCCAAAAGCTGTTCCTCCTTATCTTTGATCCCTTTCCCCAGGGGACTGATTAATATACCCTGGGAAATCTGCCCTATCCCAAACCCAGTTGCATTCATTTTCTCAGGCTGCTATAACAGAACTACAGAGTTGAGTGTCTAAAACAACAGAAATGGACCTCCTTCTGCTCTGGGGGCTGGAGTCCAAAGCCAAGGCATCTGCAAACTTGTTCGGCCTCCTTCCTTGGCTTGTAGGTGCTGCTGTGTCTTTACATGGTGGCCTTTACTCTGTGCACTGGTGTCACTTCACCTGTCCAAATGAGTCTAAGGACTCCAGTCAGATTGGAGGAGAGTTCTAATCTTAGAATTAGTTCCACTCATCTTCATTCAATCGCCTCTGAAAAGTTCTGACTCCAAACTCAGTCAGCTCCTGGGGAATGAGTGTTGAGGCTTCCAAGTAGACATTTCAGACAACTGCCAATCGGCTGTGAAATGGCCCATCTGAAAACACCTGAAATGGAAGGACATGGAGGGGTATTTCTAATTCCTGTTGGCCCAGATAATCCCATGTTGAAGAGTGAAAGGCGTCATCCATGCAAAAAGAATGAAAGCCCTCCTTTGAAGGAAGCTATCAAAGGTCTGGACAACAAGCCCTTGTGGATCCTCCTGTAGTCCTGGCACTCTTGAAGCAGAGGCAAGAGGATTGCCTTGAGTCTGAGAACTGTGCAGTGAGTTCCAGGTCAGCCTTAGCAACATAGCAAGTTCCTGTCTCAAGACAAAACCAAGCAAATTAAAAACAAAACTGGAAAACTGGAAGAACTGGAAAACTGAAAATAAAAATTTCCTTTCCTCTCTTGCATACGTGTATGGTTCTGTGTGTGTATGCATGTCTGCCTGCTTGCCTGTCTGTCTGTCTATGACTCGACTTTCATCAAACTTCACTCTGTGTCTATTAGTCTGTCTTCAATGTAAACTTCCATCCAACTTCAATCTCTCTGTGTGTGTGTATGTGTGTGTGTGTGTCTGTCTGTCTGTCTGTCTCTGATGCAACTTTCATCAAGTTTCTATCTCTCGTGTGTGTGTGTGTGTGTGTGTGTGTGTGTGTGCGTGCGCGCGCGCGCATGCGTGTGCATGTACCTTGTCTGTCTTTGATAAAACTTTCATCAAACTTCAATCTTTGTATGCATGTATGTGTTTTCACCCTTCCTCCTTTTATGCACATGTATCATTAGGATGACCTCCTCCTTTAGCCAACCACAACTGCATTCCATTTTTGGTACCAATGGACCCAGAAACTAATTTAGGGTGCTCGGTGTACAGCTGGCACAGTAGGTATTTCTTCATCCATTATTTCAAGTTATAATAAGCAAGGGTGGTCAGAGCTGCTCCCAAGATAAGCAGGCCATAATATTTTCATGGTCGCCATGATCACAGACTCAGATAAGAGGCCAGCGAGCTATTTTTATTCCTCACCCTTCTACTCCTGGTGTTAACTACAAGGAGAACAAGTGGAAAACAAACTGCCTCGGCCCCTGCAGCAGAATACAAAGCATCCAACCCTTTTCTTTTTCCACGTGGGCCATCCTGTGCGTCAAGAATGACATAAACACTATTGAGGTGATCCGGTGCAGGGGAGATGCCTCTTAATTGTGTTTGCAGCCCAGAGCAGAAAGCATGCCTATTCCAGGTACTTGTTGTATCATTTTTTAAATCAAGGCCATCTTTTTCTCGGTGGTAAACGTGAAATGTTTTTAAAGGCCAGACTTAGCATAAAAATCTATTGGTTGCCATGGATACCACTTACCACACAGGACCGCGCTCTGTGTTCAACTGTGTGATTTTCTCTATTCAAAGGTTCAGCATTGTCAAAAAACAAATTACTTCTTCTGTTGTTTATCTCAAAGTTCATTATGGGGAAGGCAATAAATAAGAAGATATTCATGTGTAGAGGAGAGCCGTGTGGGGTGTCACTTGGGCGCTATGACTTAAAAATTCTGTATTTTACAATAATTATAGCCAAATTGGCTATTGTTAGGAAATAAAATGCATTTTGATCTTTTTTGTGTGTATGTGAATATAAAGTAAAGCAGGTACTTGGAAGTCTGCTTCCAACAAAATTACATGGTAATAAGGCTTTTCACACCTACACAGCACTTAGTAAGGAAGCTCTGAAAGAGAGAGATGGAGCCCTGATTGGTTTGTAACTTGGTACCTAAGGCTCATGGCTTTCCACTTTCTGGGGGAAAATGTGGGTTCAGGACCTTGTGCTCACTGAATTATTCATGCCCTCTTCCTACTCTTTAGGTTGAGTCCTGTTAGGCTGTTATTAAGTGCACTGGGCCGCCCCATACAACTCAGCCTGAAAATCTGCACCAGGGCCTCTGCTAATTAGCCCCAAATGTTTGCAACTTGCAACTCTCTCTGGTCCACACCTTTCCTTTTCTCCCACCTCCTCCCCTCAAAGAAAGTGAGGGTGAAAAAAATCCTCAAGGAATTTATGAAAGTAGCAAGTGGGAGTTTCTCACATTACTGGAGGGTATTCTAAGACAACATGGTGTCAGCAAGTTCCCACTGAAGCCTGTTTTAGTTTGTAATAACTCCTAATTAATCAAGGAATGCCCTGAATTTTGACTTGTTACTTATTTAAGATGCTGTCCCATCCACCTCTCAGGCACTTTTTAGACTCCTTGATTCGGACAATTTGCATTACAATGAGGTAATGAAGGCATCTGTTTTCGAATGTGCTCCTGGTAGTGGATGCCTGTAATAATATCCCGGAGGGGGATGGAATTCTCATCTGGGTTCATTGTATTGTGATACACTGATGATGGCTAATACATAAATTCCTGCTTGTCACCACAATTATGCCTATAGCTGGTAGAGTCGTGGAGGTTATAAGAGGAGCATTCAAATTGCTACCAGGGCATAACCCACTTGAAGGATGCATTGGCAATTAATTTACATATTGCAAACATAAAAACAAGACCCAATCCAAGCCAGCATGCCCAAGGAAAGCTCAAGTGGAATTAGTAATCTCCTTACTGCATACTTGTCCTTTGTGGGAACTAGCTGAGCCCATCCTGGAGTTTCAGGTCCACACAGAGACACTGAGAAGAAGCAGCTCTGGATATGCCAGGAGCTATACTGGCTGGAAATCAAGAGAAGCTGGAAGAGATTTAGTTAGGACAGTGCTATGGTTTGTTTAGTCCCCTGTGGTCTTCCTGGAAGGTTGTGGAACCTTTGAAAGGTGGGGTCTAGTGGGCAGAAGCTAAATGCCCTCAAAGGGACATTGTAATCTTCACCCTTTTCTCTCTTTTAGATTGCTACCCACCATGAAGTAAGTGTTAGGTCAATGAGGGGAAAGGAATCGAGCAAGTGTATCAGAAGGTGTAAAGTTGATGTGGAGCCCCTTTAATAAAGAGAAGCAAACACAAGAGAGAAACTGAAGAAACAGGCGTTTTATTAGAGCTGGGGACCAAGTGACCAAGGGAACCATAGTTTAGCCTTACGGTGGGAGAGATTAGATTAGAAAAGATAGCTTAAAGTCAGGGAGCACAGGGAGGTATCACCAAGGTCAACATGTTGGAAAAAATCTACAGAGCCTCAATCAGGGGAGAAATCTGTAGCCCCTCCGTTATTCCTCTGGCCAAAGAGGAGTGTCTTTCTTTATAGCCTTCAGAAGTTGTTAAGGAATTGCTAGGGAAGCAGAGGAGTCCAGGGTGGAGTGAAAATGTCAAGCAAAAGATAATCCTCTCTCAAGACTACTAGAATAGGGAGATCGGAGATTGAGGGAAGGTGGTAAATTCTGAGAATGGTCATTCCAGTCAGGGTGGAGGAAACTTTTACCTCACGTGGCTGTGGCTAATAGTAAGGAGCATCCCATACTCCCAGTAAGATGTCCTGCCTTACCATGCATGGGCCCCAAACAATGGAGTCATCCAACCACAGACAGAAACCCCTGGCACCTTTCCTCCATTAAGTTGTCTCAGCTCAGATATTTGTTATGGTGACAAAAAGCTGACCAACACAGACAGTGATAATCTGTTTCATTCACAGAAGTATCCCAGTGCCTAGAATGCTGCCTAGCACACAGCAGATATGCAAGGAATACTTATTACTGAGTTAAACGATTGGCAGCCATGAGGTAGTACTTGGATCAGTTGACACATTCATGTGGCAAGCACCAAACACCAGCTCTGATTCACCTAAGCTGAAAAGGTGCTTACAGTTCGAGGGAAAAGTGATAAACAGGCAAGAATTAGGGTCCAAATGTCCAGGTGGCAGAAGTCAGTGGGTGACCGTTTCAGGATGGGTTCAGATCAAACCTTTTTTGGTCACTTGTCATTCTGCTTAAGACCCAAATTTTTAAGAGCATGTGTTTTGAGGAAATAACCCTTTACCTTAGCTTATGTGTCTATCTCCTAACCAGATCATGTTTCTAACAGTTGGGGCCAGTCTATAAACTGTCCCAGCTCCCTTTGCAGCCAAGTGTAGCCATGAAAGGCAGTTCTTGTCAGCCAAATAGGAGTCTTAGTATACATAGCCATTTACAGACCCGTGCCTAAAGACACAAGGTGGGCCCTTTTCCATGCCCTTTTTATTGCTAGCTAGATGAAACAGACAATGTAGGGCGATTGTGGAAGCCTTGTATTAAATTAAGGATGACCCAAGTCCCTGGGTGACTATGTCAAGAGGAGCTTACCTACTGGTTCTGGATCATTAGATGACAGACAAGCAGACTTTGGTCCTATTTAAGACATAGCATTCACTGCTGGAAGTCTTTATTATGGTCGTTAAGCATCTTCTCTTCCCAGAGGGATCTGGTGTGACTTTCATGAGGGGAGCAGGAGGCTTGTAAGTGAAAACAATGACTTTCCATTACAAGAGTCACTTCTGATAGAGGATTCTTCTGCAGTGAGTACATTCAGTATAAGTATCCAGTGATCCTGATCCAGACTAAACTAGTTTGAATCTCCTTATCAGGAAATACCTTTTACAGCCATTTAAACATGTGGCTTACTCCAAATGCACCAGGCTTGGATCTGCTCAGCTCTCCTTGTTGAAACGTCAATCTCAGATCTTCACTTAAAGGACAAATGGATCCACCCGCCACCCATTACAAGATGAGAGCAAGTTTGGTGCCTGTCCTCTGGTCTCTGTCCTTGTTATCAGCTGGGATTCAGAGTAATCTGTAATATCGATTAGCACCTGCCCAGCCTCAACAAGCATCATTCCATGCTAACAACTCCTAAGGAGAAGCTGTTGCTAGGGAAATAAACAACTCATTAGTGTTGGGGAGAGAGTGATCAGCAGAAGCACGGAGCCCTCATTTGTATTTTTATTTTGTGATTTATTTTCAATCAATCAGAAAGTGCTTATTGATCATGTTCTAAGTGCCCATCATTGCTTTCCTTTGGAGCACAATGTATTGTTTTCAACACCATTGTTAATTTTTAAAACTTTTTTTTCTGGTTAAAACTCACATTCAATCGCTTGCTTTAACTTGCACCGTTAATGGCAACTTTCTAATTTCCTACTGGGAAGCAATAGAGGAACTGTGTCTGGAATGGGCTCATTTCACTGATGAAGACTTCAATGTTTTTCCTTCTTTTGTCAGTGCAACCTGTATTCCATTCCTAGACCAAATCACACAGATACACAGCTTTCTCTCTCAGCTATTTGTCTCAAATCAGAGAGCCGGACATACTGAACTCTGACCACTTTCCATCTCTCAGCCTGCAAATCTGTAGATGTAATTCTTCTTTCTTGACTCAAGAATCTGGTTCTGACTGCCCACCTCTGATCACCACTGTTATGCCCTCAAACCGTTTGTATTATTCATCCATATCCAACTCTTAAATTCCTCTTTGGGTCATTGGTATGCTGCTCTGCATGGAAGCCAGCTTGCTTGTCTTCTTCAACAGAATAAAGAGGGGCTGTAAAGATGGCTCAGGGGTTAAGCCTCTGCCTCGCAAGCAGAAGGTCCTGAGTTTGCATCCCATATCACCAGAAACGCCAGACAGAAATGGCAGCAGCCTTTACTTCAGGCCCTGGAAGGCAAAGCATGATAAAATCCAGAGCGAAGCACGGAAGAGGTAGCATCATCCAGGATGATTCCCAAAGTCACTCTTGGGCCTCCACAGGCACACACAGTGCCCTCTGATACACACACACACACACACACACACACACAAATAAAGAGAATGACTCCAGAGCATCAGCTTTTTGACAGAAGTGTATAATTCTGACCTGAAGTAGAAAGCTGGTACCACAGTGTTAGAAAAGATTTTCCTTAGATATGGACACCGTTCTATTCTAGATAGTAGGTTTATACATAAATTATGGGGATTTTTTTTGTACTGTGTAAAGGAACGGAAATTTGCACAGAAGTTAAGTGAAGTCTAGAGACAGAAGATAATCAGGAAAAGAGTATAGAGTAGAACTTTCTGTAATAATAGAAGTTTTTAACATCTCCACTGTATAATGTGGTGACCACTACCTACAGTAGCCACTGAACATTTGAAATTAATCTAAGTTAAAATATCCTCCTCATGAAGCGCCTCAGCAAGTTCGAGTTGAGGCCTTAGGAAAAAAGCATGTGGTGAGAGATCATTTGTAGTGAAGATGATCAAAGTCTGGGCTTCCTGTCCCATGTCATGATGTCTGCTATGAGAGTGGGAATGGGAGGAGGAGCAACAGATAGGATGAGAACAAAGGAGAAGAGAAGGTTGGTAAGCCAGAGAAAGAGCAGGGAGACTTGCTCCAGACACACAAGCCCTTGTCTGACACCAGGGCTTTGCCTTATTTCTTTAGGTCCCTGATAATATGCACCTGTTACCCAGCACTGTCCTTGTCTGGCCTGAAATCAGCTGGGGAAGAGAACCAACATTGTCGGTAGCCCACCATCTGCAAGCAATAAGGTTTGGATAGGACCATGGAAAGCAAGTTGAATCTGCTTTGGACCTTTGCCTCAAATTAGAGAGCTGCGCTTATCAACTGATCACCTTCCATCTCTCAGCCTGCAAATCTTTACATATAACTTTTCATTCTTGGTTTGGTGGTATCCCAGTGCTATTGGTAGGGGTATCACATATTCTATACTCTAAGAACACATTGGTACAAGTTAAGAAGGCGTCTACATGCAAATACTACTAATAGTTGTTTGCTCTGAGTTAACATGCAATCTACATGTGATCCAGAAGACTGGCTCAGGAAAAGGAATGCAAGACCCAAAATGCAAGATCCAGTGGCCTTTCTGTTTTTGAGCCTTCCCTTGCCACAGAAAGAAAAAACAATAAAAACAAAAGCACCAATCTTATAAATCTCAGACACAACACTGACCACCAGAAGGCAAGCCTGAACTTGGAATGAGTGACTACCTTTGTTTGCCCTCTATATATAATCTTCTGGCAAAAGATGAGATGAAAAACAGTTTCTTTGAGATGCTATTCCACTATCTTTTCAGTGTTGACTCTAAATAAAATGCAGCTTCAAGATTCAATTCTTGGTTTTGTCAATGAGTTGGGTGGAACAGGCTCCCACTTACACTATCTGGATACAAGAGAAAGCAAAATTATAGAGGAACACTAGCGTCACTATGTTCTCTGCTCCTTCTTCTCCCTTGGCATAAGTCCTGAACAGCCATCAGCAATGAGACTCTTTGGAACTGTCCTCTGACTTTACCAGTTCTCAGTAAACCCAGTTCCCATGGGATCCCCCCCCCAATACATACTCAAACTTCCATTGGTTCAGAAGAAACAACATTAAAGGGGTAGTGCTAGAAAAGAAGAGACTCTAAGAAGCAAAATCTACTTACAAGTAGACAGTAACAAGACATTCAATTTTTCCAAACTCCTTGTGATATAACCCAGGTTGGGAACAATAGCTAGAATTGGACGAATCCAGAAATAGAGAATTAAGCATACTGCATAAGTGTATTGGGGATGTCTGTGAGGGTGAGAATCTTTAATCTAGGAGTGAAAGCAGGGAATTCAGGAGAGAAAATATCCCTTTTCATTTTATACTTCTTAGAAGAGTTTTAATCAGGGGCTGGAGAGGTGGCTCAGGGGTTAAGACTCTGCCTTGCAAGCACAAGGTCCTGAATTCAGATCCCGGGTCCCATGTAAAAACACTAAGCAGAAATGATAGCAGCCTACACTTCTGGCCCTGGTGGACAGAGCCTGGGAAATCTCAGACTGAAGAAAAAAGAAGGTAGAAGCAATTGAGGATGATTCTCAAAGTCACCATTGAGCCCCCACAGGGACACATAGTGTTCTCTCTCTCTCTCTCTCTCTCTCTCTCTCTCTCTCTCTCTCTCTCTCTCTCTCTCACACACACACACACACACACACTAAAGTTTAAAAGAAGAGTTTCAATAGGAATATTTTTTAAGGCAGAGTGAAGAGAGACCCTAGCATGATTGTACTACCAATCTAATGTTGATATTTAGGAGAGGCAATAGGCCACAAAAGAGGTGGCTGTTGAAAGTTCTTTGAGTAAGGATGGATAAGAGTCTGAAGCGGTATTTCTTGTGGTTCCTCTGTAAGGAAAGGAAGCAGTCCAAAATCTTAAACTGTTGGCCCCAAAGTGTGAGGAGAGATGGGATGACAAAAGAATAGCCTCCTTGAGTTCTAGGATTAGTATGATAGATCTTGTTTAGGATCATTACATGGACAAGATTCCACAAAGCTGCCAAGTAGAGCATCAGAAGAGGTACCAGAGGAGGATGCAGTCTTGACAGTAATGGTCCTCGTGTGTGCTGTGACTTGGACAGAGCTGATTGAAACAACATGGTGAAGTCAGTAGTGGGCCAGGTTAAAATCGCTGAATCTCTGATCTACGGTTATACCAAATCGACATGAACATTGAATCTGAACTTGCACTAACTTATGTTAATGTAGCTTGTGAGACCAAAAGCCACACACTGCAGATTCACAGAAGTAGAAGACATGGTGGAGAGAAAACAACTACTGAAGGCTCATGAGCAGAAGCTGCCTCCCTCCCCTCACCAAGCCTTTGAGAACAGAAACAATATTCCTCTGAGTGGTGGGAGTCAAAGTCACCCCTGCAGAGGCTGGGGGTCCTTCCCTGCGGAAGCTGTCCAGCTTTTCTGTCATCCTTAAGGATCTTCTCCTGCAGGCTACAGTGTTTATGTCTTCTCCTCTTTACTCTCTTTCTCCTCCTCCTTCCTTCTGCGTACTTACAGAGAGGAGAGGGGCAGAATTACTTACCTGCAGGATGAACTTGGAGCTACCATGATTGCCTGATCTATTAGAAACTGGATCGGTGTGAGCATCCACTGATTATAGAGCTGAGACCTGAAAACTCTGAGCTGTGGAAGACTCCCAAATACTCGGAGAATGTCTGGATAATCAATACAGACATCCCCTCAGCCAGCGCACCAGTGGCTGCAACCAAGATTAAAAAAAGGGGGGGGGCTTTCCTCTTACCCCACCTATGGGGAAGTATCTGCTCTTGATTCTCACAACAGGCCCAGAGCACCCACAGGGCGTAAGTTGCTCCTGGAGCTGGGTGCTGACAAACAAGAGTTCAGTTCTCCTAGGCTGCCACTGATTCCTCTCAAGAACACTACAATGGCTTAATTAATTGAAATTGGGAAAAAAAAAAGCAACTAGTGATTGTAAGTAACTCTGTCAGCCAACTCATAATGGAGCCGCTAGGCTAAGAGAACTAAGGTCCACTGTGGATATTAAAGGCTTGCTGCCTCAGAGTGACTGTCCCACTTGGGTTTTATCAGAAAGCCCCCAAAACTCTGGGGAGAGATAGTTAACATAGTTGGATGTCAAATCATTCCTTCTGCCCTTGATGGAGAACCTACCCCGTGGGTTTGCCTGAGTCAAAAGAGTTCTCAAGTGCCCATGATTTTCTGTTCAAGGAACAGAATGGTTTTTTGCATAATTCTGAGAGGAAGCAACACGCCTTTCCACCACATCGTGGAAAATTCCGAGACACACAATGCATCAAATGAATAGAGGTCCCAGCAAGCAAGCCGTGATAAGGAGGTGCACGGCATTCCACAGCCATCTCCTGCCTGGAAGCGACATAAAAGCCCAGTGAGTGCTGTGTAACAGCTGCATTTTTCTTGTCTTCGGATTCCAGTTGCGTGTAAGTGTGCACAACAAGGAAATACTGTATCTGCCAATAATGGAAATTGTTTGAGATTTCTGAGGAATTGGTGAGCAAGAGGAGCTGTTGCAGAAGTGGCTTTGGGAGTTCAGATCTTAGCTTGAGATTTTTTTCAGATCTGGCTGTGTTGCACTTAACTTCACAGCCCCAGTCAGGGATGAGAGAAAATTTACTAGTTGGGGGAACAAAGGGTAAGGGTTCATGGTGCATATAAATGATAATAGTTATATCTATTTTTGTATTTTGCATCCTAAAACAACAGTACTAAAAAGAATACAAAGGAAAGAATATTTTTCTTAGTACCGTTTAAGAGTCCCCAGTCCAACATGATGGAGCAGAACAGTATATGTCATGGTGGCCAGGAAAGAGAGAAAGGTTCACAGGAAGTAGCCAGGATGAGATTCAGGCTCTGAGTTATCCTCAGTGACTGCAGTGGTCTCTTGGCATCCTCTAGAATCACCTGGCAGAAAAGTCTCTGGATATGCCTGTGAAAGGTTGTCTTCATTGCCTTAATTGATTCAGAAAAATTTGCCTTAATAGTGGCTGTGTTCATCCCTAAGCAGGGAATCCAAGACTATACAAAGATGAAGTGAGGTATCCAGGCAAGCAAGCATGCATTCATCTCTTGCTTTCTACAAGGCATACAACTAGTTCCCTCAGACTCCCACTGCTATTACTTCCCTGACATGATGGACTTACCCTGGAATTGTGAACCAAATAAACCTTTTCTCCCTTGGAAGGTCTTTGTTAGGTGTTTTATCACAGCAACAGGAAGGAAGTAGTGACCTACTTCTTCTAACTCATGACCTAATTGTCTCTGGAAATACCATAGCAGACAACCCCAAAGATGTGCTTGGCTAATTGCGTAAAGTGTTTCTTAATCCACTCAAGTCAACAACTGAAATTAACCGTCACAGGTGGCACAGAATTAGAGAATCTGTGGAAGATGAGATTGTAACTTGAGGTGAGAAGAAAGGTACAGACCAAGAATTGGAACCTCCCCGGAAGTTCTGTTCATCTTTGGCCATTAACCATCATAGTCGCCATATCCCAAGTTCCTCTACTCCAATGGACTTAGAAAGGTTAGATCAGAGACTCATAAGTAAGAGGTTTCTGTCTGTGATCAAGATGTCTTCCACAAGGGTCCATAGTCTTGCCGCTTGCGATGCTGTCCAACCTTCAGAATCACAGATGTGTGGCAGAGACATATGGACGTGGAGTGTAATGAACACCCATGAGGCAGATGTGGTGTACATCAGTGTGACCAATTTTACAGATGAAGAATTTAGTCTGTACAAGGCTTATGTGCTCAAGGCTGCTATGAGACACACTCTTTCCCCTCAATTAATTGACAAAGAGTAACTGGAGAAAAGTTACACATCGTGTGTGTGCACGTGACCACTAAGGCCACCATGATCCAGAAGCATCTACATCCTTTTGGTAGAGGGGAGGGAAAAAGAGAGGTGCAGACAATTCTGTGGGGAAATTGCAAGGCATTTAGGAAAAAATCAGTGGGCTTAGAGAAATATGCAATGGCTTGGAACTAAGTTCTGTGTCCCTAAAGCAAACAATGAATTGCAAATAATTCTTCTTGGAGTATGAATGGAACTCAAATCGATGATGAGGCAGATGCAAACATCTGTCCAGGTGTGCAGACAGATTTCAGAAGTCTTCCTTCCTGGGAAGGAGCTAGAGGTTATGGCTATCTTCTGGGTGGGTCCAGATGGTAGTCAACACAAGTAAATAACCAGAGAAAAGGCTCCTCCAGCAACTACAGCTTTTAATTCCTTTAATCTAAAACAGTCAAAAGTCTGTTCTGGTGGCTCATGTCTGTAATCTCAGCACTAGGATGGCCGAAGCAAGAGAATCTCAAATTCAAGATCAGCCCGGGCTGCATTGTGAGACCCTGTCAAAAATAAACAAATGAAATTGCACATTAGAGCACAATATTTTGGGGTAACAGTTCCTGGACTCATTTGGTGCACAGTTAGCAATCACTGGAGGCAGGATGGATTAACACTTATCTTTGGGGCTTTTTCTTACCCACACCATGTCTTCTCTGGATATGGTGGGTTTTGACTATCAGTTTACCCTTTGGGCTCCTATCTTGCTCTGCCCTCTAGCTTGTCCATCTGACTCCTATCTGCCTGTGTCTCTCCGCTTCCAGTGCCCACATACACTTGTGTTATGGTTCACAATATGGACTTCAGAAGCTGCTAGAAATTACTCCTTGGCTGGGTTTCTAAACTCCCTGCAACCTGTTTGCCCTTTATCTGACCCCAGCCCCAGCCCACTCCCAGACAGACGGTCTCTGATTTTGGCTCTTGTGTCCATACTGCAATGGTTATGCTTGCTAGATCACTGCATGTGAAGCTGGGCTTTGTTTGGTGGGAGTTGGGCCAGACAGTAGGTCATTAGCCAATGACGGCTCCATCAAGAAGGCAGACCAGATGGGAAAAGCAAAACCAGAAGCTGCAAAGATGAGTCCAAAGCACACCAGGTGCAGGCTCTGTGGGGAGGGATTGGGAATCCATACAAAGGTCAGCAGTGTAGTTGCCAAGGTGGACAGCAGCAGTAGAGTGAGGTGACTCTGGCGATCAGTGACTGAGCCCAAGGCACCTCTATGGGGTACAACATGAAAGCAGTATGCCAAATTTCATTCACCAATATTTCCATCATGTTACCTCACATGAGGTATGACAGCCAGATGTGCTTGAGAAAGAGAGAGAGAGAGAAAGAGAGAGAGAGAGAAAGAGAGAGAGAGAGAGAGAGAGAGAGAGAGAGAGAGAGAGAGAGAGAGAGAGAGAGAGAGAGAGAGAGAGAGAGAGAGAGAGGACAAAGTGTCTTGAAGCTGTTTCCCTGGGAAGAGCACAACATTCAAGGAAGCACTGGTATTGTTGCATAGAGAGAAAAGAAACTGTAGACAAACACTTTTAATTGTGGTTCCTGAGATGGCCCAGGAGAGGCCCAGTGAGCCTAGCTAACTTCTCAAATTGAGTCAAGATAACGTGTATATTATTACAACTGGGTTGGAATGGACTTCTAAAGAGAAGCTTTCTTTTTTTTATTCCAAAAGTAGTGATTGGAAGTTGAAAAATTCAATGATACTTTGAAAACTGATTTTAAAAAGGACCACAGGGGAAGCTACTATTAGTAGACAGACACATATTTTTCAATTCTTTGGTTTTCTTGACAGGAAATGTACATTCATGAATGCTTACATATATATATATATATATATATATATATATATATATATACACACACACACACACACATTATTTTGTAGTTTATAATGAAAATTAAAATAGAATTGTTCTCTATGGTACAGATGTCATTTTGCAAGTTTATTAATATATTATGGGACTTGTTCCATATCAGTACGAGAGAATGTAACATCATTCTTTTTTAATGGCTACTTCATATTACACAATAAGGCACAACCATAATACACTAGTAATTATTCTGTTATTAATTAATATTTGTGTTGCTTTTAGTTTTTACTATTACATCGACTCAGTAAACATGGAACACATTTGTGTGACTATTCTGGGGCATAAATTCCTATAAGAAAAATTTCTGGATCAAAAATTAGATGCATTTTAAATTTAATTAGAAACTATTCAATTTCTCTCTGAAAAGATTACATCACTTTATAGTCCCACAGCAGTTTATGACTAGACAGTAGACAGTATTGATCTTCATTTTCCCAATCTAATTGGTGGGAAATGTGGCTTTGTTTTAATTTCACTAGGGAGGTATGTAATTCTTCCTAAATGTTATTAGCGTTTGAATATCCTCATCAATAAATTAATTCTTCAGGCTTACCCCAATTTTTAAGAGTTTTTTTCTTTGTACATTAAGAATATTAACTGCTTACTATGTAGATGGCAAATAGTCTTATTAGTTTATCAGTTGCTTTTACTTTTGCTTGTACTTTTTTTCTGTATAAAACCTTTTCTGTCTCATATACTAAGTAAGATCTGTTGATACCTTCTTTTGTGGTCTCTGAGTTTCCTGTCTTGCTCTGGCAGATCTTCAGATTGGAGAGTGGACTTTTAGGAGACCAAGCTGGGTTAGCCAGTTCTCCCAGCACTAGCATGTATTCTGATGAGGACCTGTTTCAGGATTCTTTGAGCCTCCTGGTGGCTAGAGGGTGGGACAGAGGTGTTGTGATCTCAAGCCATTGATTAAGGACTTCTTAATCTTTTATGTGCTGAGCACTCTGAGATTCTGATTAAAAACTATAACTTCCACATTTAACCATCTTCAGACTAAGGGCCCTTTCTACTGCACTGGTGGGTATCCATCCGTTCTAGTTAAGTCAAAATTCCACTATTTGATGTATAGCTCTGATTGCCTTCCCTATAAAATTTCACCTGAGGAACATTATTCTAAGGCTTCCATCCAGGTGCTAGAGGCTCTACAGTTCTCTTGCCCCTCTCCGGAAACTCATGACTCCTCTCCCCATCCCCGATTAGTGTCCTTGCACCCTCTTGGACTGGTGCCTCTGGTGGCGGTGGAGGAGGAGGCTACTCCATCATAATGCCTCATTCCCAGATTCCAGGGGCTTCTGCACACAGCACCATTGAGATGGAGGAAAGGGTGTTGGGGAGGTACACTGAGGACCCCAGGACAGAGATTAGGGTTTTCCTCACTCTCAGAAATCCCACCCAGAAGGATGCTGTAGTTGTCAGCAAGATTTTACAAGCACTCTGGACGTGAGAGTTCAGCAACTTGGAAATGGAAAGCCTCTTCTGGGAAAACCAATAGATCATCACCGGGAGAAAGGTTTGAGGATCTCTCCAGCGTGTTGGTTTCTCCCTGAGTGCCAGGGCGAAGGGAGATCCATTACGGACCCCGAGTCCTTACATGACTAGGAACTTCAAAATAGTTGCAAACATCCTCCTCAGGCACATCTCCCATACGTTAAAAATGTTTCTGCGGCTAGAGAGGTGGCTCAGGGGTTAAGCCTCTGCCTTGCAGGCAGAAGATCCTGAGTTCGGATCCTAGACCCTACGTATAGATGCCGGGCGGAAGCGGGGGCGGCCTGCGTTTCCGGTCCTGGTAGGGCGGAGCCTGTGAATCCCAGGGCAGAGTAAACAAGGAGGAAGTGGAGGCAGTGAGTGGTGGTTCCCGAATTCCTCCGTGGTTCTATACACACACGCACACACACACGCACACACACGCACGCACACACACACAAAATTGAATAAATAATAAAATAAAAAAGAAAACATCAAAAAAAATGTTCCTGGGTAAATCTAATCAATACATCCAAGGAGCACAAAGAGTGTCAATTTTCACCTGAAGAAACACATGGTTTTTAAATGGTTCATATTGCTTATCATGGGGCTTTGACTACAAAACAGTCAGTCCACAGCATAAAGATTAGCAGATTCAGCACTTGAATTTAACAATATCATCTAAAAATCCACAAAGGGAATTTGAGTGCCATTTGAAGCTCTAGCTATCTATGGGTCGTGTCCTTCTTCCTTTCTCTACCTCTGACTTTCCTGGGGTAACTTTAGACAATTACCAAATGGAGGTTTGATTCTTTCTGCCTCTGAACACAACTAATCTTGGCTATAATGCTTCTGGAGAAATAATTAACCAAAATTCAACTCTTAGAGGAATCTAGAGAATAAACCACTCTGCCCCACAAAATGTAGGTCAGTCCAATTTTAGCAGTAAATTTCATTTCTCCCAATCAGAAGTTATTTGTTTAATCTCCTGTTTCTTGTAAAGATCCTTCAATAAAGGATATCCAGTGAAGTGAAGAAGTGTGGCTTGAGTTCCAGGCATAAACCAGTGGTTTTTGGAGAAAGCATGCTTTCACATCATCCCAACTACATAATTCTCCCTACACCTGTTTCTCATCCAAGTCATGCATTGTACCATAGGAAAATGCTTGCTTCAACTTATAATGCCTCAGAAAACAGACATGCCTAGCCAACAGTGGCTATGTGGCAGTCAATACATTTTAGAAAAAGCATTTGCTTGCACCAATCTAACATGTAGCAAACTCATATACAAATTAATCCTGTGGGGATTTGGCATGAATTATTGCTGCTTTCCTGTTGTCCTGGGCACTAACTCTTAATGGCAAAACAGGAAAGCCATATTAATCTGTTTCGACATTGCTATAGCAAACTACATGAAGTTGGATGATTTTTACAAAGAAAAATGGTTGGTTTTAGCTAATAGCTTTGGAAGTTCAATGCCAAGGGGCTTCATCTAGTGATAAATTTCTTGCTGATAGAGTCCCATAGATGTGTGGTGCATCACCCAGTGAAAGACAGGGATGGCAGGAGTGCCTCAGTATAATATAAATTGTTTTTCTTATAAAGGCACCAGGATTTAATCATGGGGACTCTACCCTGTTGCTCTTACCTGAATGCAGTCACCTCCCAAAGTATCAACCTCTGAATGACATAATTAGACTGAGATTTGTCTTTTTTTTCTTCCATTTTCTTGTGCACATATGTTTGAGATGCCTGCATATGTGTGTTTGCATATGTGTGCAGATACACTTACGTGTGTGTGGAAGTCCGAGGTTGTTAATTAGAAGTCATCCTTGACTACTTTTCTACCTTATTCTTTTGAGGTTGGGTTTCTAACTAAACACAGAGCTTGCCTCTAGTTTAGTTAGCTAGCTCACTCAGGAGGTTCCTAGGATCTGCCTTCCAGGGCTGAAATTACAAATCTGCTGCCTGGCATTTTACATAGGATCTAGGGATCCAAACTCCAATCATTCTGCTTATGTAGCAAATACTTTAAACACTGAGCCATGCCCCAGCCTCACTTTCTGCCCTCTTTATTTCTCAGGGGACACATTGAATCCATACTAAGCCACTATGGAAGTAAATACCTTAGTTTACTTGTATATAAGTCTTAGCACCCAAGGTTTTCTTTTCTTTTTTTTTTTTTTTTTTGCTGTTATTGTCCTTGAGATTTTACTCAAAGACAGGACAATCACTGAGCCCCCATTCTAGAATAAGACCATCATAGAAATATGTATCTAGTATTTATTTGCACATGGTTGTATGCACACTTTAGGAAATCTAGTATTGGCTTCCAATTTCTTCTCCTCAGGGAACAAATGAGAAGCTGCACAGTGGATCAAAGGAATGATGTCTTTCTCCTCTGATTTTCAGTCTCCCTCACTGAGGTTTTGCCAAGTGTCCTATGATGTTGTCATTTCACAGAGATCTAAGTTAGAGTACTTCTTATTTCATTTGCAGGAAATGTTATGTTCAACTTAGGTTTTCTGTCAACCAATCCCCCAGCCCCTTGCAACTCAGCTCTGAGTCTGTCTAGCACTTTTCATCCTCTGTTGTAATCAACTTTCTCCATGCTGTGAAGATCGAAGCGGAATTTTCAATTCTTCTGGTGAAAAAACTAATCCTTACTTGGGGTATAAAATGAGAATTAATTTCCTCACCTTCTTTCCATCCTGAGGAAAAATATAGAGCAAAATTAAACCTTCTCCTCTACACCTCCCTCAAACATATGCAATTACATAAAATTATAGTAAGCTAAGAAGGGCTCCTCCTTAACACTTAATTCCATGCCATGAAAAAGCCAGAGGGCAAGCCCAACTAAAGTGAGCAGTATTCAATAATATTGCAGGTTCCTGAGTACGTTGGCTTGCTTTCTGTTACTGTGACAAAGTAACTGAAAGAAATCAATATGAAGGGGGAAAGGTTTGCCTTAGCTCATGGGTTTCTGAGCATATATCCATGGTCAGTTGGCCATGTTTCTTTGGCTTTATGGTGGCACATATATCCCCATGGGAGACTGTGGCAGGCAAGGTCTGTTGACCTCATAGTAGTTGGAAGAATGTATTCCTAATATCCCCTTCAAGGGCATGCCCCGAAGAACCTGACTTTCTCCCAACAGGCCCCGCCTATAGAAGTTCTTCCATCTCTCATTAGTATCAAAGACTGCAACTAACCTTTTAATGTCTGGACCATTGATAGATTAGCACTGAGCCATTTCTGGACCAATAGAGTCAGATCTTTGGGATTAAGCTGTGCAAGTCTTATGTCTGGCTAACTTCAGTGGTGATTGGCTATGCACAGCCAACCAGACGCAGGTGTGTGCAAAAAGTGAATCAGTTTACCACAGCAAAGAACGAGTGCATTAAGTGAGCTGCATATGCAGGTGACTAAGAAAAACTGAGAAAGGCTCACTTGCTTGATTCTGGTAAGTGATTTAGAGTGGGCACCTCCCGACAGCAGAACAAAGCAAGCTGGTGGAGAAGGGGGCTTTCTTGGCAACCATGGCATGAAAGAGAGGCTCAAAGTGGGTCTGCGGTAACAAGGAAGTAAGCCAGTGTGCTGAGACAAATGGAGAGTGTGGATTGGCTGATTTGAGGGGATGTCTTGTGACCTTTCACTCATCTGGGACTCCTAACTTTTAAAAAAGAAATGCTTCTATTCCCAAAGCTGTGAAACAGGGCAAAGGGAAGGCATGTGCTGGTAGTCACAATGTCACTAAGCAGATGAGGGGATGCCACTCCATCCCTAAGGGAAGTGGTACCTCCACTAACTCTCCACGGGGTCTCCAAGGCAACTCAGACTGTTGCAATTAGAACCACTTGCGTTCTTTCAACATTGCACTACATCCCTTCCCAAATATTCCAATTTAACTGCTCTGGCACATGTGTTTTTAAGAGTTCCCAGGTGATTCTAACATGAAGCCAGAATTGGAAATCACTGAACTGGCCGATTGGAGACACCCAGTTAGAAAATTCTTGTTTGACTCTGTGCCTCCATTTCTTCATGGTTCTGAAGGATGTTGCTAAAGTGATGTAGGTTCTGGTGCCTCCACAACTGCTGTCCTCTCCTCTTCCAGACACCTGGTCCTCTCTCTTAGTCTTTGCATGGCTGCCTGAGGCGCTTCCCACTCTAAGTTTTCCTTCTGTCTTCTCTGTTATGCTTTGGTTCCTGTGGGCCCAGATCTCTGCTAAGTGACAAAGACCGCTAATTGCTTAATCAAATAAACTAATTGCTGTTAACACTACCTGGCTATAGCAATCCCTATGCTAGTGAAATATGCATTGAACCATTTAGAATGTGCTCCCTTAGGAGCTGTGTCCACAATGGGAGCTTCAAGCAGGGTCAGCTGCAAAGAAAAGCAATGGGATTTTCAGTTCCTCCAGTCTTACCATTGAGGCCAGGCCTTTGGAGAGAAGCAAAGACAGAGGAAACAGAGACTTGTCAGTGCAAGGCATGTGATCATTACTCTGTGATTCAGAAATGGCAACATTTGTCCTCCAGAATGCTTGTTAAGAGTCCTCTAAAAGAAGCTGCATATTGTAATTTTTTCATAAACATTAGCTTTCATTGTTTTTCTATAGAGGGGCCAAATTTAAATATATCTTTTTTTCCTAGTAACACATGGAGGTTAAATCTGTTACTACACCATAACTCTCTCATCCTCCATCTATATGGGTTTTTAAAAAATTTTTTTATTATTATTTATTCAGCTGTGCGCATGTGCGTGTGTATGTGCGCGCACCTGTGTGTGTCTGTGTGCATGTCTGTGTGTGTGTAGAACCACGGACGAATTAGCGAACCACCATAGACGCCTCCACCTCCTTCTGCCCCGGGATTCACAGGCTCCGCCCTACCAGGACCAGAAGCGCAGGCCGCCCCCGCCCCCCGCTTCCACCTGGCGTCTATATGTGGGATCTGGGATCAGAACTCAGGACCTTCCGCCTACAAGGTGGAGGCTTAACCCCTGAGCCACCTCTCCAGCCCTATATGGGTTTTTTTTATTCCCACATTTTCTATTGAAGAATACATAGAACCTGACATTGATCATTTGATTCATTTTATGTCTACCATTAAGTGGCGTTAGTACATTAGTACCATTGTGCAATCAACACCAGCACATCATATAGCTGTTTCTGGAACTCTTCACCGTACAAAAATGCAACCCACCATTGATTTATGGTTTTTTTCAGCTTTCTGTCACCTTGATAAAAATAACCGAAGCAATCGACTTTTAACAAAAGTTTAATTGGTTTCAGTTATAGCTTTTTGGTCTTGGCCTTGCTGCTTTGGTCCTGTGATGAAGCAGTACATGGTGAAGAAAACTGCTTACCTCACGGCATCTGGGGTTGGGAAGAGAGAGAGAAAGAGAGAGAGACAGAGACAGAAACAGAGAGACAGAGAAGCAGGATCAGTTCACTGTCTCCTTCTTTCACGAGTAGATTCCCAGTGGTTTAACTTATCTGCAGTAAACTCCAACTTTGATACCAATACCTCTCAATATCACCTCACCCTCAAGTTCTTGGTACCCTCCATTTCACTTTCTATCTTTCTGTTCTATATATCTCATGAAAACTATCATAGTGCAGTTTTTTTTAATCTTGTTTGATTATTCTTCCTGTTCTGTTTTCTCTTACATTCCTTTCCCCCCAGGCTGTCAGCCTTTCTAGAAGGCCTGGACCCTGATTTGTTATCCATGGAGTAGCTCATATCCACAGTCTACATTGTCCTGGGAGAAAGCAGTGGACTGTCAATGTCTCCATGCAAATCATGGAGAACAGTTGTTAACAGCACCAGGCAAAAGACAAAGCTCCAGTCTCCAAATCTGACGTTGACAGGTTAGCCAAATGTGTTTGGTCTTACCATGGGTCTTTCTAGTCAGTTAAAATGTACCCTCACTTAGCTCACAATTGAAACCATCATTCTTTTCTGTTGCTTTCTGTGGCAGAAATTAGCTGAATGTCCCAACTTTCATTCTTTTCTTCCTCTTTAGTAAGACAGCCTTAATTTTCAGATCTACTCATTGGTCTTAACTCTGTCTGAATTCTAGTGAGTGAGTTGTAAGAGTTTTCAGTGGGATTGAGGAAAATCTTCCCCAAAAGTCAAGGTAGAAAAATGTAACCTGTTGAATTACTGCAGGCATAAGTTAAGATAGAAAATGATTAAATTTTTTATTATTTTTATTCAGTTGTGTGTGTATGTATGTGTGTGTGTATGTGTGTGTGTGTGTGTGTGCGCGTGTGTGTGTATGTGTAGAACCACGGATGAATTCGCGAACCACCATGAGGCGCCTCCACCTCCTCCTTGTTTACTCTGCCCTGGGATTCATAGGCTCCGCTCTACCAGGACCAAAAACGCAGGCAGCCCCCGTTTCTGCCCGGCATCTATATGTGGGATCTGGGATCTGAACTCAGGACCTTCCACCTGCAAGGCAGAGGCTTAACCCCTGAGCCACCTCTCCAGCCCGAAAATGATTAAAATCCCAAAGGCAGTCAGTAAGAACATTTCAGAGAGACTAGCCCAACAGCTTAGTGCTGCTGCTTTGGCTCTGGCCTCAGCTTCTGTCTAATAGTAGTCAAGACCAGTCTGTGTTCCATCTACTTGTTGATTTTATTAACCATTGCATTTGCTTCTCTAAAGTCCCATCTTTGCTACTCCCCTTCCCTGCTTTTGTGTAAAGCGGCAGTACAAACTAAGCTCCTGACTGGAGTCTTTGGGAAGGGATCTTGACTGCAGATACTGGCACTAAATTCTTCTTCCTCCTCCCTATTTGGTCTGAGAAATTATTTCAGAGTTTCTTCTGCAACAGCTGGGCAGAATCAGTTCTTCTTCCTCCCTGTGGACACAATGGCTAAACTCGAAGCAGCCATCTTGCTTACGAGGCGACCTTGAGCATCCTGGGAAGAAGAAACTTAGTCTTGACTGATGTGGAGCCAGTCTTGGAAACCAACACTTACGATCTCTGAAGAACAGCTTGAGAGGCCATTAGGAAAAAAAGAAAAACAAAAAGGGCGGTTTGTCAGCATGCATCTCAGTAGATCTTCTAATAGAAGGAGCCAGAAAAAAGGCCTTTCTTTGGAGACCTAGGCCATTGATCACAGTTTCCTTTGAAATCACTAATTATGCTCTAAAAAAGAAGGCATCATTGGAGCCAGAACCAGCAGCCAATTACCATGAGAAATTGCTCACCGTGTGGGCTGTCGTCTCTTTCTGTTCACATAATTTCAAAATGCAATTTCTAGAATCATGCTAAATACTTGTAAACAGAGGTTGGTTTAATTGCAAGGAGTAACCATATCAGGGGATTAAATGAGAGTCTGTTCTCCTTATTTTCTTGGCAACTAAGATCACTTTTCATTCACCTTCCCCTGAAGTCAGGATCTCTTTAAGTCCCATGACAGGTGCAAGTTGAGGTTGCTTATGGGGCAGTGGACAGAAGATAGTACATACTGAGGTTTGAGTTCCAGTCATGCTTATTGTAAGTCAGTTTGCTTTCCTAGATAGACCTCAGTTTCTCATCTTAACATTAGCCACATAAAGTGAGTTGCCTGTAATGTATTCTAATGGAATGCAAACCCTATGACGTAGTGGTTCAGTTGCCCCCTGTCTTCTCTGGGAGTCTAACAGTGCATGGAAGACTGTAGGGATGTGTATCTATCAATTCTGCTCCAGATAGCAGCCTAAAATGACAAAGGGACAGTAGCTGCTTTACTTTCCCTAGTCTGTGGTTCAGCACTATCAGATAGGATCTGACTGGTCTCTGTTGGGATGATTTGTGCACCCTGCACTTCAGCTGGGCAGCATGGCAGGCAAGCTATACTCCACAGAGTCCTCATGCTTCCCTTGGGACTATGGATTATCTGGGACCTGTCCATCTCCTGGTGATTACAGAAAGGCCAGAGGAACCAAGACAACATGCCTGCACTTTATGAACAGCCCAATCCTGACAGCAAGTGTATGGGTAGCCATGCCCAGTGACAAAAAAGACAATGCAAAGTTTCATGCACAAAACAAGGATAGAGGAAGGGTGAGAAATTGGATCATTAATAACACCTTCTGCAAGATCCAAGTAGGAATATGCATGGTTTTTGTTTTTATTTTTTAATGTTCCATACATGAATATAGTGAATTTATAATATTTTCACCCCTTAGTCCCAAATCCCATCCTCCTTCCTTTTCCCTTTACAACTCTTCATCTCCCCTGCCAGGCTCTCTCTTATTTCAAATCTTTTCACTTGTGTGGCCCACTGTGTTTCATCTAGTCTGTCTCTGATGACATATGCCTGACTTGATTCATGCTCCAGCAAGCATCCTAGATGAGTGGGTATATCATTGAGGAAAGCATCCTTCTTTTCTTTCTCATCAACATTAGTCCTCAACAGTCTCTCAGACAGGTGTGGAGCCTCTTGAGATCTTTCTGATTTCATGGTGAGATGCTGATAAGACAGTTCCCGGGCTGGAGAGGTGGCTCAGGGGTTAAGCCTCCGCCTTGCAGGCGGAAGGTCCTGAGTTCGGATCCCAGATCCCACGTATAGATGACAGGCGGAAGCGGGGGGGTGGTGGCCTGCGCTTCTGGTCCTGGTAGGGCGGAGCCTGTGAATCCCGGGGCAGAAGGAGGTGGAGGCGTCCATGGTGGTTCGCGAATTCATCCGTGGTTTTACACATACACAGACACACACACACACAAACACACACACATGCGCGTGCACATACACACGCACATGCGCACAGTTGAATAAATAATAATAATAAAAAAATATAAAAGACAGTTCCCATACAATTCTTAATATAAATATACATATCTGCCATGAAATCTTGTATATCAAGATTATGTCATGTTCAGGAGACGATGTCTGGCCCACCACCTTCCCACTTGAGGTTCTTACAATCTTGCTTCCCCCTCTTCCATGATGTTCTTTGAGCTTTGAGGTGGGAGTAGGTGAGGCTTATATGTCCTGTTTATGTTCAGGCAGTCCAGAGTCACTTATTTTCTGCATTTTGGAAGTTGTGTTTTTTAGTAAAACACCTTCTGTTGTAGAGTTTTCTAGTTTGAGTGCTGAGTAATCTTCCAACCTATGGGTATAATAACAGGTATTATTAACAAAGCAGTTTGGTGTACTGTGATCCTATATAAACATTCATAGTTTGTTCTTCCCTTGTGACCTATTTCCTTTCCTTTCATAGGTTCTTGCTCTAGTTTACAGTAACAGGTATGTGTTCCATTCTGGTACTTAAATCCAATCAGAAAACCATTGGTTGTCTCCTTGATACTCATGCCACTATTATACTAATGGTTACCTATTGCTATGGTGATTGTTATTGCAACTTGCAGATTCCACAGGTTGATGAGACCTTGGATTGTTTTTCTCTCTCAGTAGCTTCCATGGTACTCTCTGGTACTGTGTAAGTTATTCAGTAAGCAAGAAGCTTCCAAACCAGTTCTAGCTGGTATTTTTTGGTCTATGTCGTGATCCATTGTATTGCATCTTCAGCAATAGGGTCTTAATGTTAGTTTTCTGGAGAGAAACCAAGAGCAATGACAAAATCCTATATTGTTTGAGGGGCCTTTGAGACTTCTCTGACCAACAACTTATCAGAAGTATCACTTATCTATTACGTCTAACATAGTTTTAATTGTTATTGGTTTCCACGTGGAGCATCCCTGAGAATTTTTTTTATTTTTATTTATTTTTTCCCAATCACACAAGCTTAATAGGTACCCCAGTCCCCTCCTTTCCTCCTTTTCTCTCAGTGTCCCTCCCTTCTCCCCTCCCATTCCCTGGAGCATCTTTCTGATTTCGCGTGTGTATGTGCACGCGCGTGTGTGTGTCTGTGTGTGTGTGTGTCTGTGTATGTGTAGAACCACGGATGAATTCGCGAACCACCATGGACTCCTCCACCTCCTTCTGCCCTGGGATTCACAGGCTCCGCCCTACCAGGACCAGAAGCGCAGGCCACCCCCCCCTTCCACCTGTCATCTATACGTGGTATCTGGGATCCGAACTCAGGACCTTCCACCTGCAAGGCGGAGGCTTAACCCCTGAGCCACCTCTCCAGCCCGGGAACTGTCTTATCAGTGGAGTGTGAATGTTAAACTTCCCTCCGAGCCCTCCAGTCTAATGAGGTATAAGGACTCAGTGGCATTTCCCAGAGCCTTTTCTTGGGCTCGCCTTTAGTATGGGAACACTATTATGACTAATAATCCCTTGCCTCTAAGGATCCTAGTGCCTGTGATCCATGCTAGACTTTGGGGGATCATTGACATGTCAGTCATTGCGCAGGTCATGCAAAGTCTGATTATGGCTACTGCAGCCCTAACTTGTGTGGAGTATCTTGCATATCATTGCTCCTCCCCATCTTTAGACTCTTACAATCTTACTGCCCTCTCTTCCGCAAATTTCTCTGAGCTTTAAGATGGGGAGAGATTTGGCTGGTCTGGTTCCAAGTGATTAATATGGGGTCTCTGATGTTCTGAATTATGGCTTGTTGTTTTTTCAGTTTTGCTGTTCCTGCACCACTCTTGGCGCCATCCTGACTGGTATTAGAGGTCACTTCCTAACCAGAAATAAAAGGCTGCTTAAATGGAATATTACTATAACAGTAGATTCAAAGGTAGATGGAATAGAAATAGGAGACTACAGTGAGGGTGGGATCAGTCTCCCATTTGCAGAATGGTTACCATCTATCTGCTAAGGCATTTTTTTGTTTTGTCCTGTTTTCTTTTCTCTGTGCTCCTCTGTATAGTCCTCTACAGTCCATTCTTATACCTTTTTTTTTTTGAAAAGACATGTTTTTAATATAATAACATAGGAGGATCCTATATGATTCCATTTCACTATCTTAGTTGTTTTCTTTTAGTTTTTCAGTCCCCCTAGGAATGAATGAACTAACATATATTTTTCAGTAAATGGAGACAAATTCAAAACACTTGAGATTCTTAAGACAAGACCTTATCAAGCCATCAAGGCTCACTGTATTTACAGTTCTACAATCTTTTTATTAATTAGATGTGGAAGGATGAGTAACTGCTACAAAATTGCGCAAAGAAATTCATGTCAGCTCCTTTCTGCCTTCCTTGGCTCCTCCTTGGTCTCCAGCATCCACTGTTCACCCTCTTTGCACTTACTTATCCAGAACTAGCTCTTCACTGATTGTTGCTGGGATTGTAGATCTTGAAAGGTGTCGTGCCAATTTAGAAGTGGTAGAACTACTGCTATGGGGAAATGTGTTTCTGTCTCCTTTTTTTACAGATAATTATTTGATTGCTTTTGAGGTGAACTAACCAAAAATAAGTTACTTCAAATTATAGCTGTCCAAAGAACTGCAGTCCTGAAAGAGTTAGTGTCACAGTTTGAATTCCACATCTCTACTCCCTCTCCCCACTACCCTGAAAGGATCATATGTTTGAATACTTTGTCCCCAGTTGGTGGTATTGGTTGAGAAGGTTATGGAACCTTTAGATTGTGGAGTATCCCTGGAGAAGTATACCACTGGGCCAATTTCTCTCTCTCTCTCTCTTCTCTCTCTCTCTCTCTCTCTCTCTCTCTTCCTCCCTTTCCCTCTGTCCATTTCCAAATTATCACTTCAAGATAACAGTTGGCCTCCTGCTCCAATCACATGCTTTTGCCTGCCACCATGTCTTCTCTGCCATGATGGCCTCTATCACCGCTGGAACAGTAAGTCAAATAATAAACTCTATCTCCCTTAACTTACTTGGGTCAGAGTATATATCACAGCAGAGTATGTATCATCCAGAGTTAGGTTAGGGATAAAGTGGAGGCAGAGGTCATCTCCCTTTTATCTTACATTTCCATGCAGTATTTGTGTACAACTTATGCACACTATCTGTGTAATATATATTGGAAGAGACTGGAAGAAGAGAGAGAGAGAGAATATGCATATCATGGCTCATGGTAGAGGGCAGAGGGCAGAGGACAACTTTTAGAAATCTTTTCTCTCCACCTGGTAGCATCTGGTGATTAAACTCTGGTCTTGAGGTTTGCAGGCAAGTGCCTAACCCACTGAGTTATTCATTGGCCTCAGGAATACACTTTTAAAGGGCTAAAGATGCAACCTGTGAAGTTCATTTTGTTACGTAGTGCTGGGAATACAGAGCCTTACATACTACACCAGTGTGCCCAACCACTAAACTGTATCTTCATCTCTGAATATTCGAGTCTTTAAAAAAATTCTTTTTGAAGTCACCTTCTTGTATTGTGATTCCAAGTCCCAGAGAATAGAAATGTGCAGGTGGGACCCTAGACATCACCACAGTAGAGAAGAGATGCTCTTACCCAGCTTCATCTCAAATCCCACCTGCCTGCATTATAGGCAGGCCTTTGTGAAAGAAGAGAAAGCAAGTTCCTTTCCTCAAGCCAATCCATGGAAAAGAGCATGAATGGAAATAGCATTTATGTCTGCTCACCCAGAATAAAATGTTACTAGGTGAATAAAAAATGCGATTACTTCCAAGGTTGAATGAGCGTACTATTTCCACAGGTGGAAAAGTCTTGTTTTATTCTGATTTGGGGGTTATTTCCTTTGTCTTTCCATTTCTTCTTTTTTCTTTTGAGCCTGTGTTCCCATAAAGAGTGTGTTTAGGGAGCATGTCCTAGAAGGCACCAGCCGCTTTTGCAATTTGGATTTTAAATGTTGCCATATACAAGGAAGCAAAGTAGGGGGAAAAGGGTTAGGGAAGAAATTTTAGGGAAATGCTGTTCACAACTCTTGTCTGAGTAAGGTTCAGACACCTCTGTTCTCTTGTTTTTTTTAAACAAGAACATAATGACTAGATTGAGTCCTTTGACAACTCAGTTCTCTCTGATACCACAGCTGATCAGAAACTTGTGCTTCTCTCTTAGAAATAGACTCTGTCTGGCTGCCTCTGAAATGCTAAGACAGAATGGTTTCTGGAATCACTGGGTTCCTTACTCGTCATAGAGACAGACAGAACCACCAGGAAAATGAAAGATCCTGGTTCCAAGAAACAAAGACAAATGACCCCGTGTGTCACGGCCATTCCAACCCTGAGGTCAGTGTTGCAGTTACTCTGCATGTTGCTGATAAAACCATGACAAACAGCTTATGGAAACAAAGAGTTTATCCTTTTATGATAGTCTGGTTATAGTTCTTAGTCCAGCTGGCAAGAGAGCATGAACCATCACCAAAGGCCAAGGGAACTGGCCACACCATCTCCACATAGTAGCTAAGAGAAGGAAGGAGCCTTTCTTGCCAGACGAACATGTCTGGCCAAGTATACAGAAGGATGCCCTCTTTCTCAAACAGTTCCCTCCATTTTATTCACATGCCCAGGGACTCGTCCTACCCACTACGGGCTGGGCCTTCCCCATCCACTAAGCAATCTCCTGCAGATTCACTCTGAGATTGACTCAACTATTAATTCTCTATAAATGGGTTCAAAGCTCAAACCCTCAACTGTCAAATTGACACCTGTGTCTAACTATGATACTCAGTGTGACTAAGGATCTGGAGAGCCAGACAACCTGGACATTCATATTTGGAAAAAAAATAGTAATGCCACGGACAAGCCTTCCCAGCTGAGGATTAGTTGCTTCTTCTGAAGGATCATGTATGGGAACTAAGAAGACATTGGGTTGCTTCCTCCAGATCAAGATTCCTGTCCTCTGCTCCCTTAGCTTCCTCCTCCTCTTGGCTCCTTTGTAGGGATGTTCAGTCACCTGCAGCCTCTCCCATTAAGGTAAATAGTCCCTTCCTGAAAGTGGCTTTTTGATATCTCTGCAATTGTGCCATAGCCAGCTAATGTGTAACATCACAGCTTAATAGTCTATTAAAACCCAGCACCACACATTAAAATCTCTACTGTAGCACTGCGGATATACTCAGCAAAGTTGCGGTCCCCAGAAAGCACTGTTCACTTGCTGAGATGCTACAACAGAACAGGGGAAGCCTCATATGGTAGAAGTGGGAAATAGGCAGAGGAAGGAGATGATAAACACTTTGCATGTTCTTCCTGCCTCCCCCAACAGAGAAGTCCCTCTAACTAGAAGGAGCGAAATCCACGAGTGCTGTGGGATGCATGTGGGAAAGCGTGGAGTTTAATGCCAGCCCCTTCAGATCCAATCTCATTACTCAGATCTTTATTTGGAAGTACTTGAGTCGCCTGTCTCTCCTTCTCAGGGAGAGGTGGAGTTCAGGAGAGCTGCCTCCAGTCAGGGAAAATGCTCGGCAGTCTCCTCCCTTTAGAACAATTGTCAGGGCGGAAGAATTCTTCAAACAGCTGCAAATCCTCCCACCAATATCTGCCTCCTTTAGAAATGACAACGGATCCCCACATCAAAGCCACCGCCAGTCAGCTGCCGAGAGAAAGAATCAATAGTCTTAACAGAATCGAAGCTACCGGAATGCTAGATGTGCAGTGTAAACACCTTTACTGAAAAAAAAAAAAAAACAAAAAACAGAGATTGCCCTGGGAACTCCTTAGAAACTACAGGATCAAAGTCCTAGCATTGCCTTGCAGACCACTCCAAAGCAGCCACGCTGCAAGCCAACAGTCTAAACAACTGCATGGACTTTGCAGGGAAGAAAAGGAAAGAGAGATGGAACTGATGTCTGGAATAGCCAGAAGGAAGCGCAGAAGTAAGGGAGGGAAAGAGAAAGTAAGGAAATAAGGTAAAAAAAATGTGGAAAAGCAAATATATCAGGCACACTACCAGTCAGCAGGCCATTGGAACAAAGCCCCACCCCGTGTCTAAAACATATTGAAGAGGCCAGGATATCTCAACAAGGTTCATTTTTACTTTTGCAGAAGGGTGCATAACTTCTCTGAGTGGAGTTAGCAGGTACACAGAACAATCTATTAGATCATTTGTTCCTGATCAGTAGGTGGGAGGATTTCTGTCCTTTAACCTCATTGGTTTGAACCTCAGGCTTACATTCTATTTGTGGTTGGCTAAGCAGCTAAGAAAGATTGAATCACCTAAGGATAGTCACCAATAGTCGTTAGAGAAGTTGGAAGAAAACTGTTGGAGTTTTGATAAATGCTAGGGAGTAAACAGTTCTATGAAATGGAAGCCAGAGCCAACAGAGAAGCACTTTGGTTTGATAGTTCATTTTCCCACAAGGTTGTCATTCCACCCTAAAGTGAAATTTAGGGTGGGTTAAGTGTTCAACCATGGATCCTCATGCATACGTTATTATGTCTGGGGTAACAACTGCCTCGGTATATCATCTGCCCACCATAAATTAAAAAAATCAAATTAACAGTAAAAAAAAGAATTAATTCAATATGGTTATATTAGGAAGAGGGACATACAATATTGTCATAAAGTTTATCTTTGAAGTTCTAATGTGAGATTTAGGTTTAAATAGAGGGCAAGAGTTCTGTAGCTAAGCAGTTCTGGTCATGTTATGATCCTGTCCACTATAGTCTTTAACTCCAGTCTCTCCTGCAAGGTGATCTGATAAATTTCAGAAATCTTTACAGTTCCTTCCTTCCTCTGGCCAGTGTCAGGTCCAGGAGATGTCAGCATCTCCCATACCTACGGCTGTGCTTTCATGGCTTTCTCTTCTAAACCTTTTTCTAAAACGCCAGTAGAGGCATAGAATGGTAGCAGGCAGATTACATGTGTATGCGCACACGCGCATGCGTGCACAAGAAAAAAGCCCCAATTTATTCTTTGGTTTTCAATTCAGTAGAACAGACCTGAACATGTACTTAGGAAGAGCCTGTGTCAGTACAGATTTCATGAGTGTTGTCATGGAGTCTTCCTGATGACTCTTCCACATAAGAAGTACTCACATTTTGTTAATGGAGGAGCTGACACTTCCATAGTCAAATGGAGTGGATAAGAATTGCCTAGGACATTAGTGGGGCACACCTTCCCTTGGTGTATATAGGGGTGTTTCCAGATAGGTTTAACGGAAGGCATTCTGAAGGTGAGTATATTAGTCAGCGTTCTCTAGAGTCACGGGATCCACAGAATGAATATATATAGCTGGCAGGCAGGTTAAGTCACAACAGACCTCACCATGGCTGGAGCATTCCTGGAGCATCTCTCCTCTTCCACACTGTTTTCTGTTCTGTGCCTTTATTAGGGTCCATTACTGGGAGGTTCCTATGAGACCTATGGAGGTTCTGATGGGATCTAGGGCTAGTATAACTTCTTCAGGTGGTCTCAGCTGATCTTTCCAGGTGTGGTTTCATCTTATCTTAGTTAATAGCAGGTATGTCGAATGACACCCAGGATTAACTATCACAGTGGGTGATACCATCTCAATGAACTGACATCTCAGACTGAATATAAAGTGTAGAAGTAGAATACTGCATGCCAGGATTCCTCTTTCTGTGCTTTCGGATCTTCCCTGATGTGAGCAAGGGTCCTGCCACCACAGTCTTGAGCTGCTCCAACAGCAATAGACCTTCCCTATCATGATGGACTTTCTCCTTAAAGCTGAGATTAAAATAAACCCTTTGTCCTTTACATGGCTTTCTGTCAGATATTTGGTCACAGTGATGAGCAAAGCAGCTGATGCAAATAATTGGAACTCAGAAGTGTTGCTGTGATAAATCAGAATGTGTGGCTCATAAGCCTTTGTAACTGGTTTGCAGAAGGAATATGGAAGAGTTTGGAACAGGGAAGCTCTGGAAAGCAGTAGGCAGGGCCTTTCCAGTGAGAGTGAAGACCATCAGAAAGGCAGGCAACAAAGACCATATTCATTAGGTTCCAGAGAGGAATAGACTCTATTGGAACTTGGAGAACAGATCATTTGTGTTGCATTCTAGCAAAAACCAGGCTGCCATCCTCCTACCTATATCCTGAGAACATCTGAGGATGAAAAACTAACAAGCTAAGGTGTTTGAAAGAGGAAATTTTGGGACAGCTCAATGATGGGGTTGCACTATGGTTGGTGCTCACCCCATTATTGAAGCTTATAAGGAGAATTTAAAGTTTGGAATATATAAAAATAATGTACAGTTTGATGAAGAAAGGAATGTAAACTTAGAGTTAGGGGAAAGCATCTGCAACTGCTTAATGAAAGTGTTGACCTTAAGCAGAAACCTCACAGCTTGTCTTGGGAAAAAAAAAAGGAAATTTGTTTGTGCCCAAAACTAAGGTATAACATTGCAAACTCATTTGGAAAACTTGCATTTGAAAAGAAAACTGAACAAAGAGAGCTTTCAGGGCACCCTGCTCAAGCAGGGTCACCAGGTGGTCACTGGAGATACGGCCCAAGGGGACTTGGCTGTATCTTGAACAGGTAGCATGACATGACAATGGCATTCATGTAATGCTGATTTCAGGAGCATCCTGGAAGCTTTCACCAAGGTTTGTGACAGTGCACAGCAGGGTCTAATTCCCTTCAAGGAGGCCCTCAGAGTCTATTGTGTGAAGCTGTGATGGTGAAATCTAAGTTGCAGTGGAGATTCCCATGATGGTGGAGATGCCAAGATCTCATTTGCAAGCATGTGATGCTTGCTGTGTGATGTGTGATGTGTGTACAGCTGTGTGATGCTAAGCAAAACTGAAGGGTTGGGCGCTGCTCAAGGTCTTTAGAACCCATGTGATGCCACCGGGTACTCCAGACGATGGACATAGAGCTGAAGCAGTAGAATGTGGCACGTTCCCTGTTGAGTTTTGGTCTTGTTTTGGCCCAGTCTTTCCTTGTTATGCTCCCCATTCCTCTTTCATAGAATAGGCCTCTTGGATATTGAAAATATATAACTTGTTTTTCTTTCTTTTTTCCATTTCTTTTTTTAAGGTTTTTTTTATTGTTTATTCAATTATGCGTGTGTGCATGTTTGTGTATGTATATGTGTGTGTGTGTGTGTGTGTGTGTGTGTGTGTGTAGAACCACGGGCAAACTCGGGAACCACCATGGATGCCTCCACCTCCTCCTTGTTTACTCTGCCCGGGGATTCACAGGCTCTGCCCTACCAGGACCAGAAGCGCAGGCTGCCCCCACTTCTGCCCGGAGTCTATACATGGGGTCTAGGATCCGAACTCAGGACCTTCCACCTGCAAAGCAGAGGCTTTGAACCATGTTAGAACTGTTAAGACTTTAGGGAACTCTCAGATGAGCTAAATTCATTTGATATTTTGAGATAATCATGAGGGACTGAGGTGGGAAATTATGATTTTAAATAACAAGTTTAGGTGTCAAATCCATAGGAGATGGATTTGTGGTTAATTTTAATTGTCAACTTGATTAGATTGAGAAACACCTGGGGCATTAATAAGCCACACCTTTGGGTGTGTCTGTGAAAGTGCTTTCAGAGAAGTGTAACCCAGCTGGAGAAGACCTGTTCTGAATGTGGGCAGTACCATCCCATGGGCCGGAGTTCTAATTGACTAAAAGAAGAAAAAAGAGGAAGCCAACTGAGTGCTACCATTACCTTCTGGCATGGTTTAAATGTGAGTTGTCCCCGACAAACTCATGTGTTTGCATACTTAGTTGTTGTTAATATTTGGGAAGGTTGGGGCACCTTTCAGAGGTGGAGGCTTGCTGGAAAAAGGCAAATCAAAGGGGGCAGGCTCATAGGTTGGCTAGCCCTGCGCTATTTCCACAGCAGTCTGCTCTTGCAGTTTGTTGCTTGCTCTGTCTGCTTGGATGGTGGAAGTGATCTGAACTGCCTATAGTTTCTGCCACCTGCCACACCTTTTCCTCTCTGGAACTATAAGTCAAATAAATCTCCCTTCTTTCCTTAAGTTGTTTGAGTCTGAGTTGTTATCTCACAACATCAGACAAGATTAACTGTGACCCACACTTTCTCTACTTCCTGATCTTCCCAGATGTGAGCAAGCCTTGAGCCATTTCTGCTGCCCCCATGATGCTCTGTACCTCAGATCTTGAGCTAAAATAAACCTTTCTTCCTTTAAGTTGTTATTTGTCAAGTATTTGATATCTAGCCCACTTTCTTTTATTGCATTGTGGAGTCACTTAGGTGATTAAACAGGCCATGCAAGGATGAACAAGTCAATATCTCTGTCTTCCAGGCACCATATGACATTCAAGGGAGAAAGTTCAGGAATGGCTACTGGATAAAGAAAAGACAAGAAGGAAGCAAACATGGCTTGGGAAGCTGGTAGCACCTGCAATCTAAGAGAACTCTAGGGGACGGTGGGAAAGAGCAGTTAGGAAACAAGGAAAATCAGTAAGGCCTTCCCTCTCTGGAGAGACCCACATCTTTACACTCCTTGCTGGCAGGCTCTCTCACTTCAGCTCAACCAAGTGTGGAGAAGGCAGGCTGAAGGGCCCAGAAGGGAGTGGAGAGGAGGAGTCAAGGCAAAGGAGGAAATGATAAGACATGTTGGGCTAGGAACCAGAGATGACTTCTCCTCCCTGCTCCAAAGAAGACGGGCCAATAATTGCCTATTTGAGCCTTCGTATTAGAGACTCCTGAGACCCTGGGAGAGAGCTTTAAGAAGGAATTGCGTGTCCTTATTACACTACTTGTGAGGCCAATTTTTTGTGATAAAGACTCTAGGGAAGCCTCCTCTAGTAGCACTGATGAGAGTAGTTGGGGGGCGGGACGGGGGGAGAAAGACGGGGGGAGGGAGAGGGAGAGGGAGGCAGCCTGGGAAATGCTTCTTGACTGTCTTCTTAAAATAGTCCTAGTGGGAAGGGTAATGATGAGAATGCAGACGCATGATGTGGAGGATTTTGTGCCTGTGACCTAAGATAGTGCTGGGTAGGTGCCTTCCAAAGGCAAAGCCTGAAACACTCTTAGTGGCAGATCTCTAATTAGAGCAATCACATTGCTGGCTCCTCCTCCAGGCTTCTAACACAGGTTTCTAACGTAAAATGGGAGGGAAATTATGGACTAAAAGATCCAGGCTCAGGTCTTCATCAGCAATGTCAGCTTGGAAACTCTACTTCATGTCTTCTCTTTTGGCTTGGATGGTTCAGCAGCAGTATTATTACTAAAAAAAAGCAAGAGTAGACACAGGCAAATCACTTTGCTTACTACAGAATACCCTATGAGTGATGTTAAGTATACAACAAACTTTAACCTTCAGAGAACTCAGCCTTCAGGCACACCTATGGAAAATTATTTACTTAAGGCGAATCTATGAGCAATCTTGCAGGAAATAATCCAATTGATGCGGGAAGATCCAGTCTGTAGTATGTGGGGGACCATTTCAAAAGAGAGAGGGAGATCTGATTGGAATTTTGCAGACTGGAAAGTTAGCAAATATGCTCCTTTCTGAGATTCCTGTGGATGTGGTGTGGCCATTTCCCTCTACCCCTGATGGAAACTCCTATCATGATGATTAATTGTAATGGAGAACCATGAGAATAAATAAAAATCCTCTCATACCCCTAAATTGTTCAGGCGCAGAGGTTCTGGTGTTGAGGTTCTGCAGTCACGGCCAGAAAGAGAAGTCCATTCCTTGTCTTTCCCACTGGAGCTGAACAAAGCCCCGTCTTTCCCATGTGAAGCGCGGGATCTGGTCTCTTGAAGCGAGGGACTGAATCATAATCCAGAAGGACAGAGGGAAGTTTTCCTTTGACAAATGGGAGATGGGGACAGAAGCCGGGCAGATGGGTGCAGATGAGGCAGGCTTTGCCGTGGGATCTTGCTAGAGAAATCTCTGCCTAGTGAACACACCTGCTCAGCGCCTGTATTATCCTTGTGTGGCACCGACCAGGGTGGACAACGTAGGCATAGCCTGCAACATGACTCCTTAGCTTGTCTTCCCACCATCTGCCTCTAGTCTTCATCCTCTGCCTCCTCACCTCTCACCTTTTATCCTTGCCTAAGGTCAACGATAGAGCTGACTTAACCCACACTGGCCTTATCGTGAGAACAAGGCACACTTTATTTTTCTTCAGGGGCCTCTAAAGATTTCCTAATTGGTCTTTTATATGCATAATCAATCACTAGAGAAGGGTTGTAAGGAAGTCAGAGAGGATTCTAGTTGAGAGGAGGAGGTGAGACCTGATGTTCCTCAACATGCGTGCCCGGAGCCCTCTCCTTCCCACGAAAAAGGAAACCTGTGTTCCACATGTAGATTTCCAAGGGGTTGGAAGCAGGCTGGCCTGGGGTGTAGAATCCTTGGCATGGCAGGACTTCAGGAGAAACACATGACAAGCCACCTCCAGGCTGGGTGCAGCTGGGGAGACTCTTTTTCACCCATTGACTAAAACTCCAAGAAAGGAAAAAGCCTATAGCATTCGTTGAAGTCTTGTGGGTTTTTTTTTTTCCTCTCACTCTCTTTTGTTAAGACAATATAATCAATGAGAGGATTTAGAAAAATGAGCCATATAGCATATACAGGATCTGGAAATGGGCTTTTCCTCTGCATCGCCTCTTGCACGGTAGTTTACTTTTATTTGCCTTTTGAAAGATGGGGCTGTGTCAATAGCAGCCAATCATCCCATTAGCCAAACTGACAGGCATAAATTGCAGCCTGGCTGGGGCCCAAGGTGGGTGTCTGTTCTCAGTTTCTGCTCTCGGCTCTCTGGACTTTCACATGTGGTTGCAGCAGGTGATTGGAGAGCAGGGAGTAGCACCGCAGACGTGATTGGCTCTCCTCGCCACACCCTGCACTCATCTGGAAAGGAAGAATGCATAGGGCAGGGTCATTTAGCGCTCCAAGGAATGTTTGTTTCTGTTTCGCTGTCTCTATTGAGTTTTGTGGGTTCAGGGGAGACAGCAAGAAGGACTGAGCTAGAAGGGGTTAGAAGGTTAAGGAGGCCCAGCCCATTGGGTCAGAAAAAGCAACTTTAAACACCAAAAGGGGAGAGGGTAAGTCTACTATCTCCATGTTCATGTAGTCTCAAAACCAAGCATGCCCCAAGCTCTCCTCTCTCCAAAGCCTGTCTCTCCTCTGGCATCTCTTCTCTCTATCCATGGCTCCACCATCCTTATGCCCAAATGGATGAGAGAGACAGGAAACATCCTTGGCTTCCACTCTTCCTTATCCTTAATGTCTTCCAATTGACCTTTAAGTCTGGGTTCAAGCCTACAGTTTCTCCAGGCCTTTCTTGGTCCCACCCCTGCTCACGACACCCAGCCTTGGTGGCTCTCCTCCTCACACTTCCTGAGGCCTGAAGGCTTTTCCCACAGCTACACTTACCTCAGGGCCTTTGAAATATATCATTCTCTTTGCCTGATGTGGAAGCTCGAAACACAGCACCCCAAAGTAAGGTACCTGTGCATGCTGAGCACTGAGAACACCAGAAGATGGAAAGACATCAGAAGCAGGGTCCCCTTGACTGCCCCTATCCTGCCCTCCCTTAAGAGGGAAAACTACATCATTTCTCTGCCCCTCCCCATATATTATAGAGACTAGAATTCTTCTCCACAGAGCAAGCCCTAGAGCCTACAAAGGAGCCCCCTGAGCTCCCCGCTTCCATCTCAAAGATCTTAAAGGAGCAAGTGTCTTGACTTGTATCTGATGGCAGGAATGTCTTACAGAAGAGAATCTGAATAGATACACCTTGCTGAGTTCTCCCCGTTTATTAACTAGCATCTGCTCAAACTCCCTTTTAGTCTAATGTGTTTTCTCCACAACCATCTACCTCTTCCATCGAACTTTGCATTAAAATTCATTTTTCCCTAGACCCTCTTTGTAACCTTATTTGTGAGGGCTCTCATAGCATATGAAGCTTAGTAGGTTCTGCCTTTCTCTTTTGCCAGGTGAGGAAATGCCAGTGCACTGGAGTTACTTAAGTCGTTGCTGTGTCAAAATATCTGACAAGAAGCAACATAAGGGAGGAAGAGTTTATGGAAGGCATGACCCATCATGACAGTCCAGGCATGGTGGCAGGGGCATGAGGCAGTTGGCCACATGATGCCAGACATCAGGCAACAGAGAGACACAAATACAGGTCTCTCCTTTTATCTTTTTTCTCCAGTCTGGGACCCTAGTCTGTGGGCTAATGCCACCCATCTTCAGTGGGTCTTTCTTCCTCAGCTAAACCTTTCTGGAAACACTCTGGCAGACATTCCCTGAGGTTTGCTTCTTAGATGATTCTATACCCAGTTCAAGTAGCAGTGGAGATGAGTCATCCTGGATGGGAAGGACCATCCATGCTCCATGGAGTTCCAGGAACTTGATGCCTTCTGTTCATTTACAATTCCTCTGTGTTAGTCTGTTTTCTATTACAGTCACAAAATACCTAGCCAAAGTAAAAGCAAGAACAGTTAGCTTTGCTCACAGTTTCAGATGTTTTAGTTTTCGATGACTTGGCCCCATTGCTTTGGGTCTTTTGTGATAGCATGGCACACCATGGCTAGGGAAGATGGTACACAAAGATTGCTCTTGGTGGTCAAGAAGTAAAGACAGAAGAAAAGAAAGAGCTGGGGTACCAATATCCCCTTGAAAGATATACCCTAATCCTATTCTGAAAGGGCCCACTATCTCCTTGAAGTGCTATCAGGTGGGGGACTAAGCCTTCAACATATAGCTTTGGGAGTCATTCAAGATTCAAATTATAACACCCTCAAACACAGTTTCAGCTCTATGGAGGAAAGGGCCACAAAGGTTCACCACCATATTCTCAGTATTCAACACAGTGTCTGGAAAGCACCTAATCAATGCTCAGACATGCATAATTGAGATAGATGAGATTTTCATAAAACTGTTTTGGAACTTCAAGAGCTGTCTAACACTGGTGGGTTTCATTTCTGCTTTCTTGAAACAAGTAGGATGGAATAATGTATTATCATTTGAACTTGAGTGGAACTTATTTATAGCTCTGTGTTACAGCTTCTGGGCATTTGCATCTTAAGCTTTTTATTTATACCTGCAGAATAAAGGGATTCGTGCCTCTTTAAAGGAATCCCAGGCAGTAGCCAGCAGGTGGGTTCATTAAGGAAGCAACAGAACTGTCTCCTCATTATTTTTATTTCTTTTTTTTATAGTCTAGAAACTGAAAAACAATGAGACATGCAACAGAAAACAAAAAAGTAGACATGAACCAGGTTCTTTCTTGGAAGAATATCTGTGACTCCTTCAAAGACACCAGCCAAGGGTTCAGCTGAAGGGGAGGAAAGTTTCCTGGCCAGCAGGAAGAGATATTGCTCCTTTCAGAGCCTGTGCTAACCCAGGGGGCTTTGAATCTTGCCTCAGTTTCCTCACTTGTAAAATAAAGATGGAATCTTTCTTCTCTTGGGGTTTTAGTGATGACTCAAGTGGAGAATTTAAAACATTGTTTATGAACTATAAAATGAAGGTCATAAGTTTGCATCAGGGAATGAAACTTCTCTAAAGTGTTGTTCTTTCACTGGGAGTTGCCCTCGCTAGTGTGGCCCTGCATGTATGCTCAGATATCAAGACCACAATGTACCATATGTGCATTTATCCACATTTCTGACACTCAGAGGAATAGGTAAACCTTAGCCATTTTACTTCCCTAGTAACTCACAAAGCATCAGATGCCAGTGTACTGAACAGTGTTTGTCTAATGAACAAGGTGGGGAAGCAAGTTCTATAAAGAGAGACAAATATGGGAGAGATAGGCTGGATCCCTAAAGAAATGTACAGAACACTGAGAAGAAACAGAAGTACCTTATTAACCAGAATGTGCCTGTCTAACCCTCTTGGCTCAAACTCCAGCTCCTAAGATTTACCTGGAATGAGGCCAATTGCAGGAATGGGAGTGAGGAGGGGGGAAGTGTAGGCTTAATTCAGTTTTCGTGGTTTCTTTTTGGGTGGGGGAGGGAGCTGCTGGAGCCTGGGAGAGCAGTGTAAAAAGAATGGCAGATTTGAGATCCTTTCAAGAGATGTGTGTCCTGGCCTCACTAGCAAACAGCAGAGAGAACCAAAATACAAAGAGATGTTTCTTCCAACTTCTTTGAAACCAATACATGTTCATCCATGAGAAATTGGCTAGGATCCTGCTGTATACTGCACTGAGATCCAGTGTTGTGAAAGGAATGATGCCTGGATCGTCACAAGCAGGGAAACAGGACTTCTCTTCTTTTGGGGATAACTAGCTAAGAGTGGGAAGGTCAACAACACAGATCATGGTGGGGATGACTACGGTCTCTGCCATGAGCTAGCTTGGCCTGCCCCCTCTCTCTTACAAGCATTGTAATTCCTTCCTGACCTGTGGGCAACAAAAGACCACAGTGCTAGAAACCCAGAGGACTTCTTTTCACCTAGAGCCTTGCTGGGAAGTTGCAAATCAACATATAGTATGATAACCACATGGCAAACTTTCAAATTTACTCAATAGCTTTCTGCATCAATCCTTTGTGTAGTTGGCAAGTAAGAATTATCATTCCTTAGGATCAAAAACTAATTATTTTACATGATCGGAATGGAGCCCATTTTCCCGTACTCTACGTCACCTGGGAAGTGACACTGGAGACATTTTCCTAGAGTCAGAGACAATGTGCTGAGGATCCACATTAGTGACCTCACACACGTGGCATCTTTTTTTTTTTTTCAGAAGATGCAGTTGGAGCTAGAGAATAGGCTCTGAATTAGACACAAGCATCCTTTAGCCAATGGAAATCCACTTCAGAACTGATGGCACAGCCACCAAAGATGAAAATGACAGTTACTCCATTGGTCCTGTGTCTTGCATTGAATCTCTCCTGCTGTTCAGCTCGATTCAGAACCTAGAACAAGAGGCTCCTTGTCCCAGAGCCTCGGGCTGGATGACAGTCTTGCCTGTCACAGGTACTTTCTCAATACATCTAATACAAAGGGACTGCTTGACACCCAAGTGGGGTTTGGCCACATTTCCTGCCAAGCCCCTTCAAGCTCTGTTTTGGGATGCAGAGCAGCCAAGTGTTTTTCAGTGAAGCCCTCCATCCTACCCCAAAGCTCATAAGCAGACAGCTCCATCAGAGATGCTATTCTTCCCAGGCCTGGAGGGAAAAACCAAGGCACGGGCCACCTCTCATGCGTGTGGTATTTCTGAACAAAGAAGCCTGTGTGTGCCGTAACAACAGCGTCTCTGCAGCCAGGGC
This sequence comes from Typhlomys cinereus, assembly GCA_023101885.1. Lineage (NCBI taxonomy): Eukaryota > Metazoa > Chordata > Mammalia > Rodentia > Platacanthomyidae > Typhlomys > Typhlomys cinereus. The sequence goes on along the minus strand of JALPQD010000110.1, from coordinate 966,134 downwards.
CCAGGTCCTGCCTGCCTGCCTGTCTGAAGGGTCGGAAGCATGGCCGAGGGCGTGTACTGGAATACAGATTGCCACTGAACTCTTGGGACAGTGCCCATCCCGCGACTGGATCGGGCTCTGGCGGTCCTCGGCGTTCGGCTGCCAACAGCTTGCAGGCCGGTTTGCTATATGGCCAACATCCTGTTTGGTGATTTGACAAGCGTCCCAGGCTCACTTTGCATATCAGAACTCTGGTCTCAGGGCACCCAGCATGGGATGATGCGTTTGAACAACTGAGGCACTCCTTGCCGTTGATCAACCCCTCAGCCAGCTCAGGAAATACAGCTGGAAAGGCTTCTGGACTCCTCTGTGCTGTCTACAGCTTCTGCCTGCTAATCGGACTTCATTATTCATGGAGAGAGGCAGCCTGTGGACAAGGCTCGGTCTTAACAAAGGGCCAGCCTACATCGCCAGATTCAGACATGTGTTAGCCTCTCTATTTTCTCAGCTTGGGCCTCTGGCTCATTGGTGACATCAGGGAGGGGTAGGTAATGGCCTACATCCTGTGTGTTTGCCTCTGCAATGCAGCTTTGGGGATAAGTAATTTACAAAGAAATAAGAACTTTGTATGGATGGGGTTCTCTTGGCTCCCACACTCAATAACACCAACAGCTGTATAAGAAAGTCATTTTGTGGTCACATTTGTGCTTCTTCCTAGAAATCCTTGCTTCCCATGTCTTCTCACCCCTCCATCTTCTTTCACTCACCAGGTTCCTCCTGCTCTCCCTTCCTTCATTCTCCTTCCTGAATTAGTACTCAACCTATCTTCCCAGACCCCTTATCTCCCCTCAACCCTCACTTGGTAAAACCCAACCCTGTGTCTCTGAGGCTGAATACTCCAGGAAACTAGCACGGGCATAGGCCAGACCAGCACAATTTCATGGTCACCAGCCTCACCTGGGGGTCTCAGACTGTCCTCATGTTCACCAGCCCGTGACAGCTGTCTCTCTCCTGTCCCCACACTACCATTCTAAGTCCTCTAACACCCTCCCAAAACTCCGGTCTTAGCTTCACAACTTCAACGCTCTAATAAATACCTGAAACAAACAATTCAGAGAGACAGTGTTTTTATTCAACCCATGAATCTGGGTTATAGTTGAGTGTGGCAGAAGAGTTACACCAGCATCAGGAGCCAGGGGAGGCGGCCACATATCATAGCCACAGCAACAGCACAGGGAAAGGACCAATGCATATAGATTGCACCCAGTTTGGCCAAATATCGAACCCACTCTCTCCATCTATGGGCTTGGTTTTTCCTCCAATGATCATGCAATGAACACAGTTTCCTATAGGTTTGCCTGGAGCCTGTCTTAAATCAGTAATTTTTCATAGATGAACCCCAAACCCATGTCTCATGTCAAGTTGACAAAACTCTTATTCAAGTTTCTATCCCTTACATTCAGCTGACATCTCCAACCTCAAGGCCTTGAGGCCCAACTTCCCTCAGCCTTCAGCCCTCCCTGCATCTCCATAGCCACGCCCATCCTCCCTTTCCATCTCAGAGATGTGTTCCTTTATTCAGCCCTTCATGCCAACTGACAGACTCAGACAGACATCCCCTCTGTCTCCTTTTAAGAAAGGCTCTTCTATCTTCCTTTGATCTGTGCACACACTCAAATTTCATGCCCCATGTCTTCCTCCACTTACTGCTCAACTTCCTGCAGGCGTGTCCATTCATTCTTCAGCTCTTTGTGGTGAGCTTTTCCCCAGCCTGAAACTGCTATCACTGAGCTGGCCAAAGATTTCCTGATAATGCATTGAAGTTCCTTTTATTTCCTTATTAGGACTTTCTGTGACGTTCACAGATATGGATTGCCTTCTGTTTTAGTTTGAACGTAAAAATCTCTGTAAGCTCATGTGTTTGAATGCTTGATTGCCAGGTGGTGATACGGTTTAGAGATGATATAAGACTGTTGTGATGGAACTTGACCAGGAGTGGATTCTTGAAGGGAGGGCTCAGAGTTTTATAGTCTGAATCTCTTCCTGTTCTGTAATTTTGGCCAGGAAGAATTAAAAACTAATAGTGTGAGTTGTTTGGTAGAGGAATTTTTAAGACAGCATAACTCTCTAGCTATGGTATGATTGTTGCACTCTGCCTTTGCCCAGACTTATAAAGGGAGAGAGTGGGGAGTGGAGTAGAGAGATGAGAGAAATGGACAAGCTTCATGGGGAACAGATCGAGCGTTCAGTTAGAGTGGTGAGCAGAAATATGTGCAGTTTAGTGAGAAAAGGAGCCCAAATGTCAGAGGTGCAAAGTGACTGTGGTCGTTAGAGTTACTCTTCTGTGGTGATGAAATAATCTGACCGCAGGAAATTAAGGGAGAAAGGGTTTGCTGTTCCAGAGGGGACCAAGTCCTTCGTGGCGGGAACACACAATGGAAAGTACGGCAGCAGAAGCAGGAAGCTGGTCAGATTACTTAAAGTAGTCAGCAAAAGGGAGAGAGAGAGAGAGAGAGAGAGAGAGAGAGAGAGAGAGAGAGAGAGAAAACAGAGAGGGAGAGACAGAAAGAGACAGAGAAAAAGAGAGAAGGGGAGGGGAGGGGAGGGAAGGGAAGGGAGGGGAGGGGAGGATGTGGGTCTGTTATCAAACCTTCTCCTGGTATGTGCTTCCTCTAGCAAGGCTCTATCTCCTCAAGATCCTGTTACTTTCCAAGTATTCAAACTCATGAGATTGTGGCACAAAATTCACCTTCAAATCATAACAAGGAGTAAGTGCTTTTAAAGAGAAACCTTGGACTTTGCACTGGGACAGCAGGAAAAAGACATCAGGGGAAGAATCTTCCCTCTCATCAAAAGGGTGTGAGAGATGCCAGAAACATGAGGCATTTTACATTGGAGACATGTAACATATTTTTTAAAATATTATATATATATACATATATGTATATTATCTTCTCATACATGTGTGTATGAGAGAGAGAGAAAGAGAGAGAGAGAGCAGGTATGCACATGACATGGTACACATGTGAAGTTCAGATTAGAGAACAACTTTGTCCACTATGTGGGCTTCTAGGAATTGAATTTAGGAAACTAGGTTTGCAGGTGTTATCTACTAAGCCATCTTACTGGCCCATAACCTGTTTACATATATTCATATATGCAGGGGCTCACAGTTAAGAGATTGCCTGAGTCTTAAAAGAGACTCTTGGCTTTAGATTTTTGGATAATGTTACAGCTTTAAGACTGTAAGGATTTCTGAAGTTAGGCCAAGAATGCATTTTGCATATGACATGGTCATGAGCCTCTGGTGACTAGGGATGGAATGTTACTGTTTCAATGTGAAATGTCCCTTAAAGACCTGTGTGTTTGAACACTTACTCCCCAGCTTTTAGTGTTGTTGGGGAACTTATGACGTCTTTAGGAGGTGAGATCTAAAGGGAGAAGTGGGTCACCGGGGGCGGGCCTTGAGGTTTACAGCTCTACCCTCTTTGTTCTTCCTGGTCTGCTAAGATAAGAGAAAATAGACCATGGTCCTGTCATCATTCCATGCCCAAAAGTTGTCAGCAAAAATAATCATTTCCTCCCGTAAGTTGCTTCTTGTCAGGCATTTGGTCTATTTTTTAAATTTTTTTAATTATTATTTATTCAATTGTGCAGTGTATGCGTGTGTGTGCGCATGCGTGTATGTATGCGTGTGTAGAACCATGGACGAATTTGGGAACCACCATGGACGCCTCCACCTCCTCCTTGTTTACTCTGCCCCGGGATTCACAGGCTCCGCCCTACCAGGACCGGAAACGCAGGCCGCCCCTGCTTCCACCCGGCATCTATACGTGGGGTCTAGGATCCGAACTCAGGACCTTCCGCCTTCAAGGCAGAGGCTTAACTCCTGAGCCACTTCTCCAGCCCCGCATTTGGTCTATTAACAATGAGAAAAGTAACTTTTATGCTTTCTCTGAAATGTCCTAATCCCTTAAATTTCCCGCGCTGTGTTCTCTGTTCTCTGCTGTTGATCTGAAATGGTTTTCTATTCTCTCATGCAGCATGCATGCTAGTGTATGCCAGAATACTGTTCTGACTCACTGCTTGTTTTGCTCCATCACACACACTCCCTGGTGAAGCCCAGCCTTCCTCCTGGGACATGCAAATAGCTCCCAGTTCCTTTTCTTTAACTTGGCTCTTTGTCCGAAGCTCTCCCATGAGTATCACTAGCCAAATTAGCAATGGGACAATTGGCATTAACCTGTAAAATCATCTCCTCCTCACCCTGCTTACTTTGCTAAAGAGCACTGTCGCCTTCTCACAGGCATGGAGAGTTGGTGATCCCACCCATTCAATCAACGAGTTCTCCCAAATATCTCTCTGACATGTATCTGGACTCTCCCTTTCCTCTGTTAGCACCTTCTTGCCTGGCCTGACACAGTAGCATTCCGGGTGTTTGTCTTGTCTTCTAGGCAGATGCACTCTTCTACCTTGTTGCCAGAATGTCCTATCTGAAAGGTAACACTGCACTTTTCAAATCCCTTTGAAAATCCTTCTACCACTTACCTCTGGTTTGTACTGTGCAGTTCACCCTAAGTCTTTCAGGAAAGGACACACTGGCCCTTATATGGCTTTGAACTTCCTGATCCTGTGGTATCAAGTGGCCTATGCTGTCTGTCATTCTCTCTCAGCCTGTGGAGTGGGGGGGCTATCCCCTTCATTTCTGCCTTTCATCTCTTGTGTTAGAGTCTTCATCCTTTGACACCAGGTCAGTCATCTTTCTTCACTCTTCTGCCTTAGCCACCTTGCAAATACTCCTGTAGTATCCTAAACCTAGTGTCATGGTTATGTGATGGATTCTGTCCCTGAAATATCATCAAGTCCCACAGAAGATATGAAGGAGGCCTTATTTGGAAATAGTATCATTGCAGATAGAATTACTCAGTATGAGATCATACAGGAAAAGGGTATATTCCTAATCCAATGTAATTGATACCTTTAAAAATGGAAAAATGTAGATGCAAACCCCCCACACAAGAAGAATTCCATGTAGGATGAAGTCAGAGATGAGATGATGTTTTACAAACAATAAACATCAAAGATTGCCAGCAACCACCAGAAAGCAGGAAATGTTTGGGTCCGTCTATTCTTCCAAGTCCTCAGAAAGAATCAATACTCCTGGACCCTTGGTCTTGGGCTTCTGGATTCCAGAACTGGGAGGTAAACATTTCTCTTTTTAAACTACTCAGGTTATGATACATTTTCACAATGTCTATGGAAATAGATATACCTACTGTAATTTTCTTTTCTTTTCTTTTTCTCTTGTGTCAAAACACCTGTGCAAATAAACTTAAGAGAGAAAGAATTCAGTTAGGCTTGTGGTTTCAAAAGTTTTGGTTCATGATCACTTGACTCTATTGCTTTCCAGTCTGTGGTGATGCTGAGAATCATCCTGTGGCGGAGGGGTGGGGGAGCAGGTAGCAGAGCAGAGCAGCTCACACAGCCGAGAAGCAGGTAACATGAGAACAAAGTAAAACCTTAAGTATCATTTCCTCCATCTAAACCTAATCTAATCTCTACCACTTCCTCTTAACAATGCCATCAGCCCCAGTTGGGGATAAAATATTCAACACATGATCCTATGGAGACATTTTGTGTTCAAATCATAACATTCCACTCCTGATCCTCAAACGTTTTTATTCATTCTATAAGCAAAATACATTTAATCCATTTCCAAGACACTTTAAGTCTTTATAGTTCTTAAGTCACTTAAAAGTCCAAAGCCAAAATCTTTTTTGTTACCAAAGGCAAAGTCTTGACTATAAGTCTCTATAAAAATTTAAAAGCAAGGAAAACACAAAATCCTATAACTCTTTGTCCAGAATCTGAGGCATCATGAATTTAGCTTCAAAGGGCTTGGGAAGCCCGCCCTGCTCTCTTACTGGCTGTATCTTATCTGTCCTCTCGGTGAGTCGCCTTTGCTCACTGATGAGACTTTTCTCAGCATATATTTCATGTTACTGACATCTTTCAGTTCCAGAGGCTTCCACGGAAGCATCCGTTTCATACTTACAAATTCAGACATTGCTCTCAGGGGATGCCCACTAAGATTCTGATCATGTTTACGTCCCAGGCTATATTTTGAAATCTTGGAGAAAAACTCCATGACTCCCTAACTCTTGCATTGTACATGTATGCAAAACCAGTACTACCTGGGCAATGAGAAATAGCCGAGTCCCCTTTGACCATGCCTGCCATGGTTGCCATGGTCTCTGAATGCCTGGGCTGTAGAACCCAGAGAAACACTTTCCTAGGCATCTCTGTGAAGCACTGCACCCTGGCGACATGCTCTTCTCAACAGAAAGCCTTTCAAGCTATTTAAAACTTTTACTGTGATGGGTGGGATCTGGTTGGTTCTTGAAGTGTCCTCAAAGTATTTTTCATATTGTCCCAGTGTGAAGTATTGATCTTCTCTTTGATGGCATTGATCTCTTTCCACAACTTTCAGTGTGTTCCTTTTCTTGGAGACTTGCATGTTCTTCCAGAATCTTTATTCTCTGCTTCCCCTGCCCCAATTCTCACTGTAAACCTTGCCAAAATCTGATATCAATAAAAATGCCACAGTTTGGATATTAAGCTACTATGATGCTTCTTCTACCAGGTTAATTAGTCTATTACATTTAAACATCTTCACACAGATAAGATGTAGAAAAATTCCTTTCCAAAATGCAGCACATATGGTCTCTAGTCTCCATTCCCATCATAACCCTCTGAGCACAATCCTGCTAGAGTTCATACCCTAACAGTGTGCTGTTTTGAGTGCTCACAAGAATGGTGCTCTACTAAACAATACCTTGGTATTGTAGGGCTTCCTGAACTTTTTCCAGACTTCTGTTATGAACAAACACTTTAGAACCACATTGTCAGGGATAATCAGAGACCAGACTCACTTTCTCATGCTAGTTTTCTCAATGCTATGGTATGCACAAAATACCCAAGAAAAATAGCTTGAAAGATAATTTATTCTGACTTCTGGTTTTAGAGGTTTTGCCCATGTTGCCTGACCATGTTGTTTCTGGGCCTGTGGTGATGGTTAGTTAGCATCATGCCTAAAGGGCAAGGTGGAGCAAAGCTAAAGCCAGAAATCAGAAGAGACAGAAGAAGGGACCAAATTCCAAAGTCGCATTCCCCCAGTGACCCACTGTGGCTGATACTCTGCATGCTGCTGTTAAGTTCACGACAAAATGGCTTATGGGAGAAAGAGATTTTATTGTGGTTCATGATTGTTCAGTTACAGTTGTAAGTCTAGCTTGGTGGGAGAGCTCATACCAACGCCAGGAGCCGAGGGAGGCTATACGCAGGCTCAACAACATGGGCTTCCACTCACCAAGGCTGGCCAGGCTATAGCTACTGCCAAGTGGTAAATCTGCCAGCAGCAGAGACTAACACCAAGAGCCAAAGGAGCCAGTCACACCATATCCATAAGACTGCTGAGAGAAAGGCAAACCTCACTTGTCAGACACCATGTCTTTCCAAGTATACCGAAGAATGCCGGCTCACTGAAGCAGCTGAAGAAGTACAGCCGTGGGCTCCTGCTTATGGCATTCACTAGCCTTACCAGCTCAGTACAGGAACCGAACCTCTCAGTAGTCCCAGTCTGGTGCTGAAGAATGCCAGACTTCCCCCATCTTATTCAACTGCCAGGCACTAGTCCATTCCACTGTGGGCTGAGCCTTTCCCATCAATTTTTAAGCAATCTCCTGCAGGCTTGCTCAGGGATTAACTCAACTACTAATTCTTTACACATATGCCCAGAGCTCTATTGTCAACTTGATCCCTATATTCAACTGTCACACTCCTTTTTCCAAGTAGGCTCTCCCTGCTGCAGTTCCACTATCTTAACAATCCACTGCAGTTTGAATCCATCCATAGGCTATATACTTGATTAGGACCTAGGCCTTACCCATCTAATGAAAATTTCCACAAAAGAAGTTTGTTTTCTTACTCTCTAGGCATCTCTCAATGCACTCAAGATTATAATCATGATTAAACATCACACCTACCACTCCTCTGTTGTGTTTGTAGGTATCTATGGTCACCACTCCCCACTGCTGACTTACCAATAGTGTCTTAGTCATTCTTTCATCTACGTTCAAGGCCAAGAACAGTGCCTGGAACATAAAACCTCATTGCCTGTTTGATGGGTAAAAAAATAACAATCTTACAAAAAAAAATCAGAGCAGCTAGACCAAGGTGCTTAACTGATTTGTAGTATTTCAGCACCCCCCAAAAAAAATCTCCCCCAGATTACTCTTGGACCTTCCCATGTTTTCCTGTTTGTCAGAATATATGTGCTCCATCCAAGAGAATTTTCTGGCCCCTTGGTGCATTTTATGGCCCTGGCCACAGATCCTCATGAGTGTCTCTCTCTCTTCTGCTTTCCAACTCTCACTGAGTTCTGACCAGCCTCTTCTGTCCTATTTTCCTCTGGGCTTTGGAGTGGTTGGGACATCTCTCGGTTGGTGAGGACATCTCCTTGTTGCTAGGCCCAGGAGTTTCATTCCTGATCCTCCCACTTCTCTGTAAACAGTTTCTCAGTTCAGTGCTGGTGCCATCTGTCTGCTGCTGGGACCCTGGCAAACACAGTCAGTAGGCAGGTGGGTGGGGACAGAGATGATAACTGTGGTTCAAAAATAATTACTCTTTCCTATGATCTTTTAAATCCCACGGCTTAAGTCCCTCCTGGTTGTGTTTTCAAAGCAGCACATTCCTAACGTTTTTTACAGAAAGCCCACCATTTGACCTTTCATTTGCTATGCATTTGGCTACACGAAAAATACTCAGTTTAATTCGATGTTTTATTGAACACCTGCAGTGTGTGAGGCACAGCGACGAGCTCTGGGGAATTCAAGAAGAGAAGATCTTGTTTTTGCTCAAAAAGACCAGAGGCTACTGGGGAGAAAGACAGATCATGAGGCCATGTAACTTGAACATGGCACTGTGCCTGGCTTCGGGTCAGCTCCCACATCTTGAAAAACATGGAAACATGGAAACATTAGCTCTGTCCCAATCTAGACATCTAAGAGACATGCTTGTCTTTCTACTTCAGTTGTTCTTTATAGATTTTCTTTATATATTATAGATATTCTTTATATACTTTCAGCCTTTATTCAACAATAACAAAATGTCCCTGAATATATACAACACATTCATTTAGATACTTTGGTACTGGGGCTGGGAATATGCCTCAATGGGTAAAGTGCTTGCCACACAAGTCAGGGGAACAGAGGTCAGATATCCAGCTTTCATGCAAATGCTGGGAGGATGGTGACCCACCTGTAACCCTAGTACTTAGGAGGAAGAGCCAATGGATCCCAGTCAAGCTGGCCAGCTAGACTAGCCAAATTGTTGGTGAGTTTTGAGTTTAAGTCAGAGCCCCTTCCTCAATATATAAACTGGAGTGTGATTGAGGAAGATACTCATCATCAACTCTGCATCCACATGCACATGTGTATATACTCACATGCAAACATGCATGCATACACCATATATATACATGCCAAATTTCTACCCTATATTGTGTCTTCTTTTGGGCCATCATGAAAGACTTACATGGTCCCATACAATTCAATTTGGGCAATATAAAGTTTTTCAAATAGTCTCTGAGGCTAGACAGTTTGAGCCTTCCGCCTTGCAGTGGAAGGTCCTGATTCGGATCCCAGATCCCATTAACGCAGGTCGGATGCGGGGGCGGCCTGCGCTTCTGGTCCTGGTAGGGCGGAGCCTGTGAATCCCGGGGCAGAAGGAGGTGGAGGCGTCATGGTGGTTCGTGAATTCGTCGTGGTTCTACACAGACACACACACACACACACACACACAACACACACACACACACACACCACGCACATGCGCACAGTTGAATAAATAATAATAAAAATAAAAAATTTTTAAAAAAAGTTTAAAAAAAAATAAATAACTTTAAAAAAAAATAGTCTTCTGAGCCTCAGTGCTGTCCTACTTCATGAAAGTCCTGTGATGAGTATGACTGCAGTGTTGTTGGGAGCCATTACTCTGGATTAGCTCTTATTATAACTTCAACTCAGCTCGGGTATGGCTCCTTGGCTGCATGAGCATGGGTCATGCTGGCATAAGAATGGACATGCATGGATTGGAAGAGGGCTCAGGTTTAAAGCCTTTGCATCACAAGCAAAAGGACCTGAGTTTAGATCCCTGGATCCCATGTAAAACTGCCAGCCAGATATGGTGGTGACCTGCATTTCTGGTCTGGAAGGAGAAGCCTGAGAAACCCCAGAGTAAAGCAATGGAGGTATGGCAACTCAGAAAAAAAAAAAACAAAACAAAAAAAAACAAAAGAGAATAGGCATACAATTGATGGAATAGAAGTGAAGATCTAGAGTTAACCAGGTGGTTAACTAAGAGAGAGGTTTTATAACCAGGTGGTTTCTTCAAGGGAGATAAGACCATTCAGTGAGAGAAATCTTTCTATCAAATTGTTATCCACTTATGAAAGGATAGGGATGGACCTGAACCTCACACCACATGCAAGATCCAACATGGATCAATGATCTAAATGCAAGAGCTGAATTACAAAACTTTATGATAAAGCATAAATCTTTGAGCTTTCGAATTATATAATGGTTTATTAAATATGATATAAAATGCTCAAAAACAAAGAAATTTAATCAAAATTTAAAACTCTTGAACATTGAGAGATAATGTCAAGAGAATAAAAGACCACCCACAGGCTGGGGGAAAATACGAATAGCACATATAAAAAGAGATACTTTGAATAAAGGGTTCTTACAGCTCAACAACAATGCAAATAAAAAATGAACAAGACACTTGAATGAGCTTTCATCTAAAGAAAGTATATAGATGGACAATAATGGCATTAAAAGATGTTCACTGTAGCTTGTTAATAGTATTTCTCCAGAAAAGCAGAGCCAATGGGATTTATAAGTGGATGATAGATAGTTATATGATAGAGAGATAGATGATAGAAATATAGAAAGAAGGATGACGGACAGATAGATAGATAGATAGATAGATAGATAGATAGATAGATAGATAGATAGATAGATAGATAGATAGATAATGGCATAACTCAATCTAAGTCTGAGGACCTGAGAACCCAGCATTGCTAGTACAAGTACTGGATCCAAAGGCTAAAGGACCTGGAATGTTGTCCAAGTATAGAAGATGCCCGTCTTGGCTCTAGGAGAGCAAGTTTGCCTTTCTTCTGCCTTTTTGTTCTATCTGGATCTTAATCTGATTGGATGGTGCCCACCATCCTTCTTCAATCCACTGACTCAAATGTCCATCAGCAGCCTCTCCAAAATGTCTTCATAGATATATCCAGGAACAATGCTTGACCAGTTGTGTATCTCTTAACCCAGTCAGACTGACATTTAAGACTAACCATCACAGTAATTCTGAAGGAATTGCAAATCGAAGGAGAACTTAAGCAAAATAATTAATAAAAATGATGAGCAGCAACAGCTCCAATTCTGGAAGTCCCATAAAAATTAGACTTAGTTACTACATGACCTGGTGATTCTATTCTCTTGGGTATATAGCCTTGAGCACTGGACATAGTAGATATAAAAATTTGCATATAAATGTTCATAGCAGCATTATTCATAGCAACTGAAAAGTGAAAACGAATCTAATGTCAATAAAAAGTGACTTAATCATCAAAATACTCCACACAGACACACACGTTCATAGAGGAATATTATTCAGTCATAAAAAGTAATGAAGTTCTGACATGTGTTGCTACATAGATTAGCCTTGAAAACATCATATTAAGTCATAAAAACCAGGCATAAAATGTGCATCCTGCTAACAGAAAATATTTAGAGTGGACAAATAAATAAAGATCAGAAAGTAGTTTAAAAGTTTCCAAGGGAAGAAGGAAGAGAATGGAAAGGGACAGCTAGTTAATGTGTCCCCCCCAGGTGATAAGAATGTTTTAGAATAACATAGTGTTGAGGGTTATATCATTAAGTACCAAAATACTAAAATACTAGATAACCACTGAATTGTACTCTTAAACATGCATTTTATATGTTAATTATACCTCAGTTCTTAAAACTAGTTGATATTTTTAAAATTTTCTTGGGTGTTTGGGACTGAGAACCTATATTTGAAACAAATCTCTAAGATGACTCGTAGGCACACTTGATGTTTCCAATGTTTGCAAACATAGCCAAAATGATCTCATCTGTATTACTTTATAGTTTCTGAAAATTGAAGAATTTGAAATCTGCTATAAAACAAAACAAACAAGCGAAAAATAGACAACCTAGGGTATGGAAACTGATCGTTCATCAAATAAATATTTAACTGCTGCCTGAATGTAGCGGATAGCATGCTGAGCCCAATGAGCTGGCCACACACTCTGCCATCAAAGAGCTAGTCCAGGAGGGATCCAGTCATGCAATTGGTTCAGTACAAGAGGACAACACAATAGCTAACTATTGGAAGCTTTGAACTGGGTAGAACAATCTGTAAGGTGCTGTAAGTCAAGCCCAAGGGAATCAAAGGAGGGAGCAGCGTTTGAGGGCCTGCCCACTTGGGAGACTACTGAGAGAGGGTGAAAGAGAGTGGAATCTTCTGGGTGGAAGAGCTGCATGAACAAAGGCAGAGGACTGGGAAGCTGAGTAGATTACAGCTACTACAAGAAGCTGAAACAAAATGTGTGAGAGCAGTGAGGCTTTGAAAGAGGCCAAACTAAGAGAGAGGCAGTTGGAACCAGTGAGATGGATAGCTTAGCAAGTGAGGTGCATGTTCGTAAACCCGGTGACTGAATTCCATCACCGGAAGTCCACTCAGGAAAACAGAGTTGGGAAGATCAGTCCCATGGCAAGGTGGAAGGCTAGAACAGAGGGAGCCAGGGGGCTGGAGCGCTGGTTGTAAAGAGCTTTGTCTGAAGTGTTGAGTGCAAGGGCAGTAGGAGGGAAGAAGAAGAAATTGACTCTATACTCATTTGGGAAGGAGAGCAGATGGTCTCCAGACTGACCAAATGCACTGTAGGATGCTTGCAGCATTCTCTAAACACTAGATACAAGTGACATCTCCTCTTTCTTGGAATCCCAGAATCTCTCCAGACATTGCTCCCAGGACAACATCTAGATTACAAAGTTGGCTCCAGTTGAGAACCGCTATCTGGGAAAACTGAATCCTGCAATGGGATCTTGTCACAGAGTGAACTTTTCATGGTGGTGGCGTATCTTTGAGCACATAAATGACAAGGAGCTTACAGGACTAGTCATATGACTATTCTGTGCTTATTTGCAAATAAACACAGGCAAGACAGCAATTTTTTTGAGGTTTCCTAAACACGAAGTTGGAGAAATCTGTAGCTCTTATCTTCCTCTAACTCTATAGAGATGCCATGGGTACTAGATGCATAGTGACTGTTAACCAGCAGTCCAACTTGGGTCACTCTGATACATAGCCGTCCAAGGTGATTTGTGGGTTCCACTTATGGAATAGGAGTCTATTGTAGTTTGCCTGCATGTTGCCGTTAAATTCATGACCAAATGGCTTAAGGGGGAGCAAGGGGTTTTATTCTGGCTTACGATCGTCCGGTTACATTTCTTAGTCCAACTTGGCAGAATGAGCTCACACAGCACCAGGGGCTGAGGGAACTAGCCACAACACATCCACAGGACTACTGAGAGAGGAGCAGAACTCACTTGCTAGACAGCATTCTGTCCAAGTAGACCAAAGAATGCCTACTCCCTGAATCAGCTCCCTCCATCTTAGCCACCTGCCTAGGGAAAAAGTACCACCTACCATGGCTGGGTCTTCCACCATAGTTAGATAACCTCCTGCAGGCTTGTTCAGGGCTTAACTGCTAATTCTTTACAGATGTGCCCTGCCATTGAGCCTTTAATTGTAAGGTTGACACCTGTAGCTAACTACCACAAGTTCTTCTAGAGAGCGCCCATGGTCAAGACCAAAGGGGAAGAATGCCATGGAGTTAGCCTCTGCACCAGGAGATTTTAGAATACCCAAGAGGGACTCCTGACACCTCAATCAATTGGTGTGTAGGCATTCTCTGCCCATTTTCATGGGCCACTGATGCTCACACCAATGACCTGAGGCCAAAGCTCTGAAGCTAAAAAGGTCTCAATAGAGAGTTCCATTTGGAAGCCATAGTGTCTCAATAACAGTCACAGAATGCATGGGTGGAATAGGACCAGCGGGACCCTCCCCATCATCATACACAGTATTCTGCACCCCATATCAGCTCTGGATCTGAAATGTGCCCATGCCTCTGAGCCTGTTTGGGTTTAAGTCATATCTCCTGCTTGGACCACTTCAACAGCCGCCTGACCAGTAGTACTCTGTGTTCTGTCTTCTTCTCTTGCTCCCTCTCTCCACAGCCTGTGAGTGAATCCATCTTGCCGTTTCCCTTCTCTGGGCTCCCATTGCTTTCAGAACAACCCCCGCCATCCTCACTGCAGAGTCTGTGAGTCTGGCTTCCATCCTCCCTTGCTTCTTCATAGCGGCCCTCTCTTTGTTTCCAGACTGTGTTCAGATTCCCCCCCCCCCCCACACACACAGAGGGGCCTTCAATGCTGATGGTCCCTTTTTCAGGAAAACCTTTCTCTGGACTCCTTGTCTGTCGACTTGCCTGAAAGGAAACCCTGTCAGAGAGGCCTCAGCTGTGATTCCTCTCCCCCCCCCCACTTTGTGTAGCTGCCATTTTCACTGTAGGAAAGTCATGTGCTTGCTCATAGATAGCTTGGTCCCTCTGAAATGCTAGCTTCTGGAGAGGAAGGACACCCAGACCTTGGGCAGCACCTCACCTCCGGCGTCTTGCAGAGGGTCTGCTGTATCCCATGTGCTCAATCCTTCTTTCACAAATGTGAGAATGGATGTGAGGGTTGGGGCCACGGTAAATTCATTCCAGCCAGCTTGCCATGTATAGAGTGGGAGTCAGGAAGTGTTTTCCTCATCTTTGCCCGCCCGGTAAGGCAAGCTGCTGGCAGGTCTCAAATCATCGTCGATGCAACGGAAGAACAATATCTTTCATAAAGGCTGATCCTGGGTCCAGTATCTTGGCTTCTCCAATTGTTTTTCTTCTTACTATGGTTATCTTTTTTTTCTCTTTTGCCTCTTTCCCATTCACTCATTCAGGCTTGCTCTTGAAGTTAAGTATTTGACAAAACTACTGGATAATTTGCCTCCAAATCTTTCATCCTGCTGACTTGCTGAGTGGCTTCAGAAGCCTTGAGATTCTGTTCCGGACTCCCATGGGCTGTACTGTAGCTTTTGGCCTCTCTGTAAGATATACTAATGATCTGGAAACAAACACTTGCATGAATGGCTCAAGTGCCTGCTGGTGAGAGGCCCCTTGTGGCGAACCATTTGGTAAGTAGGAGCCTGGCCCAGCCTACTTCCCTGAATAAATGAATGGGCCTGTTTCGGAAGCTGGGTTGGCCACACCTACTGCATCTACTGCTCTCTTCTTTCTGACCACTGGAGTCAGCCAGCCCAGCCACTCAGCGCGCCCTATCTGAGCTCTGTACTCCACGGGGGTGAATTCAACGGCCTCTGCAGCCATCCACCGCATGCGGGGAAACGGACAAGATGATGATCAAGACTCCACCTGATGGCTGAAAGCAGAAGTCCCAGGAGGGGGTATTTAGGCTGTAATTCTTGCACTTCTTCCTGAAAGATAGGTGTCATGCAGATTGGAGGTGAGGGCTGAGGAAGGGGAAAGGCCACTGTGCTCAAGGGCATGGAGGGTGGAGAGAGACTGAAAGAGGTGCTGGGTGGATGGTGGGAGACAGAGGGGAAGAGGCCAAAGCCAGACTTAAGCTACAATTCTGAAAACCATGTACCCTAACACCCTGAAGAGAGCAGAGTTTGGGGGCAGACAGCAGAGAAGGGAGGGGAGAGGTCGTTACTCAGTGATTGATGAAGCCTTCCTCTGTCCCTGGCATTGTTTGAAGTGTCCCGGTTCAGCCAAAGCAGCAGCAGTGTATTCCAAGAAGGGTAGCCAGGCAACAAACACATCCACAGTGGGTGGTGGTGATTTCTTTGAAGAAGAATAAACCAGGACAAATGGCCAGAGGGTGACAGGGGTACTATTATGGGATAGAGGCTAATCAGAGAAGCTTCCGGGAGCTGCTGATATTTCAGCAGAATCCTGTACAGAGTAAGGGACAGAGGTTGGAGCTGTCTGATCTAGGACAAAGCATGCCAGGGAGAGGGACCAGTCAGGACAAGACCCGTGAAAGGAAATGCTTGACTTACTGGAGCAAGGAAGCCAGCATGGCTTGAGCAGAGTCAGAAGGACACTGAGATGGTGAGGTAGAGGAAGAGGTAGAGGCAAAATCACTAAGACCCCAGAGCCTCCAAGACCACAGGCAGTGGGAGGCCACTGGAGGTTTGCTGAGTGTGGAGAAAGATCTATTGGAGTTCGAGCCCTGTGGGCTTGACAGAGTATAGGAGACATCCTAGGTATTGGATGAGGATGCTGGGAGGGAGTGATCTCTTGGGGTGCATCACCTTGTAGGTGGTAGTGGCAGTGAAAGTCTGGAAGAGCATGTGTTTGCCTTGGGGCTCTGTAGAGCAAAGAGGTGGCCTGTGAGGTTACCTGCAGCCATGGGACAGAGAGAAAACAAGGGTAGCAGTAGCAGCCAAAGGGAAGCAGAGAAGTCATCCGAGTAATGGGGAATACCGTTGGAAGGTTGTCAAAAGACCGGGGTGCTGCAAAGAGGAAAAGGGCTGAAGTGTGTGCTTGGAAGTCATGGTCTGTGAGGTGCACAGGAGTTTTGGGTGAGGGAAGATCACATGGGCTGAGGGTAAATGAGCAGTGGAATCAGTGTAGATGCTGCCTCTCATTGGCCCAGACTCTTTACTGTCAGGTTCTCTAGGCCTTTGCCATGGGGCTGATAACCAAGGCACAGGCTCCGTTATCAGGACAGAAGACAATCTCTCTGGCAGGCAAGCTCACATGCCTGAGTGGGGTTTCTGGAAGCCCATAAGGTGGAAGGAAAGCACTGACTGAGAAGTTTTCCTCTGACCTCTACGCAAGTGCCATGCTGTGACGAGGGCACATGGGCGCTCTTTATTATCTGTCTGTCTTTCTCCCTCTCTCATAGATAGATGGATGGATAGATAGATAATAGATAGATAGATAGATAGATAGATAGATAGATAGATAGATAGATAGATAGATAGATATTTTTAAAGATAAAAATATTCTTGGGCTGGAGAGGTGGCTCAGGGGTTAAGCCTCCGCCTTGCAGGCGGAAGGTCCTGAGTTCGGATCCCAGATCCCACGTATAGACGCCAGGCGAAAGTGGGGGCAGCCTGTGCTTCTGGTCCTGGTAGGGCGGAGCCTGTGAATCCCGGGACAGAAGGAGGTGGAGGCGTCCATGGAGGTTCGCGAATTCGTCCGTGGTTCTACACATACATACACACAGACACACGCACGCGTGCACATACACACGCATACACACACTGTTGAATAAATAATAATAATAATAATAAAAATTTTAAAAAATTCTTTAACATCAAGTAGTTATCTATTGAACAGATCAGAGCTGCAGTCCTAGGGTCTGTGCAGACTGAGCAGGAAGCAAGATGGGAAGATGCTGATGAGTGAAAGCCTACAGCCTTGAGTAAGAGTGGGGAACAGGAAGAATAAGTGGCTGAGGTCTCAGTGAGACTCCACAGGTAAAGGAGAGAAAAGGCGAGGGTGTGGTTTCAGGAGAATGTGGAGAGAGAGGTAGACCACAGACAAAGTTCACTGTCCTGGAGGGGGGGGAATGTTCTGTTAATGGAAGGTTAATGTTGGGATGCTGGTCACTTAGAACATGACAAACTTATGGTTTGTTTAAATAAGTTACAGGATCCCAAATAGTATACTCATGTTTGTTTTCAGATGGAGTGAAATAGAATGCGATAGAAATTTAGTGTGCATCATTTTTAATTTAAAAAGAATAGTTTGGAAATTCTTTCTCTCTTTCCTTTTTCTGTCTGCATGAGCGTTAATGTGTATATCAGTGTGTGTATGTGTGTGTGTGTACTTGGTCAGAGTATAAATACATTTTTTTAAATACTGTGTTGTGAGTTTGAAATACAGAAGTTCAACCAATTCTGTTTAAATCAGAGGTTTTACAGGAATGTAGAAGAACATGAAAGTACTTCAAAACTTGGGCCTGAACTTCCTTTGGCCCTGAGCCCCAGTGAGCCCACCAGGCCGTGGTCCAGCGGGAGAGCACAGAGTGGAGGGTGTTTGGTTCTGACACCAGCGAAGACAGTCATGCTGTGAAATCCAAGATCTGATGAAATCATTATCAGCCGTATTATTTTGAGCTGTGAGCTGGAGTCACAACATCCAGGAATCAACACCACCACAATCAGTCAAACATACTTGTTTTGCAAAAGCAGCAAGGTCTGGCTTAAATTTAGCTCTGTCAAAACACAGCAGAATCTGCCATTAGAGTCTTACAGATGCTGTGGTCTCATCCCCGAGTCGTCTGTGAGCAGAAAGGGTAGATGTCTATTTTTTTCTGTGTAAATTTTATGTGACTTCTTTTCCCTTTCGAGACCCTTTGCTGTCATCTTCTCCCTGCTGCGTTATTACTGGGATGCACGGAGCTTGTTTGTATAGTCATCATCCTAGGGACCACATACTTGGGTTTGGCTGTGAGAATGAAGAAGAGAAAGAGCAGATCTTAGGTCTGCCCTGGGGTTGCAGGTGCCGTGCATAATAGAGACTGCTCAGAAATCTGCTCTTCCATGTGTTCGCATGTGCACATGTGTATACCAGAAGCGTGTGTGTGTGTGTGTGTGTGTGTGTGTGTGTGTGTGTGTGTATGTGCCTATGGAGTTCCAAGAATAACGCCAAGAATCCTCCTGGATTGCTCCACCTCCTTATTGCTTTGCTCTGAGTTTCCTAGGCTCAGCATTCCAGGGTTGAAATTGCAGGCTGCTGCCATAGCGTCCCTGCATTTTTACATGGGATCTGGGAATCCAAACTCAAGTCCTTTTGTTCATGAGGCAAAGGCTTTAGATCCTGAACCATCTCCTCCGCACCTGTGCTTCCATATCTAATCTTTCCTGAGCAAGCAAAGAGACCACTTCCCCAACCTCCTTGGAAGTTAGCCTCACGAAACTTGAGCCCATGAAAGGGAAAGATAGAAGTGATATTTACACCTTTCAAGTCTGATTCCTGAAAAGTCATCATCTTCAATCCTTCTTTCTAGCCTCATTTGCAGGTGGGATGTTGATATCTAGTGTCATAGTTGGGCACAGGTGTCAACTTGACTGTTGAGGGTTTGAGCTTTGGACATATTTGTACAGAATTAGTGATTAAGCCCAGAGCAAACCTGCAGGAGTTTGTTTAGCTGCTGGGAAGGCCCAGCCCATGATTGGTGGAATTAGGTCTTGGAATAAATCACGGAGAGCTGGTTGAGAGAGTTGGCATCCTTCCGTATACTTGGCCAGACATGCTGGTCTGGCAAGTAAGGTTTGTCCCTCTTTCAGCTGTTATGTGGTAATGGTATGGCCAGTTCTTTTGGCCCTGGTGTTGGTGCATGCTCTCCCGTCAAGCTGGACTGAGAACTGTAACCAGGAATCATAAGAGAGAATAAACCCTTGTTCCCTTAAGCCATTTGATGGTCATTTGTCAGCAACCATGCAGGTTGACTGCAACATCTAGGCAGCTAGTCACATGCTGAAAATGGCAGACAAAGGCTTGGTCGCTGGGGTTCTGAATGACTACGTGGAAGCAGAGGCTTCCTTTCTAGCTCTGCCCATGCCTGGCTTATTGAACCTGTTGTGAGTGGGGGAAAATCACCATGCTGAGCCTCTGAGCTTCTGGAGTTTTGTTACAGGAGCTTGCACTGACTTGACTCCTGTCCCTTGCCCAGGCAGCCAACAACCCTGCATAGTGGAAAACAGGTTCCATTCAGAGTTGGTCTTTGCAACTGTAACAAGTTGACAATTTCATTTTCCCTCTCCATGGAGCTTTAGCCTAGTGTTTAGAAAATTACTATCTTTAGTCCTGTTTTTATTATTTTCACTTTTTTTCATCATCATTGAACAAACGAGCTGTATCATCATTGAAAAAGAAGTCCAGAGCGGCAGAGGCTCCCTGGCAGAGACTCATAGAGTGAAACGCAGTTGATGGCTGATTTTGCTTTAAGAAATTACTTCTCTTTATTGGTGGTGATCCTCAACTTAATTTCCAACACAGTCCAGCCAAATGTTGTGGAAATCCCCAGCAATTTTATATAATCATGGCAGCTACTTTATGTTGAACATTAGAAGACTCCAGACTCTGTACTGGATATTTCACATGCATTATCACTGATCTAATCACTAAGGTAGATGTGGGTATATATCATTTAGTGACTTTTCACTTGTACCTGGAAAGAGCTGATCAACAAGGGTCACACAAGGGTCACACAGTCAGGTGCGGGTAGAGTCAAAACTCACACTGAGATGTCATTAGCTCATTTGGATTCATTGGTTTCTCCAATATGTGACGTCCTGTTACTCCCTGTCCTTTTGTGCATTACTTTCTTTTTCTTTCCTTTGATTCTGATTTTCCTGGTTCTGTTAACTGACTGATTTACACAGGGTACTCCGAGTTCAGCCAGGATCTCCTAATTTTGATGAAAGCAGTAGAATTCAATCCATTCATCGAAAAGGGCTCCAGGCTCCTCTTGATGGAAAGTGGAAAATACAAACATTTGTACGATTCTTCTGGAAAACACAATTATGCAGTGCTCACTATGAAGAAGCTACCTGAGTCCATCTGGTTTGAAGTCAGGGCCTGTTGGGCACCTTATAACTCTGGAGGTTATGGAACTGGGCCAGCCTAATCTCTCCCCATCCTGAAGCTCAGGGAAATTTGCAGAAGAGGGGGCGATAAGATTGTAAGAGCACAAGGATGGGAGGAGTAATGATATACAAGACACTGCACATAAATTAGGGCTGAAGCAATCATAATAGGATTTTGCATGACCTGCACAATGACCAACACATCATTGACCCCTCAAAGTCTAGCATGGACTAAAGGCACTAGGATCCTTAGAAAGTAGGAATTAACAGCCACAATAGTGTTCCTATACTTAAGGGGAACACAAGAAAGAATTCTAGGAAATGCCATTGAGTCCTTATACCTCATCAGAGAGGAGGACCCAGAAGAAAGTTTGACATACACATTAAAGGATGCTCCAGGGATGGGGGGAGGGAGGTACTGGGAGGGAGGGATGGGGGGGAAGGAAAGGGAAAAGGGGGGAGAAAGCAAGGGGGTCCAGGAAGGGGTGGAAGGAGGGAGGGGACCGGTGTACCTATTAAGTTTGTATGGGGGGGGGGAATTCTGGAGGTCAGATACTGCATTGAAAAGAACTTTGCATCCCCTTCCATTGCACGGGTCTGAGGCCTGAGATGTGCTTGTCGGGTGAATACTGCAAAGAGTGGCCCAGTTTACATACGACCACAATTTTCATTAAAAACGAGTACTCCTCCATCATGGTTTAGAAATACACAAGTGTGCCCCCAAGGGTAAGTGTGTTAGAAATTTAGTATCCGCTACAGCACTCTTAAGAGATGGGACCTTCGAGAGACAGGGCCTGCTGAGAGAGCATCACTGGCTCCTTCATAAGGACTGGCTTCCAGTCTCACCCTGCATGTCTCCCATAAGCTTCCCACTCAGCTGTCAAGAGACCTTCACTAGAGTTGAGCTGATGCCAGAGCTCCAGAACTGTGAGCTAAAGCAACCTCTCTATACAGTAGTCAGCTTCAGGTATCTTATCATAGTAAAAGAAAATGGACTGATAAATCCTACTGAATAAGGTAAGATCAACAAAAGATGCAATCTATTTGTAAAAAAAAGGGGGGGGAAGGAAGAAAAATGGAGAGACTAGAGAGTATAGGAAGAGGAAAGAGAGAGGAGAAAAAGAGAGAGAGGTGACTAATTTTTTTTTTTTTTTTGCTTTTATGTGGTAGCCATTTTTAAAGACTCACTGGATTGATTCGCAATGATCTTGACCATATTTCACGATGATAGAAATTTGGCTTTTAGAGTCTCTTTCTTACAAGTTTTTATACATCTGAGAATGAAACTTTAGTTGACTAGGTTGAATCCAAGTCTGCCTTTTTTTTTATTATTTATTCAATTGTGCGTGTATGCGGGTGTATGTGTATGTGTGTGTGTGTGAATGTATATATATGTGTGTGTAGAACCACGGACGAATTCGGGAACCACCATGGACGCCTCCACTTCCTTGTTTACTCTGCCCCGGGATTCACAGGCTCCGCCCTACCAGGACCAGAAGCACAGGCCGCCCCTGCTTCTGCCCGGCGTCTATACGTGGGGTCTAGGATCCAAACTCAGGACCTTCCGCCTGCAAGGCAGAGGCTTAACCCCTGAGCCACCTCTCCAGCCCCCCAAGTCTGGCTTTTAATTGGCAGCCTGATTCTGAACAAGCAAGTGGCCGGGCCATCCTGGAAGTCACATTCATTAGCAAGGAAATTAGACTTAAGCTATCACTTTTTCCGTTGGGCTCTATCAGGGCTAAAGAGCTCCCAAGGGCATTTAGTGTAGTTTTTACTGTACAGGAAGTATATCATAAATATGAGGTACATGTGTTTAAAACTCTAAAAAAAAAAACACTTGATTTTTAAAATTTATTTCTTTTTTTAGAGTGTCATAGATGAATACAATAAATTTATGTCATTTTTCACCCCCTTATTACCTAATTCCATTTCCCCTCTTTTTCCTACTGCAGACCTTCTTCCCAATCAGTCTCCTTCTTGTTTTCATATCCTTTTTTGTGTGTGTATGTGTGGCCCACTAAGTTCCTCTAGAATGTTTGTGCTGGCATTTGTCTGAGCATTTGATGGAGCGTGGATGATATATAGTGGGTATAACATCAAGGAAAGTATAACATCGAGGAAAGTATCTCCCCATCTGGAATTAGGCATTAACCCTCAATAGCCTCTGAAGGAGATGTGGGGACTCTTTTTGAGATCTTGCCTCTTCCGTGGTGAAATGTTGACAGGCCAGTTTTGTACAGTTCCACAAATAGACACAGTTGCAGTGAGTTCGTGGATGGAGCAGCCCTGCTATGTCCAGAACATACTATCTTCCCCAACCTCAGGCTCTTGCATTCTTACCTCCCCTTCTTCCTTGATGTTCCCTGAGCCTTGGAGTAGTGGGTGATTTAGAATTCTGTTTATGGCCAAGCAGTCCACAGTCATTTATCCTCTGCACTTTGATCAGTTGTGATTTTCCTGTGTTAAACACTTTCCACTGTAAAAAGAAGTGAATTGCTGAGAGCTCCTCTATGGCTATAATAATGAATGTTTAATAGATGACAGTTTGATATCATGTCCTTATAGCTAAGCCTTAGTGGTTTGTTCCCTTTTGGATCCTATGACCTCCTAAATAGAGAAAGAGAAGGCACAGGTTCATGATAATTGGAGTCTTTATTAGAATAGAGAGCGTTAGAGGGCATGGTTTAGCCTAAATGTAGGAGAGCATTCAGACAAGAATGGAAGCTTAAAGTAGGGAAAAGTAGCCCCCAAGACTGCAGTATGGAGGGGGGAAATCTCTATAGAAAGCTCACAGGACAAAGAACAAACCTTTTTAGCCTTTCCAGTGTGGCATGAAGCTTCATATCATGTGACACAGGTATGTGCCTGAAGTCAGCAGATACTGACTTGGGAAGGAGGCTACCAGAAGCCCCAGAGGGAGTAGGCCTAGTTTCTGTGAAAGGCAGAAGCTTTGATTTGACGCTCTTATCCCACTAGTTCTCTGTAAACTACTTTTTTTATGCTACAGGATTTTATTTGTTCATTTCAAAGTACTTGGAAGGAAGCCAGGACCTTGTGCTACTAAGCTAGTGCTCTACCACTGAGCCCCCTCCCCAGCTCCTGCTGCGTGTATTCTTTGACACTTTCTTACACAGATGTAGTGAAACCATGTTCCCACCTCTTCCCACCCATACTTATCTCCCCCTCCTGTTCAGCTAGTTTCCCTTCTACTTGTCTGTCCCCTTGCATGTGTGACCCCTGGGTCTCGTCTGGGCTGTCTACACTTGCAATTGCTTGAATACCCACGGGGGCATGGATGATCCAGGAATGGATGATCCATTAGTGGGCAAGTCGCTGAGCATAGAAACTCCCCTTCACCTACCTGGCATCAGCCTTCAAAAATCTCTCAGGTGGTGTACTATTTCACAAGACCCTTCCTTATCGTCAGTGAAGTATTGATAGACCAATCATTGTGCAGGTCTTATGGGAGTAGACATTGCTGAAATGAATTCTTGGGTGTGGCAGCCCTGTCATGATTGACCTGGATTTCCAGCATTGACAATTCGAGGAAACACTTTGTACTGGGTCCTGGAGTTGGCACAAAGACAAGAGAGAGAGATTTGTGCTGGAAGACTTCGACGTTTGCTTTCGATATTTAGATATTGAGACCCACTATAACCTTGCTCAGAAACTTTAACTCTTTGTGTGAGATTGCATGTGTGGAAGGTGAGTGGACAGGAAGGAGCCTTTCAACTGAGTGAATCTGTGAGCCTGTGTTGACTGAAACTCAGTGACAGAAGGGGAAAAGAATGATTCGTCATTATCCTGCTAAACATAGGAAGGTTATCTCCTTTTATTAATAGACCGGACAATGCAAGCCAACACGCTGGAGTGGCTTCAAAGTTTCAGCTCTTGGAATTCTAGTTTTGGTCACATGTAATGAAGAGCAAAACATCTCCTGGTAGACACGGACTTTATTGAAAGGTCTTTTCTACCTCATACTGGAAATAAATGACTTATTAAATTTTATTACCAAGGAAAGGAAAACAAATCACTATTCATTCTAGCTTTGTCCTCATTGATTTTAAGAATATAGTGCCAGTTCTTTAAAGAAAAATGACTACATTCATTTGTTCATTACAAAAAAAAAAAAACCTTAGACCATATTGCAGAAAAATTCAAGGAGGAAAAAAAAGCAGCAAAAAATAAAAAGCTTGCCATCTACCCAGGGGCCATTAGTGTTTAAGTGCTCCACTTCCATTTTTTCTGCATATTTTTAGCTCCAAGTATTGCATTTTCATTAAACACGGTGTAATTCGCATTTGCCATGTTCCTACACAGAGTTTCTAATGATTTTTAATGGTGAAATGATCTCCCATGAGGTAAATGCTGCTTGCTCTACTAGAAGGTGAGCGAAGAAGGGATCCGGTGCCAGTTGGGTTGAGACCAACCCCAGCGTTTCCAAGGTGACCTCTGCCCCCTGTAGACCTCAGTGTCCTCCCTGTGAGCACACGGGCCATGGTAGTCTAATCTCATCAGGTTAGCAGGAGGAGTCCATGAGGTCATGTCTGTTGAAGGTGCACCAGTATCTGGAACATCGCTGCGTTCACAGAGCCCAGCCACTGCCACTACGTTGCCTGCATTCCACTTTGGTGACCGATTTGGTTTTTATAAATATCTCAAAGGCACATGAACCATTGGGACGTGTGACTTCATCTCCCAGGGCCTCATTCCTCTTTGCAAAGCAAGGTGATCGAGAGTAAGGCACGATCTCAGACGTCCCTTCCGCCTCTGCTGCACCACTATCTCTGTCATTAACAGCAGCTGTGGCCACTGCAGGGCCATGACCTACAGAGACTTGACCTTGGTCACAGAGCCACAAGCACCCGACTTGGGCACACTGGATTCTCTTTCCATCCAAGGGAACACTTGACATTTGTCCCATCACCTTTCTTCCATGGATCACAGATTGTTCTCTCTGTGTATCCATCTGATCCTCACTTTTCAAGGGGACTCAGCAGCCTCTGGTCTCAGCCACAGTTGTATTTGTCCATTTTGCATTTCCAATGTCACTTCAGGGCTGTGGTCATTTTCTTATGTGGTCACCGAAGGAGGAGAAACCAAACTTTGAAGTTCAAGAGGACAGGCAGTCCCCCAGGGACAGAGGAAAATTTCCTGCTCCACTCAACACCACCTGCCTGTGCCCTCCCACTGACCTTCCAAGAGGAGATTTTAATCAAAAATAAGAGAATCCTCAGACACCAGAGTAATTGGAAGAATTGCCTCCCTGATCCATATACTGTTACCCTTACACTCAGACTTCTCAGATTCCCAAACCAAGTGCCCACAGGGCCTTAACTGACCTCCTGTTAGGATCAGAGGCACTTCTGCCAGAAAGCAGAAGCCATTAACACCGAACAAAAGCCACCTCTGGCCTGTGGTTCCTAGGAAACACAATGGAGCCAGCTTTTGTACCCGCTTGCTTTAGCGACTTCCCAGTGAGCACACTCTTGCAATGGGAAGGAACTGGGGGTGAAAAGCCCACACAGACACCAGAGGAGGCAGTGCACTGTATATGGTCTGGTGTAGGGTTCTGTATCCAGACTGTCTGGGTATGAAGCCTTGTCCTGGTTGTGTGAGCTCAGGCAACTAGATAACCTGTATGTGCCTCTGTGGGCCAAGGGAGAATAAAATGGTCCCGCAAGAGGCTGCAAAGATGGCTCAGGGGTTAAAACCTTTGCCTTGCAGGCAAAAGGATCTGAGTGTGAATCTCCAGATCACACACAAAAATTCTTGGCAGATAAGACAGTGACTTGTAATTCTGGCTCTAGAAGACAGAACTTGGGAAACCTCAGAACAAAGCAAAAAGATGTAGAGCAATCTACCTTTGGGCCTCCACAAACATACACACTCAATGCCTTCCTACACACATACACACACACACACACACAACACACACACACAGAGAGAGCCCTACAGGATAATTACATGAGTTAACACAGATTGAAATCATACTGCAGGCGTATTATAAATGTGTAATGATTAGCAATTTATGCATATGCAATGAAGGATTGAGTGAGTGGGTCTGGATATAAACCTAGGGGTCCACGAGTGTCAAGGACTGAAGAGCCAGACTTGAGTTTGAACCTCAGCAACAGTTTGTATTCAAACTCCAGGGCCTTGCCAGATGTCTCCCCGCACTGGTCTCATCTGCTGCCTGGGAGGGGACTCTGTGTCTCTGGGGCCACTGTGAAGACTGAATGGAAGCACATAGAGGAAATGCTGAACCCAGTGTCCCTGAGCTCCTGAGATATCCCAGTTCCACCCGAGCTGGTTTGCACCAGTGTTTTTTGAGGTGATTGCAGTTTCTGCTATTCCTGGGCTTTGCTTTGTTCTGCCAGCCTGGTCTTGGCAGTTGTTGGGCATGAGGTCATC
Source organism: Typhlomys cinereus (assembly GCA_023101885.1). Taxonomy (NCBI): domain Eukaryota; kingdom Metazoa; phylum Chordata; class Mammalia; order Rodentia; family Platacanthomyidae; genus Typhlomys; species Typhlomys cinereus. Next base: position 938,921 of record JALPQD010000110.1, on the reverse strand, counting down.
AAAGCCACTTTAAAAGTCTCTGTTTCCCTCCAGTATCTCTCTCCTGCTGGAGAGATACCTGTTTCCTACCCATGGAGCCTGCATGTTTTGGGGTCACACTGCAGGTTTCTAGTGCTTGGGCTGCTTTATTTCCCTCCACAAACCAAACACCAACAGTCCTTCCATTTCTGCACTCCATCCTGGCTTGCTTTCTGTTTCCTCATGTGCCGCTGGGGCTGCTGCTTCCATGAGCTTCTGCTACTGCCATTTTGTAGCTTCCTCTTGTTTCCGTTCAGGCTATCCTCACCCTAAGAATGTCCTCCAGCACCCCCAATCCCACTGCTACCTCCCAGACACAGCCGACTGCCCTAGCTGCCAGGAGAGTTCTCCTCTGAACTTCAACAGCTGCCCTCATACTACTCTTGGTGCCCTGGGAGGATGGAGTTTTCTGGGTGTGTGGTCCCTCTGTGCCTTTGCTGTGCAGGGCAAACACTGGACAAGAGGGGCTCCATCAATACTGAGCTTTTACTCGACATAGTAAGAGTACCTCCTCATTGCTGAGCAAAGCACAAGAATATATGAGAATATGTAGGCATAAATCTGTCATCTATCTATTTATCTATCTACCCATTTGGCATCTATTATATGTATATATTTACCTTCCCTACCTATCATAGGTATGCATCTATGTACCCAACTGTCATCATTTATCTATATGTCTAATTATCATTTCTATGTATATACATATCTATAACCTACTATGTTATATATGTGGATTTAAGTATCTATCACATATATCCATGTATCAGCCAATTATCTTTCACATATTTAACTACTCATGCATTTATTTGGTCTTTCTAACACTTCCATGATGTCACTATTATTATACACATTTTACACTTGAACACACTTAAGGAAAGACAGAAAAGAACTAGACCAAAACTAAGCAGGCAGAGGGTCCGGCATCACAGCTCAGCCATCACTAGGACTGGGCTTCTCCTCTGGAAAATATGCACATTTACCTGCTCATCACTTGTGAAGTGTGTATATCTTCCACAATATTATTACATCATGTATTTTCTAAAACACATGCCACGAAAAATAGAAATTGGAGAATAATACCACAAGTACAGAATGCAGTTTCTAAAGATCATGTCTCATGGAAAAGAAACTAGCTTCTTGGAGATGTGCCTCATTTCTATTATGGGAAATAAACCTGGAATATCTCATCACACAAAATATCAGGATAGCTATCACTTATTACTAGACCTAGTTAAGAAGACTCAGGAACCAATTTGAAATGATTTGCACTGGCCAAAATGGGACATTCCAAGAACTGGAATTGACATACACACACATGCACACATACAAGTGCACAAGCACACACATGCATGTATACACATGCACATGCCAATTGAAGTTATAATAATCTGAACCCAATAAAGCTTTGTGATGTCCCATTCATAAGAAATGCAGGGAACAGAGATGACTGATAAATGGTACCATACAAACAGTCTACAAAATCTGCCTGGGGAAGATTAGCCAAGAACAATCTAAATTCTTCAAGTGAAAACTTGAAAGAATAGAGATTGAGTGATTGAGAGAGGCAGAAATAAGTTAAAAGATACTGGAGGGAATATTCATCCATTGCAATATATGACCTCTGCTTGTATCCCAACTCAAACTGTAAAAGAATTCATAGGACAAACAAGGAAGAGACAACAGTGATCAGACAGTAGCTAGAGTGAGGAATTATTGCTGATGCTTTTGGAATAATGGTGGCATGATTATGTTTTTTAAAAGGGAAGAGTTGGTTTTTATGATCCATATACTGGCTATTTATGGGAAGAACAAGATCGTGTCCTGGATCTCAAATAAGGTGGGAAGTGGAGCAAGGGACAAGTGATTGAGTGAGTGTAGGAAGCATGATTAGGCATGAGTAGAGCCCCAATGATACCAAAAGAATCACAGGAATTTCACTATGCTCTACTTTTATGTTCATGCGAGCTTTCAGCAGGAGACTCATTTTGGAAGGATGATCTAATGCATCAATTCTGAAAAACTCTAATTCTTTCAATGAACTGTTTGGGGATAACACTCCCAGGATGTGGCATCTCACATTAGACAACACAGTCCCTTGGTGGCATCACTTTATCCACCTGTAGGGCCGTGAAGAGGTTCAGTAGAACGCGGTCATCAAGAAGGGTCTCTGCTTCCCAGGAACCCAAATCTGCACCCGCTAAAGGAAGATACATGACAGTCCAGCTCCTGTCATCTGCAGCACCTAACCCCACTGTCTTAGTTACTCTTGTCTGTTGCTGTGGGAGAACACCCAACATCAAACAATTTAAGGGGAGAAAGGGAGATTTATTCAGCTTACAGTTCCAGAGGGGAGACACAGTCTTTCATGGCAGATGCAGCATGGCTGGTGGCAGAAACTAGAGATAAGCTAAGTCACTGCTGACATCTCGGAGGCTGAGAGCTGCAACACCACTTGCTGCAAAAACAGGCTTCTCCACCTCAAGGCCCAACCCCCGTGACTGCCTTCCTCCAGCAAGGCTCCACCTCTGAAAGGTGCCATGATCTTCCCAAACACATGACATTTCAAGCCATGACACCCACCCCTATCAGGAATTTTATGCGGCCTCATCCCTGTCAGGATGCATGCATGGAATCTGCCTTCAAGATCCTTTCTAGAAGAAAATTCACATCGTTTAAAGAAGAAAAATCATGTGTTTAAGAAAAAAGGAAAAGATAAAGTTTCTCTTCCAGAAGTAACAGCCCTGCTGGCTCTGTCGGGTCCTGAAATAATGCCGCTGGCAATGACATAGAGGTGTTCTATCACGGTCTCTGTAAACTTTCTCTCCCCTGAGCAGTATTTTATAGTTACCGCTTCTACACCCCATTGGCACAGACATAATTTATTATTTGTTTACATGTTTCACTTACTCAGCTAAGGTGGAAGTGTAGAGATACATTATTAGTGGGAGAGAGAGAGAGAGAGAGACAACTAAAGAATGAGAGACTTGTGTGTGCGTGTGCATGGATTTGACTATACATACACACACATACCCAGAAGGCTAAAGGGATCTGACATGTTATGAACATCCAACTTGTCATAGCACAAGTGACCTTCCCAGATCTGAAGAAACTTCATTGAGCTCCTGGATTAGAGCAAATGTGTCCTGTCTCCTCATAGTTCTCCTTTACAGAGAAGATGCAAGGAATTACAGTCTCCCTATAACTGATCTTTTATTACTTTCATTGACTTATCTTCTTGTATAAAAAAACCAGTTCTTACCATTTCTGAAGGGATCTGTCATGATTAACGTAACACTTTCCTCCAGATGAGTGATCCCATGAAAGCAATAAGGGAGGTGTTATTACCTGTCCTTTATGTCCATGGGAGACCCAAAGAAGTCAAGGACATGAACAAGTTCAAGCATCAAAAGTGAACACAGAGGAATGGCCATAGTTCCATCACTCATGGCCACTTGGCTTGAGGCTCTGGGTTCAATTCCCGCACTGCCAAAAACAAAACATCAAAACCCTCAGCAAACTCTAGCATGTAACAGATGTACAATGGATTTTACCACAGGACTGGGGGCGTATCTCAGTGGTAAAGTACTTGCCTGGCATATGAAAGACCAAGGGTCCAGTCTTCCACACCACTAAATATCACACACACACACACAGATGTTACCAACATTAGAAGTGTTTTGGAAATATTGTGCTCATAAAAAGCTTTGGGACATTGAAACTACAACAAAAGGTGTTTCTTTTGCAGTAACAGAAATAAAATAATAGGTGACCTCCTGAGCTCCAAACACCATATGAAGTCTTTTAACCATCTTAACCCATTTATTCAGCACAACAGACTGGTGTGGGGCCTGTACTATATTCTGTATCACAGGAAAGGAATACAGAGGGCGGACAGCTTAAGAAATCTGACGATTTCCTTGCTCTTTAAAAAGAATTAGCACACATCTGTGATCCTTGCCCGTGACATCCTATCAAGGGCGCCAGACTGAACCAGCCTCTGGGTGGGTTCTCCACTCCCCACCCCATGAACCCTTGGAACGCACTTCTGTCAAGCTAGGACCATGCTACCTCTGGAAGTCGAGTTCGGCTGTTCTTTGGTTAAAATTCACTGGTGGGGCAGAAGTTAAGGCCGACACGAGGGCTGGATCTGCGCTGCCACTCCACCTGGTCCCCCAGTTGTCACGAGTACACCTCTGAACCACTTGCTGCAGGGACAGAAACATTCAGGAGGGGGCGCCCGAAAGCCCGGAGCGCGCCTCCGAGCCTGGATCCCTTCCTTAGGGGCCCAGCCGACAGAGAAGGGCTTGGAATTTAATCCTGCAGCATTCCACTCAGGGTTCCTGTGACATAATAAAGCCTAAGGAGGGATCTCGAGTGACTTGTCAGCAGAACTCCCTGAGGGCTCTTCTATAGATAGCCAGGGCGTGTTCCGGCCTCTGTCCCTCACTGCTGCAGAAAGTTCTTTCATGCCTGGGCTGGGCTTTGCGGTGTGCAGCAGGTGGGATGGGTGGAGCCGGGTCAGAGCACTCTAAGGCTAGGAAATGTGCTTGTGGGGCCCGGGAAAGAGTCCAGGCCCCGGGAGGGAATTCCAACTTTGGAGAAAATGTTTAGTTATTTGCCCCGGCTGACCCTACCCCACGTTGGGAAGACGGCTGCAAAGAGATGTCCCAAATGCGGAGGCTCGTGCAAGCCTTTGATGCAGGCTCTGGGAAGATTGCGTGGTCCTGCGAGCCAAGCTCTCTTCCGAGAGAAAGAGACGTGCCAGGAATGTGGGTCGGCCTAGTTGCCAGAGACTGGAGGCTGCGGGACTTCGGGATCTCTCATTTGCATGGCCGTGCGGCCAGTTTGTCACAATGCGGAGTTGAAATCCGAAACTGTTTACCTTCCTGATTGGGCCTGTCAGAAACGTCACGTAAATACGGGCGTGATAGCAGAAGAATCTTACCATTACTAATATTTTCTTCAGACTGTTTGTTGAGGGAAAGAAATTCTCAGAAGCCATGCATATATTTTACATAAAATAATAGCTGTTCTGCCAAGGGCTTTTGCGATATAATTTCATCATGGGATTCTGGGCTCTTCGGTTTATGCTGCCTTCAGAGCCCGGAGACAGAAATTAATTCATGTAACTGGTTCAAGTCCAAGCGCTATTTTATCTATTCTCTCTTATGAGTGAACTCAGCGATTCTAATTGCCCAAACATTGATGGGTGGGATGTGAGGTGGAGCAAAGCTTGTCTGATATATTCATTAGCTTCAGAATAAATCCACTGGAAGCCCGTATACTGTTGTTTAAAACATGCACATTTGGATCAAAGAGCTTGTGTTTGAATCCTGAGTTGGAAAAGTTGTGAGGACTCCAGGCAGGTTCCTATCTCTGAACTTCCATTTACTTACCTATAGCAAGTAGCTGTTGGTACCCAGCTCTCAGAAATGTTGGGAAGATGGAATGAAGCCAGAAATGTTGGGGGAGGGGCATGGATTATACCTGTCCTTCTCCAAGGGCCTGGACAGCTGCTGTCAGGACATGGCATTGTGGTTATTAGCCCAGTGGCAGGAGCAAAGCATCCTTGTGACTCTTCCTGACCCCCTAAAAGTCCAGGAATCTTAGCCACTTCCATCCAGAAGCTTCTCTTTTTAGCCCCTAAATTCCTCAGATGCTCCACATATGTGGTTTGTATTCTTCCCACCCCCCACCCCGTCTGGAATCCCAGAAGCCCTTCTGGGATTCTGACCTAGCACAGCTGCCTGTTGCAAGCAATTTAGAGAACACGAAACAGAACATATTGCGATTCCACGGGAAGGTCTAAGAGTGGGCTTGCAGGGGCTATAGTGGACCTGCTCTTTGTTGTAAAGGAAGGGAAGCAGGGGCTTTACCTGGGAGGGTCCTGTCCTCCCCCACACCAACAAGTCAGGAACAGGGACTCCCCCTGTCACTTCCCCACCCCCCAAAGCCTGTTACATTGCTTCTGTGTCCAGGTGTAGAGGCCCAGTTCTCTGTAGGTACAGCCTACTTATTGCTGGCAGGTTTTCTCACAGTCATAGAAAAGAATGGCTTCGAAGCTTACCTATGTTATCTGTGACCCTGGGCAAGAGTCAGTGTTTTTGAACACATTTATTCTGAAATCTACCAGAAGAGGAGAATGGGGACCCCCTTTTGTCGCCCCCCCCCCTTCCCCACTGAGAGGTTGGACAGAATAACTGGGTCACAGCATGTACAATGCCTTGTATAGCTTCTGGCACAAAACAGAGGAAGTAAGGCCAAAGCCACGTTAAACAATGGACATCTCATCTTGTACCCCAAGTCCAAGCAAGCTGCAGGACCCTGCCCTCCACCATACCGTCTTTCTGGGTCTTTCTCCAAGTCCACTAAACTGAACAATAAAATAAAGGAGTTTGGAGGTATCCAAATATTGCTATTAACAATCAAAGGAAAAGGAAATTTTTATCTCAAAAACAATTTTTGGAGGGGAGTGAAATCCAGTCACCCTATTTTCCCAATAGAGTTCAGAGCCCTTAGACCCCTTGTGAAGCAGTGACGGCAGTCATTAAATGGAGGAGCAACTTGTTCCCTAGGCTCTGGAGGGTTCTCTTTGGATGTGTATTGAGACTCCCATTTGTAGCTGAGTCACTGCAGCCTGCAATAGCCCCAGGTGTGGACAATTTTCTTCTGCATTCTTGAACTTTTTCTATTCATTGTATGTAACTTTTGGTACTGTGGCTCTCTCTGCAAATAATTTTCCTCTCGCCTATGTAAGGGAACTGGCCACAAGTCATTTTTAAGAACTATGAATTGGAGCTGAATTTATTTGCAGGTCAACTCTTGTGCAGCAGCCAGAATGACCAGAACAGATCTTGGGAGAAAAAGAACCAGAAAGGAAGAGGAAAATAAAATGGAGGCATGCTTGCTTTGCCTCTAGAGCAGGGTGCCATGCCTGTTAAATTCTGCATATTTCCCCACAGTATCTAGGCTAATTTCTTCTAGTGGATGGCATTCTGCAAGTAATATAGTCTCCTTACAGGTTCAGGAAAGAACTAATAGGCCATTGGATTCCCCTCTTTTTGGCAATTTTTTGTTTGTAATTGACACTATCGGACAACCCAGAGGACTAAATCTACAGGTTATACCTATTCAGAGAACACATATGCTACATAAAATAGTGTCAGGATTGATACCTGTCACTTAGATTGTGGTTGTAATGAAAACTGAGCTTCAACTTGATCTGCTTTGTATCATACCCAACACCAAAGCTCAACAACACATACAATTAGACATCCTATCATGCTGGAGTTGCCGCCATATATATAACGAACAACGTACTTCTTCCTAGAGCTCTTAGCTTTTCTGGGTTTCAATTATATGATGGGTCTTTGTTCTCTTCAAAAAAGAAATAAGCAAATAAAGGGGAAAACCCCTTCATCTTTCTTTTCTCTTTATTGAAGCAAGATTCCTAACCAATATTCAATGGAGACCTATGCAGAAATTAAACTGTCCATCTAGACATGTTCAAGTTATACTTTGCCTATTGATGGTACAAAGTTTTATAGAATTTGACGAGACTTCTGAAGAAGTGACATTTAATTTCAACTATATTTTACAGCATTAAAAAGTGTGTGTATGGCCTAGAGTGCTGGCTCAGAAATTAAAATTCTGCCTTGCAAGCAGAAGGTCCTGAGTTCAGATTCCAGGTCCCATATAAAAAAATGCCAGGCAGACGCAGTGGAGGCCTGTACTTCTGGCCCTGGTGGGAGAAGCCTGGGAAATCCCAGAGCCAAGCAAAAAGGAAGTAGAAGCAATCCAGAATGATTCTCAAAGTCACCCTTGGTTCTCCACAGGGACACACGCACACACACACACAATAAACAAGCAAATAAATAAATAAATGTGTTTGCTAAGTAACTTCCCAAAATACTATTCTCTGCAGAATGGCATTTGGACAGGCAGTTCTTTATTCCATCCAGATTCTCAAAGTTGTGTTTTTGAGAATTTTATGCTAAATATCTGCTGGTACTTATGAGATGAAAGATGTCTTACTCTGAGGCCTCTTTCTTGACCATGCTTCACATTTCCATTGAAGGCACAGAGCAGCTGCCTCGTGGACAGTTGGCATTAGAGCAACAGGTATGTGTGATGTGGTAGCAGACATGACATTACTCTTTCAGCTAGTGAACTAAGTGCCTATTTTAAGAAATGCCAAGTTAAGATTGAAAAAGGGTACAATTCCATTTTGAGTTTCTGGCATCACTGACAATATGAATATTTTTATGCCAACATCAGCAAACTATACTAATGTTATCCAGCTGGGGAGTTGCTAAGATCTTGATCAGATGCCTTTACTTAGACCACATAGTTTTCAGATCATCCTATGGAGCATTTATCAAAGCATGAGGCTAGAGAGACAAAGTTTAGCAGTAATGTTATTGTACAAGTCAAACTTGGCCTTCGAGCTTTTTAACCAAAAATAAACCAATAAATCACCAACCCAGTCATGATAGGGTATGTCTGTAATCCCAGTACCACGGAGGAAGGAAGACTATGAGACTGGGCCACAAAGCAAGGCTCTGTCTTTAAAAATCATCAGAAACACTGTCAAGTAAAGGCACAGCCTCTGTGACTAATACAGTGTAAGAGAACTTCTTGAAGACAGTTTCATGCAATATCTTTACATGGATACTTCTCTCTGCATGACTTACCACCTGCCACATGGTTCATTGGTTTAATTTCTTAATGAACCCTTAGTGTGTGTGAAGCATATTTCTAGGAGTTGGGAATATTATTTCTGAGAAAAACCAAAGCAATCTTGTCCACATGAAGTGGATAGTTTATTGGGAGAAACAGACATAAAACAAATGACTACCCAAATAGAAATTCAATCATAAACTGAGTTAAGTAATCTGAAGGAAAACAGATCTATGGAGACCTAATCAAAGAGGGAGGGGAAAAGCAGAGAGAAGTCTGTTGTTATAAATTATATCCTGTCCTTCAAGAAGCCACATAGAGCTAGTTACTGTCAGTAAGATAATGCTTTTAAATTATCTGTACTTGTTAATCACACAGCATCTGCGTACACAAGGTAATGATAGTTTTTGTGAACTGACAGAAGTCACGACACTAGAATCCCTGACACTTTGTATATATAGACACCTCACATTCTGCAAGCTTTAGTTTTCCAATGGGTGGAGACCCCTTTAGCAGGATATTCCTTATCTTTGACTGTCTTAAAGAGCAACTCGTAGGAGTCCTTGTTGCAGTCAGCCTGCATGGTTGCTGACAAATGACCATCAAATGGCTTAAGGGAACAAGGGTTTATTCTCTGGTTATTTCTGGTTACAGTTCTTAGTCCAGTTTGATGGGAGAGCATGCACCAACACAAGGGCCAAGGGCACTGACCACACACCATCAATGCATAATGGCTGAGAGATGGACAATCCTTACTTGCCAGACCAGCATGTCTGGCCAAGTATACAGAAGGATGCCAACTCTCTCAACCAGCTCTCTGTGATTTTATCCAGGGCCTAATCCCACCCACTATGGGCTGGGTCTTCCCCAGCAGCTAGATAATCTCCTTCAGGTTTGCTCTGGGCTTAACTCAACCATCAACTCTCTACAACTGTGCCTAGAGCTCAAACCCTCAACAGTCAAGTTGACAACTGTGCCTAACCATGACAGTCCTCAAGACAGATCTTGAAGGAAACCAGTTGCCCAGGCAGGACTGGCACCAGCAGCAGACGAAGGCCAGGTGCATCCTCTTCCACCACACAGATGACTCTCCTTGAGGTAAGCTAGGTGGGCACGGGAAAAAAAAAAAAGAGTCATTCTACCTGATGGCTGGAGGCTGATGCTCCTACAGAGCTGTGTCACAGCAGGATGTCATACGAACACACAGAATAAAGGCACAAGACCACCTCGACCAACCTTGACCAACACTGCTGACGGGACCACCACCACTAACTGCCTTTTGCTAGATTGTAATGGTTTATCCATACTGCTAGACCTGATGGTGTGACATATGCAAAAACCTAGGAAAGAACAGAAAAAAAAAAAAAAAGAGGGATGGGTGAAACTTATAAAAAAAAAAAACCTAGTACATTTCTGAAATGTTTCAGCTTTTTCCCACCCTAGCAATCATACATAACCCTCCCCCTCATTAAAAGTTGCCCATGAAAGGAGCTCTCAGGTGAATTGCATGCCTTTTTTTCCCCTGTCTGGCAAGCATCCTTTGAGTGTGCACTTTTATCCCATGATGAACCTTCTGCCTGATTGGTTACTTTGTCTCTGAATTCTTTCTCTGACAGGGACAAGAACCTGAAGGGGGAAAAAAAACTAGTAGACTCTCAATTTCTCTAACCCTGAAGCTCTCCAGCCCCTTATGCCTATCAGCATCCTGTTTGCAAGTTCAGACCTCCTCCCACTGCCTGGCAAAGGAGACTTGCCTCCAGCTGAGTCTGATGGAAATAAAACCCAACATCCAAAGCTATATCACTATTTCCCAGTAGCCTTAGAAGAAAAGGCGGCAAGGGCCCCTGCTCCTCGCTCCCACACCCCGAGCCCAACACTGTCAGTTTCTATTTAATTTCTCAGTGCTGGGCCAGGTGATTATATGCTACATTCCGAAGGAAAACATTTATTTCCTCTCTAATGACCTCCTGGCTATGTAAATGATCTACAGGTGCCTGAGTTCCGTTTCCAGATTACAGTCTTTACCAATTTCTGTTTCACTCCCCAGTAGCAGTTTCAATATTCTAATCCATCTTGCTTAAGCAAATAGCCATGAATTTAGGTAAACTGCTTGGTCTAGGATGGGAACCATCTGCTTTGATAGGCACAATCACCCAAGTGTGGCTGAGGAACTTGACTTCTGAGTGCAGCGCTTGTGTTCTCTAAGAAGGAAAAAAAGGTTTGGGTTGTGTGCGGCCCAGTGAGGGCACAGTGAAGCAGTTAAGATTTTGCCTGGAAGCCACTTTGCAGCAGAGAGGTTTCCACAGTGTTAAAACTTAAGTCCCTAGAGGACAGAGATAGCATGCTTGTCAAGACAGACCCTGGTAGTCAGGCAGTTCAGTGGATCAAGAGTGAATAGTTCTAAGTCAGTGAGATGGCTCAGAAGATAAAGGTGACTGCAGGCAAGTCTAAGGACCTAAGTTTAATCCCTAGAAGCCCACATGGTAGAAGGAGACTCAACAAACTTTCAAAAGTTATCTTTCGATCACTGTATGCATATGCTCTATCTCACCTCTCTCAAATAAATAAATACAATTAAAAAAAAAACAAATAGCTGTGTCTGATTTTCAGTGTTAAGGATTGAACCTGGACTCTTATGCTAGAAGGGAAGGAAGCTGTCTACCACTGAGCTAAATCCCCAAACCTAGGAGTAAAGAGTTCTAATGGGCCGAGGTCACCAAGCAAAAAGAAAGTGTCAAAAGCAAGAAAGAAGCTTCAAAAGGAGCAGAGTATGTTGATGCAGAGGAGGGTGGGCAGAAAGTGGAGGAAGCGTCTGGGTTGGGACCTTCAGGGCTGATCTCCACCTCTGCTCTGCTAAACTGGGCTCTGTATGGCAGGGTGAGCTTCAGAGAGCACACGGTAGTCTAGACCCATCACAACAGTCTGCTCCTTTGATCAAAGGACTACTCACTTACAAGAGGTGTGACCTCCCCATGCTTTACATAGAAAACACCTCACATTGGTTTTAATTACATCTGCATTTCCAATGCATTTTGTGGAGGCGACCGTGAAGACATTGCAAACATGTACAGTGTCCATCCATCTGTCAGGTGGGCTATTATCATTTCTACTTAGAGCTATCAAAATCTAAAACAGCATTCAAAGTAACTGAGTGGATAGCAGACTGACAGGCTCAGATGATACACTTTCTTTTTTTTTTTTTTTTTTAAATTTATTATTTATTCAATTGTGTTTGTGTATGTATGTGTGTGTAGAACCACGGGCGAATTTGGGAACCACCATGGACCGCCTCCACCTCCTCCTTGTTTACTCTGCCCCAGGATTCACAGGCTCCGCCCTACCAGGACTGGAAACACAGGCCGCCCCCGCTTCCGCCCGGCGTCTATATGTGGGGTCTAGGATCCGAACTCAGGACCTTCTGCCTGCAGGGCAGAGGCTTAACCCCTGAGCCACCTCTCCAGCCCCCAGATGATACACTTTCAAGCAGGATGCATTTACAAGGTGCTCGGCGATCAGTCAGGCACCTACCTTGCCGTTCCTGTTCATGCCAGTCTCACCGAAAATGTGTGGTATGTGTGAATTGAGTTCAAATCCCAGTTCTGCCATTCTTCAGCCACTGGATAGGGTGAGCTGGGATAATCCACCTCCCCTGTTTCTCACTTTGTTGTGTGTATTTATCTATAGGTTTCAGTATTTACTTGTGTGTGTGTGTGTGTGTGTGTGTGTGTGTGTGTGTGTTGTATGTCCCTGTGGAGGAACAAGGGTTACTTCAGGAATCACCCTGGATTGCTTTTACCTCCTTTTTGCTTTGCTCTGGAATTTCTCAGTCTCTGCCCACCAGGAACAGTAGACAGGTCTTTGCCATTTCCACCTAGTGTTTTTACATGGGGCACGGAATCTGAACTCAGGACCTTCTGCTTGTGAGACAGAGTCTTAACCTTTGAGCTATCTCTCTAGCCCCTATCAAAGTGATGTTTGCACATGACTCAAGTATGGCAAAGTCAAAAGACTTCCTGATGTAAACAGTCGTCCTCTTGGCTGGCAGCATCCTGCACTTGTTTTGCTGCTCACAGAGGGTAGCCTTGCAACCACAGTCATTTTTAGTTCTTGTGGTTTCTTCCCTGCCTCCAAATAGCATGTTTACAGTGCTGTGTCTTGATCAACCATCTTAGCAGACATTACCTATCCACTTCCTCCCAGGGAAGACAAGTTGTATTTAATATCCCCTTTGCCTCGCAGGTTCTCAAAGGTTGGGCTATTTTAGTTTCTCTACAACTGTTGTAAGGGTAGAAAACCCTCTTATTCCATCAATGGTCAAATGATAAGTTTCACTTCTTATTCTGCAAGGCAAGGAGCATGATGTATCTCTCCTCTATCCCTCCCCTTCTTTTACCCTCAGGTCCCATTTACTCTGCAAACACAATTAAATGGTTCCTACTTTGTTTATAGGTTGAGTCTAAAAACTGAAAACCAGAAAACAGCCCTTGCATTATGGCTATGTAAATATTGCTAGTTACAGAGTAAGTAGTGTTCCACGATTACATTTCTTCTCTCCAATTCCAGTGCCACACCCCCAATGCCACTCAAGCTTGCGACGTTTCTAGCATCCAGCACAGTCTTCTTTCTCACATTCATTTGATTGCTGCTGAAGAAGAGACCACATTTAAGCCTGTTTGGATTATGGCCTAGTTACATAATTTTCAGTTTTCTTGGTGTTTCTGTTGCTTCTTTCTTCCTTCTTGACAGAAGAAGCATCTGTCTTTAGCACCATTGGCAACTTGTGCTCATTTTCACTTAGTCCCAAGAATCTACTTCAGTCTTCCCAAAAAATATTTCTCTTAGAGTCCATTGATATTATATTTTAGTATTTTACTTATTTGCTTAAGAGGAAGAAAGAGAGAAGGTACACACATGTATACATGCCATGGAACATGGGTGGAGGTCAGGGGACAATCTCTAGGAGTTGGCTTGCTCCTTCTACCATGTGTTAGCTGTCCCCACAGGCTCATGCATTTGCATCCTTAGCTTACGTTAATGTTTGGGAAGGTTGTGGCACCTTGGAGAGATGGAATCTTGCTGGAGGAAGGCATGTACACAGGAGTCAGGACTTGAGGTTTGGGAACCTAACCCTGCTTCCTCTTTCTCTTTCTGTCTCAAAAATGGCTGCCGTGAACTGAACTGATTTCCTGCTTCTCCCTCTATGATTCTCACCAGAATGGACTATTCCCCTCTGGAATCATAGGCCAAACAAATCTCCTTTTCCCCCCTTAAATTGCACATTTGAGAGTATTGTCTCACAACAGCAGAATGAATGACAACAACAATGCAGACTTCTGGGGATTGAACCCAGGTCCCCAAGTTTGCAAGCAGACGCTGTACCTGCTGAGCCATCCCACCAAGTCCTAATATTCTGTTTTAGCTCAAACTAATCTCTTCTAGGCCAGTTAACAACTGGTATCCAGAAATTTCCTAGGTGAATTCAATTGCTTCCTATAAAACCTTTCCTTTCCTGGGAGTTTTAATTAATTTTGCTAGAGTCCATATACTCACCTTCCTCAGAAGGGAACTATAAAAGTAAATTCATTTATTGGAAATGAATTCTTCCACTATGTGGACTTTCAGGAATTGAACTCAGGTAATCAGGTTTGCAAGCAGGGATCTTACCCAATGAACCATCTCACTGGCTGTAAGCTCATTCTTAAACATCTGATCTGACCTTTTTGCAAGCTTAGCTTTAATAAAAGATTCTTTAGTTTGATGCAGAATTCTAGTTTCCAAACAATCTGCTCTCAGGAGCTGTAAGGACTTGGCACTGCACTTTGGCATCCAAGGTTATGAAATAAAAACCAGACACTGGTCTAATTCTCTTTCCTTTGCAGGGACTTACTTTCTTCTCTTGGAACCTTGCAGAATCTTCTAATCTCCTGAAGACCGTGAAATTCCAAAGGAGAGTTTCTTCCTAAAGATCTGATAGAGGTTTTGAAAGTTTCCAGTCTATTTTCTTCATGATTTCCTTCGGTTTCCATTGCTGTCTGTTTGCAACTTGTTGACAGTCAACACCAGAAAGACTTTTCTGTGTCTCACTTCGTTGCATTTTCTATCTTCTCTTTCTTCTCTGTGTTCTGATTTCCTCAACTTTAGATTCCATCATTTCTACCAATCTTTTAATTTTTCAATTATGTTTTTCTGAGGTTGTTTTCTTGGCTTCTCTCTCTCTCTCTCTCTCTCTCTCTCTCTCTCTCTCTCTCTCTCTCTCTGTGTCTCTCTCTCTGTCTCTCTCTCTCTCAGTATCCACATTTTGCTTAGGACTTCCTTTAGGTGTGCCTTCCCACAGGCTATGATCCCTCCCTTCTGCAACCATGTGCAGGATCCTGGCCACAGGGAAGTGGACTCTCTCCACATGGTAAACCCAGCTTCTCTAGTCAAAGATCTCCAGTCCCTGGGGCTATTTTTGAAGTCATGACTGACCATGAAGTTGTTCTAGAGCAAAGTAGCAAAAGCCTTTAAGACTCCTAAAACAATTGAAAAGTCAGTGTCTCTCTTGGATTCTTCAGACCTACCTCCAGTCAGCTGGGGAATGTGGTGCAGATACGGCCAGAGCCAAGTTCAAGCATTTCAAAATTCTCTGTCTGGTCAGTGAGGCTGAGTCAGCTGAAAATCTAAAATATCATCTCTGTTTACACTGTGGATTCGAATGAACTGTTTCTCAGGGTCAAATGCTAAGGTAAATGATGTTGATTAGTAACTATTTTAATTCTCTATACCTCTAGGAATGGGATATGATGCCTAAAAATTTGCCAATGTCAATAAGTAAATATAAAATAAAATATCAGAAATATAAAATTGAAATGAGAAGGATATGAATAGCATTGAAAATGCAGAAAAACTAAGCTAAATATCATGCATTAATAGTCTATAGAAAAACAAAGACCATTCAAAGGTAGTATGTGAGTTTTCATAAAATTCTAATGAAATTTGAAGAAAAGAGCACATGCATTATAAGAATCTCTTTTATCTGATATGTATGGCTGTTACTCATGCTAAGAACTAACATCTACTTCTGTGTGCCAGTGACTGTTTTTAAGTATTTTATTTATTATGTTGATTAGCTTATTCTTCACAAGTTTGAAGGATTCTTTTTAGATGTGGAAGTAGTAGTCATGCTACCTATTTTCCCCAAAGAAATTTCCGCGTGCTTTGGGACCTGAAATATGAGTAGAAAATACATATATGTGGGTGACATCTTTTCCCTTAATTTATTTTAATTGACGTATAAAAATGTGTATATATTTCTCATGCATAAACTGATATTTTATATGCATACATTGTAGAATGGCTAAACTGAGCTAATTTGCGTTACTTCACACCTATTTTTTATGCTGAGAGTGTTTTAAATCAATTTTGAAGAATATGCTATTAACTATATTTAGCATATCTTACACAATCTCTTGAATGCATCCTTCCTATCTAGCTGAAATGTTGTGTCCAACTAACATCAGTTCGATCTTTTCACATCCTCAGGCCATCACCCTGCTCTTCCTCTCTACTTTGCTGTATTTGACTTTTTAAAATTTGACCTGTAAGTGAGATCATAAGATGATATTTGTGTACCAGGCACATTTCACTAAACATAATGTCCTCCATGTTCATCCATGTTGTTCTAAAGGATGTAATATCCTTTTGTTAAGGGCCAAATAGTATCAATACCATATATTGTGACTAATATTGCCAAATATGAGAATTCAAGTTTACCTCTGACATACTGATCATTTCCTTCGTACATATGCCCAGAGGTGGGATTGCTAGTAATATGGTAGTTCTGTATTAAACTATTCTGTTCTCCATGTGGGCTCATCAACCTGCCTTCCCACCCCAGTAGTGTTTGCAAATTCTCCTTTCCCCACATTTTTGCCAGTACTTATTCTTCACCTTTTGACAATGGCCAAGCTAAGGGATGAAACAATAGTTCCTTGTAATTTTAATTTGCATTGTTCTTTTGATTTATGTACTTTTCCATGTTTTCTAGTGATGATAATTTCCTTGGGGTGATAACTTCCAAGTACTTGGAGATGAGCAGCTGTTTCACATACAGATCCTCAAATCAGTCTCCATTTTCCAGTTCTTTATTCTGTACCTTACCTGTCACCTCAGACCAGGACTGCTCCCAAATACAGCTTGTCTCATTGACTACTTCTTCTGAAAACCCCAACAAAATTTGATGAATATCCTTTTCTACTTCTTGACATTTGATAAGGATTATGGCAATAGTTCAGTTGGTAAAGTGTTTGTCTTGACAGGCTAAGGACCTGAGTTCAATCTCTAGAAATTATAGTTTAAAAAAGCAGGCACTGGTACAGTTAATTATCCAGATAACAATGGAAGGGGAGAAAATGGACACTAGACAGGAGCACATAGATGTCTTAACTATATATTAGTTAGCTACAAATACCTGATTGTAAACTACCATCCGAACACTTCTTATTATAGCCTTACATAAAACAAGCTCCTAGCACTCAACCAAGATGTACTCCATTGCAAAGAAAGATTTGTGAATCAGAAAATCACAGATGTACTGGTGATACTGGAATACTCAGCTCTAATCAGATCATCAAAATCTCTCCCTATCCCAGGCTAAGGAAACCTTGCGGAAGGTGTGGAGGTGTGTGATTATAAGATTATAAAGTTGGGGAGGTGTACTACCAGCAAAGACACTAGTCATGACAGGACAGCTGCATCCAGGAGCTCATTTCAATGAGATCTACGACCGCCAGATTTACTACCACAGTGGCTGACATATCAACATTCCACAGTGAGAATCTCAGGAGAAACAACTATATTCAGAGAGAATCTCTGGGGCAGGTGCTGGGCTAAAGAAGGGAGCTTCCCCACCTGTGAATTTGCCCACTGATAGGCCATTTACATTACCACTGAGACCTGGTGCCTGACTAGTACATGCATCCCGAAGGGAGCCGGGAGATCTACCCATGCAGAGGGACTTGAGGGCAGGAAGGACATGGCAGGATTGGTGAAGGGAGGGGCGGGTGGGACAATAAGGGTTTGGGAGGGAGGGGGATAGAACATGAACTCATTTTGTTTGTATATGAATAATTCTTAATTTTTCAAGAAGGTCAGGCATGGTGACATGTGCTTCTGGTCCCTAAGCTGGGAAGGAGGAGATGAACAGATCCCCTGTGTTGACTGGCCAGCCTGCCTAGGAAACTCTATGTAAGTGAGACACTGTCTCAAGGAAAGGCTTGGACAGTGCCTGTGACACCCGAAGGTGTTCTTCAGCCTTCATGCTCATACATTTCAGCCCATTGAGCTCCCTGACACTGAGCTTAAAAAAAAGAAAAAAGAGCCAAAGACGTGGTTTTGAAGGCAAAGGGCAAATAACCCTTACATATGGGAAAAGGTGCTCAAACTCAGTGGACAGAAGACATAACCAAATGGCAAGTTACAAATGTACTCACACACACACACACACACACACACACACACACACACACATGTGCGCGCACACACACACACACAGCCTAAACCCCTCACTTACTAGGTAAAGCCCCCTCTCCATTTTCTTTGCTGTTTTTTTAAATATTCTTTTTGTAAAGTGGTATGGAGAAGGAAGTTTAGCCAATAGAATATCTTGAAGAGGAAAATCAAATTGTTTTTCCCTTTACAATGAGTGCAATGTCACCTTTCCTATTTGTTTCTCTGGCAAAGAGACTTCGGCCTGAATCCTGATATCATCCTCCTTCACTTGTTACATTACCTTCTTCTCTGTCTGTTTTCAACAGGGAAGATGATGACCTCAGATGACCTTCATTTCCCTTGCAACTAGATGTGGCTGTGTGGCTTGAGTTCCAACCAATGCTCTGTCAGGGGAAGAGATTTGTAACCACCTAGACTGCTATAAGAGGGAGACAACAAGCAAGTGGCCTTGGCCTCTTACCCTACTCTGTTATTCTGTTCTGCTGTCCAGACCATTGATGTCTCTGTTGGCCCTGAAGTTTCTACAAGTATAAAGAGCCCACTTTTCTGTTGGAGCCTTCTGTTGTGGTGAAAAAAATAGCAATCACAACTTAACAGAGAAAGTGTTGATGTTAGTTTATAGTTCCACATACAATCCATTCACATACAATCCATCATGGTAGGGAAATCAGGGCTCCTACTGCAGCAGTCACATGGCATCCACAGTCAAGAGGCAGAGAGTGAGGAATGCTTGTGGCTGCTTAGTTCCCTTTCTACCTCATACACTCCAGCATCCAGCCAGAGGACAGCCCCGCGCACAGCAATGAACAGTTAAGATAGTCTCCTACGGGCATGCTCGGAAGCCCATTTCCCAGGTGATTCTAGAGCCTGTCAAAGTGGCAACGAGTACTATCCATCGCAGAGTCCAACAGTCAACTTTAACTGAACAGAGAAATTTCTTTTCACTTAAGACAATGTTACTTTAAGTTTTGTGTCCATACAGTTGAACCAAAATCCAACTAGTACAGTTTTTAAAAAGTGTATCTGCGGTACCGAAAATGATCATTGTGAAAGTGATTCATAAATGGCAAAGGGCTATTCAAATGTCAGCTGCCATTATTATTCTTTGCACCAAACTTTCAGCAGCTCCTCATGAAGAAAGGTCCTTTAAATTATTCATTTCCGTTCTCAACAGCTGGCAGAGAGCTCAAGGTATTTACTTAGGGAATACATTTTAATATAGACAATGTATTTATGTATTGACTATATTTTAATATGCTCAATATATTTATTAAGAATGTTTATTTATAATTACAATTCAACATATTTATTCATTAGATAAATTATTTCACTGATTATTAGTTCTTTGAAATAATTTCAAACCATAAGAAGACAAATGAAAAAAGTTCAGACTATTTTCAGCTCATTAATCTCCCTGACACTGAACTTTAAAAAAAAATGAGCCAAGGACATGATTTTGAAGGCAAAGTCCTGCCCCTCACATATGTGAAAAGGTGCTCAACCTCAGTGGCCTTAAGACATACCCAGATGAAAAATCACAGGAGGGACTGGGGAAACGGCTCACAAGTTAAAGCCTTTGCTTTGCAAGCAAAAGGACCCGAGTTTGCATCCCCACATCCCACTTAAAAAAGTCAGGTGGATATGGCAGCAAACTGAAATTCTGGACCCAGAAGGCAGAGCTTGAGAAACCCCAGAACAAAGCAGTAAGGAAGTAGAGTAATCCATCATGATTCCTAGTGTCACCCTTGGGTCTCCATCACACATACTCCAGTGTCCTCTTGTACACATGTACACACACACACGGTCACAGGAAAACAGAGTTTACATCTCTCAGATCAGCAAACTGCTCACCCCACTATGATGGCCAGGCTGATGGAAACAGACGTCCTTGCGTGTTGTGAGACTGGAGATTGTTCCTCCATCATGAGCTTCTGGCAACAGCTCCGAGGATGATAGACGTCTGTATCTGTTCATTAGTAATCTTACTTCTGGGAAACTATTCAATTTGCCTGATGTGTATAGAAGTTTATTTATTATGGCAGTGTAATAACAAACAATTGAAAATCATCCAAATGATCATGGATGGGGCTATCTAGATAAACTATAGAATAATATGCAGTGGAATATTACACAAAAGTGAAAAAGAAATGAGAAATGGGAAGAATGTTGGGATAGTTTCTGAAATGAAAAAAGCCATCAAACAGCAATATACCTTGAATGTTTATCTTTTGTTCAAGAAACAGAAGAATTCATATTGTTTACTGGTACTGGCATGAAGAAAAATTGTTAGGAAAAGAATGTACTAATGAAAGTAGTTACCAACAGGATGAAAAGAAGCAGGGATAGGAGCTAAATGTCTTGGTTTTATTTTTGAATCATAAGCAAATTACGTTGATGAGAAAGAAAACATAACTTCAAAAATAAACAAGCATGTGTGCTAAGGAATCATCATAATTTCCTGTAATACAGCAGTGTCTAAGAACAGTAATAAACCTGCTAAACTCCCACACATGCAGACACACTGTGCTAGCTTGCCTATGCTGTTTCAGGTTCAGAGAATTGAGGAGTTTTAAAACCATAAGAAGAAAGGAGGATCTCCTGAGCTTGTTTGAATTTTCTCATTCTGCAGATAAGTAAGCAAAGACCTACGGGGGATTAGAGACTTGCCCAGGATCATGTGAACATACCTAGAAGACAGCTATTGGTTAGTTGACTCTGGTCAATAGTTCTTTCATAGTTCTATGCTCTCCAAAACACTTCTTCATGACATACACATCTATATCATATTGCTTGAACCTGAACTTAATGCAACTAAGTCATTTATTCGCCAAATATTTTTGTGGCCTATTCATGTACTAGAGGTGTGGTAGTACACCTTTGTAATTCTAGCACCAGGAAGGAAGAGATAAGGATCTCTGGGGCTGCTGGCCTGTCAGCTTAGCCCAATCAACAAGCTCAAAATAAGAAAAAAAAAAAAGATTGGTGGTACCTGAGGAACAACACCTCAGGCTAAGCTGTGACCTACATATACATACACACATACATTCGTGCACCTGAAGCCATATACACATAAAACTACATGTGCATTTACAGTCACATACACATGAAAGCACACACATACACATACATGTGCACATGCACAAACACACAAAGCTGTATACAGATTTCTATCGCATGGGAATCTGTGCCTATAATCCAACTGTCATAGCTAACTACAGGTGTCAATTTCACAATTGAAGGCTTGACTTCTGGACACAGTTGTAAAGAATTGGTAGTTGAGTTGAACCCTGGGCAAGCCTACAGGAGATTGTCTGATTGATGGGAGAAGACCCAGTCCATGGTGAGGGGGCAGGTAAATAGGATGGAGAGAACTAGTTAAGGAAGTTGGCATGTTTTCTATACACTTGGCAAACACTGTGGTCTGCCAAGTGAGGACTGTCCCTCTCTCAGTGGTCCTACGGAACTGTGTGACCAGTTCCCTCAGCTCCTGATATTGGTATGAGCTCTCTTACCAAGCTGGACAAGAAACTGTAATCAAGAACAAAATCCCTTGGTCTCCTTAAGCTACTTGGTTGTGGATTTATTGGCAACTAAGCAGGTTAACTCAAGATTTGCTAGTTTTCAAAGTCCTGAAGTCCCAGGAGCAACAAGGTATAGTCAAAGCTAGAGACCATCAGACATAGAAGTGTCAATGCAAGAATGAATGGGGGGCTTTGCAGAGGACAAGTTAAATTGATCAGGGAGGTGGGGCTAGCACATTGCTGCCTGTAGCAATCAATTATTTTCTTGCTTGTAAAAGGCCTTTTCCAAATCTGAGTCACCATCCATGGTGACTCCAAATAACTACAAGAATGGAAGATAGCTGAGCTTCATGCTCTTTGTTCATAAGATGAATGATGGTAAATGCCTGTAAAATATGCACAGAACGAACCCCTGTTGTGCTGCCCTTGTGGCTGTGTTACAGCATTTACAACCACTGCTCTTCTAGATCTTCGCTATTGGTCCCCTGGCGCCATGTTTTCCCTAAGTAGGTAGTTTAGCGAAACAAAGATGAGCCTGTGCTGGGATACTGTGGTTCTTAATGGGTAAGTCAGTACCCCTAAGGGACATTTGGGGTTCTCAGAGAGCAGTCTTCCAGTGGTCAGTCATTGAGCACTGCCCCTGTCCAGAACAGATCCCATAGCAAAGAAGTGTCTAAGATCCACACAACTTTATCTTTCCTACTGGTTGTAATCATGTAGGTGGAAAAAAGTCTGGTTTTGTTTTTGAATTATTTGAGTCTAGAACCTTAACACAAGGTTTGGAGGTTTGTTTGCTTGTGGGATCATCTGGGTTTATTCTCAGGTAAACATATATTTACAAAGAATGTAACCAGACTGGAAACCAAGGAAAGAGTGCTCTGTATTTCGTTTGAAATTTTATGAAGGAACACTTGCTGTTCTAACACATCTCCATCAGTCTGTACTCACAGCCGTCACAGCCGTGGGGTTTGCCTGGATGCGAGCACTTGAGCAGCCCCTCCTGCTTAGCAGTGTGGTGGCCATGTGCATGTTGAAATTCCTATTATCTCCCTGGAAATTACTGTCCTCAATGTCTCATCAATAGTATAAGTAGGTAAAATAATGATTTATTTGAATTGTATGTGCACACGTGAATTTCACGTCAGGAAAATAAGAGAACACAGAAGTATTTGTTTGGAAAAGAGGTCAGAGATCTGATGGTTCCTGGATTGTTCCTGTGAGCAAGCTTGCAAAGTTGGTGTGCACGACAAACCCACGGTGCAGAGAGAATGAGCAAAACCAGCCAGGACAAAGCCAACTCCAACCGCTGCCCAGCTTAAGCAGATAAGATGCGGCTTTGAGCACCTTGCGAACAGCTGCAGGGAATCAGTTGTGCTAAGGGTATGTATTGCTCCCAGCTCTGCAGTCAACTTTGGCTGTGATTTACAAGACCTGGCAATTGTGCTAAGTCTATGACAGATCAACAGAAGTCATTCCATTTGCAAAACACCTGGGGAAACTTCCCAATGGGCTTGCTGTATGAATGGCACCTAATGAATATGTAATAGAAATACGGTTTCCTAGAAGTGTGGAGACTTTGGCTGGCTCGTCTGCATTTTAGAAGAATAGTGATGGAATTCCCCACCCCTGGCTTGACTTCCCAACTCTAGACAAGCTCCTGCTCAAACACCTCATCACCATCAACCTTGTTATCATCATCATCATCATATCATAACACAGATTTGCTGAGTGTATAACTGCCATCTGCAGCCACAATATACGAGACTGCTTATCCTGATAATTTTGAATATGATCATCATAGTTTTTATTAGCCAACCAGTTTATTCCACATTCGACAAATGTCTATTAAGCACGTGAACTACACTGTGTCAGAGATTATCGTAGATTATGCAGTTCCTACTCTCAAGGACTTCACTGATTTTTCTTCATAGGGATGAAGAGGATATTAATAAATGATTGCACAGTGGTACTTGTGGTGATAGTTGATTTAATTATGAACAGGGAGAAAGAAATTCCTGGATATTCCCATAGGCATCTGAAATCATCACTTTTTGCCTCCCACCCCAAGTTTGCTTCTCTAGAAATTTTCATTCTGAGTTATTCTCACAGAAAACTGAGTCATCCTAGCAATTACTTCTCTGTTACCATTCCTGACATCCCATTAATCACCAAGCACTGCTAATTTTACTTTCCAAGTGTTTTCCTAATGTGTCCCTTCCTTTCATTCCCTCTGCTCCTCTTTATCATATCCTGGAAGCTCTGGGTAGCTTTTAATCGTCCTCCTAGACTTTGCCCTGCTCGGCTGCAGAGAACAGACCCACTCATTCCACTTAAGTAGAAGGGGCTTTGGCAGAGGGTGCTAATTGGCTTGCAGGATTGTTAGAAAAACTTAAGAACTAGGTTGAACTTTCAAAAATGGCTTTGGAGTCACATCTCACAACAAGGGGCCTGCTGCTTCTTGATTCTTAGGAGGCTGCTGGCCAAGGAGAGAAGCCGTGCCTCACCTCCCAGCTTCAGGGTACCATCTCTCCACCACAGTCAGAATATCTAAATGATTAGCTGGACAGGTAGCTAGCTCAGTTGTTAGAGTGTTTACCCAGTATACACAAGGCCCTGGGTTTAGTCTCCAGCACTGCAGAAACCAGGCATGGTAGTGCACACCTGTAATTCTAGAACTCAGTAATTGGAGGTAAGAGGACTAGAAGACTCAGTGTTAGTTATATAGCAGGTTTGAGATCAGTCTGAGCTATATGAAGCAAAAGAAGAAGGAGGAGAAGGAGACATACAGAGAGACACACACAGAGAGCAGAGAGAGAGAGAGAGAAAGAGAAAAAGAGAGAGAGAGATTGAGAGCCCAGCTAAACCAAGAGGGACATCCTCATGTTAGCTAGTCTTTGGATATGGACATCAGGAGTGTCACCTTACATTTATCTGCTTCCTGAGTCTGGGCTAATCTTAGAAAATGACAGCACCTATCAATTTGGTCATGAAAGAAAAACCCTGTGCTCAGAAAGGCAGATAAATTGTGAGATAAATGGGGG
Organism: Typhlomys cinereus; assembly: GCA_023101885.1. NCBI lineage: Eukaryota > Metazoa > Chordata > Mammalia > Rodentia > Platacanthomyidae > Typhlomys > Typhlomys cinereus. The sequence goes on along the minus strand of JALPQD010000110.1, from coordinate 914,170 downwards.
CATGGATGCACAGACATATGGACAGATAGATGATAAATAGACAGCTAGATAGATGACAGGTACATAGACTGTTCTAGTTTGGACATGAAGCATCCCCCAAAAGACTGTGTGTGAGGACTTGGTTCCCAATTCAGCAGTGTCCACAGGTAGGGTATCTGAGAATCCTCTGGTCACAAGGTATTTGAATTTATGGATGGGTTAATTCCTCAGTGGAGTCATAATTCTATGGCCTTGGAAGTGGTAGAGACATGAGGAAGCAGATCGTGTGGGACATGCTTTGAAGGTTGTGTATTGTCCAAAGCCCCTTCCTCTGTCTCTCAGTTTGCTGCCCTCATGAAGTGAAAAGACCTTGCCACTCATTCCTGCTGCCATGATGTTCTATCTCAACTTCCTCAACCAACTCTCTGTATTTTTATTCACCTGTTCAGGGCCTAGTCCCACCCACCATAGGCTGCGTCTGCCCCGTCAACTTGACAACCTCCTGCAGGTTTGCTCTGGGCTCAACTCAACTACTAATTCTCTACAAATGTGCCCAGAGCTCAAACCCTCAACAACTTCAGTAATGAAGCCAGCCAAGCATAGTATGAAACTTCTGAAACTATAGATGAAAATAAATCTGTCTTTAAATTGGATCTCTCATAGCAATGAAAACTTAACACAGAGATGACAAATGGATAAATACATAGATTACAGATAAATGACAGACTAATAAAAGGTGATATATAAACAGATAAGATATTATAGTTTGATAGATGATAGATAAATATGACTTGGTATAAACTTGTTACACAGTTTACATGCAGCTGTTCCTATGTTGTCCTTGAATCTGTAAGACAGGAGATCCAAAGAGAAGACAGGAGCTAAGTGGGGGAGGCAAGACAATCAGGAATTGGAACCTAAGAGGATTTACTAGAATCTATGCTCTATTTCACTCTAAACGGGCATGTTGTGGAGAGATTCTGACATCATGTATTGCAGGGCTGAGAGCTGTTGGTCACTGACATTCCCAGGGAAATAAGGACTGGAAGGGGGATCTCCAAAATACTGCAGGAAGAACAACAGAATGCAGGAAGGCCTTAAAGGCCCACTGTACTCTAGGACAGCAAAATTCTGCCTGATACAGACCACACATGCCAAATGATGACATCAGACAAGCCTGGTTAGTCACATCTTCTAAGCCTTTACACACCACAAGGTTTCAGGTAGGAGGAAAACAAATAAGAAACACCCAAGGGATGGGAGAATCTTCAAGGCATTCATGCGGTTGAATGTGACAGAGGGAACCTGAGCTGCAAGACAAGGAAACAAGTGTTGTTCAGATGGGGAATATGGGAAGGGCCAAAGGCTTCATGCAAGAGTCACTGCTAATTTAAAAAGTGCATGCATGCTCCTCCAGTTCATCTTATGATTTTACAAATCTACTCACCTTGTATTTTATGTTTTCCCTCTACTTGGCTGTTGGTTTCAAAGATGGTGTCTCCACCATCTTTCTCACTCCAGGCTTGTCAGACATTACTAATGAATCATGACACTCTTTCAACTAAAATTTCAGAATCCTTAACAATGCATTCCAGGGAGCCCCTTCTGATTGACTAGGTGGAATGTATAACCTTCTATGTCTATAATCCATTCCATTCCATTCATTTATATGTAGCTTGCTTATTTTGCCTACTGTCTTTACTTGCCTTAATGGAACTGGTGCTCATTCTGGGAATAAGGAGCTGGGAATAAGACAACATCCCTGGTCTGAACTTAAGAAGCAAGATGAAAGGACTAGAGAGCTCTAAATCAGTCATTCTGGCTACTGCAGGAAAGCAGAGGCCTACTTCTTCAGGATTCAGATTTCGGAGCCAGGATTATTACTTGTGGGAATAGAGGCAAAGATGGGAAATAAATCCATTTGTGGTTTTCTGAATGGACACTGTTCCTCAGAAGCAGATTTTGGAAAAGAATTGGTTGAAAACAAAAATACAGTAACAACATATCCAAGCCCAATGGGGAAACTTTGTGCTTTTCTTAATAAGAATTATGAAGACCATACACTTGAAGTTGTGTTTTGCTTTCAGCAGTGGGCAGATTAATTTTTTAAAAAATCAATCTATCTGCTTAGATGTTCATTTCAGAAGATTTTGTCTTTGATTTATTGCCTTAATATTTTAACAATGCATTCATTGTGCATTCCTCTGGCCTTATTCCTCAATTAATTTTCTGTAAGTAAGCATTTAAGTGTTAAGGAATGTTAAGAAATCTCTTTGTAAGGCAAATGATTCCTTTGAAGTGCAAATATCCCCCTCAGTTTATCCAATATTGATATCACCTGCTGCTATGGTAGACATTTATATTTTCAAAGCGCTACTGTGCATAGCTGCATTTGATCATCGGGGAGACTAAGTGTAGGCTGCTGTTGCTGAAGAGACAGGAAGCGTGTTTCACTTTAACAAAATGCATTTGGTGTTTTTTTTTTTTTTAATTTCATCACTTGTTGCTGCAATAAAATACCTTACCCAGGCAACACAGGGGAAAAGGGTTTAACTGGCTCACAATCCCAGATTACAGCCTATCATTGAGGGTAAATTACAGCTGTAGGAGTTTGAAGCAGTTGATCATATCACATCCACAGCAAGAGCAAGGCAAGAAACAACCATGCATGTTGTCTAGTTCTATCTTTACACAATCCTGGACCACCTGCCCAGGGAATGGTCCCACCCGCAATGAGCGGGGTGCACATCAATCATGCAACCAAGACAATCCCCCACAATACACCCTCTGGGTGTATCTTAACATAGATACCTCCTAGGTGTCAGATGGACAACTAACACTAACCATCACTGTGATGGCTCAGACTTGGTCACATGCCATCTGCTTCATGTCCAAAGCAGACTATGGTTTCCACTGATAAAATGTGCTAGATCAACTGGCATATGATTCATTCTTTAAGATGACATCAGTTGTGCTAAATTCTCTGAATGTGGTATGGTCCAAAATGACCTGTTGTGAGTGACCTCAGCAAGGTCTTCCCCAATGAGAAAGACATCAGAGCTGTCTAAGATGCTCCTTCAGAAATGCAGCAGTGAGCCAGGCAGGGCAGCTCATGCTGCAATCTCAGTACTTGGGAGCTGAGGCAGAAGGATTGCCACAAGTTTGAGGCTAAAGTAAGTTTCAGGCCATCTAGACTACAATGTGAGACTCTGCCTCAACCAAGTACAGATGCTAAGACAGGTGTAAGGGTGTACTCTTACAACCTCAGCACTTGATGGATGAGGCAGAAGGACTGGCCAGGGCTATAAGTAAGTTCACAGAAAGACCTTATCTCAAAAAAAGGAGGAAAAGGAGGAGGAAAAGGAGAAGGAGGAAGAGGAGGGGAATCATCTCTGAGAGGTACAATATGTATATCTCACCAGACTCTCAAATTAATCCAGAACGCACTGTTTGAGGCTCACAGGTTAGACTTAAATAGATTCCTTCTATGAGTACATGAGCACGGTCACTCTCTGCTTCTGTAGCCCAGTTGTCAGACACAACCAATCCCATGAAACTGTAGCTTATACCGAAGACATCATTTTGTTTGGAATCCAACCACTAATCTTGGGACTTATCCATAGGAGAATGATCAGAAGGGTTAAGGAGATTTTCACTGTTTGCCTTTACTAAACCACAAAATTGATCCCCCCCCCCAAACTCTTGGGTACATACCCACTGGGCTTTTGTCTACACCTAATTAGCATTTTGAAGCAGGGCTTGAGGATCAGCTTTTGAGGGACTTAGTATTTCAACATGCAGGAACAATATCACAGCTGCCAACTCTGCCTCTTGTCTTCCTGGAAGCATTGCTAGACAAATTCACTAATTGCTTGAGGATATGTGGGGTCTTAGCCTAACCCCCCCCCCACACACACAAGTAAACAAGGAGGAGATGCATGTAGTATGCTGTACAGGGCCAAAAGGCAGGGCTGCACTCTTCACATGACCTCCTTCCCTTTCTGCAGAAGGCTCAGAATACAGTGCAGAATTGTGCCAAACGCATGAGTAGGAAGAGCCTGACAGCTATATAAAGCCTAGCCCCACCCAGCCCAGCCTGCTCCTCTGCCTGAGTGGACCCATCACTGTGCCACTCTTCATCCTCTCTGAGATTCCCACATGGCCCCAGGGCACTCAGCGCCCAGAGGCTTCCAATTTACTGCCTAATCCACCCACCCTCTTCACCACTTAGGAAGCATTTTTTTCTTCTTTGCCTCCTGGTCCCTGGGACCTATGTTAGTTTTCTACTTTGCTATTGAATTTTGCCTGGAAAATGTTGACCACAATTAACCATCAATTCCAGGCCTATTTGTTTTTTGTCATCTGCTGACATTTAAGCTCAGCATGGAGTCAAAAAGGAAGAAAGGGAGGAACACAGGCTTCCAATATGAGCCTCAAGGTCTGGCTTCCCAGGTGCCTAACAGTGGAAGCTAGGCAAATGTTTGCCTAGTAACACTGGCCTGTTTGGGCAAATGTCTGCTGAGTATGGCCTTGTCATTCTCAGAAGCCATCTCCAGGCTCTAGGTGACCGTATAGGAAGTCTCTAGAGGGCAAATATTGACCACCTCTGCCAGTGTCAAGATTGCTCTTCTGCTAAACCTCCAACGCTGTCTTATTGAGTGTGTTATGATGAAGGGAAAAGATGCAGGGAAGAATGCTCAGGCTCATGAGCTGTGTGACCCAGAGTCAGTTTGAGGCAGGATTAGAGCAGCCATGCTGGGATGGGTCTCTCAGGGTTTTTGAAGGTCTTTGGAATTCCTGAAGGTCATCCCCCACTGCTGGAATCACCCTGAAGGAACACCCCTGCTGAGAAACTGACTCCAATCCTCCCAGAGATAAGATGGCCAACTTCCCTATGAAGGGATTATGGAGACGAGCTTTCCATATCAAACAACTTGACCTCTAGCCCACATGGGCCCCAATGGGAATTAACCAATGGGAAAAAGCCAGTTCCCCAGGCTTGTATAGGTGTATAAATATACCTGGCCCTGGCAGCCATCTTTGGCGCCCTGGTCCCTCATGGTACTTAAGGTGCCATGAGTTCCTTTTCCAGCTGCCTGCTTCTTATGGAGGCGCCCTAGCCCCTCATGGCACTCCAGTGCTATGGGTTCTTTTCTTATTCCTTGCTCCTCATGGATTCCATGCCTAGGCACTGTGAGTTTCTCCAGGGCGTCCTAGCCCCTCATGGCACTCCATGTCTGGAGTCCATGAGCTCCAACCTTTCTCTCCTCTAATAAACTCTACCTTAATCCTTTACATGTGTTCTGGTTTCAATCTTTGACTCCGGAACACAAGAACCCTACAATATTGGAATGGTCGTTTCCTGTTCCCTGCAACATTTGGCACCACATATGGGACAGCCGAAAAGACCGTTTCCCTGCATCAAGTTAGCTAGTGTTTCTGAGCTTCACGGCTGTCTCTATAAAATGTGTATGACATTAAAATCTACTGTCTAGGTCTGTTATGAGCATTAAATGAAGCAATGACTGCAAAGGGCCTGGCATCTAGTAAGTGCCAATAACTGTGAGCAGCGGGCAATTGTGCTCACGGTAACTGAGATTATAATATCTGGGGTTCTCCTATCCCTAAGTTGTTGGCTTCAAACTCCTGGACTTAAGCAATCTTCCTTACTATAGCCTCCCGTCTAGCTAGAGTTACAGGCACATGCTACCATGACCAGCTTGTCTCAGTTTTTAATGGTATCCAAGTGGTCTACCCCCAAGCATGACAAATTCCTCACCTACCATATCTCATGGGGTTCCAGTGACAGAAGAGACCTTTGCAAAGCTCCTTGTCATGCAGCCAAGAGAGGTGATGCTTTGAACCTTGCACCTCTTTGATGGCTGGGCACAGAACCATGTCTCTATCCCACAGTCCCTGCAGCCCTCAGGCCATGAAATTGAACTTTGGGATTCAAATCCTAATTTTGCCAAGCACTATGGGAAAGACTCCTTCCCTCCTTCTTCCCAGCTATCCTCATGGGATAACAGTAGCAGGTGTCTCCCATGGCTGTGTAGGGGACGAAATAGTCCCTAGCAAGCCCTCAGTACAGATAAGCTGGCCTCATGATGAGAGTGTTAGAAACTGTGGGATGTCCCCGACTACAACTCTGAGGTTCTCATGGGTTCAATGGGCCAAACTGACCATGACCAAACAGTCTTTAGCATTTCCAGTAAGTTTTCCCTAGCCAATCCTGAGTGGCACAGACTAATCCTGCCTGGCGGCGCCATACCATCAATCTAAAATGACTTAAGGAGGGTAACTGACCAGGGCTTAGCAGTCATTTCTGATAGATGAGAATGTGGCGACCAAGAGGGTGGTGTGGGGGGGGGGAGTGTGTGTGTATGTGTGTGTGTGTGTGTATATGTGTGTGTGTGTTACTCTTCACTGTTGCCCATCGCTGCTGAAAAATTCACAGCCAAATGGCTTACAAGGGAACAAGAGGTTTTTATTTTGGCTTATGTTTTCCGGTTATAGTCCTTGTTCGGCTTGTAGGAGATTCCATACCAACACCAGGGGCTGAGGGAACTGGCTGCACCCAATCCACACATCCACAGGACTGTTGAGACCTACCTGCTGGACCAGCATGTCTGACCAAGTATGCCAAAGGACGCCAACTTTCTCACTCTTATCGACCTGTTCAGGGACTAGTCCCCCACCTGGGTGGTTCTTTCCTATCAATTAGACAATCTTCAGCAGGCTCACTTAGGGCGTAGTTCAATCACTAATTCTCTACAAATGCACTCAGGGCTCAAACCCTTGACCGTCAAGTGGACATTTGTATCTAACTAAGACAACGTGTGTATGTGGTCAGTAACACATCCACAGTCAGGTCTTAGCCTTCCCTGACCCAGGGGCTGTTCAAGTAATGGCTGACTCCCCACCCCCCACCCCGCCAGCCTAGTTTCCCATGCCTCCAACCTGACATCCCTAAAAGGTTGGGACCAGAATTCCAGCAGGATCTCAGCTTGCTCTGACTTGTCACAGCCAAGGCATGCTATCTTCCAAAACCACCATTTCTCTGTCTGCAGAAGTGCCCCTCCCCCTGCAGAGGACCAGTGGGAAGGAGTGGCTGGAAGACAGAGAGAAAAGGCTCCTTCAACTTTGAAACCCACATTATAAAGAACTGAAAAGCATGGTAAGATTCATGGTTAGATCACTGTCTTTCTCCTGGACTTGAATTCATTCTATCCTTGGGGAAACACAGATTGGCACGATCTGTTCTGTTTGAATGCCCTGTGAACAAGCAAGTAGGTACACTAAAGTGGTCCCAAAAAACCAGCAGAACTCAGCTTCTCTTCCTCCTCCTTCCCCCCATCCCCTTCACCCCTTTCTCCTTGTACTTTTGCAGCCAGCTCAGTTGGTTTCACGGAAGGAGACCTCAGTGACTAAATGAAAAAATCTCTGACCTAAACTCACCATTCCAGCTCCCATTTGTCACTGATACCCAAAGACTGTGGCAGACAAATTCCCCGCCAGCATCCAGACAGAGCGTTCTGTGGCTGGGGCTGGGCAGGGTCATCTGGCACTTCTGTGGCGACAGTCTGCAGAGGCACTGCAGGACTTCCAGCATCCAAACCAGACTTCGGGCTGCAGAAAGAAAGCATTAAGCACCCCACCTTCAACCTGATCAGTGCCTTTCCTCTTCATGTGAAATTGTGGCATTCCAGAAACAGGGTGGCCCCGCACCTAAGTGACTGTCTCCTACCTGCTCCCTTCTGAAAGGAACACAGATAGCATTTTGGGCATCCAAGAATGGCCCAACGACACGTGTATGATTTATTGGGTCAGATGTCGGTAGCTCACAGCCCCTTCTTTTTAATCAGCCATACAGGATCACAGTTCTGCTGAGAAATGATACGAAGCCATGTGGTCAGGTATCAAAGCTAAACAATATTATAAAATTCAATTAATTTTTTTGTTGCTAATTTGTTCAGCCCTGTTGATCACAGAGGCTAAGATGTCAGATCTCAGGGGATCACAGGACTCCTGCTGAGACTTTGTTACACAAGGAAGGAACAAGCTATCTAGACCAAGGTCACCCACCAGTCACATGTGCCTTGAGACCTGCTGCTTCCCCAGAGGGAGTGCAGGTGGGTCTGAATCACTTTTCATGCTCTTCTAGGTCCGCTCTTGGCCTCACGCATGCATATCTTTCTTCACTGCCTGGCTACCAATGAGATCTCCCTCACCCTACCCCACCAACACTCTTTTTAATAATGCACTTTTGCGATTGAAAAGCTAGATTCTCTGTCTGCAGGGGTTTTCTGAGAACACTGTGGCAGAGAAACTTTCGCCCAAAGCGACCCGAATGTTAAAGACATTAGTTAATTAAGTCTCAGAACACTCTCATTGCTGTTGATTTCCTTCAAGGGCCAAGATGCTAAAGAATACCATGCAGCTAACCAAGGGGGAACAAAAATCTTCCCATTTTAGTAGTCCAAAGAGGAGAAGGCATAGGTGTCTGAAAGCAGGGTTGCTTTGTCGTCCAGTGGTCCACAAACAAGACTCCATTTAGAAGATGGGAGAACCGATCAGCTTCTGTCCCTTCCAAGTTATGTGGCCAGTATCTCAATTTCTATCTGTCTAGGCTGCTGCATACTAGAGCTCTGAATGCCCACTGCAGTGGGTTACTGGAAGAATTCTCTAGGGGAATAATTGCAGACTTTGCCATGGGGTGTTTGTACCCAGTGAATCAGGTGGGGCCTCAACCTGCTAGGCAGCCTTGTTTATTTTGGTATTAATCTTAATATCCCACTTATGGAATCAGCCTTGGTGCCATCAATGGATGGATGATGAAAATGTGATATATGTGCACAATGGATTTTTATTAAGCTATGAAAAAACAAAATTATGACAAGTGCAAGAGAATAAATGATCACTTTATTAAATAAAATAAGCCTGACTTAGAAAGGCATTCTTTCATGTGTATAATCTAGATTTAAAAACAGATATATAAGTATACAGATATATGGATTAGGGATAATTATAAAGCACTTAATTTGCAAGCATGAGTACCATAATTTGGGTTCTTAGATTTCCTTATAAAATTCTGGATGGGCGAAGTTTGTTTTTCTAGCCTCAGAGGGCAGAAGCAGGGAACCCTTAAGGCAAGAGAGCTAGCTAGACTAGCCCTAGCAGCAAGCTCTGGGTTTGACTAGAGATCCTGTCTCAAAAAGCAGAAGATAGAAGAGATCAGGGATGATTCCTGATCACTCTCAGGTCTATACACACACACACACACACACACACACACACACACAAATGAAAAACAAAAACCAAGGTGATTGTCTCCTAAGGAATGATATTCAAGTTTCTTCTCTGGTCTCTAAACGCCCCTGCACGTAGACGTACACAACATGACCATAGAAGTGGGGAACATTTGGGAAGCAGAAGTGGAGAGAGAGGGAACAAGAGAGGGTGATACAGGCAACTATGATCCAAATCCATACTATACATACATGAAAATGTTATAATGAAACCCATTGTCTTGAGCAACGAAATCCTCTAACAAGAAGATGGCCAGCAAAGCAATGAAAATGGGAAGGTGACTTCCTGAGCCCTGCTTGCCTGAAAAGGCTGTCTCAGTCCATACTTCAAAGTCTCACCCTGTCACCCCCGAGGTGGGGGTGGGGACATGGCAAACAACCCCTCTAAAGGAGAAAGGAAACTTTTTTGTTCGTGTCTCATTAAAAATGAGCTTTCTTAGACTGTAGAAAGCTTCTAAATGTGTTCCTCAAAATCACATTCTCACAACACTGCGTTGATTTCCATCCCTGAAGCTGGTCAGGTCATCAGCATCCCCTCCTGAAGCTGTCCCCCTCCCCGGGGGGGGGGAGATGCCATGCCCACTGGTCTGCTCCGCCAGCACTCTGCTCCAGAGCACGGGCAAGGGACCGTGTGGGCTTTCAAGGGCGCTAAATGAGAAAAGTGCCATTTAGGCAAAGCATTCATGGGTGTGAATGCAACCCAAGCTCTGCGCAAGCTGCCGCTGCTGACAGGAAATTGATGTGCCCCTTGCTATTTACCTTGCAGAAATTAGTTCTCAAAGAGGGACAGAGCAGGTGGTTAGAGGAAGAATGGTCTCCAGAGGAGATTGTCCTCTGCACCACTGTTAATTTTGCACCCCGGAGCCTCCCTGCTATAGTTTATTTCATGGATCTCTGCTGGTGCCACTTTGGCGGTCCAACCAGAACTCCAACTCTGCCAGTGATGTTGCGGAAGAGTTAGCAAGTGGGAGTTGGGGAGATGGCTCAGTGGTTAAAGTCCTTGTCTTGAAAGCAAAAGGACTTGACTTCAGATCCCCAGATCCCATATAAAAATGCCATGTGGGAATGGCAGAGGCCTGTAATTCTGGCCCTGGAAGGTGAAGCTTGGGAAACCCCAGAGCAAAGCAATAAGGGGGTAAAACAATCCAGGTGATTTCTGATGTCACCCTTGAGCCTGCATCCCACTCAAGTGCCCTCTTGTCCTTGCACACCCCTCTATACACACACATACATGCATGTGCAAAACAAACAAAAAAAGAGAAATAAAGAAGAATTAGCAAAGGGACATACAGCAAGGATGCAGACCACTCAAAGAAACTGAGGCCCGAGACCAGCACCCTGGGGACCTGGAGCAGAAGGACATGACAGTAAGAACCTTATGGCTGTAGACAGGGAGATGACTGTTGTTGGCAGCTGGCATGAGGGCATGTCCTGGCAGAGGAGGAAGTGTGGCCAAGGGGCAGGAGGAAGTCCTTGGTACAGTCCTGCAATACCCTGCTCCTCATGAACCCCACTGTGGGACGTGCACAGACCCAGTGATGTAGGGAGATATCCGTGTTCAGGTTTGGAGCATGATCAACTGAAGCTAAATGCACTTCATGTCAGGCAGGGTTTGCAATTATTGGTTCCCTCCTCAGAGAAGTGGGGAGCAGCCTTGCTTTGCTGCAATAGCCAAGCTTAAGGGGCTACACCACCCCCCTCCGTCCACCAGCAGCCCCGCCAGCCTTGCATTTCCCTTTTGCATGACCAGTATTTACAACTGCTCCTCATGTTCCAGGAGGAAGCTCCGCAGTCCAGACCAGCCTGGGTGATAAGAACGTGACCCCAGTAGTCTTGGGTATAATCAGTCACCACAACCCCCAGGGTGCGCATTCTCAGCAAGTCTTGACTCTCTGCAGACTGGGGCCAAGGACGAGGGGTTTCCATAGACACAGATATCTGTGGCGGAGAATGAGTTCATGCATTCTTTGAACTCCCGATGAAGGACTCCAGCTGTTTGCAAATATAGCCTGATCTCTGCCATTGTGGTCTATGCGGGACGTCTGCACAGTGTTGGGAAGCCCCAACTCATCACACGCAGCACCTCGACTCCCACAGGGCCAAGGACCTGTCGCCAAGGCTGGACTCTTTCACTCTGAGGCGCACAGAGCCTCCATTTGATAACAGCACATGGTATGCACGAGTATATGTCTGTGTGTTTGTGCATGCTTTTGAGTGTGTGTGTGTGTGTGTGTGTGTGTGTGTGTGTACATGTGGAAGAAGCAAAGGAGGGAAAAAGGGAAAAAAGAAAGATGCAAGAAACAGAGACCTCAAGATAAAAATGTTCCCCATTAGATAACACGAAACACTAATGGAAACAGGTTTTCCTTTTGATTTAAAGCTGTAAAAATAAAAACAGTAAGCCACATTTTCATGAACCGTTTCTTAATAGCTCTCCAGATAGTTTTGTGTCCTTCTTTAGTATCATCCATACACATTGCTGAACACCATAGCTAATGTTTCTTTCTTGAGGGTTAGTTCCCTAGTGAGCTTTAGAAAAAGGCTCAAGAAACACCCCCAGAGCATTAGAGTTTGTAGTCCAGGGAAGAGGACTGCCCAGTGACTTCTTCCTAACACCAGTTCCTAAAAGAATTGCATTAGAAAAAGAGAAGGTGGAAGTCTGTAATAATATGAGGAGTTACAGAGAGTTAAGGAGGTCATGGTTTTGCCGAAAGGTGAAAGAGCATTCAGATAGTTTAAGTAGGAAGAGGTGACTACCATCAGTTAGATAACCCCCTGCTGGCTTGCTCAGGACCTAACTCAACTACTGTTTCTCTACAAATGTACCCAGAGCTTAAACCCTCAACCATCAGGTTGACACCTATATTTAACTATGACAAAAGCAGAGGTGGGTGGGTAAGAGGGGATCTCTGAAGAAAGGCCATGAGACAATGGGAGATCTAACATTTTTCGCCTTTCCAGTGTAGTGGGAAGTTTCATATCATACGACACAGGTATGTGCCTAGAGTCAGGTAGATATGATTTGGGCACTGCAGGAAGCAGCTAGAAGCCCCAGAAGGGTAAGGTCTGTCCTCTGTGACAGGCAGCTACTGGGACTTGGAACTAACAAATAGGAATCGCTGGTGCAGCCTGGTTGTACACTAGTGAGCATAAGCCTTCCAAATAGGAATCAACAACTCTGACTACAGATCTGGAAGTCATGGAGACATGACCCTTTGTGACTCCTCAAATTCATATGTTGGGATCCTATAGTGAGGACTTTAGGAAATAATATGGTCTAGATGTTGAAGGCCAGTTGAAATCCACGTATAAGGACCTGGTGTATTAGAAGGTACTCTGACCCTTTAAGGGGTGGAGCCTGTGTGAGATGGTTAGATCGCTCTCTGTGCTCTGTTTTTTCCAGTGTAATCTGTAACCTGCTGTGTGTTTATACATGTGCTCCAGTCATGATGCACCACCACCTGCCTCCTCACCAGAGCCCGGGTGAATGGGCCTTTGCCAGATCTTCAACTTCAAACCTTCATAACCGTGAGTCAAATAACTCTTTTGCTCTTTGTGCGCTGGTGACCCCTGGTGTTTTCTTGAATTAAGCACCCAGCTGATTGAGAGGAGGTGAGGATTTCGTTGATGATGAGGTCACATGCGGGATAAACACCCTCTTAAATGAGACCCCCGAGAGATGCCGTACTCCCTCACCATGAGATGACAGCTCTCTGTGAACTGCTGTCAGTCCTTGCTGGATACTGCACCTTGACTTCCAGCCTTCAGAACAGAAGAAAGCCGCTGTTGTAAGTCTGTGGCTTCGTTTGTTTGTAGCAGTCTGAAGACACAAGACGCTCCAGGCGCAAGTCCTTCTAGGGCAGTTCTGTGTCTAGAGGTGCTCAGAGAAAAAGAAAGCTAAGACAGAAAGAACAGAGCCGTAGTCAAAGCACCAGTGCCCAGGAGGAAGAAAGCTGTGTAGCATCTGGCAGCCGGCTACCAAGGGTCTGAGGAAGGCGATCAGTAGGACTCCTCTGTCTTGGTGCACCCTGCACATCAGGACATGGGCCTGTGTGCCATGCAGGAGCCTGTATGCCAGGGGACTGATGACTCACTTGAGCCACAGCAAACACGTCACAAGTGATGCTCTGAGACTTCCAGAACTTTTCAATCACCATATAAAGATATTAGGTTAATTACTAAGTGGCAAAGACGTTTCACGGTTAGAACTGAAAGGCGCGGTGTGTCAACCCAAGCCTAAACATGTGTGAGACTGTCCCAGGTTCACCAGCGGCTGACACCATGAGGCAGTAGAGATGCATCCAGGCAAGCTGAAGCTGCCCCCTTCCCCAGCTATAGCATCACAGAGACACCTTAGTCACCCTGAGCCTGTGGAACCCCGGTTTTTGACGGTGATGGTTAATCTTGATTTTCAACTTGACTGGATCTGGAATCAACCAAGTAGCAAGCCCCTGGAAGGCTCTGGAAGGGCATTTCCAGGAAGGATTAATTGAGATGGGAAGACCTTCCCGCAGCGGGGGCAGCACCCAGCCCAGATGTAAAGCGATGGGAGAAAAAGCAGGGCTGCTTGCTTACTATGTGCCTCACTTCTTTCTGGCGAGAGCATCCACACCACTGTTGCTGCTGTTGCCACTGGAACTCAGTTTCTTCTGCCTCCCAACATGGACCGAAGACCAGCGTCTCTCCAGGGTCGTCCAAGCTTTCAACTCCAGACTGGGACTGCTGAGATGGCAGTCCCATGAACTGAGCAGCTGCCTGGTTCTAGCCCTCTCCATCACTCAATCAGTCAGTGTTGGACTTCCTACTCCATATCATATGAGCCTGTGTAATAAACCCACTTTGTATTAGATATTCCTTCTATTGCTTCTATTTTTCTAGATAACCCTGAAGGATGCTCACTGACCCATACAGCCAGGAGAAAGCTAAGGGCTGTTCTGGGTCACTATACAGTACATTCTATAGTAGATAACTATCTGGTAGCACTTTCCCTCCCTCCCTTCCTCTTCTTTCCTCTCTCTCTCTCTCTCTCTTTCTCTCTCTCTCTCGAATCAGGTGTCATTCCAGGGCAGAAAAAGTAGGTCTACTCAAAAATAACAGCATATCCCACCATTTTTTCAGCTAAGGGTGTCCATTCTACAAGAGAGACTCCAGGTGCGTGTTCCAAAAGGTTAGATATGCTCAACATTCCTTTTCCTTCAGGGCTTCTCTTCAGGACTGGGACTCAGATGCCTTGCTTGGAGGGGCAGCAGCCATCTTGTAACCAAGAATATAAAAAACAAAACCCACCCCTCAATTTTTAATGACATGGATGCTTGCCAAATCTGGAAATTAATTCAAGAGGAAACTAAGCCTTTTTTGCTTTAAGCAATGTTATATTTCGGGTCATTGTTTTCTTGATATCTTCTTGTTCAGTTTGGTGACATAAATCAAACACACTAAATTGCACATTGCAAATCTTGTGTGCTCATAGGACCCAGCCACCCTGCACTCTGTGGTAACCTTGTATCTTAATACTGCTGCTTTTCTTTAGCTTGCTGGTGCAGGTTTCCGTCACCTGTAATTAAGCCATCCACTCAAGGATTCTTGACTTAAGGGGCATTTGCATGGGTGAAGGTACCCATCACTGAAGGCAAGGCTGGAGATTGCTTCTCCACAGGAGGAGCGGGGAGGTCAGGGCTATGATGAACCACTGGAAGGATGTTCCATGCGTGATATTCCTCCGAAGTAGTTCCAGCAGAATGGGGGCTGCTTTTCAGGGCGGAGCTAGTCAGGCCTCTCCAGAGGCAGAGGAAGCAGCAGAGATAACCTTGGATACGTGGGAGGGAGGCAGTGACTTCGTGAAACCACACAGACAGAAGCGTTCCTGCTGGCCTGGCCTTCGCCTGCTCATTGGTGGGGCCTTCGTGGAGTCAAGCTGAAAGCAGCATGGGGCACAGTTCCCTCTTCTGTGTCCCCCCTCCTGGGGCCTGAGGACTCCATTTAATGGGCATAATATAGAAACAGCTCACTCATTGGTTCTGGGTTCCTTGAAGCATCTTCTGCATAAGAACTGTCTGCAGCCCCCCTTGCCTTTCCTGTGTACTGAGGTGTCAACTGAAATGCCCTTGTCATCCTCAGAGTTGAACTCTGGGGAGATCAAGTTGACCAGCTGGTGGGGCACGTGCTGTGTAGCTGGGGTCCCAGCAGCTCCCTTCAATGCTCCTTTTAAAACCCAGAGCCCACCTCCCTCCTGAGAGAGTGGCTGTCTCAGGTCCTGGCCACTCCTTGGTGAGAGAGAACATCATTCTAGATTTTCCCTGTTGTAGGATCTTTCCAATGCTGAAAAACTGACGCGTGTCTTCTGCAGAGCAGCCCAAGCCTCCCTTTCCCCACTCCAAAATTTCCTTCCATTAGAACTACTGACCTTCAATACATCATCTCAATACAAACACAAAATTTGGACTTCTTAGTTATTGGGGAGAAGGGGGCACAGCGGGGAGGTGGGAAGGAAGAAGATTCAATCACTCCTTTT
Organism: Typhlomys cinereus; assembly: GCA_023101885.1. Classification (NCBI taxonomy): domain Eukaryota; kingdom Metazoa; phylum Chordata; class Mammalia; order Rodentia; family Platacanthomyidae; genus Typhlomys; species Typhlomys cinereus. The sequence continues at coordinate 898,372 of JALPQD010000110.1, read as the reverse complement.
TAAACACCCCACGGAAAAGCATGCTCTGAAAGCTGTGGGTTTGCTGCTAATCAGCATTTGACCCCAAAGAGAAAATCACATCCCGAGGGAAAACTAGAGATCCATTGCTGAGCACTAAATTGCAGACATTTATCTGGAAGGATGCTCATAATGTATTTTTAAATGAAAAAAAGTACAGGTTACAAAACCGTGCATAGCATGATCTTAATTTGGTCTAAATAGATAGAGAAAGGAAGGGAAGGAAGGGAAAAGGGAGAGGGGAAGAAATAATTTTAAATACATAGTTATGCATTTACCAAAAGCCTGGAAATTTAAATAGTAAAGCTCATTATAAAATTTATTTGGAGTAGAAATACTTGTAATTTTCCTTTACTTTTCTCTGTTTCTCAGATCTTCTATGATGAGGAGATATCATTTTAATCTTATTAGAGATAGTAGTAAACTGATTTTAACTAATACCTTACTGGCATTTTTGAAAACTGTGACTCTGGGTTTCATAAAGTATTAATATCTGCAGGGGTTGAGGGCTTATTTTACAACTATACCTAATCATTTAACACTTTTTTTAATGAATAGGACAAATAGTGGAATCAAATAAAGCACATTAAGAATTCCAAAATGTCCTAGAGTCTTGTCTCCTCCCTCCAGGTTGTTCCTGGGTTTCCAGCTGAGTAAACCATGCTTCTCTCCCTAGTTACAGTCCATCAGTCACTCAATGAACATCTCATGAGTATTGTTACAGTTAGGATCTCAGACATACACTGTGAGTTGGAGACTTGACCTAAGTCCAGTGCTCTTGGAAAGTAGTAGAATCTTATATATAGGGTCTTGGGTAAAGAATTTAGATGGATGGAGGGGGAGTTCTGCTCTTGAGGGGGCCACTGAACCCTGACAATTTCTTCTGTGTTATTTTTTTCAAAGCTGTCAGGAGCTGAGAAATTTTGTTACCCATTCCACAGACTCAGAGGCAGCTGCCCACAAACTGAAGGCTCCAAAACAGTGAGCCAGAATATACCTTTCCTCCTTTAAGTTGGTTTTCTTGGGCGTTTTGTCACAGCGACTGTGAGCCGGCTAGCGCAAGCCCTGATTTGCTGATAAGCCAATGAGAAACTGTAGCTAACAGAGATTTCTCTGGTGCTTCTCAGGGGAGATAATGACTTCCACTCCACAAAGCAGCTTCCACCGACCACCAGAGATGACTCAAAGGAAAAAGCTCTCCCTCCCAGCTGGATCTAATGTCACTGTAAGAAAGAAAAATGGTGGCAGGCCCTCTGGAGATGTCCAATCCCGTGTGATGGCCATAATCAGGCAAAGGAAGAAAAGCAGAAAAGAAACAGAAGAACAGAAAACATTCTGACTGAACCTCAGAAAGACTCAGCCTGGGGTGACCCTGACCTAGCTCCACCCCACTCCTTCTATCGATGCCAGCTCCATTCACGGTTCTCGCTGGAGACTGGTAGACAGGCCTGGTGAGATCCCTTGCTCTTCCCTACCTTCTCCTCTCAAACCCCATACAAAGAGAGTTCAAAAACAATGATCCTACCGGGCCAGGGCCCATTGCTACCCCACTAACATCCCATCTGCCCTGAAAACCATGATTGCCCACTGGATCCTGTTTTTCTGTTTGTTTTCTATTCAAGAAAGAAAAGGTTAAATACTCCATGTTGACCAGAAGAAGATAAATGTGAAAATGTGGGACTCTGCTTCTGCTGGTGCCCACCTCTGCAGCCGTACCATTTACAAATCTTTCTAATGTTTTGTCAGACTCTGAATCCAATACCTTGAAGTCATGCCGAGTTGCCCATAATGGTTATTTATGCTCCGGGCGAGTCTGTTCCCCATTCTGCTAGGGTCATTTATTTCCATGGGAGGGTGATACATACAATATTGGTTTTCACGAGGTGCTGCTCTGACATTTTGTATGCAGGAGTGGGGGGACTTACAGAGGCAGACTGAGTTCAGGGTAACCAGCTTAGGACCAGATCTGAGCTGAGGAATCTGACCTTTCCGCTCACTCCTTCATCCGTGCCCTGTTCTTGGTTTCTTTTGCTTTTGTTTGTTTGGTGGTGGCTCCGTAAGTTCTAAGCACTGGTTTCTTTTCATTTTTTTAAAGACACTTGTGCACCATGGAGTAGGGTCCCAGGAATGTCTAACGTTAGGGAACAATGTCCCTTCCCTGACTCTGTTTGATGCATCTCAGCCTCAGAGGCATTTCGAACATCCAGGAAAATTAACCATCTCTGCTTCAAAAGAAAGCCAGTGAGGAAATGTACTCAGAGACTTCAAGAATTCTTTGGGAAAGACAGTGAAAATTCAGACCCAGAACCTCCTCTCTAGTTCTCAGGAGATGGGTTCGCCTGGGTCTGACTATTTGAAAGCCAGGTGCCTGAGGAGAAATGAGACGCATCGTCTGCAGAGCAAATATCGAGTGTTGGTGATTGTTTGATGGGTGATATGAAACCCTCAGAAGTCGCAGGTTATTAAGCAGCACAGAAGATTAAACGACATCAATTACCACTATATTACCGTGAGAGAACAGTTAAAGCATTAAACACTTGCCAGGAATTTCAGAAAGCTACATGCCTCCATCGCCACAGCCTAGGAAGCTTCCAGAGAAGATGGGGAAATGCTTATACATGGCAAAACCCCCAAGTTGGGATTCAACCTTCATTGCTGGAGGGCTTGGGGACTCTCCGGAAACCCCACTTAAGTCTCGATCAATCCCCTCAAGCCAGCGCTGGTGTTGCCTAATGAGTTACATCCCAGTAGTTCCTGCCAGGCCCCCACAACAGCATTTTCATTAAAAAGTTGACACACATTGTCGTGGAGTGTTTTGCCTCTGATTACTATTTATCTCAGGATGGAAAACTCACAGTACAGCACTCTCACCATCGTGAGTAAGCATCTCTGATGTCCCACAGCGTGAAACCTGCTAAAGAGGAAAAAGACATGGACTGTACATCCAGCTAAGCGAGAGGCTAAATGAAGAAACATTAAGGATATACAGGAGAGGCTCTGAATCCCCAGAGCTCTTGTAAAGTTGGTCATAGTAGCACCTGTCTGTCAACCGAAGTACTCCTGCAGCGAAGTGGGAAGTGACAACAGGAGGATCCCATGAAGCTGACAGGCCAGTTAGTTTGGTCTGTATGAGCACAGTGTCGAGCAGCAGGTAGATTCTGTCTCAAAAAGGTGGAAGGTGAGGTTTGACATCTAAGGTTGTCCTCTGACCTACACATGTATGCTGTTGTGCAAGTGCCCATACATATACGTATACATGCACACAGGCATGTATGTACACACATATATATGTATACATCACACATGAAGAGAGAGAGAAATTACACGAGATAACATTTATTCCAAAAAGTCTTAGAAACGCTTATAGTTTGTTTGCATATTACTAATAAATTCATAACTAAACAGTTTATGGCAACAAGGGGCTTTAATGTGGCTGACTCCGATACAGCTGAGGACAAGGTTCTTTCCATGCATATATTCTGTGTCCACCAGCCTGGCCTGGTGACAGCCCCTACAGAAATTGCGTATGTCCTGCCTTGACTGAGTGCTGACATTGCCCTGTAACAGAAACACAGTGCTCTCCTCACTTTAATTTCCTCAAGCACAACTTCTAATAAAACACCAGCTACGATCCTGTCCATTCCTCTGACCTGCTCTGATCAGGCAAATCCTCTTCTAAGGAAATATTGCTCCTGGTGTGGTCTCTCCATATTTTCCACACTGCTGTCTATGGTCAGTCTTGCAAATTAAATATGATTTGTTCTCAGAGAGACGTGCTTTGGGGATTGTTCTCATTCTGCCTTGATTTCCCCTCCACTTGTTCCTGTGTTCCTCCTAAGTAGTCTCAGATCTTTCCCCCAAAAGGTAAAGCGGCTTGATGTGAGAATGTGGATTTTTAAAGGCCACTTACCTTGAGACATATCATGCTTAACTTATTAGAAACTATGTGGCTTTGGCAATTTCTTGACTTCCCCGTCATAATAATAAAATATAAATAAATAAATAGCTGGCAAGTCTGGTTGTTTGGTTGGTGTTGTGTGACATTCCTCTTGGGTAGACACAGCACATACATCTACTCACTCAGAAAGTGATTCAATGAATAACTAAAGTATGATTACACCAAAATCCCAATTTGGTAAGCCAATGAGTTTATTGAGTTACTTATAGAAGTAGGGATGAGGGGTCCTTGAAGGAGCAGGATGACTCAAAAGCAGATACATCACCAAAAGGCTACCCCAACATGGGTGGGAGTCACGGAAGCAGCAATGCAGGAGGAGCAAGTAGCTGCAGGGCTTGTACTAGCTCAGCTTGCTCTCACCTGTTGCTGGGTTGGTCTCTCCCAGCTGGTCCCAGAGGCTCCTCTCCCCAGCAGTTAGTTACTGCTTTCCTGCTATCTTTATCATAAAGAGGACACTCCCCCTAATTCCTCCTGGCTGCCCCCTTCCCTACTCTTGTTAGTTTCAGGAACTTCCTGAAACTCTCAAGTTCACTTTCTGAGTCTTCCTCCAAGATGGAATATTTCGAATTATTGCACAATATCCTCTTTAGGTAGACTGGGAGCAAAATCCAGGATGGTATTATTCTGTTATGCTCAGCATTAAAACAAACACCATACCACGGTTGGTTGATTCATGGAGAAGCGTGCTAACACGAAAATATCCTCCAGAATGAGTTTTATTAGGGGAGAGAGAATCTCAGGATTCTGGAGGATCATGATTTGACCTTGAGTTAGAGAGCAGTAGGAACCACAGTGCTTAAAGAGAAGAGCTTTATTGAGAGAGAGAGAGAGAGAGAGAGAGAGAGAGAGAGAGAGAGAGAACAAAGTAAAAGAGTAACAGAGACAGCCATTGTGTGCCTTTAGAGAAATCTTCCCAAAGTCTCAGAAATCACAGAACCCTCACAACAAAAATTTCGGGCCTTACAGACTTTTCAGAGTTTTGCAGGGAATTTGATGTCACATGATTTGATTTAGCCATCCAGTATGGAGTTAGCCATCAGAGCTGTTTACTCCAATCAGCAGACGTAAGACAGAACATTTGTTGCAAGGTCCCTGTTACATTGGCAGGATGAAGAGACCAGAGGCAGCCACAGGGCAGGGAAACCTAGATCTCCTTTATGCTGCCCAGCAAAGGGGGACAAAAGGGTCAGGCTTGTTTTCAGGGACAGAGAGACAGAGAGGGTCTGTGATCTAATAGCCTCTTCGAGCCTAGATCATCTACACATCAAGTAAAGAGACTTACTCCTTCTTCAGTGTGTAGTAACCCAGAATGACAGGGACACCCCACTTTTCTGGTACCAAAATTGTCTTAATCTCACATTTGTGTTGCTGAATGAATACCCAAGCATACCTTCTAACTTAGTAGTCTGACAGATTCCAACCACATTTTTTTGTCTCTCTCTTTCCATCTTATCCACTTTCCCAGCTAATGGTCACAGGGGTTGGAGGAAGAGTTTAATCATACCCATTAGATAATCCCCTATAGACTTGTTCAAAGACTCTTCTTGACTAAACAAGTCTTCATAAGTGTGCCTAAAGTTGACATGTAAAACCAACTCCACGCATAGCAAACTTTGGGCATACAACTGACAGTCACTAACGAATGCCATTCATTGGCTACTATAGCAAATCCTGGGGCTCAAGACCTGATTCTACTGTATCACAATCAATTAACTGCTTTTTCTTTGAAGATGCAACCCTTTTTAAGGGGTATAAAGGAAAAGCATCTAAAATGTGAATACATTGTTTTATTTTCTACTTTGAAATATCGACACTTTCTGTTTCCATATGAGAAAAGGTGAACTCAGAAGCTGGCTGAATATTAAGTGACAGGACATGTTTTTTAACACAAGTAATTTAAATACAAAGACTGGGTAGAAATAAACAGGAACTCCTAATACTACACAGAGAGTGTTTTTGATGCCCTGAGATCAAAGAGGGAAGGTACAGTGGCTTACAGTGATTTGTCAACTTTGACATACTTGGGAAGCACCCCATGTTCACAGCAGGGATGGGATTTTTAACAAGCCCGCCACATGGCTGGTGACTATGACACGTTGAGACTGCTTTGATAGCACAGACTCAGAAGCCTGTGACTACAGGATGAGCCCCCAGTGTAGTCATGCTACCCCTCTTCCTCCTCCTGCCTCTCCATCCCTCTCCCTCTCCTTCCTCTCCCTTTGTCTCCGTGTATCTCCCTTTCTCCTGTCTGACCAGGAAGCTAGGGAGGAAATGGAAGTGTAATTGTTTTCCTTGTGTAAACAGTCAAGGTGAACATCTCCAGCGAGGAAGAAGGATTGCCAAGCTGCGCCAGCGGAATGAGAAAACCCTGCCACTCAAAAGGTACCTTTCCTGCAATGGGTCCAATCTACAGCCGCAGACCAGATCACCATTTGAAGTTCCCGGGAGTCCCTGGGTTCCAGGAAAGCGTGGGGAAGAGAAGAGAAGATGGGCATGTCCCAGGGCTGAAAAGGATGTCGACTGAGAATGGAAACAGAGAAAAGAAACCTCACGAATTGCTGGATTCCACTCTTCTGACGGTCATGCACGTCCATCAAAACAGGTGGGCTACAGTGGCAATTCAGCCCTGATTCCAACTCATGCTGGTCTGAACACTCGGCTCGAGCCACTCTTGTCATTGTCATCCTGGGCTGGTAGAGTGACCACTACTGGAAACATGGGCAGTGACCTGGGCAAAAGGAAACAGTGGGGACTGGGAGATGATTTTGTTAGCAGAATGCTTCTGCACAGCATGAAGATCCGAACCCAGATCTCCAGCATCCATATGAAAAGCCAGGTGGGTGGTACATCTCCATAATCCCAGCTCTGGGGAGGCGGAGACAAAAGATCCCATTGTCCCGCCAGCCTAGCAGATTATTGAATTCCAGGTTTAAGGACAGACTCTGTCTTAAAATATAAGGTGGAGAGCAATAGCCGAACACATCAGCTTTGACTTCTGCCCCCCCACACATTCATACACACACACACACACACACACACACACACACACACACACTTTCATGCACACCTTCGTACATAATGAAGATACTATACCCACACACAATGCACGAATACCTACATACATTCACAAATACATCACTCATACACGTACTGATCTGGGAATGGTCAAGAAGGTCTTGAAGAGATCCTTGGAGGCAAGGGATTGACAACCACAACAGTAGTATTCCTATGCTTAAGGGGAACACGAGAAAGGGTTCAGGGAAATGCCACTGGGTCCTTGTACGTCATCGGAGAGGAGGACCAAGAGGAGAGTTAGGCATACACAATAAAGGACTCTCTGGGAATTGGGGGGGAGGCACTGGGGAATGGGGAGGGAGGGAGGGGGAGCAGGGGGTTCGGGGGGAGGAGGAGGGAGGGAGGGAACTGGTCTACCTATTAAGTTTGTATGAGCGGAAATAATAAAAAATGTATTAAAAAAAAGAAGGTCTTGAAGGAGCGATTAAATGCACCAAGCCAGAAAGGCATGCTCAATGGTCAGAATGTGTCACATGGCCTTACCTGATTACTCCCACCAGAAAATCATCATCCTATGCTTGGGAGGGAGGTAAATCCACATATTTTGTGGATAAACATTCCAATAATGACAAAACACTGTGGAGCGTTTTTTCATTCAAATAACTATTATGCAGTACCCACAATGTGACAAATGGCAACTAGAGTGGCCCTGGATAAATAAGATCAGGGACTCTTCCCCACAAATACCCCTCCTCAGAGCTCGGTACATGCTTGAGGACCTAGGATTCCTGCAATAGCATGACAATCACTGCTCTAACACATGCACAACATTGTCACTTTATTTAAATACCTCTCTCTGTTTAAGGGTGATTAATTGTTTTAATAAATGATTTTATCCTAATGGAAAAGCTATAATTAAATAGGAAGGCATCACTCTGCGGCAAGCCTCACTGAGCAGAGTGGTTGTGAACAAAGCATTGTCTTAAATATCATGAGACAGACAAAGTGTGAGAAAAAGAGTATCTTCAGAAAACAGCCCCCTGGCCTTTACAAACGAGGCATATACAGAAATCAGTTTTCTAAGGAAGCCCATGTTACAACATGCATGACACTCTGGACATCATGATGAGCGAACTAAGTCAATCACAAAAGATTGCATGTATGTGATTACACTCAAAGAAGCAGAAAGTATAATGGCTCTGGGAAGACACAGAGGTGTTAGTGTTCAATGATACAGAGCGGCTGTTTTGCCAGATGAAGGTGTTCCACACATCTGTTGTGCAACAGTCTGAGGACACTTTGCACTACTGATCTATACACTTAGAAATGCTTGCATGACGGGGCTGGGGACCTGGCTCAGCAAGTAAAGCACTGGCCACAGAAGCATCAGGACTGAAGTTCAGATCCCAAAAGAAGTCAAATGAGCATGACAACCTCCTGTAATCCTAGCATGTGGGAAGCAGAAACAGGGTACCTCCTGAGTATCTGACTAGCCAAATTAGCCAAATTAGTGAACTCTGGAGTTTAGCAAAAGACCCTGCTCCAATACATGAGGTGGAGAGTAACAAAGGAAAACATCAAACATCTGCTTCTGGTCTCCATATGCTCAAGGTGATTGCACACACACACACATACACACACACACACACACACACACACACACACACACACACACACACAAGTGCAAAGACCAGTGAGGCTGGATTGGAGCAAGGAGACAGCACAGGAGGGTTGGGAGGAGATGGATTCAACACACTCTCATCAAGTACAGCAGATTATGTAAGGTAGCAGAAATCATTGCAAATGTTTTGAATTTACTCTGAGTCAGAAGAGAGGATGCCAAGGTTAGTTTACATTTAATAGAATCTGGTCTCTCTGTGGAGAGTAGAAAGAAGGGAACAAGAGCAAAAGAAAGACCTGTTAGGCAGCTTTTACAGTGGTCTTGGTGAGAGATGCTAGGGATTTGGAGCAGGCTGGTGGCTACGGAGGAGGGTGAGGTTAGATCTAGGGAGCACCTGCAAAGCCCTCAACCATTTCCTGTGCTTAGTCAGAGCTCCATGGCTGGCGGTGGTGGAAAATAATTAAAATGTACATGGGAGGAATATGTGAAGTTGGAAGTAAAAGATAGGTACGACCTTTGACGTGCCAGGCTTATCTGAGCAAGGGGGAGGCAGAGCCAGGAACCTGGAATAATAACAGCCGGGCATCAGGGGTAATCGCAGAGGCACTATTTTGGGAGCAGGAAGAAAGATTGTTCTAAGCTTCAAAGGCACCACACGGTTGCTACAGCGAGAGCTCTGTGCCTGAGCCAGCGCCTCCCGAGAAGCACAGAACTGAAGGCAAGTCAAGGTCAGCTGGGAGACTCCACATTCAAGGAGTCGGGAGAGATCACCGTGAAGGCATCTTGCATATTTTTTATGATCCAAGACACATCAAGCAGAAATCCGTTGGCTGTTTCAGAACCACGTCAGCACCCAATGCTGGGTTTGCACACATTCTTTTCTCCCAACTGGCATCCGAAGGGGCAAACACACAGCTCAGCCTGGCCTTTCATGAGCCCAGCGAACTCCTGTCCTTCCTGTGAGGAGCAGTCGGGAGACGCCTCTGCGCACTAGCAGCTGAACACTACTTGAGAAAGGAGATCGTTTAAGGGCAATGTTGTCTTCCTTGATGTGTTTAGGGTTGCCAAACCCCCCCTCCCTACCAGTGCAGGACTGAGTCACACGCATTCTGAGTAAAGGACAGGGGACAATGCAGAAACCAGCTCTCTGTCATCCACATGAGAGGCTCGGAGGCCAAGCTGGGCAGGCAGGCAACAAAGCTGGGCTGAGGTGGGCCACCTACCAGGCACCCTGGACAGATGGCCCTCCTCTGAAAAGAACATTTCCTTGAGTTATAATGAATAGCTACTCTTCAGCATTGCCTTTATTTAACCGTAGTCCCCATGCAAATGGAATGTTCTAGAACTGCAACATCAAGTCCATCTTTCTGCAGCAATAGACAGGTTCTGCCTCTGAGCTATCCAGGGCACTTTACCACTGCTCTGGGGTAGGCCATCAAGCTTTTGGAAAAGTGGCCAGCGCAACATGTGGACAGTGTTCTAAAACTGCATTTTCATCAACTAGATTTTCACTTGACAGAGTCACACATGGCTAGTGGGGACCAACAGGACAACACAGTTCTAATACATTCAGTAACTTTAGCACCATCCCTCTTCTCTACTAAATAAAGGCTGTCACTGTCCTTGGGTTTCCAGTCCTTGTTTTAGCTATTTAGGGAGTACTCAAGAAGCAAGGCCCAATGAGAACTAAGCCAGTCTTCGAGAACCAGTGCCATAATTGACCCTTGGGATCAGAACCATCCTGATACCTCTACAAACCTCACTTCTTCCATCTTCTTCTCCAGGAATTGAGAGACTCAACCTATTCTAAATATTTAAGATTGTTGCTAAGCAGGATTGCTCTAGTGCTTTCCTTTTTCTTCTGTCTCAGGACCTCTGAACAAATGACAAGTCACTTAATGATAAAGTTGTAGAATATTGCAAATCTTTCTTCGGTTTCTAAATCCATCTCATCCTTAGGCAAGAAGAAAAGCAAATCAGCTTTTTTTGGCCATATTCCCTACATTTACAATGGAAAACCTGAAAACCAACCATAATCCCAAGTGGCAGAAGCTCCTGCAGTGCCCTGCAGTGATTGGCAGTCAACCAAAGACCAGCAGCGTCATTTCACAAAGTGGAGTGCTTTGATATTATTTACATAACTTGGCAATTAAAATTACAGGAAGCAGAGGGACGACTTCATGTGGGTTACAGAAGGCAAATGGTAATTATAAGAATCTCCGTTACTACTATTACTCAAAAACAGAGACTAGCCAAGACAGATGCCAAACTGTGGATTTGTTAACAAGGCTGGGTGTTGAATGAGGACACATTTATACTGTGCACATGGCAGACATCAAGGGTGCTCATATTCATGAATTGTTTCTCTCTCTCTCTCTCTCTCTCTCTCTCTCTCTCTCTTTCTTGTATGTGTGTGTGTGTTTTTATCTGTGTGTATCAGAGGACACTGTGACCTCTCTATTTCTTTGCTCTGGGGTGTTGTGGGTTCTGCCTTCCAGGACTGAAAATGCAGGCTGCTGCCATTTCTGCCCACGTTTTATGTGGGATACGGGATTCAAACTCAGGTCTTTCTGTTTTCCAGACACAGGCTTAACCCCTGAGTCATCTCGCTAGCCTCCATGTATCATTTCTTGTTTGATTCTTCCAACCACCCTGCAATGCAGTTGCGATAATTTCAGGAGAGGTAAAATAGTAACAAAACCAAGGACACATAGGTGATAAATAACAAAATCAGGCTCCTGGGCCACACCATCTCCATGAAGATTCCTGGCCTCACACACCCTACCATAGAAGCTGCCTTGGAATTCATGATGGAAAGTTTCTGTGTTTTGAAGATTTTTATCCTACCTGCTTCCAAAGAACCTGAAGCAACTTAAAGTAAAAAACACAGTGCACAAAAAGGCATTTAAGGATAACACTTGCTGACGAAAGCAAAAGAAATAGATGGTTTCAGACACCTGAATGGAACAGATTCCCACGCTTGGGCATTTAATTTGGTTCTTTAACTTTTTCTGGCAGCTAAACCAGAAAGAGAAACATATTGGATTGCATAGATTTGTGTTTTCTGACAGCATAAAGAATACATATTCATCTACAGAGACAAAATGTTTTCCTGGAATTAAACCTAGGTAGGAATTCATCTCATGGGTCTTTGGCTAAAGAGCAAAGAGAGACACACAGAGTTTACTCTCCTCATTTGCAAAATGAGGGACGGCATGAAGGTCACCTTCTAGTGTCATGAGTGCATGAAATATTGCTAGCTGAAGTTCCACAAAGGAGTCAGAAACACTCCAGCAGAGTTCTCCTTTTACTGACCCGCCTATAAAGACAAAAGATATAATACACTACAGCATAGCTTATGGAGGGATTTCTGTGAGGATGCCAGAGACTATGAACTGGGACTTTGCTTTATAGTGTTTAGCAATGTGAAAGGGTCTCGGAGAATATCAATGATGAAGTGCTATGGCAGCCATTGGCCCTCAGAGTTATCTCATGTGGTTACTGAGGGGAAAATTATATGATCTTGACAATGAGACAAAACCTTGGGCAGCAGACATCTCTGCATGTGGGTTCAAGACAAGCTATATTGATGTACAGCAGACATATATTGAACAAGATGCTACTTCAAAGCAAGGTAGAGAGTAAAAAGAACAGGAATTCTGCCTTCTGTCTCAAGAAACTTCATACCTAATCAAAGGTATTTTGACCTTGGATCTAATGAAGTTTGTGGCTAGATGCTTCTTTGCTACGGTGGATTGGGGAAGGAGGGTTATTCTATGCTTTGAGGGATCTTCATAGCAGTGTCCTTGGCCTTTGCCCACCATATGCTGGTCATTCCACCATAGGAGTGACAACTAAGAATGTCCAATGTGCCATCCTGGTTAAGAATTGCTGGTCTATTATACAAAAGAAAAGTAATACACAAAGTAGGAAATTCTGTTAACTCTAGTGCAATGAGTACAAATGGTTACAATGACCCAAAGGCAAGGAAAATAATAAAGAAGCATGGAGATTAAAGGAAAAGGAGGAGGGAGCATTTAAACTGTGCTTTGATGGATTTGCTGAGGTTAGCACACACTGTGTGTAATGGAGATATCAAAGTTGGCTGGGCATGAGGGCGGTGGGGAGATGGGAGGTCTTTTAAATATCAGGCAGTAGGATCAAAAGTCCAGGGGAGCTTTGAAAGTTTTGAAGAGAAGAAAATTGTCCAACTTGTCCAAAGAAAATAGCAGACAGTTGTAATAAGACTGAGTACTGTGTCTAAAGACTTGAATCCCCCTCCCACACATGCACATATTCATATGTCAAACCCCAATTCCCAACCAATTTGGGGCCCTTGGTAGATGATTAGGCCTTGAAAGTGGAGCCTTTATGAATACTATTAGTGCCCTTATAAAAGGGACCCAGAGAGCTAGTTGCCCTTGCACTTATGAAGACTAAGAAAGATGGTACCTGTGACAGTTAGATTCAGGTGTCAACTTGACAGTAGCAGGCTGAGTTTGGAGCACAGCTGAGAAGAACCGATAGTTAGGGCAAGTTCTTGAACGAACCCGCAGGTGGTTGTTTTATTGATATGGAAGACCCAGCCCATAGTGTGTGGTGCTTTCCAGTGGTGGGCCAAGGAAGTGTAAGGGGGAAGGTCTTGCCCTGTGTTGACTTGGTGAATAGAATCCACTACTATTGGAGAAATGCTACATTTCTCCACTGTTGCAACTGTGCTGCTGCTGTTCTAGACTGACGTTGGAGCATAACCTCTTGGACCTTGCTGCTATTCATCACTGACATCAGAGCTCACCTCTGTGACCATCCAGTGTGACTGAGGTTCAAGACTTTCCAGGGATCATTCAGTCTCTGAGATACTGAGCTCAAGAACTGAGCAGCTATAGGAACCTACTTCTAGACTACTCTGATTTTCTTTTGTAAGTTAATCTAATATGTACATATATTATATTGATCTAATACACACATATATCCATTCTATCAGTTCTGTTCCTCTAGAAGACACTGACTGATACATTACCCTCTATGAGAAAGAAGGCCCTCAATAACTCTGCAATAACTCAATCTGGGACTCCCAGCCTCCAGAGCTGGAAGCAGTAATCTCTGCTGTTCATTCACTACTTAGTCACAAATATCTTCCTACAATATAGTCTGAATGGACAAAGGCAGTGAGTTAAAGGGAGGGGCAAGAAAAATAAAAGTAGAGATGAAGGAGCATATAGGAGTCCAAAAGAGAGAGTGGAGCAGAATCCACAGAAGGAGGCAGAGGTGCTGAGCCAGGAACAACAGTGGAAGTACAGAGAACCCACATGCATGTGAACCCTTGCTTTCCATCAGACACAGGTGCATGTGCACGTGCGCAGACAAACCTCCAAGCACTGTATAAAACCTCTATAATCACCGTCTTTGAAACTGTAGACTTTCCACAAAACTCCCCAAGGGAAGAGACAAAAAGACATTGTTTTCTGCCTTTGGGAGAAACCACCAAGACCATGACCGCTATTAGAGTTTCCCTGAGAACCCTGTGATAGTTAGATATATAGGTGTCAACTTGACAACTGCAAGCTGAGCTTTGGCACTCTCGTGAAGAATTAGTAGTTTAGGCAAATCCTGCACAAAGCCTGTAGATTGAGTGAAATGGGAAGACCCAGCCCATGATGAGACCATTCCTTAGGCAGGTTGGATAAGATGGAGGGAGCTGGTTCATAGTTTGGCATTCTTCAACATACTTTGGCAGACGTTGTTGGTTAGGGAGGAGAAGTTTGGCCTTCTTTTACCAATTCCTGTGTATGTAGATGTGGCCAGTTCCCTTCATTTCTGTTGTTGGTACAAACTCCCTTGCCAAGCTGATCTAGGAACCATAATGGAGAATCATAAGAAAGAATAAAACCCCCTTGTTTCTATAAGCTCTTTGCTCATGAGTTTATTAGCAACATGCAGGCAAACTGCAACACTTTGAAACTCCAACTCTGCTCCACTAAGCTGGCTTTCACCCTATACTTGTTGACCAGCCCACCTGACCTTTTCTTTCCAAAACCCCCAGTGTATTGCTATGCTGGGCAGAACCTTACAAGAAGAGTAGAGAGAAGCCACTTACCTTACACAACCTCAAGCCCCAATACTGGAAACACTTTATGATCTCTTTGTTCCCACCAGTGCACTGCTCTGTTGGGCTGAATAGATATTGACTCTCCTATAAAACACAAGGCCTCTTATTTGTATACCTTCCTTCCCAGACAGGTGCTGAAGTCCAGACTCAGACAAGGGTACACCTGTAAAGTAGCAAGGTCTCCACTGCAGAGCACACCCCAGTCCTGGCTATCCTGGGAAGCAGTAGCAGCAACAGCAGCAGCAGCAGCAGCAGCAGTAGCAAGAGGAGGAGGCTCAGGGCTGAGGGTGCTGAGCATAGTGAGTGCTCTGTGTCTGTAGGTTGCCCTGTATCCAATGAAAATGCTTTGTTTGCAAACAAGAGTGTTGCAGTTCACCTGCATGGTTGCTGATAAATGACCATCAAACAGCCTAAGGGAAAAAGGGATTTATTTTCTCTTAGGATTACTGGTTACAGTTCTTAGTCCAGCTTGATGGAGAGCTCAGGCCAATACCAAGGCTGAGGGAACTGGCCATATCATCTCTTCATAGTGGCTGAGAGAGGGATGATCCTTACTTGCCAGACCAGCATGTCTGGCCAAGTATACAAAAGGATGTCAACTCTCTCAACCAGCTGTCTGCATTTTATTCCAGAGCCTAATCCCACCAACCATGGGCTGGGCCTTCCCATCAGCTAGACAATCTCCTCCAGGTCTGCTCTGGACTTAACTCAATCACTAATTCTCTAGAAATGTTCCCAGAGCTCAAACCCTCAACTGTCAGGTTGACACCTGTGCCCAACTATGACAAAGAGAGACAAGGACCATGGGATAATTTTTTCTATCTTTGTTTTGCTCTCCTGAACTGTGGACTTTTCATTCTTAAGGTTATCATCTCATGATACCAAGATGGCTGCTGGAGTTCCAATCTACAAGAAAGCAATGGAATAGCAAATTGTTCCTCACTGGTGCCGCAGCCTGATGTGAACAGAGGCTAATGTCTGACGCTGCCCCCTCCACCCTCAGGCACTTACATTCTTACTGCCTCCTCTTCTGCAAGGTTCCCTGAGCCTTGAGATGCTGGGGGTGGTGAGAGGGGGGAGCTTTGGACCTCCCGATTCAGGCTGAGCCTTCACAGATACTTTTGCTTTGTATTATGGTCAGTTGTGTTCTCTGCATTACACATCTTCCATTGCAAGAGGATACTTCTTGATTGAGTGCTGAAAGAGAAGTTGTAGTTTTCTAAATAAATGCTGTAGATATACACAAAAGTGTAAGAAGAGAGGACCTGGGAATAGAGTAATTTTGGGCTTTGGGCCCAAGAAACAGAGAACACTAGAGGGGAGCAAGTGGGCTCTTTGGACATTGTATATTTGAGTTCCCTATTAGATAACCAAGTAGAGCTGCCTTTGTGTATATGTGTGTGTGTGTGTGTGTGTGTGTGTGTGTGTGTGTGTGTGTGTGTGTTTGTGTGTGTGTGTTTGTGTGTGTGTGTGTGTGTGAGAGAGAGAGAGAGAGAGAGAAAGAGAAATTGCTATATCATACTGACCTCCATCTGCTGGAAATTTTACATGCTGTGGAAATTCAGCCATCGACCCTGTGGAAAACTACTGAAGGCTTCCTTGCACCACTGATTCTAAGTTTGAAAGAGGGCCTGACTGCCTGCTTCCAAGAAGCATATCCATGGAGCAGGTTGAGAACTTCTCCTTTTAATTGAAGTCCTTGACTTTGTCAGCAAGCCAAGAGTGGATTTGTCTCACCAGGGTGAACTCAGCACTGAGCATTGTGAGCAGACTTCTGAGAGACGGGAGAAGAGAAACACTGCTCATCCTAAAAAGCACAGTCATCTTCCAGTCCCCCTCCCCCTTGCCTCCGTGTCCTTCACGGATGTCCTCGCCCTCCAGGCTGCAACTAGGTCATGCTCTCACACAAATGCTCAAATCCAGAAGTGGCTGGGTGAGCTTGACTCAGAGAGCTAAAATGAACCGAATGATTCAAACATGCTCAGTTATTAAAATACGACAATCTTCCAAGCTGACTGGGGAAGCACTTCTGTTCTGAATCTCCTGTATCGTCTCATTTACTAGGCTTCTCATGCAGGGGACTGCTTGCAGCTCCCAGCCACTAGGAGGTAAAAGTGGGGTACAATAGTGACTCTGGCTTTCTGCTTCCTCTGTGGCTGAGGACCCTCCTGCTGGGGTGATACTCACTCTACATGGATTGTTAACTATACCTTCTCTTGTCTCTCTGTCGTAGTTAGATACTGCCATCGACTGGGTAACTGAAGGCTCTGAATTCTGGGCACAGTTGTAAGAAATTAGCAGTTGAGTTAAGCTCCAAACAAGCTTGCAGGAAATTGTCTAACTGATGGGGAAGACGCAGCCCATGGCGGTGGGATTAGTCCCTAGGCAGGTGAGTAAGATGTATGTGAACTGGATGAGAAGGATGTGGGCATCCTTCTGTATACTTGCCCAGACATGCTGGTCTGGCAAGTGAGGAATGTCTCTTTCTCAGCCATTATGTGGTTATGTGATGTGGCCAGTTCCTATGGACCTTGGTGTTGGTCTGAGCTCTCCTGCCAAGCTGGGCAAGGAACTGTAACCTAACAATAGTAAACCAAAATAAAACCCTTTGTTCCCTTAAGCAGTTTGGTTGTGAATTTAATGGCAACAATACAAAATAACTGTTTACCTTGCTTAGAAATGTCCAATCGTCTTGTCCCTGCTTAGGGCATTTCAATCAAGGTAGCCTTGCTTCCCACCCCTTATTGACAGAAGACCCTGAACCCACTGACATGTGGATGCTCCTACCTCCCAGCCTCATGGCAGTCAGAGCATGTCCAGCTATCTGCTAGGTGTCTTATCTCTGCCTCTGTGATGCTCTGCCCATTCTGGCAGGTTCCTCTAGCCCTAAACACTTGTGTTCTCAGTCCAGACTGCCCTGGTCTGAAATCCATCCTTTCCATTTACGGAGACTTTGAAAATATCTTCTTTGATTTGGCACTGGCTGGTTTTTTTAAATAATTTTTCTCTCCAAGGGAAATTATATTTCCCATTTCCATGTTCTTGGGGGGTGCCTCACTCATCCGTCAACCCCCATAAACCATCTACCTCCAGGAGTTTAATTTTCATGAAATTCACCAGAATTCTCAATAATCATTTAGTCCAACCCTCCTGTTTTATAGACAAGGTAACCAAGGACCAGAGAAAGAGCGGCAGGTTGAATTGTTACTTTAAGTGAATAAGTATTTACAACCAACACAAATCACAAAGAAAGCATTAATAGACAGAGCACACCAGGAAGACATCGCTCTGTTTTTTAGAGAAGCACAAAACCAGTGATCTCCTTGGGCAGACACAGACTAGCGCTCACTGAGGAGACACTGCGAGGGAGCCACAATGACCTGTGATGGACAATCTGTATGCTCACCTGACAAAGGCAAAGAACTCGAGAAAGAAACATGGAGCACTGGTAAATGCAAAGACAGAGTGCCAGTTGTGTACAGTTCAGGTATGGCCCACTTCAGATGTAGTTCAGGCCAGACATGGTCCAGTTCTGATGTGGTCCGGTTTAGATGTGGACCATTTCAGACATGATCCATTTCAGACATGGTCCAGTTCAAACATGGTCCAGTTCAGACATGGTCTAGTCCAGAACTTTCTGTTCAACCGAGGAAAGTATTTGGCATAGTTTGATCTGCCAGCATACACTCCTCAGTTTTCTCTAGAGTAATCATTCCTTCTGACTCCCAATAGTCTAGGAGAGTCACGAACCCTGGTCTCTACCCTGAGGCCCAGAGTCTGGACTCTCTTCCTTCTGCCAATACACAGCATAAAGAGAAGGGAAGCCTCTCTCCAAGCCTCCTGAGGATCTCGTCCCAATCATCCTTATCAGCACTCACATCTTGGAGAGTTCCTGGGGTTCCAAGTTCCCTTTCCCAGGCCCCCTTCCCACACACCATGCCTGTGTTCTCCATATCACCCCATTCTATTCTCCTGTTGCTTGGGTGGGCCTGGATCGTTTCTGTTGATAATAACTGGAATCCTTGACCCAGAGTCTTCCTGAGGTCCTTCACCCAGAGGCAGAGTTTAGTGTGATATCTGAGACTCCCCTGAATCCAGACGGAGGACTGTTAAGGGCTAAATTGGTCCTCCTTTAAATCCATTGCTAACTCAGAATCTCAGAATGTGGTTGTTTCGGGTCTTTAAAAATAAGGTTAAATGAAGTTACTGGATAGGTCCCAGTTTCACTGTTGTCCTTATAAAAGGAAATTTCACACACACACACACACACACACACACACACACACACACACACACGCATGCACGCACGCACACACGCATGCACGCACGCACATACACACACACACATATACATACATGCACACACATATACACACATGCACACACACACACGCACACACATACACACATGCACACTCACACACACACACACAGAAGGCAGCATGGACAGGAAAGCCTTTTATGAGCTCCACAGACACCCTCCCTGACCTTGGACTTCCACCCTCCTTGGTAAAGAAATGAAAAGTTTTGTTGTTGAAGCCTGTGGGCCTGTGGTATTTTCTTATGGTCACCCCAGTAAACTAAAACAAAGCCACCTTCCTGGGCCTAGGGCCACCAATTGAGACATCATGTCACTTAGTCCCACCAGTCAGCCCCGAAGAAGCTCAGATGAGCAGACTGATCTTAGAATCACATTTCAAAAAATATTGTTCTTGGTGATAGACATTGAAGTACACACACACACACACACACACAGAGACGTATTCATACACACACACATGTATACACACACCACACATATTCACATATATACACACATGTACACACATACATAAATATACATATATATACCCCACATACATACACATATATAAATGTACACATAAATATACCTCACATACAGACACGATACACATAGATATGCCCATGAACACACATACATACATATATACACAGACATACACATACACATGGTAATGTTCCTATGAGTTAAGAACACACATACACACACACATACACACACATACACACACACATACACACACACTCACATACCATACACATGCACACAAAGTGGTTGAAAAGATCTATAGCTGTCTTCATCTCTTTAGTAATGGACAGGGCTCAGAAAAGCAAGACAGATGGCTTCTTGGAGAAAACTATCATTTCCTAATAAATGAACATGAATTTAGAGCCCCAGCTGACAAGGAATTTTATCTCATTCTCTTAGCATCTGCCTGGGGGAGGGAAAACCAGAGAGACAAGGTTAGTTCTCTTCTTTTCTTCTTTTTCTGACACAGAATTGGAAGCAGAAGGTCAAAGACCTGCTAGCGAGGCTTCTTCCTCCCTTTTCCTTTTCTCCTGCAAACTAAGCCAAGCATCAGGGGTTCCCCCTGACATAGACAAGTAATTGCGGAGGTCTCTTGGGGGAAAAAAAGCCCTGATGGAACCTCTTGGAAGGTCACCGGGAAGTGCGTAGGGCAGAGGGAATGGGAGCCAGTGGGAGTCAAAGGGCAGAGTAGTAATGGCAGCTATCACCACTAGCTCTTAACATAATGGAAAAGCCTTTTACAGGGCAATGCTGGGGCAGCCTCACACAAAATGCAATCTCCCGGAACACAGGGTGGGCAGTGACAAGCAGTTTATCTTCCATTACTCCAAGCCCTTAAATCATTATCAACCCCAACGCCAGCAAAAAACAACCATACCACTGACTCCCATGCCGACTGCTCCTGGGATGTTCCCTAATCTTCCTGGTGAATGCAAACATGAGTGACAACCAAGTGCCCTGTTATGGGCTGGATTATATCAGCCAAAAGATACTGGAGTTTTTACTTATATGTGGCAGAAGATGAGACCTTATTTAGACAGAGAATTCTCACAGGTAATCAAGCTAAAATGAGGTCCTGAGGTCAGGGCCTTGTTGAATATGACTTGTGTCCTCATGAAAAGGGGGAGCTAGACACATAGCCACACAGGGAGAACAGTCTGAGGTGATGAAGACAAAGTCAGGGTGATGCTCCTATGAGTTAAGGAGCACCAGAGATCTCCAGGGAGCCACCAGAAGCTTAGCGATAGTCTTAGGAAGGAACCAACCCTGCTGATACCTTGATTTTGAACTTCTTGCCTCTAGAAATGGAAAAAATGGCATCCTGTTATTAAGACATTCCCTGTGCGGCTGTACTTTGTTAAGGTATCTAGCAAATGAACGTACGCAAGAAAACTCTGCCCAAAGAAGGAAAGGAAAAGGCCCCAATTCCACGTAAAATAATCTGGGGCTGAGACCACAGGAAGAAGTAAGGCAAGATGCTAGCATGTTCCTTCTACCATGTGTCTACCAGGAAAACAATTACTCAACTAAGGGGAGGTCCCAAATGAGAGAAAAGAGGGGTACAGAGGAGAAGGAAAAGGAAAAGAGGAAGAGGAGAAGAAAAGAGAGGACAGGAGATGAGAAGAGGGGAGGGAAGAGGAAAAGAGAGGAAGGGGAGAGAAGGGGAGGAGAGGGAAAGGGAGAGGGGAGGAGAAGGGGAGGAGAGGAAGAAAGGGGAGAGGAGGAGAGGGGAGGGGAGGGGGAGCAGGTTCGGGCACAGCATGCATGAGACTTCTGGGCTCCCAGGCAAGGCTGACTCTAGGGGACCAAATCACCAGAACAGACAGTTTGTATATCATATGTTGAACCACAATATCTGTATAGTTACATGTCCTCAGATTTGTAGCCTATCTGGTGATAAGTGCTTTGTCTACTCCTGAACATGAAGCCAGGCCACATGCCAAAAAACTCTGCACCCTGCATGCTGCCTAGCATATGCATGTGGGGTTCAGAGAGCATTTGTTAATGGCCAAGTGAATGATCATTTCAACAAAGAGTCCCTCCAATTTCTAGTCCTTGGATGTTGAAAATCAGAAGGCCAAATCTAAGATCTTTCTTATCCCAAGCATGCCAAGAACTTGCTCAGTGGCATTGATCTCTCTCTCTCTCTCTCTCTCTCTCTCTCTCTCTCTGGACATCGAGCCACAAGTAAGTGAGGAAGCATCAACGAGGTTGGATGGGAAGTGTGGCTGAGTAAACATTGCAATATTCATGAACAGTAATGTCTCAGCAGCTCTGGAGGCTGATTTGCATGCCCAAATGACCAAGACCTGCCATAGGTCAGGGACTGTAAATTGATGAGGTTTCCAATAGAGGAGAGTATAGGGACAGGGAAATGCCGGAAGGTTTGGAATCCAAACAAGCTGCCTGGGTGATGATTTCCTTTTAAATATTTTATGAGTTGAACTCAGGAAGCAGTTGATCTGGTGTTTGCTGCACATGGCAGAGAATGTTACTTAGCTTCAGATGCAGTGCATATGTGGAAACAGTGATTTGGAATAGAGAAAGGAAGGGAGGGAAGAGGAAAGGAAAGAGGAAGGAGAGGAGAAAAGAAATTCAAGTGGAAATGTAGTCTGGTCGATACTCAAATCTATTCTCTCTCTCTCTCTCTCTCTCTGTCTCTCTCTCTCTCTCTCTCTCAATATAAAGTGTGCTGATTGGGCAAGGAATTCACTGCAAAGCTTTTTCAGACAACTGGTTCTTTTTCAAAGAACAAAACCATGTCTGGTTAGCTGCCCATTAAACTGTAGAAGGACTGGATGAGCAAGGAAATCAGACAGTGAGAAGCTGATAAAGGGGGAACAGAGGCCCTAATGTAGTCTGTGAACTCATTGAACACCTATTCATAAATAAACCACAAGACTTAAGAAACAATTTTAATTGCTGAAGTCTACTTATGCATGGATGGGTAGTTGGATGAATGTGTGGATGGATGGAGTGATGGACGGATGGACAGGTGGATAAATGTGTAGATGAATGAATGAATAGATGTATGGGTGGGTGGGTGCATGGATAGGTGGGTGGGTGGGTGAATGAATGAGTGGATGGATAGAAGGAGAAATGAATGGTGGATGGCTAGATGAATAAATGGATGAATGAGTGGATGTTCATATGGATGGATTGGTGGACAGGTGGATAAATGGGTAGATGGATGAATGAGTAGATGTATGGGTGGGTGGGTGGGTGGGTGGATGGATGAATGAGTGGATAGATAGAAGAAGAAATGAATCACCATGGCTAAATGGATAGAAAGATGGATAAATGAGTATATATGTATGTATGTATGTATGTATGGATGGATGGATGGATGGATGGATGGATGTAGGTATGTATGTATGTATGTATGTATGTATGTATGTATGTATGTATGGATGGATGGATGGGTGGGTGGATGGATAGGTGAATAGGTGGATGGATAGAAAGATGAATGAGTGGATGGAAGCCTGGGTGAATGGATGGATGGATGAGTGAATGGATGGGGGGTGGATGGATGGATGGATGCACTGATGGATGGTGGATGGATAGATGGACAGATGGATCTGATGAAAATTTTTAGAGAACCCACTAGGTGTGAACAGGCACCACAAGAGAGGCCAGAAATTACAAAAACAAATAAAACAAAAACATTATACCTTGAGTCTTGCAGCCTGAAGGACAATTACAGTTTGGACCTCAAGTAAAGTGTCCCCCAAAGTCTTACATGTTGAAGGTTTGGCACCAGCTTGTGATCATGGAGTCATTAAGGGGTATGCTCAGTGGAAGGAAATGAGGTCATTGAGGTATACCCTGGAAGGAATCTGGGAACCCTGGTCATTTCCTTTTTCTTCTTTCCTTCCTAAGATGAACCATTTCCTCTCCCATGTGCCCCCTCCATGACACGCAACCTCATGCAGCAAAACTAACAACACAGGCTGAAAACTTTGCAACTATGCATCCAAATAAATCTTTTCTCCTTTTATGTTGTTTATCCCAGGCCCTTTGTCTTGGTGATGAAAGCTACTGACAGGCACATTTAAATGAAGCACCATGCTCAGCTGTGCACAGAGACCATGCTGTGGGCCTGTGAAGGAAACCCTGAGCCAGACAGGAGATGGATGGAGGAGGGTGTGGCATAATCCCAAAGCTTCAGCTGTCCACCCTGCTCACTTCCTCTTCAGGAATATGTAGCATGGATGGCGGTCCTGCGAACAGAATCTTTCTAGCCCAGTCTGCCATTGTGACTTTGTTCTAAGTATGCCAGTTGTGATAGGTCAATAATGATGACTAACGGGTACTCTTCTAGTATATGTTGTTCATTCCACAAAACCCCTGTGTACTATGAGTACTCCAATGTGTTACTCAAATTATGAGGCTCCTGATACGTGAATCTTTTCTCATTTCTCTGAGCCATTCAGTGAATGTTCTGATCTTCCATAATCCAGGCTCTGTGTTAGGGATAAGACTTAGACATGGGGGAACATGGGTACAGCCCTGTTTCCTGAAATTTGTAGTGGTTACAAATGCTTCTGTGCTTCAGAATTACTTGTTTAAAAGTGTAGATATCAGACCATTTGGCAAATGGGTGATAGACCCCTCCCTCACTGTGGTTTCCCACTTTTATTACATCTACCTTTGAATATGCTTTTATTACAAGACTCTAGTTTAACAGATTTTTGTCTCTGGCCAGGGGGTGACATACAATGCCCACCAGGATGGAGTGAAGGGCATTGCAGGAGTAGCAAAACTGCAAAAGAAAATCAACAAACCACAATCCAGAACTTCAGAGACTCTATATCAACCACCTAGAACTAGGCTAGCCTAATCTCTCCCCATCCTGAAGCTCAGGGAAATTTGCGGAAGAGGGGGCGGTAAGAGTGTAAGAGCAAAAGGATGGGAGGAGCAATGATTTGAAGATTCTCCACACTAGTTAGGGCTGAAGCAATCATAATTGGACTTTACATGCCCTGCACATTGTCCAACACACTATTGACCTCACAAAGTCTAGCATCTGCTAAAGGCACCAAGATCCTTGGAGGCAAGGGATTGGCAGCCACAGCAGTGTTCCTATACCTAAGTGGAACACGGGAAAGGGTTCAGGGAAATGCCACTGGGTCCTTGTACGTCATCGGAGAGGAGGGCCCAGAGGAAAATCAGGCATGCACAAGAAAGGACTCTCTGGGAATTGGGGCAGGAGGCACTGGGGGATGGTGAGGGAGGGGGGTGGGGAGGAGGAGCAGGGGGTACAGAGGGAGGAAGAGGGAGGGAGGGAACTGGTGTACCTATTAAGTTTGTATGAGCTGAAATAATAATAAAAATGTATTAATAATAATAAAAAAGTGTAAATATCAGGACCAATGAGATCGCTCAGTGGGTGTCCTAGTTAGGCACAGGTGTCGTGTCAACTTGACTGTTGAAAATTTGAGCTTTGGGGGCATTTGTAGAGAATCAATGGTTGAGTTAAGCCCAGAGCAAACCTGCAGGAGACTGTCTAGCTGATGGGGAAGACCCAGCTTATGGTGGGTGGAATTAGGCCCTAGAATAAAAGACAGAGAGCTGGTTGAAAAAGTTGGCATCCCTTTGTACACTTGGCCAGACATGCTGCTCTGACAAGTAAGGATTGTCTCTTTCTCAGCCATTATGTAGAGATGGTGTGGCCAGTTCCCTCAGCCCTGGTATTGGTGCCTGCTCTCCCATCAAACTGAACTACAGACTGTAACTGGACTATCAATAAGAAAATAAATCCCTTGTTCCTTTAAGCCGTTTGATGGTCATTTATCAGCAACCATGCAGGCGAACTGCAACAGTGGGTAAGGACCATATTTGCAAACCTGACAACCTGAGTTAGATCCCTGGAAACCCACAAAGTGAAAAGAAATGTCCTCTGACTTCTACCAGTACACCGTGGTGTGCATGTGTGTACTCTCTCTCTAATACACAGATAGATAGATAGATAGATAGATAGATAGATAGATAGATAGATAGATAGATAGAAAGATAGATAGATAGATAGATAGATAGATAGATAGATAGATAGATAGATAGATAGATAGATAGATAGATAAAATATTTTTAAAAGGAAAAAAAGATACAGATGCCCAGCTTGGTCTTGGAGAAATTTCACTAAATGCCCACAGAGGTGACCAGTGTGGAACATGGGATGTTTAGGAGAGTGGGCTGCACTGAGAGAAGTGCTGTGACAACCCAGTTGCTGGTTACAAGGCACCCAGATCTTGGGGAGTGTGGTCATAGAGAGAGAGACAGGCTGCCATCCGGGTAGAAACACCCAAAAATGGAAAGACATGTGAAAAAGGATGGCCCCGATGTGAAAACTCTTGAATCCTTTTGCCTGATTATTATTCCATTTTGTCTAATTGCATTTTAAAATGCTCAGTGGGAGAAAAATGCCAAGTCTTTTAATAAATTAAAGGCAGGTCTGCTTTTTAACCTGCAGCAGGGTTTTCAAGAGTCCTGCTGCGGGCCGCTGCTCCAAGGCAGTGGTTCTTTGCAGATGAAGGTAATTAGAGCACTTTCGCCTCTGGAGTTGAGGGCGGTGAGTGTCTGGTTGTAGGGGAACTTCTAACTCACTAGGAGGATACTGGTCATTATGAAGGATTCCGCATGATCCAGACACTTACTTCTCAACAAACACCAAGGCAGGCACACAGACACTCGCAGCGCAGGGGAATGCAGGGCGCAGCTCTGCACTGTCTCCTTCTGTAGCACTGTGGCACACCAGGGACACTTGGATGCCCAGCGGAGCCAGATTTAGGTGCAGAAGAGCTGGGCAGCTGTCCCAGTTACCCATCTAGGAAGAGGTGCCAAGAGATCACGAGTATGAATCAGAATCGTCGCCAGTGAACTCAAGTTTCTGTGCATGACTCCTGATAGGTTTGGCGAAATGGAAATGCCTGACAATTTCTTGTCCGGATGGGTGCATAAAGGTTTGGAGATTTGGAATCTAGTTTGGTGCCCATCTTCAAGGTTCAGAACTGTGCTCTAGTAGCTTACTGAAGTGTGACCTCAGAGTCATTCTTTCACCTCGGTGTTCAGTTACTGTATACAATGACGATTATAATAACGTGTGTGTGTGTGTGTTTGTGTTTCACTGGAAAAGTGAACCAGGACCTCATGTACGTGTGTTAAGTGCACACTCTTCCACTGAGCTACACCCTCAGCTAAAGTGCCAGTTTTGAGGATAAGATGGGTGTCCAGCCTTGCACATAGCAATGGCTATCTAAGGGTTAGCAGTTTGCTATCATTTTTGTAACCAACTCAAGTAGTGGTCTGGGGCTATGCCAGGCCACAGCTCTACTTATGCTTGAAAGGCAGGTGCTGATAATGAAACTCTGATAGTGGGTGCTGCATAGCCAGTGCTCGTTATGTATAAGAAATTGATTCTCCTCTTAAAAGTGTTAGACCCTTAGGATGTCTCTAAAGCAATAATCTGATTTGAGAAGATACAAAAGAAATTTGAACAAAATCAAGCTGTCTAGAAAATTTTTGCTGATGTGAAATGCCACCCTGCCCTATTTATCCTCACCACCAAACGTAAAAGTAAATAAATAACAACTTCTGAATCTTGTGTCTGAATCAACATGATATAACCCTGAGCCATACCCCATTTCAAACTGGACATTTGAAAAAAGAATCTTTTGTAACCATATCCACATATGTATTACTTCTCTTTCATGTGGGTAAATAGCTGGTTGTCTCTACTTAGGGGTATTAGAAAAACTGAAAGAAAGACCATTATGAACAAGTTAAAATATTATTTTTGAATCACAATATATGTTTGATGTTTGCAGGGATTTGTTTTTAACTTTAAGCAGCAAGATGTGAGTTTTGCTGATAGAAAAATCAGATTTTTTCATTCTTCCCACTGAATAACTGTGAAGTGATATTTGAGGACACACTTTGGAGAATGTCTTCACATCCTCACTGGCTTGCTCAAGCCCAATCTGTCAGCTGGATCAGAGCCCCTCTTCCCTCATCCCCACCCCACCCCGAGTACAACTGGACACGAGGCCAAAGCCAGAGCTCAGACAAGTGCAGCTTCTAAAAGATTCCATCCCCAGCAAGAAGTTAAATTAAGCACTAGGAAGGCTTAGGAAGGTATCTCAGCATTAGAGGAGATTCGATTGATAATACTCAAGGCCTAATGAGAATTCCTGCCAAGATATTTATATTTCTTTGTGAGCTACATTATTATGTATTTACTCAGAATCAATCAGTGGCAGAGTTATTTGTAGGTGGCTCATATTACACAGTGGATCTTTCTGTCTTCAGGTTTCTTTTAAAATGTAGATTCTTTTTCACTTTAAAGATGGTGAGAGATTATTTCCCAGAATGAAAACAATGCACCGGGTGCGGAGGTGTGTCCTGGAATCCAACTTTTGAGAGGTTAAGACAGTAGAATCATGAGTTCCAGGCCAACCTGGGTCACATAGCGCGCGCACACACACACACACACACACACACACACACACACACACACACATACACACACACACTACAACTTTATTAGAAAAGGAAAATCACCCACATTACAACTCAGAAACACTGACATTTTCCCTTCTCAGTGGAAATGTTTTCTTTCTCTAAATATGACAAAACCAGGTCCTAAATGGGAAAACGACCCAGGAATCAAAACCCTGCTCTCATGTCTCCTGCTGATCTTGTGTTCTAGAAGGCTGTCCTCTGAGCATATTGTCCACTACTGTCTTAACAAGGGCAGCTAAAGGTATGCTGATCAAACATTTACTGAGGCACCAAATAAATTAATGTTTAAAAAAGAAGCCAAATGGAAATATACAAATCTGTGGAACAAGATGAAAGGGATGCAGATGGCATGTGTTGGTGAAAAAATAAAAAAAGAAGTCCTGAAGGGAAAAAGAAGAGCAGCTGTCCCTACCTATAAGAGACCATCAGAATCAGGCCTGTCCATGTTTCCTTGCAGAAGATAGTAGGGAGGGTCTTCAGGCCCTCATCTGAGACTGTGGTCCCTGCCCCTTCCTCCCTTTGTCACTCTGCCACCACATCAGGGCCAACCAAAGACACCTCCAGAACTGTGAACTGAAATAAACCTTCCATTGTTTTCATTAGAGGTTAGTGTCTTGGTTGTATGCTGAGGGAATGGAAAACTAGCTAACATAATTTCAACAAGCATGATTTCAATACGAGAGGAGAGAGAGAGAAAGACAGAGACAGAGATTTAACTAAATTCCTGTGGTTCTGTTTCTTTTTTTTTTTTTTCTTTACTATTATAGCTAGTGCTGAAATAAGTATTCTTTTTTTTAAACATTTTTTATTATTATTTCCGCTCACAAACTTAATAGGTACACCGGTTCCCTCCCTCCCTCCTCCTCCCCCAGACCCCCCTGCTGCCCCTCCTTCATCCCTCCCTCCCCATCCCCCAGTGCCTCCCCACCCATCCCCGGAGAATCCTTTAATGTGCATGCCAGTTTCTCCTCTGGGCCCTCCTCTCCGATGACGTACAAGGACCCAGTGGCATTTCCCTGAATCCTTTCCTGTGTTCCCCTTAAGCATAGGAACACTACTGTGACTGTCAATCCCTTGCCTCCAAGGATCTTGGTGCCTTTAGCAAATTCTAGACTTTGTGGGGTCAATGGTGTGTTGGACATTGCGCAGGGCAGGCAAAGTCCAATTATGATTGCTTCGGCCCTATTAACTTGTGTGGAGTATCCTGCATATCATTGCTCCTCACATCCTTGTGCTCTGAAATAAGTATTCTTATACATACACCTTTGATGACATCTCTGATGATTTTCTCAGGAAAAATTACCAAGGTTGGCATTATCAGGTCAAATTAACACATGTGGCAATTCCATCTGAATTATAAGATAATTTGGCACTGGCAACAAACAAAAGGTTTTTTTTTTTTAAGTTTTTCACGTATTTATCCCCAAATAACTCTCCAAAAATATGCTATTATCCTAATTTGAATGCCTGCAAATGATGCAGAAAGAGAAGCTATTCAGAGGAGAAAAAGAAAAATGGCTGCCTGCACGGGAGGAGAAGAGAAAGATAGCTGCCTGCACCGGAGAAGAGAGGCAGGAGACCCAGCACGGTTGCCTGCCCCAACACACTGGTGGGAAAGCGCACAACTCCAGGCCATGAAAACCAGCCTGTTTTCAAGAGAGAAGATGATTCAGAGGCAGTTTGCTGAAAGGTCAACTGAAGCGTCTGACAAAGGGAAGCAAGGTTGTGGTCTCTGAGAGGGTGGAGTTTGAATTCGATTGGCCTCGGCCACCTCAGTCCAGATGTGCTTAACAAGGGATGGGCAGGAAAAGCTCTTTGAGGGATGGTTTCCATGGGGGATGATTCTCACCAGCCACGAGGGGGATGGGACAGGGCAGGAGTGGGTCGTAAATGAGAAGACGGGGCAAGATGGAGAGATGGAGGGGAAGGAAAGGAGGAGGAGAAGAAGAAAAAAATGAGATGGAGGAGGAGAAAGAAAAAGAGCAGAAGGAGGAGGAGGATGAAGAGGAGGAGGATTAAGAGCAGTCAATGCCTAGAACTGGGGTCCATAGGGTTCCCTTCCCACCTGGTTTTCTTGTTAACTGCTAGGAGCAAGGAGAAAAGACAGGGGAAACCAAGGTGGGACAGGGAGCCCGCCGTCATGGAAACCCCATTCTGGCTTCTATTCTTCTATTCGACAGAATAAAAACATGCCAGAGATCACCTTTTTCCTCGTGTGTCAGAGAAAGGGGTCAGAGGCTGTGGTCTCTCACCAGATAAATGAAAGCTGAACCCGACTGGGAAGGGTTACCTATCCATGCTCCTCGGCAGAGAGGTAACATGAATATCTGCTTGGTAGTTTATAAATTTAATACGAGGAAATAATAAGCTAAGTCCAGGTGGGCATAGATATAGATTTACAGTTTATTACTGATTGATGAGAACAGAAATATTAATAGCAGCCAAGTTCCAGCACATAGTCTGCCCTGGTGGTGCTAAGACCTCTTCGGGTGCTAAATAATTGAATCCCTCTGACTGTGCCTGCAGCTCATATCGGGTGTCAGAGACAACTAAGGTAACTGACCCCGTCTACCGACCGATCCAGGTCCTGACCCTGCTCCCAACAAGTCCCTTCCCACCAGGACCCCCCACTGCTCAGCAGGCCAGCAGCGATGGCGTGAAGAATGGAACTCCGCTTGCCAATGTGCATTTACATACACATCCTTTCATTCATCGGCACACACTGGTGTGGCAAAGTATCCCGGATGTCCATGATACAGATAGCAGTGAACAAAACAGGCACGTGTCTGGGCTCTGGAAGTGACTTTTCTTTTTCCTTCAGGTTCTCCCTACTTAGGGACCCCCGCCCTCCCATGCCCAGGGGGTCTCCTTGTAACTACTTCATCATTCCATTTGGACCTCTGACCAACACTGCCTCCTCCAGGCAGGCTTCCTCGACTACAACATCTGAATTGAGCGCTTCACCTTGTACTCCCCTTACTCCATATTTTTCTCTTACCTTATGGTGTGTATTGTGCTGGCATCTCATTTATTCCCGGCCTCTTCCATTATAAGGTGGACATTCTGCATAGTCTGCATGCAAGCTTGGTCTCTTGGGTCCAGTCAGATTCCTAGTTCATTGCTTGGCTGGTCTGTATCTTCAACCCTCTTGCTTACAAGCCCTCAGATGCAGTTTGACTGGCTTTAGTGAAAGGTAAATTCATCAGGAGCCACACAGACTGGCAGGCCAGCCCAGGCCTAGGAAGCATGCAGAAGGCAGGCAAGGTCAGGGAGCCAAGTCCAGACTCAGGTCACTATGAGAAGTGACCCTGAAGCAAGCTATCACTGTGTGGGACACTCTCCTCTAGGTTTTTAATAACTGTCAATAATGTATAAGTGACACCTAACTGCTTCCTGCCTCTCTTGAAAGATTCCGTAAACCATGGGGTGAACCAGCCTGAATCACAGGTCCACGTCCTCTGGCCCCCATAGTGGAAGGCAGCATACTGAAGCCCTCCAAAATAATATGCGTGAGAATTGCACCTGAATTACAGGGCGAGGTGACACTGGAAATGAAGCTTTCCCATAAATAGTTCAATAGAGGCATCAGTAGGCAGTGGCCTTGTTCCCAAACCCTGGTGGAGGCTCGGTGACCTCACTTGACACCAGTCACTCATCCTCACACCCCAGCTCTGGACTCGGCTTGTTCATTGCGCAGGTGACAGTTGAGACACGAGTCTCTCAATCACACATGGACAGAAGTAGCAGGCATCTTGGAGGCCCAGCTATGTAGGGTGAATGACAGAGAAATCGGGAATGGTGGTTTGTGAGGGTCACCTGGGAGAAGCCTGGGGAGTAGAGAGGGGGATGGTCAAGATTCTGCTTTTCTGAACTAGGATAACCAGCCGCTTCCCAGGGCACCCACCATCATGCCTTGGAGGAGATTTGTTTTTCTCTTTGGCATCCTCACTTATGAAAACCATCCATGAGCCCCTAGTCTGTCTTCAACAAAACAGATTTTTTTTTTCTTCTGAGAAACTGAAAAGGAGACCCTGGAAGTCAGCACGGTCTTGTTTATTCTTCACATTCCTCCTATCATGGTTGTAGAAAACAAATGTTTCTTTCACAGTCATGCATGGGTGGTCCTTAAAATGAGATGCAGTCTAGAAACCACCCCCCTAGGTCCATTTGGGGGGCCTTGTTGAAGGAGAGGTTAGGTTTGTGGCATGAACAAGCGTGTGCTGACATACAAGACGACTGACTTCTCACTTGCTACGGTAGGATACATAAGGATTGGTGGCTGCAGCAGGAAACACCCACGAAGTGGGGGCTTTGGCCCCTCTCGTCTTCCCGCCCCCAGCTCCGGTTCACCAAGAGAAGACCTTTAAGCCATCCCCAAAGGAGGAGCCTCCGCCCTATTTTTAAATCTCTTCAGGAAGCAAGCCTGCTACCTCTGTGTCCTCCCCACCCACTCTCTCTCTTCTCGGGCTTCTGATCCGGTGCCACCCACCTTTGTCCCAGGGGAGCCTCAGGAAGGAGCCCAGAGGCCTTCTCAGCCACACAGCCCGGTGCGGATCCTCAGCTGCCTCCGCACTGACAGGAATCTGTCCTCCCTCAGCTTCCTGGCAGAGAGCTCTCATCATTTGCTATCTTTTTTTAAGTTTTCATTCTCCCTCCGTGCCAGCCCCCTCCCCCTCTCCACTCCTGTCCCACCTGCTCTGGGACCTCATCCTGATCCGTCCACAAGGACAAAATTCACCTCCAACTTTTCCATCAGGGCCAGTCGTGAGCCCCCTCCCCCCCCAACAGGAATCTCCTTGCTTGCTGTGTGTTGCAGCACTCCACGCTGAGGAAGTCCTTCTCTGTTCCAGGTCTATACCCTACACACACACACACACACACACACACACACACACACACACACACACACTAGCTTCTCTCTGCTTGAGCCACTGACCTTCCAAATCCAGCGGATTGCCAAATCTCTTTCCTGCGTCACCCTCTTTCCATTCCTGTCAGATGGTTCATTTCTGCTCTTTGAGACCATTGCAATAACCTCCCCACCAGCTGGCCCTCCTCCTCCCACGCTTCTCTCCCTACAGTCTATATTCTGTGCTCTTCCGAGCTTACTCTTCTGAAAGCTTGATCACGAGGCGCTGTCATGTGGATTCCCTTTCACTAAAACCTGCAGTGCTCTTGTTGCCAACAGCCTAAACTCCCAGCTCCTAACCCCAACCTTAAACACTTCTTCATAATCCAGATCCATTTTTCCTTTCTGTTCATATTTCTTTGGTTTTGTTCAAAATCCCATTCATTTCCAAACATCCAGTGACTTGTCCAGGCTGCATCTGCGTGCGTGTGCACATGTTTGTAGGGGCTGGAGGTCGACACCACCTGTCTTCTTCACTCACTCTCCACCTTATTTTTGGAGCTAGGGTCTCTCACTAAACCCAGAGCTCACTGATTGGCTAGGCTGGTTGGCCAGTGAGCTGCTGGGATCCACCTATCTCTGCAGCTGTGTACCACTGCACCTGACTTTTGATACAGATGGTGGTGGTCATACAGATGGTTGTGGAGCAAGTGCAGTACCCTCTGAGCCATCTCCTAGCCCCCAGACTTTGGCTCACACTGGAACTTGCCCATGGTATGCCATTTCTTTTCTTTCCTTTCTTTCCAGGCACCTCTCACACATCCTGGAAACTTCAACTTCTCCAGGTTCCCCAGCCAGGCCTGCTGCCCCTTCCCTGCAGCTCTCTGGCTCATCGTGGTCCTCTTTCCCTTCTCATCATATGCAGACTCACACTACAGCATTTTGAGCACATCCCCCATTGCCCAATACCAGCCCCATAAGCAGGGATATACCTCCTTAAGGGAGCAGCTTGCTTACAGTTGATATTCATAGATTGGGGTCACCAGACTGGATGACTACACTCCTTTACTTTCCTCTGTGGGAAAACATATGTCCAAAGCAGACACTTAGGACTGCAGCAAAGTAAAGAATATGGAAATGTGTTTCATTCGCATCCAGGAGTGAGATCAGAGTATGGATCAAAACTCGGTCCTTGATCATCTTGGACCCATCTCTAGAAAGATTTTAATTAATCTGATGGAAAATATTCAAGAGGTTTAAGCAGCTTGGGGAAGGAAAAGGGGGCGGGCGGAAGCGTGCCAGAAACGACTGCTGTCAAGCAACACTTTCTTCCTGTAACTGTATCCCCAGGGACCCGCC
Source organism: Typhlomys cinereus (assembly GCA_023101885.1). Classification (NCBI taxonomy): domain Eukaryota; kingdom Metazoa; phylum Chordata; class Mammalia; order Rodentia; family Platacanthomyidae; genus Typhlomys; species Typhlomys cinereus. The sequence continues at coordinate 864,095 of JALPQD010000110.1, read as the reverse complement.
AGTACCTCTGCTTAATCTCTCTCTCTGTGGTCACTCAGGATATGATTACTGGCATCGGATGCAAGCACATGTTTCTGTTCCATTAGCCGGAGCGAGGCTGAGAAACCGAACAGGGAGCCACCAGGGCATTGCTGTGTTGGTCTAGTTACCACCTCAAAGAGGAGCGAGGTGGGGGAGAGGAGGGATCCAGCAGATGGGCTGGGACGAGGCCTCACGGAAGCAGAAGGAGATGAGAAAACCACTCAGAGCAAGTTCCTGAAGTCATGAGGCTGGTTCTCTTCAGCTGTGGGGGATGGGGCATGGAGGAAAGTGCGCACTCCTCCCAATACACACCTAGGCACCCACGAAGCATCCCAGAGGTTCAGTGCTTCCTCATCATGGGTTTCTGGCCATACGCCTGACCACCCATGGCGAGCACTGTTGTTCCGGTGTATTGTAACCCACATAGCATAAATCTGTCTCCCACGCAGGAACAGCCTGAGCAGGAGGCTACAGCCCAGTAATGAAGACATGAGCTGCTGAAACCAGTGTCAGATGGCAGCGGTGACATCTGAAAGCCGTAATTTGCTGCTCAGCATATTTCTGTTCCAGGTACTAGCGATGCTGCAGTGCCGTCGTGATTCTCCCGGGCAGCCGCTCGGCTTCCTGGCTTGGCTTTGGGCCAGGTGGTCTTGGCTTTGCCAACAGGTTTCTTTGGCCGAGAGCTCAGGAAGTGTTTTCCTCCCCATCATCTGACCCTGTAGAAACGGGGGAGTAGGGTATGGTCAGAGCCACACCTTATTCCCCAAGTCTAGGCCTCTTGTGTGACCCATTTTCCCCCAGCCCACTCTAAGTGTCCTGACTCAAATGGTGACTGAGAGGGTCCAAAATAATCTTAACCACATCATGGCTTGGAGAATGCTGTAAGGAAAGATTATACCGTACAGGAGCATAGAAACACAGGCCTGCCCTGCAAGGGTGGCGTTTCCTTCTTTTAATCTGTGACTGTGCCATCCTTCCTTTCCTTCCTCCTGCTCATTGCTACCTTCCCAGAACCTCAGCCACGCAGACAAGCAATTTCTGCAAACAGAGGCCTTCAAATTAAAGGTTCCATTTTCAGTTCTCACTGGCTACTTGGCACTTAGGTAGAATCAATGCCTGAGTTCAAGTTTATTCATGCTCTGCAAAGCATGGGAGCTGAGCTGAACCCCAAGGACCGGGGAGCTTCAAAGTGTGGGTAGAGAGGTGGATCCTTCTTCTGACCTCATCCTCCCTTCTGGGCATTAGCTCAGCAAGTCCATACATCTGTTGACCTTCTGCTCTGAATGGCCTTCCGTCCAGGCTCTGCTGAGTGGGTGGAGAGGATGAAATGACTGTGAACAACAGGAGTCTTTACTCCTGGCCCGGGTCCCTGAAAGCACCGGCTGCAGAAGAGGTTAAACAGCCTCTCCATGCTCCAGGCAGTGGAGGCCCATGTCTTGGTAAGCACAGGGTTGACCACAAGGTGATAACTCTGGTTTCACTCTGAGGCTAGAGGGTGAAGGCCCCAGCAGCACCTGGCATGCTCCTGGAATCTTCGAGGCTCCCTAGGAAGGCTCACGCATCAGGCACACTGCTGAGAGGAACATGCAGGCGACTCAGTTTCCCCTGGGCACTAGTCCAAAGATAGCAGGGTACAGGCAATAGAGATTCATCCAACCGTGAAAGGTGCGCCCAGGACCTGCTCGGCATACGTGCACTAAGTGTCTAAGCCTCAGCTCTTTGGCATCCAGAAAACAGCACCACGCTCAATATGAACTGTGACCATCAACTCCTCCTGGAGCTGGTGGGCTAGTTTGTTTTCACTTCTGATTATCCACATTGAAGGTTTTCTTTTCACTTGCATTTCACTGGGCTGTGACTTACACACTGTACTGAAATCACCCTTTTAAAAATATTTTTTTCATTTCTTATAAACACGTTTCTTAATATAAGCATCATCACAGTACAGTCCCCAAAGTTCCCTCAGCTCTGGCCCCAGGCTGTCGAGGATCTGTTTTCTGTCCCTAAGGTTCTGCCATTTCCAGAAAGTCTCATAAATAGAATCATGCCATGTGCATGTGGCCTTTTGAATCATTTTTTTATTTAGCATGATTCATGCCTGCATTTATAGTCTATTCCTTTTTATTGCTAAGAAGTATTATTAGTCATTTTATTAGTCAGTCTAAGGAAAGATCCAGAAGGATCTCTCCAACTTGGGGAGATATAATCATGACATTGCTGAAGGCATTGACATAGAGGTTTTGGGTGATGGGAAGTTTTCATTGCTTTATGGCAAAAATCATGAGTGATTGTTTGGTATCAAGTCAGTATATGCTTAACTTCATAAAGTAAACTGTTTTCCACTGTAACCATATCCCTTCTCTCCAGCAATCTGTGATACCTGCAGTTGTCTTACACGCAGTTGCTATTGTGAGGTTTTCTTTCTCCTTTGTCATTTCCATAGATAGGTGACTATATATTTCATTATCAATTTGATTTTCATTTGCATGATTGATGATACTGGACGTTTTTCTGCTTATTTACCATCTATATGGTGTCTTTGATAACATATCTGTTAAGACATTTGGCCCATGTTTTATGGAACTATTTCCTTTTTACTACTGAGTTGTGAGAGTTCTGTATATTCTGCACTCAAACCATTTGCTAGAGATGTGATTCGCTGATACTTTTCCCATCCCTGTTGCTTTTTAAAAAATTCTTTATTTTTTGCCATTCCTCTCTCCCAACTCCCTTTGTTTTTTAATTTTCTTATCACGGTCTTCCAGAAAGCAAAAGTTTTCCATTTTGATGAAGTCTGATATATCAGTTGGATAATCTCCTTGGTTTTATACCCAAGAACTCATTGCTTAACTCAGGATCACAGGCTTTTTTTTCCTCAAAGTTTTATTCGGACATTAGTTCACCTTCTTATTTTTGTTATTTTAATTTCTAGTTCTTTCAGTACCATATATCAGCAACTCATCCTTCTCTATGTCCAAAATCAGTTGATCATATGCATGTGGTTATATTTTGGCTTCTTGCTCTGTTCTGTTGGTCTAGATATTTATCTTTCTTTACTATGACTAAAAGCTTTGAAAACGAGATAGCATGAAACTTAAATTTTGAGTTTTTTCCCTATTTTCCCTATGCTAGTTTCAAGATTGATTTTTTATCTAGACGATTTCTATCTTAAAAGTTATGTTTTTAGTCATTCTGTAGATTAGTCTGAGAGATAAGTTATATCACAATAATGGGGATGGTCACATCTATAACCAGTTTAACAGCTTTTTGTCTCTGGCCAAGGGGTGACATTACAATACCCATCAGAATGGAGTGAAGGGCATTGCAGGAGCAGCAAAACTGAAAAAAAAAATCAACAAACTATAATCCAGAACATCAGAGACTCTATATCAATCACCTGGAACTAGGCCAGCCTAATCTCTCCCCATCCTGAAGCTCAGGGAAATTTGCAGAAGAGGGAGTGGTAAGATTGTAAGAACACAAGGATGGGAGGAGTAATGATATGCAAGATACTCCACACAAGTTAGGGCCGAAGCAATCATAATTGGACTTTGCATGCCCTGCGCAATGTCCAACACATTATTGACCCCACAAAGTCTAGCATGGGCTAAAGGCACTAGGATCCTGAGAGGCAAGGGATTGACAGCCACAATAGTGTTCCTATGCTTAAGGGGAACACAGGAAAGGGTTCTGGGAAATGCCACTGGGTCCTTGCACCTCATCAGAGAGGAGGACCCAGAGGAGAGTTTGGCATGCACATTAAAAGATGCTCCGGGGATGGGAGGGGGAGGCACTGGGGGATGGGGAGGGAAGGAGGAGGGGAGGCAGGCACAGGGAGGTGGGGGGGTAGAGGGAGGGAGGGGACCTGAGTACCTATTAAATTTGTATGAGTGGAAATAAAAAAAATAGGTTATTTGGGTTTTTCTATGAAGGTTATTATACTATCTATCTATCAATGGAGACTATTCGCCCCTTTCTGAACTGCTTTTTGCTTCTTTTTTCTTATCTTATCAAACACTGTCTAGAACCTCAACTACAATTTGGAATTTAAGTGGTAAGAATGAGCAGCCTCACCTTTCTTCCTATCTTCCAGTAAGCACCAGATTAAATGAAGGATTCTTATAGATGCCTTTACAGACTAAGAATCCAACTTTGCTGAGAATTTGTTTGCTCTCTTGTTTTATCATGGATTTTAATTTTTTTCTATCTTATTGACATGATCATAGAGTTTTCACCTTTAGTCTCTTCATACAGCAAGTTACACTAACTAGCTTTAAAAATATTTAACCAATATTGCATTTCCAGAATAAGCTCTACTTTAATATATTGACAGTTTCTGTTTTATAATATTTATTTGACGAATTTTGCATTTATGCTCATGAGTGTGTTGACTTGTAATCTTATCAGGCATATCTTTGGCTTTGCTATCAGAGTAATTATTGGCAGGGAAATGGTTGCTCTTTTGCTATTTTCTGAGAAATTTTTGTATAGATTTCATGTTCCTTCATCTGTCTCCTTACTGATTTTCCTGTTTGACCCACCTGCCTATTTTGAGAGAAGAGTGTCGAAATCTCTGATTAGAAATTCAGATTATCTATTTCTCTTTTTTCATTTTTGTTAGTTATTTTTGCTTCTGTGTTTTGAAATCCTTCTTTTAATTACATGTTTCTTTAGAAATTTATGTCTTCTTTAGTTAATTCCTTTAGTATCATGTTATATCCTGTTTTTTGTTATCTATCTACACATTTATTTATTTTGACTTTCTATGTAACTTGAGTTACACAGAATTCATAGATCACCCCCCCCCCAGCTCAGCCTCCAGAATGCTGGGATCAAGTTATATGCTACCACATGTGGCTGATGTTTACCATTTTATACCTCTGCCAAAATCTACTTTTATATAAATAAATTCCCTTCAGGTTTCTTTTCATTGGCACTTATATAACCTATCTTCAATTCTTTTATATATATATAGTTATATATATATATTGTTATATATATGGTTATATATAAAGTGGATTTCTTGAGATAGTGTTTAGTTGAATCTTGCTTTTTATTTTAGCATCAGCAATTTCTGTCATTTACTTGCTGTGCTTAGTCATTTACATTTCATTTAGTTATTGATGTGGCTGAACCTAAAGCTTCTGTCCTATTTTTCTTTGTTCTATCTTTATTTCTTTTGTCTCCCTGGAATTGGATTGAGCACTTTTTGTTCCATTTTATTTCTAGCATTGACTTATTGTTTATACCTTAGCAATTTTTAATCAGTGCTCTAATATTTATGCCTTAATTATTTGAAATCTACCTTCAAGTGATACAAGGCTTTTCATATCAGTCAACAATGTTATAATAGTAAAATGATTCCTCCTTGCTTTTTGTACCATTGACGTAAGTGATGTTTACATATATATTAAATCTATAATACTATCCTGGTTTTTGCTTTAGACATTATCTTCTTTTAAAGAGCAGTTAAAATTATTTTTAAAATATTTTGACCTTCATTTTAACCATCTCCTAGAGATGTGCATTTCTGTGCGCTGAAATAGGCTTCCATCATCTATCATATCACCTGTGCTGGAAGAACCCTCTTTTACATTTCTTGAGGCGCAGTTGTTGGTGATGAATTCTCTCCACTTTTGCTTATCTCAAACTGTATTTGTTTCACCTTCATTTTGAAATATATCCTGGATGAATACACAGAAGGATATCTGGCTAGGTTTATGGTTTTGTTTTAAAATTTTTACTTTCCTGTCCTCTAGATTGTACACATTCAGAATAAAGAATCAGAATTCTTGCCTTCTACTTGTGTCTTCTTTCCTTTTGTTTACAGAAGTTTGCATAGTCAGGTGTGCTGCTACCTCCCACCCATCCCCACAGACACTTGAAACACCCTGAGCTTCTTGTTTCTGTTTGTTTAGTTTTAGTACATTATCTCTTCACATATTTCATCTGCCCTGATCTTCCTCTACGGTGGGATTTCAGTCGCAGCTATGTTCAACCATTCCCCATTGCTCCATTTGGATATCTCTTTTTCTAATTTTGGTATCTCAGTTTGAGTATTTTTTTGTGTGTATTGAAGAAGAAATCCAGGGCCCTCTCACTTTGAGTAATGTGTTTGTTTCCAAATTCACTGATTCTCAGTTGTATTGATTCTATTTGTAAATTTCTCTCTCTGTCTCTCTCTCTCTCTCTCTCTCTCACACACACACACACATGCACACACACACACACACACACGCACACACACACATGCACACACACACATGCACACACACACATGTACACACACACATGCACACACACACACACATGCACACACACATGCACACACATACACTTATTTTTGAGACAAGATCTTACCATATAGCCCAGATTAGAATATCAACATGTTTTTATCTGTTACCATGTTCTTTTTAAATTTCTGATATTCTCATTTAAGTCTTACTTATACACTCAAATATTACTAGTTACTTATTGAGAGTTTTCATATCTCTGATCAATTTTTCCATCCATCCATATATGTTGTCCCCTGGCTTACTAAAGATGTTACTGTTAATCAGCTATTTCCTGTCTACTACCACTAATTTCCAGGTCTCTCTGAGTCTGGACCTATTGTTAATATCATGTTATTTTTATTTATTCTTAATTATTTTTCCCACCAGTGCTTAGTATGCTGGCCTTGAATTTATAATCCTCCTGCTTCTGTCTCTCAAGTATTTGGGATTATAGAACTATGTCACTAAGTCCAGCTGGTAATTCCATCTCTTAACAATGAGTTGCTTCTCTTGCTTCTTAGTGTGTTTCATAATTTTTGGTTAAGTGCTAGATGTTATGAGAAGACTAATAAAGATCAGGTAAATATTACCAGTCATAGTCAATGCTTTTTCTCCTGCCAGGCCTTTAGTGTGGGGATTGAATTAATAAAGTTAGAAGTTGACCTTGGTCTCAGTTTCACTTTTCTATGGTGTAGCAGTTACTATTCTCTGCTGGGGGGAGACAACACTCACCCCAGCAGAGGTGGTTGTTCCATTATGACAGAAAAGTCATGGCAGGTGGTAGAAACTGAAGGTGTCTTGAGTCCCACTCATCATGGAGGCTGAGAGAGCTAGCTGAAGATATACAAGGGCAGAGTACTAATGTAAGCAGGGTGGGGCTCACCAACCTCAAGGTCCACCCCCTGTGACGTCCTTTCCTCCAGCAAGGCTCCACCTCCTAAAGTTGCAACAACCTTCCCACATATCAACCAAGTATTCAAACATATGAGTCTGTTGGGGACAACTTGCATTTAAACCATGACATATGGCCACTGCTATTTAACTAGTAGCTTTAAATTCTGATAACATTGTGCTTTTCAGCCTCAATGGGACATTTGACGATGTCTGGGAACATTGTTGGTGTCACAACTGGAAGAAGAAAATGATAATGAAGAAACAGGGATGTTATTAAACATACAATGACACAGAGGGTGCCCATGGAAAACAGTTATATGTCCCATACTTTAAGAACTCTCAATCTGACTTTGAATTATACTGGGATGGGGTGGGTTGGTCCTCTGGCGGTTGATTTTCAGTTTTCCTAGTTCACCACCACTATTATTTCTCAGCTTCTCCCATGTACCTGCACCCCAGAGAGGTATCCTCCAATCTTCCTATGCCCTGTCAGCAGAAGGCAGGCAGCTAGTGCTTGTTGTTTGGGGTCCCGTAGCCTAGCAGTGGAAGGCAGGAGGAAATGGTGTCTCTTCTGGATTACTTCCTCCCACCCTAGGCAGGCTGAGTCCTGGATGCTGATGGTGTGCTTTCTTGGTGTTCTCTTCCATATGGCAGCTAGACTGCTTTGCTCACCTTGGGTGGATCTTGGGAAAAGAGTTTCTTGCCCTCTCCCTCGTATCAGAGGGGATCTTGGGCCCACCAGTATACCCAGACCCTCCTAAAGAAGTAGAGGAATGTTTTTCCTTAGCCATTCCCTGGGTCTTCCACCGTGTGCTAGTTCCATACAGGTAACAACTTCACAATTGAAGGCTGCGATCTGGACACCTCTGTGAAGAATCGGTAGTTAGGACAAGCCCTGAGCAAGCCTGTGGGCAATTGCCCAATTGACATGGAAGGAACCAGTCCATGGTGAGTGGGAACGTTCCCTGGGCAGGTAGATAAGATGAGGAGAGCTGCTTCAGCGCTTTGGCATATTGGCATAGAGACATTCCAGCAAGAGAGAAAGTGTGTTTCTCTGTCAGCTCTTTTTGTGAATATGATGTGGCTACTTCTCCTGACTCTTGATGTTAGTATAGAGAAGCTGGACTGTGAACTTGTCCCCCTGAATTATTCAAGCAAATATCAGAGACACGAAGAAAACTGCAACACATTCTGATGCAGTCATACCCATGAACATCTAGAAAGGGACCCAGAGTAGATACAACACCCTGTGTCTGTGGTTCCACATGGTCACTCTGGTCACACTCAGGTGAATTTATTCAGTTTCAGTGAAACCCTTTGTACGCGTGAGCAGATCAAAGGATGTCTCTTCCCCCTGTGGTCTGCTATGCATGAGTGTGTGTTTGTGAGCATCTTTGTGGAGGGACAAGGGGTGAATGTCTTTCGTTAGATTTCATATTACTCAACTGCCTATGCAAACCCAGATCCCTGCTGGTTTTAGAAAAATAATTAATCTTACAGTTTACCATGTTTTTCAGCTTTGTTCTCTTTTCGGCTGTGTGTATTTGAGCACCTTAACTGGCCTTACAATGTTTATTACAGTCTGTGCTGTGGCCATGTGTGCTGTTTTATCATAAATCAGCTCACAAGGATCAACAACTAGGGGAGGAGGTCAGTATAATGCAGAAGTTGTGCTTGTACTTATGCAACTTCTCACAGCATGTCAATGCTTTGAAGCAATCTGAAGCAAACTTCCTTTTAAAAAAAAAAGAAGAAGAAAAAACTCTTAAAGAGTACACCAAAGTTCTGGATGAAAAAAAAAAATTCCCAAGCTCTGCAATCTTGCCTTTCTTTAGTGTAAGCCAGGTTCAGAAGCTTCTAGTACCACTTCTTGCCACAATCTTAAGCCAGTGGGCTAGCTGAGATCCAGATGAAGAAGCTGTCAAGACGGTATGCTCTATGTCAAAACAATGACTTCAGGAAAAAGTTTTAATGCTGATGAAAATATTCTCTGTCAGAAACAGATGTCCTGTGAGATACATTTCTAAAGAGAAAGTATTAGCCCCAGGTATGTATTTACTTATGCCAGTATTTTTTATTAGAATTGCTTGGGACTTTTATTAATATTGTGGTTTCAAACTTCCCTAGATTTGACTGATTTGTCCCAATTCTATTTCCCCCACAAGATCTGTTATTTTGGTTATATGAGTTTTTATTTTCCAGAATGCAGCAAAAAGAAATGCCTGTAATATATATTTTCTTCTGACCATGAAAGCACTGAAAACACATTACTGAAAAATTGAAAACCACAGAAAAGGGAAAGTTTGATAGCCAATAATTATTCTATTCAGAGATAATTTTTAATGTCTTACCAGGTTTTTTCCCAATTCGTATAGATTTGCTTTAAGCATAATGGGTATCAAGATGCTTTGTTTTTCAAAACTAAAGAGTATGAACTATTATTTTTTCAAAAAAGTTTCTGCACCAATGAAGGAGAAAATACACTTAGGGAAACTTCACTTCCACATTCAAGCCAGCATTCCTACCTTGAGAATTTAACTTTTACAATTGAGAATGGATGCATGCATTTAGCCTTTAATTGAAACTAAAAGCAGATGGAACCTAGTTCATGATGGTTTTTAAGCACCACAATTAGTTTTAGTCAGATCACCAGGGAAAGAGAAGTAGGATTTTTGTGTATATATATAGGTACAAATGATGTAGTTATAGATATAGTTATAGATATAGATGGTATAGTTACAGGTATGTGATACAGAAATAGATGTAGATGATATATATATAAATATAAATGATACAGTTATGAATATAGGTAATATAATTATAGATACAGATTATATAGACACTGATATGGATAGATTAAGCATATTTATTATGGGAATTGGCTCATGCAGTTATGGAGCAAAAAAGTACCATGATGTAGCAGCTACAAGCCTAAGAACCAAGAAAATTAATAGTTCAGTCTGGATCCAGAGACCTCAGAACCAGGCTAGTAGGAAGAGAGCAGCCACTGAGTCCCAAGAACTAGAGCTTCTGATGTCAGAGAGCAGCAGCGGAAGGATATCTCGATTCAAGAATAGAGTTCTCCATATATGATGGCCTTGACATTTTGAACTTTTAAATTTTTAAAAGACTTTTTTTTCCAGAATCAGAGGCATAAACATTTATGACTCATGCAGCAGAATCAATTAAAACCTTCTTTGGCATAGATATGGGATGTAATTCATACTGCAGTGTTCTAGTGCCTCTCCGATGTCTGCTGGGTAATTATGTGTTACAATGACCATCTTGCTGAAACTGCTGAAGGAATGATCTACTATGCTTTCTTCTCTCCAATCTTGAGCTTGGGAATTTTGCAAATGACCAGGAAGAAATGAGTAGGGCAAAACACTTGTGATCATCAACATGAATATGATGTGCATATTTCATTGATGTGAAATATTACAAGCTGGCCTTTGAAATGCTCCTTCGCTCAGGCAAAGATCCTCCCATCTCCCCTCTCCCCTATCAAGGAGAAAAGACTCAAAATAGAAGCAGATACCTTGGAAATTGGTTTCCAAGTGAAGACTATGATACTTCCCTTTCTTGGTTTAAGAATTTTTAAGAGCCACACTTGTAATCCCAGCATTATGAAGGCTGAGGCAGAAAGACGGTGACAAATTCAAAGCAAGCCTGGTCTACATCATGAGTTGCAGGCCAGCCAGCAATACATAGCAAGACCCTGTCTTAAAACAACAGAAACAAAACAAATGAAAACTCACCAGACTAGATGCTTACAGCAATAGACAGACACAGATACGCACAGACAGACGTGAACAAATGCATTTACTTCTAGAAAAAGTTAAGCTGTCATTGGGCTTAAAAACAAGCCACTAACTCTGGAGACCTAAAGGCAAATGCTGTGGTGGATAAGTATAGCATATCACCACTAGACTCAGAGTCTATTTTTGATTGCATTTCTAATTTACTTTGATTTACTAGAACTAATTTGCAATAGTGACTGGCAATCTGCCCTTGGAAAGGGTGCTTCTAAATTTAAAATTCAATTTTAATTCATTTCAACAAATGCTTATTGAGCCCTTTCTAAGTGCCAGGTATTATGCTAGGGCCTGGGGACAGAGACATGAGCAAGGAAAATGGTGGCCCTGCCCACAATCCAGCCAAACGTCAGAATTAAGATTACCTACTGATCTTTCTTATTAAATGTCACCCACAAAATTTGCCAGAATTCCAGCCCATGCTCTCCAGTTGGCAGTTATTTAAGGCTAGGCCAGAGGCCCAGGGATCATGAGGCAACCCTTGTGTGGATGCCAGGGTTTGCAGAGAGATGGTATGGTTAACCATGGCATTCAGGGCTCAAGGACATCCTGGTGGCACAAGCTCCCTTGCCAGGCAAGTTCCACAGCTGACATCGCTGCAGTGGTGTGTTAGCTTCCTGCTCACAGAGAGCGTTCTGTTCAGTCTCGAATCACATATGGAAAAAAGTAGATCGTGCCCTGTATAATAAGTACATGTTATGGGGCTGGAAGTTGTCTCGGCAGTTAAAGCCTTTGCCTCACAAGCCAAAGGGCCTGAGTTTGAATCTCCAGGTCCTACTTAAAAATGACAAGTGAATATGTTGCCTGTAATTCCAGTTCTGGAAGGAGGAGATGGGAAACCCCAGAGCAAAGCAGTAAGAAGATAAAGCAATCCAGGGTGATTCCCTATGTCACCCTTGGGCCTCCACAGGGACACACGCTCAAGTACTTGCATACACACACATACTCTCTCTTTCTCTCTCTCTCTCTCTCACACACACACACACGCACACACACACACACACACACACATACACATGTGCACGTGCATGCGTGCATGTGTAAAAAAAGGGAGATATATTTCATCCTACTAGAGACCTGGCTTTAGCCAGTGATCCTCAGCTGTAAGACAAGGTTCACATTGATAACTCATCATCAACTGTAGGTATTGTTTCTAAGAGCCACCAGAACTGAAATTCAGGCCTATTTTTTTTTTCTAACAAATTAGAACAGATTCAATGTACCATGGCCATTCATTTGCATTCCTGTATGATTTCTGGGATCAGACTAAAAGAATGGAATGAGGGCGCTGAGCCGTTTTTCATAGAGCACAGTTTCTTCTGTTTGGGCTGCTGCTTGAGACAGGCCCGAGGACTGGCTGTCTGCAATGAACATTTGGAATCTTTCCATGTTGGGAGGGGCGAAGGCATCTGGCACACACTGAGTCGGCCCTGCCCTGGAGGGCCGTCTCTGCGGGGCTCTGCCTACCCCCGGGGCACACGCATCCCCGCAGGTGCCCCACCACCAGCATTGGCGGCCACAGTATCGACCCATCCATCAGCAGCCTTTCATATTAAGTTACAGAACACATACCATAGGGTCCAATTTAACTGGAGGACAAGGAAATGTTTTAAATTCTAGAGCTGCTCCGAGCCATGTGAGACCAGTCGCGTTGTGTAACCTTTCTTTACTGTTTCTACGCCTCCTCTGCGCCCAGCTGTTGCAAGGTACGATATTTTACTTCTCCCGGACCCCGGCACCTGTTGTAGGCAATTTGAAATAAAAACAAGTTGGTGGTTGAACAGGGTAAGGTAGAGAACACATTTCACTCGTTCTGAACACCCTTGCAGACGATTGCATTTCGTCAAAGTCTGCAGTCATCCTTCTTTGTCATTTCCAGGCGAGGGGTGGGGGTGGGGAAATAACACGGCTCTGTTTATAGAAAACAAATGGGTGCTGTGCTGGTCCAGCGACTGCAGACAGCCTCACTTATTCTCTCCCTGCCTTGTCCTTCTTTCTCGTCTTTCAATTTGCCACTGTGACTTTCACCCAAACAGCTTCATTTCTTCATCTCTGTTCTGTACACCCTCTTTCTTAATTTTTTTTCTTTTTTTTTCTTTTTTAACGAGGGGACATAGATGCCCCCAACAGACTAGAGAAAGGTTACGAATTCATGGCAGGAACTCCACAAAGTTAGACAGGTCTGAAACCATGCACTGAGGCAAGACCTCAGTGTTTATCCCTCTCTGGGCTTGCCTGCGTCTGTCTCTCCTCCTTGATCATGAGATAGCTTAGTACTGCTTTGTGAAGGAGGATGCAGGCCGAGATCTTTGCCAAAATCTCAGGGAGATTCAGAAAAGGCAAGGAAGCCCAGCCCAGCCCAGCCTGCCGAGGCTTTGGGATCCACTTGGGATCCATTTGTTGTTTTTTGATCTGTGAGTTTCTGTTCTGAAAATGAAAGTGCTCTATCTAAATTCTTCATCAGTCAACATGGTCTCTGACACCCTGTTATGAAGCTGGGGATGTGGGAGCATTGCCTGGAGCATAGAAAAGCAAGAGCGCGGCACAACCTAACCCAGAGAAGGGAGAACCTGTCTGCTATGGAAAAATGGAACCTGGCTTAGAACTCAACATGCTGGGTTCAAATCCCAGCTGCTCGGCTTGACCGTTCCCTGGTCTTGGGGCAGCCGCTCTGTTTCTAAGAGCTTTGGTTTTCTCAGGCACAGAGTGTGGATGCACAATGCAGAAAGCACCAAGTGCAGTACAGGACTATTAACAGCCTCTCGTAGCCCAGCAAGTACTTGCAATACACAGAGCACCACTGCAGTCACAGCCAGGCAGACACCGTCATATTTCAGTCGAGAAGGTTCCGGCTCTTTCTTTTATTCTTTTCCCTTACCGTGCAAAGTGATCTTAGCTGCATTTCTGGTCTCCTTGGAACACAAATGTGTGTCTGCTCTTAAGGTATTAATTACTGAGCCTTATTCTTAACCCTAAGTACATGTCTCTCCATATCTGAGAGGGTTGTGTTCATAACCTCCTCCCCCCCAATGCCTGAAATCACAGCAGAACCAGGCCCTGTATTCCCTATGCTTACTCCTATACAATGTATATACCTATAATAAAATTTAATCTACAAAGGAGTCATGGTAAAAGATTGACAGCAATAGCTAATAAGAAAAGAATAACAGTAACCATGTACTATAACAAAATTGCTACTTCTTTTATATCCTAGGGCTATCATTAATACAGTCAAAATCCTTGAATACAAGCCCTGCCAAATCAGTTTGATTACTGACTTAAGCTACTAAGTGACCAACAGGTGGGTAGTGTGTACAATGTGGGGACATGGACATGGAGATGATTCACATGCTGGGCTGGAGGGAACATCATGAGATTTCATCATATACCAGATATGGTAGTGCATACGTGTAATGCTAACATTCGAAGCTGAGGCAGAAGGATCACTTATTTGAGGCCAGCCTGGGATACATAGTAAGATTCTGTCCCCAAAATAAAACATTCATTATGCTACTCAGTCCAACAGGCAATTTAAAGCTTAGGAATTGTTTAGTTCTGGAGTTTTCTGTTTCATACATTCAGATCTGTTAGCCTCTGGTAGCTAAAGAGGAGTGAGGGCTGTAATAAATTTAAATAGCTGTAGAATCAAAAAAAAATAATAAATTATCCTTGAGGAATAATGGGACCCCATTTCCACTAGCCCTTCATCTCTAGGGATGACACAGGCAGCCCCTTCTCTCTGCTGGCTGCACAGGAATGCCCCTACCTACTCTGAGTTCTCTTTTGTGGTTCTTTTCTGCTGGAGAACTTCATCTGCCTGTGGCTTTTCCTTTGCTGAGGGCTTGGCCTCCTCCCATCATCTGAACTCTTGTTGGTCCTGGACCCTTGTACTGCTCTCAGTCACTGTCTTCAACACAACTTCAAGCAGACGGGCAAAGAGAGAGAGCAAGAGAAGGGGCAGTGCCGGCAAAAAGAGACGCCCCTGCCTTAAATGCTAGCTCTTGGGCTAGAATCGTTGAAAACAACCACTAGTTTCAAGTGGGGCTGAGCCACTTGAAAAACAAAAAAAGAATCTTACATCTTTTCTTGCCTGTGCCTCTAGAAACCTTGTCACTCCCAAGTGCCAGGTAAACAGAACCTCTTGACAAGATTAACAGGGTGAGTTTAGAAACAGAACCTGCAAAAATAGCTGTAAAATGAAAAAAAAAAAAAGCTTCCCTTGAGGAGTAATTAGTATTCATTCCCATGTTGAAAGTTCCCATTGAGAAAGAATCAATCTCTTTTCTTTCTGTTTCTTTATATTCATATGGAATGGAAGCATGATAAATTGCACATATTTGAAGTATAAATGCTGAGATTTTACATGTATAGATACTTGGTAAAACTTTCACTCACAACCAAGATTTGAATGTATCCGTCACTTCTGAAATTTTCTCAGTCGCCTTTCTGATTTGTCTTCTTACCAGTCTTAGGTGACCAGTGAGGTTCACAGTTTGCCTTTGTTCTGTTGCTATAGGCTTAGTTTTCTTTTTATTAACTTTAATAAAAACCAGATTATGCATCATGTTGTTTGAGGACTATGGTTTATTTTACTCAAAATTATTTCAAAATTTATCCATGTATTTTTGTATAAATATCAGTACAATAGTTTATTTTTATTGTTGAATAAAAATCCATTGGACTATATTTTTAAAATATACCATATTTTTTAGAACTGTACCCCAAGAGACCATGGAGAGAAAAAATTATACTAAGATGTAGATACAAAACCTAAATATTAATCTGCCTTCTAAACATTTATAATCATGCCTATAGGTTAGGGGTTTTAGGAGGTGGCTGACATAGAAAATCACAACTAACCAAAGCATTGATAATAAATGAGCATGAGCTGTTCAGCCCTAAACAAGATATCCAAGATATACCAACACAAGGCTCAGGGAGCATTTCGGAAGAGGGAGCAGTAGGAATGAAGAGCTAGAAGGCGGGGAGTGGTGCTACCAGGTGGCATCTTCTGGACATGACAAGACCACAACACCTGTGACCCTATGATGGCAATGCCTGTCTTCTTCCATGATACTTACAGAAGGTTTGACATTTCAACATTACATCAAGGAAGGGGAGAATATCTCAAGAGGCTCCACACCTCCTCAGAGACCAGCAAAGCATGATGCTGGATGAGGGAGAAATCCAATTCAGACAAAGATCATAAAACTAAGTTTTCCCAACTTTTTAAAAGAATCAAAATGGTTTCAGTTGACTTCAATGAAGAATCTAAATTCTAGCAGATACTGTGAGGGGACCATCAACACTTTCTTCCCTATATGCTTATTGACTAAGCCCAGATTTTGTTGATGGTCCATAACTCCCCTCTCTGATTTTGGAAAGACTAATTACCCTGGTTCTTTACCATTACTAGTATAGACAGATATGGACAGTTCTGTACAGAACTTTCACGTTCTGGAAAATGACATGCCAGGTGAGATTTCCTTAAGAGATTCTGGAAAAAAAATTCTTAGCTCCTAAAAAGAAACTCTTCACCCTTTTCTCGCACTGACTTCTTCCACATACGTATAGGTTGCTAAAAACTTAACAGCCATCTTGCCGTTCTGACAGGAGTTGCTTGAAAGACAATATCCAAGAAAGGCAGAATGGGAAATGAGGGGAAGTGAGTCTTCTCTGGTGAAGACCGGCTCTGGCATTTCTTTTCATATGCTATGACAAATCCTCTTCCTAAATAAGCCATTTCGGAGGGAGGATAGGGGTTCTATACATTGCAGCAGTGAGCATTCTGATATGATGATACAAAAAAGAACTAAAATTGACAAATTATTTTAGATATTTATTTTATAGGACTTAATTCCTAACTTTTGTGTGTGAGAATTCAAACAAGGAGATAATGAAAGATCACTGAGACATACAATTTCTAATAGGGATTTAGATAAGTAAATTGAAGTCATATCACCTTAAACATCCAAGCTATTTTAGTATTGGGTTCTGATCATACAACAGTGAGGAAAGTCTCCCCACAGATGAGTGGCTACAATGGTGACAGTTCAAATTGTTTTTGAGTTGCAAACTACAGATGGTCTTTATGGTGGTAGCAGGAAAAGCTTTATTCTGATACCTTTGTCCACACATGCAGATTGGTAGGCAAAGGCTAACATACTGGTTGTCAGCTCTACATTACTCACTTGCATTTGATAACATTTTACATCAAGCATTTGTAAAATACTTTAAAGAGCTCCTTGAACTTTAGATTGCTCAGAACACACTCAAAATCACTGCCCTACATGTGATAGGGATAAATTAATGATATTTATTTAATTTCAAATTCAGATTAAAAAGTGACAAAGTTATTTTCTTTTACTGAGACTCTAATTTCCAAGAGCTCAGATTTAGACTTTGTCTTTCAAATCTTGCAATAAGACAAACATCGGTCAGTCAGTATCATCCCTTGTGCAAGAAAAATGGATTCCAAGATCCTCAATGATATCCAGGAACTGTAGATAGTATTGAATTCTATATATGCTATGCCTTTTCTGATGCACACATACCTATAATAAAGCTTAATTTACAAATTAAACACAGCACAAGATTAACAATAATAACTAATGATAAAGCAGAATTGTCATGATATATATAGTACAAGGACCTTGTAAATATGGTCTTTCTCTTGGAAGAATCAAGACAAACAGTAATGCGTGCTAAGATAATAAGGTTTAGTTCATGGTTAAGGAGCTTCAAGTCCATGTACAATTGGCCTTGTGGCATTCACCTGAGGAAGGTCCTGCATCGTGTCGGCAGCACATGGCAGAGCCCAGAGACGACTTGACTCATTGTTAGAAGGCAAAAGGGAGGCAGGAAGAGAGCTGGAATCCCACAGTCCCTTAAGAATATGCTCTCAGTGACCTGAAGATCTCCTGTTAGACCCCACCAACTAAGGGTCCCACCAGCTCCCAATACATCAAGGAGGGTATTGAGTCTTATAACATGTGTACTGGGAAACATTAAAGATGAAACAATATGTAGTATCTTGGGGCTGCCATTGACCATGAGTAACTGAACATGCGAAATTGAAGCAACTGGGCTAGGGAGATGGCTCAGCAGTTAAAGCATTTGCTGTGGAAGCAAGAAAACTAGAGTGTGAATCCCCAGAACCCTCATAAAATGCTGAGTAGTCATGTGACCTTGAAAGCAGAAGCTGAGGGTCCCCAGAGTAAGCTGGCCAGCCAGACTAGACCTGTTAGATCATAGCCCCCTTAGCTGCAACTCAGAAACCAGCTACTCTGCCCACTACAACACACTCGGCTCATACACACTGCTTATGGCAGTTTCCTTCCTCCAAGTTGCCCAGGTCAGTATCTACCTGACCCCATGCTCATATTTGTGTCACATGATGTGACACCCTCGAAAGGTTGTAAAGCTTCAGACCCTCCTTTGTCCCATACACTGTCTGCAGATATTCCCAGCAGCCATACCGCCACCTATGCCATGGAGTGTCCCTCTTCCTACTTTAAGCTTTCATTTCCATCTGAATGCTGTCCCACCTTTAGGCCAAGCCGTGGCTCCATAGCTCCCTCTTCTACTGGAGACTCCTATTATCATGGACCTCTGCCTGCTCTTTTTTTTAGCAAAACCTATCGGCCAGCTCTGGGTTTGATTGAGAGACCCAGCCTCAAGATGACAAGCATTCTTAAGGTCACATGTGGCTGGAATAATGATTAGGGAAAGATACACCAACTTCTGAGGGAGCTGTGTGGTTTACAAATGATCACATCAGCAGGCGGACCACGGCGAGAATAAAGAAGGTCTTCAAAGGACAGAGCCATTAGTCTACAAACTCTGTCACCAACCACAGCACAGTTGTCCCTCTAAGCTGATGACCCCCAACATAGCAGCTGTTGCCATTTGCCTGGAAACCACTATTTGATTCTCCCATATATACTGCCCCCTGATAGGCAGAAATGACAGGGCAGCCCCATAGAAAAGGTCTTCTCCATCTTTAACTTACTACTTACGCAGCTTCCCTCTTCTCGCGACCTCCCACCCACTAAGCATTCTTGTCTGATCAAATGGTCCCAACAGAAAAGAATCTAATTAAAGCATAGCAATATATTCAAAGGAAGGAGGAATTGCTGTGTGAATAAAAGGCACACAGATATTCAATGGGCAACTTACAGGACTGTCGGCACCTTCTCCCTTATGCACGTTCTCCCTTGTGCACCTTTGAGCTCTGTGCCATTCTTCTTATTCAGCAGATACTTTTAAAATGCCTACTATAGGCTAGGCATAGGACATATCAAGATACATGAACTTCAGCTCCTGTACTACATAGTGTAGCAAAGACCAACACCTGTAGCAAATGCTCGGTGCTAATTAGGCAATATACAAAGCACTGTACCGGCAGAAGATAAGAAGATATAATGTGAGAAAGTACCAGAGAAGATCTTAGAGAGGGAAGGGACCAGGAGTCAACACAACCCCCTTGAAGAACACACTTGTGTCAGAATCTTTAAAAAAGAAGAATAGAGGCTGGAGAGGTGGCTCAGGGATTAAGTCTCTGCCTTGCAGGCAGAAGGTCCTGAGTTCGAATCCTAGACCCCATATATAGACGCCAGGCGGAAGTGGGGGCAGCCTGCGTTTCTGGTCCTGGTAGGGCAAAGCTTGTGAATCCAGGAGCAGAATACACAATGAGGAGATGGAGGCAGTCCATGGTGGTTCCCGAATTTGCTCATGCTTTCACACACACACACACACACACACACTTGAATAAATAATAATAAAAATTTTTTAAAAAGAATAGAAATTTCCTAGATAGACAAGAACATTGGAAACAGAAAATTGAGCATGGAGAACTGAGCTTGTAATTGATCTCACCTTTCCCCAGATCTCTTCAGGAGCTCCTTTCCCCAGAAGTCCCTTTAAAGCATTGTTCCCATACCTGAGGCTTTCCTCAAGCGCAAAGACCTGGAGGTGGAGGAGAGACTCCCCCAGTGCAAGCAAAGCTAGGATGTATCACAAGAGGAAGTAGGTTACTTTGTCCAAACCCCAGGGAGGATGAGGAGTGAACCCATGTCTCCTACAACAGACTTCCTCTAATGTTATGATGTTCCAGCTTCTTTATTCAACCTACACATATCTGGGTCCTGAGGCTGACAGGAGGGTGGGGCATAGATGAATCAGACAGCACAGTGAGCCTATTTCATGGCATGTCAGTCCACCTTGTGTTGCTTTCCAAGAATCCCTGAGACTAGTATATGGTAGAGAAAACTAGGGGGAGGGGGTTTATTTATTTATTTGTTATTTATTCTTTTTGCTGTGCAGGTGTGTGTGTGTGTGTGTGTGTGTGTGTGTGTGTGTGTGTGTGAGAGAGAGAGAGAGAGAGAGAGAGAGGGCATTGTTATGTCCCTGTGAAAGACCAAGGATAGTCACTTGGGATATCATCCTGGATTGCTTCTACCTTCTTTCTACTTCACTCTGAGATTTCCCAGGCTCCACTCACCAGGAGAGGAAGTGCAGGCTGCCACTCGGCATTTTTTTATGTGGGACCTGGGATCTGAACTCAGGACCTTCTGCTTGTGAGACAGAGTCTTAACCCCTAAACCATCTCTCCAGTCCAAGAAAAGAAGTTTATATAGCTCAGTTTTGGAGGCTGAATGTCCAAGTTCTTTGTTCAGCCTCAGGTGATGCTGATTTTGAGGGGTTAGAGAGAGCGTGTATTACAGAGGGGGAATATATGTGAGAGCCAGGAGCCAGGTGTGTACAAAACAGCGGTCACGGGTGACAGAGGAAGCAAGAGTGCTCTGATGGAACTCAGCTACTACCTCCTCACTTCCCCATGCTGGAGAAGAAGGCAAATGAGACATTAAACCAATGACCTAATTGCTCACCTCTAGGCCCCACCTCTCTCTATACCCTCATACTAAGGATCAAGCCTGAGCCCTTGAGTCCACAAGTCACAGCAAAACCACAGTGCACGGGATGTCCCCTAACACACTGGACCTAGAATGTGAAGGGAGTCTGTGCACCTGAAAAGTTGGAAACTAAGAAACCAGTCTTCTCCAACTCAAGAGAAAACATGGCTCTGCATTCCAGCTTTAAATAGCAAGACCACCTCCCGTCACTTCTAAAGGCCATTCTGAATGGCTGTGTTTTTGGCAAAGTCCAGATCATATTCTAGAAAGAAAAGGGAGAGGAAAGGAGCAAGCCACCATCTTGAATTACTGCCCAGCTTCTGTTAGAAAGTGAAACATGACCGAATTTGCCGACCCAAGCTTCTGCCGTCAACCACGCATGGATCGATGTGTGTTTACTGGCTCTGACTCTTCTCTGTCAATTTCTTAATTTCTTCTCATTTTTTCCCCTTTTGACAGAACAAAGGAATCTTATCCCAGAAGAGGAAAGTGTATCCTTAAACAAATTCTTATAAGCCCTATTTAATGTATGAATTGCTATCTGAAGTTTTTATTTGATTCAAATAAGAGATTCCAGTCAGTCCCAAATTAACAAAAAAGGAAGATGGAGTTTATGAAAGCAAATGTTTTTATCATCTGGAAAGATGTCCTATAGAAGGTACCACAGACAGGAATCCCAAAGGCCTATGACAATTTAAGTGCTTAAGCCAGCCACAAGCAAGTTTACTGCTATCAAGAAAAAAAAAAAAAAAAAAAAAGGAGAGAATAAAAGAGAAGGGAAAAAGAGAGAGAAAAGGAGAAGCAGCAGAAATTGCCAAGACGGCTGTTCAATCCAGTAAAGCAATAATCCATGCAAACTTTAATTATTGTGTTTATGAATAATATGAGCATAATTTGCAGACTTTCCCTCTTCTTTCTGATACACTAAAGGATTCATTTCTTAAAAATCTTTTGTGTTTCCTTTAGAAATTTTTTGGGGAAAAAATGCATCCTAAGCTCAGAGAGTGTGGTAATGGGACCCTGAAAGATTTATCTGAAATCAGAGGCAGCCACCATTTAATATCGATAATCTTCGTTATTCATTATGGGATCCAGCCTGTCATTTATACGCAGCTGACGCATTACTTCTGGGCGTAGAAGTGAGCTGGGAGAAAGCTTACTATTATCTCCAAGCTGATTTAAATGAGCTTTAAGATCATCTGGCACAATCTAAATTACTCTTAAATATTAATGAAACAAAGATCATCTTATTTGGCTCAAAACAAAAGTTGGGGGACCTGAAAACCTGGCAGGCAGCAAGACCTTAGAGAGAATAGACAGGACCCCAGGTACCCAGGGTCTATGATTGATAAAGTCTTTGACTGGCACTGAAGCAGAGAAAAATCTCAACTCCTAATTTAAGAACATGAAGTCTTTCTTTCTTTCTTTTTCTTTCTTTCTTTCTCTTTCTTTTTTTCTTTCTCTTTCTTTCTTTTTCTTTCTTTCTTTCAAGATTGTTTTCAATCTCTCCAAAATTGCAATTATGTGTTGCTGGTCTTATTTATCTGAATGCAACCCGACATTTGTTAGCCATGTTAAACACTCTTTATCCTCTGTATCTGGACAGATTTGCCTTGAATTATACATCTCATAAACATTACCGTCTGTCGTCTTTGAAACAATTGGCTAAAAATTAGAAGACTCAACATTGTGTCGGTATAATAGCTTCCCTCACAGGCTATTTCCCATCAGGCCACTTAACTCTTCTTTTTCAGTCATCCACAATCTCTCAGCAAAATATAGTGAATGGGGAAGAAGAGCAATTGCTGGAGGAGCAATCCTCAGAGGGCCCGTAGAACTTGTGTTCTGCGTGCGCACGTGTGTGCTACATGCAGGAAATGCCTTCCATTATGCAGATGACCTTTCCAGACCCTTCTTACTCTCAAATGTCTCATTAATTGATGGAAAAATCCCTCGATGCCAGACAAGGGGATGATGGGATATCACAGCTGAGGTGGGCACAGGCCATTCCCCTGGCCAGCTCCCCTGGGGAGGAGATAAAGGTTCACAAAACAGCTTCTGGCCTCTCAGAAGGCTAAGCCCCCTGATCTTCCTACAGTTCCCCCTACACACACACACACACACACACACACACACACACACACACACACACACAGAGGCCATGGAACTGTATATTCTCAAGGCAGGAGCTGGAAGGAAGACTCTGCTGTCATCGCTAGTAACATTCCTTTGCTCTGACCTTCCAGAATTGTCCAGTCTGTGGCTTAATGGAACTGTATCTGTGGTCTAGTTGTACGCAGTAGCCATGACTGAGCTGTCTCTTAACAGTCTTCAGGTTGTCAGGGACCTTTGGAAGGTCTGCACATTGCTTCTCATGTGCAGATTTCCCTTCATCTGGCCTGTAAGAGAAAGAAGATAGGGCAGTGAAGGACTGGGGGGGGGAGACAATGGGTAAGCAGATGGTGATTACACAGGGGTGTGTTTGTGGTTCCTCAAAAGACACTCTTTTTCATAACTTTAGGGGAAAGAGAGAGAGAGATTAGAAATAGAAAAAGCTTATGAAGTCACCTCTCTGAAAACATGGTGGCATGGACAATTCATATCTGCTGCAGCACTCTAGAAAACCTCCTTATGTGCTGGCAAAGCTCAGCTAGAGTACATGTGTGTTTAAGTGTGTGTGCATGTGACTGCATGCACGTGTGTGTGGGGGTTCATTGTGTATATGCATGTGTACACGTGTGTGCATGTGAGTGATTTGTGCGTGTGTGTGCATGCACAGGTGTGTGCATGTGAGTGCATGTGAGTTCATGTGTGTGAGTGTGTGTACTATTCTTAATTCTTTTCCTCAGAGCTCTGTTCAAAAGTTCTCTTTTTTCTGACACCTTCTCTAACTTCCCCCAGAAGTTTTATCTGTAATCTCTTAACTCTTTATTCTCACCTGTTTAGAAATTTGTTTGCTGTATTGGAATTGCATTCATGTTGGACTCTCCACTGGTCTGTTTGTACTGGTAGTCTACTTCACTGACCCTCCTTTCTGGCAACCCAAGTTGACAACCGAACTTGGCCCAGGTTCTGCAGCCACAGCTTCCAGAGAGCTGGCTGTCTCATTCCCGAAAGGTGAGCCCTGCTTGCCCTTGTCCAGTAAGGAAAGGTTGGTGGTGTATCTTGCAAGAAGAGGAAGTATGCTGGGGGTAGGCACTGGGGCATCTCTAAAGTGTTTGATCATAGCAAGAGAAACAAGAGTTTTCTCATGCAGATGCCGTCATACCACGCAGAAATTTCACAACTATCTTAGGTCCATGGAGGGAAAAAATAAGGACAAAAACTAACGTGCTGAAGGGAGTGGATCCTAAACATGGGACACATCTGAATCTCTGAAGACCAACTTGGGACTACATCTTAGGCTGTATCTTCTAAGATTCTCAGCCCAAAGCATCCTAAATTACATATCTACTCAACCTGGGTCATCCAATTCAGTAGCTGTAATGGCTGTTCAAAAGTCAGTCAATTCTTGTAGGAGGAATGGACCAGGCAGGCCTGTATTGTCTGTATGGGCCGTATGCGCGAATGCAACTTCCTCAAGCTAGAACCTGCTGCTGTGCCTAGTACTGACGTCAAACAGCCTGGCTGAGAGGACCAACCCGGACAGGACGACTAAGCAAAAGCTCACACTGGGACTTATGGGAGGTTGGGTGAGGTATATAAGCAGCCCTATGTTTACAATAAAGATCCTGCAAGTCTGAGAGCCTGAGAGCCTGAGAGCCTGAGAGCCTGCTTTGCCACTCGCCTGACTTCCAGGGTCTGTGCCATTGACTCTCCGCCTGCTTATCCCCACCCCAAAGGTCTCCATGGGTCCCCGAGACTGCTGCAAATTCCGATCTTATTGTAGCGTGCAGGATGCAGCAGACATTACAACAGAGACTCTGCCTCAAAACAAGGTGGACAGACTTGTCTTCTGACTTCCATATACCTGTCATGGCATACTCATGCTAGCCCATACATGCACAAGTAAATTAATTAAAGTTTATAGAATGTAAAATGTATCTTATTGGTTCCCTGTCCACAAAGGGAGTCCGTGAGTCCTATTACACTGCACAGTGCAGAATTCTCCTCCAAATGTCAAACTCCTCAAAGACAACTGTTTTCTCCTCCATACATGATTCCTAGCACATTACCATGGAAAACAAGGGGCTAAGCAAAGAACACAGTCTAAGAATCATCTCTTCTGGAAGACGTGGCTGCACTGGGTTCTGACTGATTGTCCCTCTCTGCTGCAGTGATTCTTGAGTTCGCACAGGCAACAGCGTTTGCGCTCACTGGCCATCAGGTCTCCCAGCCACAGCTTTCTTCAAGTGGTCCCCTTCCTCTTTGGACCATGTCCAGGAAGCAGACTTTCTCCAGTCTTATCAAAACCTCCACATCCCTGGTCCACCTCCCAGCCTGCGAAAGTCACAGGTCCAAAGGAAAAGTCATTTGATCCATGTCTGCCCTCCCCTGCGGGACAGTGTAGATGGCTCTGTGTAGATGGAAGCTGCCTGCACGCTGGCCAGACAGGATGACATTCCACCCTTGCCTGCCACAGCTGGAGGCCCGCGGGACAGCACTCTTCACACGGACCTGGAGTTTGTCCTGTTGCCAAGTGTGTTTTGTCACCAAAGCTGGGCAAGGCTGCCTCCCGGGGTGGAAGCACACACTTGGACCGGAGCCCTGTGTGGAGGGAAAGGTCAGCATTCCCTGCAGACTTCTGCAGCAGTTCCTGCTGCCCCTGCAGAGGGCGGGGCGAGTACGAGCCAGGGCCTGGGTGAGCAGCTGCCAGGAGACAAGACTGGCAGGCACAGTTCCTCCCCCAGCTTTATGTGCCCAGAGAGGGTTTCTATCCCCCCCACTCCATGGTCAAAGTCGGCCTTCCTGAGCTAGCCTGAGCAGGCATAAATTGGGGGTTCTCTTGCATCTTCTACTCCCAACCCCTTGTGTCTGCTAAACAGTAACTGAGTCATTTTCTGTCTTGTGGCTCCGGCAGAGTCTCTGGCCAAGGTACAGCTCAGCCAAGCAGGCCCCACACAAAGTTTCTAGGGTTTCCCCAGACTTCATAGATAGCTTTCTAGATGTGCCTTCCCAGACAGAACTGCTCTTTTTTTATTGTTTTAACCCTTTGCACACAACCCCACACCCTCTGCTGACATCCATGCTTCTCAGGCCCACGCAAATGGCTTGCCCAGGCCGAGCATACCATCTTTTCAGACCACTTTACACGAGGGCTAGAGGTCCTCTTGGGGCCCATGGGATATGTTAGCCTGGAAGACCTAGCACACATGCTTTGTGTTACTCAGACGAGGTCTGGGGGTGGCTGAGTGTCCCTCATAGAGGCCCAGATTTACCTACTGAGCACAGAGTTTGAAGAGGCCCTTCTCAAAGCAATGTCCACAGGCTTGGTCTTAATTAGTCCTTTCCAGGGCATGAGTTTTGATGGGCTGGCTATTACGAGCACGGACAATGAACAGCAGGATGTCATATGTACAGAGAGATTTAAATTCAGTGAAGCCACAGGTGAAATGGCCACTGTGCAGAGATGGCTAAAAGACAGGAAGTGCTGCCGCATGCCAGCCAGCGTCTTATGCTTGGCAGTGATGACCTCCAAGGGCCCAGCAAATCTAGGGGGTCAGCACAGCCACCCCGAGGCTCAGAAGGGGCTGTGAGCTCCACTCCAGAGTGGAACACAATGGGGATACTATCCTCCACAATCCTCTTGCCCTTCACCCCCCTCACTTCTCCTCCAACTCATCCTTGGCTTCTCTAAACCTTGGTTCCTCACTTTTGACAATTAAGTGGAATTGTCCTAAAAACTGTCATACAAAGAGATAGTCTGTGGGTAGTATTTGCATAAACCTTAACATCAGACTGAGTGCTCAATAAATTAAAAGGGCAGTTCTTTCAAAATACATCAGATCGCAGCATTCATCAGTTCAGAATCCAGATCTGTCTCCCTGGCTTGCTTGGAGCCCAGAATTTTACAATACCCATAGCAATCTTGAGTATCTGGGATCCCAGCCCTGCCTTCTGATGCTTTCCCTTTAGACACTCTGTTCCAGCTACAGTGGCTCCCTTGCTATGCTTCAGATGCCCCAAGGCCTTCGCATAGAACACTCATGCCTTCTCTGATTTCTGCCTGGCTCACTCCTTTATTTTCTATACATCTTGTCAGAAGCCACTGTGTCCAGAGGTCTCTCCTGATCAATCTTCTTAAGAATGCCACCTACCCCCCAAGAAGTCATCATTGTTTGTTGCATTGATTCTCCTTACACCCCCTGCCTTCTTACTGCTTTTCCTGTGAGTTAGGCTTACTATCCATCCCCTCCCTGTGAACCTAGAGATCTTGCTGTATCTCTCTAGATAGCCTCAGCCCCTCACGCCACCCAGCACTTTATCAGTGACCAGTAAACATCTGTTCAAGGGAAGACATGTCACTACAGCTGTTCCTGAGTTCATATAATGCAAGCAGCCACTAGTTTGTTTTTACATGGGTCCCCCAGCCTTTCTATCTTTGTACACTTAAATTTTTTATTTATATACCTATGTTGGAAGTGCTGAGAATTAACTCCAGGGCCTTTGCACATGTGGGGCAAGTGCTCTATCAGCAAGTTAATTCCCCACCCTTAAACTTACACTTTTAACTTTGTTTGCTTGTTTGTTTTAATAGGAGAGATGGTTTACTAGAAAGACTAACTACAGGCTCTTAACAAACTGTTTCTAAAATGTCCCTTCCCTTTTATCAGGAAGTCGTCAATATCCTGAACCTGGACTGGGATGTGCTGATCATTTTTAATGGTAGGGGTCCTTTAAAGAGTCAAGGTCACAGGCCAGAGTTAGACAGGCAGGAGCCAGGTTGCCAAGGGAGCAAGAAGCAGAGCCAAAGAACGAGGCAGAGGGAGCAGGGGCAGGCCTCGAGTTCCTGGGCTGCAGGACGAGGTGTGACCTGGGAGCTAAGGCGGGAGGCTGAGTGATGGGGACCAGGACGCTCCAGAGGAACATTTGAGAGCAGGGCGATTTGCCTTGGATCCCATCCAAGAGTGAGAAGTCACTGCCAAATGGGCCTCATTATGAGACTGGCGCTTTTTAAATCAATAATGTAGCAGGTGTGGGGGTGGGACCCGAGGTCCTGGTGCAGAGAAGATGGCTTAGCTGGCTCCACTGAAGGGGGCAGAAGGGATCATGGCCCGGAAGACAACCTCCTAGAACTTCTTTTGTTTTCCTCTTCTTGCTCCCCCTTCTCTTCCTCCTTTTTTCTTCCCACCTCTCTTTTTCTTTGCTGTGTTTTGAGAGAATGATGTGACTTTCCTTTTCTGTTCTGGGGGTGTACTTTCCATTTGAGTTCATTTTATTCTAAAGTCAACTCCCCCTTCGCAAACTCCAGCCCCTCTAGATTGTGTAAGGGGAGCAAGGGAAAGGGACTGGGGGCTCTGTCAGTTGGACCCAGCCAAGCCTGGGGTGAAAGGGACAGGGGCAAATCCATCTCCCGGATGACTGCCATCCAGCTGTATTCATGCCACAGCTCTGTCCCCAAGATGTCCCTCAGGGCTTCCCATCCTTCCCTATGTCCTTCTAAAAATTCAAGTGGCTTTTAGAGATTAGAGTCCATGAAAAGTTAAGTGGTAGCTGGGACAAGAGTGCTTATCCAGGAGGGGGGACCATTGGCAATAACCCATCATTCTTTCTAAAGATTCATGAAGCAGCTACTAGTGACTCTCCTAATCTACCTATAAATCTAAACCATTTACACTGACCTGGGAAAGAAGCAGATGAAAAGAGGAGACTAGTGAACCCCTACCTTTGCAACCCCTTAGCTGGGCTATAAGACATTGAAAGTCTTGGATAACCCAAGAAGCAAAATAAATCAGAAAAGCAGAGGCTGCGGAGGCAACGCGCTCTGGGAAGCAAGTGTCTTCTGCTCCCCCCGCGTCCCTTCCTGTCCTTTCTGTCAGCCACTCCTGGGGGGACAGGCAGTAACTGTCTGGAGAAGCAAAGAATGATGTGAGAGTGTGCAGAGGAAACACCCACAGCGCTGGTAACTAATGGGACTAATTCTCAAAAAAAATAGATACTTCCTTCCAGAAGTGTTGTATTTCAAAGGAAGACACCAAAAGAGAGATCACAAGAAAAGCTCAATGCCTAGCTGAAAGGTAATCTTTTCCCTAAAATCTACTTCTTCAAAAAATAAATCTCTTGATAGCTACATAGTCGCAAAGAGCTGCTCCCCAAATTGATGCTGAAGACACTCTTGTAAATAATACCATGAATGGTTAAATGCCCAGAGTCACCAAGAACGACCATCAGGAGCTGCGTTCCAACTGCTCTAAAACCACTGTTCAGAAATAAAGAGCTACTGTAATGATTCCGATGAGAGAGAAATGAAACTCCCAGAGCATTAGGCAGTGACGTCATATGAACCAAAGTCACACTGGTCAAGTAAGAGATGGTGCATTCACATGATGACGGATCTGAGTGGCCAGTGTCCCAGTTATTCTGCAATGTTGCCAATTAATTCATGATCAAACGGCTTCAGGGGGAACATGGAATTTTATTCTGTCTTATGATTGTCCAGCCATATCTCTCGGTGCAGCATGGCAACAGAGTTCATACCAACATCAAGGGCAGAGGGAACTGGCTATATCATATCCATTACTGAGAGAGGGACAAATTTCACTTTCAGATTAGCATGTCTGACCAAGTGTATCAAAGAATGCCAGCTCTCTGAATTTCCTCCCTCCATCGTATCCACCTGCCCAGGAGATAATCCCATCTGCCTTGGACTTGTTTCCACCCCCCACCCCCAGTTAGACAATCTTCTTCAGGCTTGCTCGCGTCTTAACTCGACTACTAATTCTTCACATCTGTGCCTAAAGACCAAGCCTTCAGTTGTCAAGTTGGCACCCATATCTACCATAGCCAGTAAGGATCTCCAAAGCTGGCTTTGGACAGCACAGACCTGTTGGGATGAGGAGGCAAGTTATCCCATGCATGCGCATCAACTACTCACAGAATCTGTGAATGAACGAATCCCACGCCTGTTCTGGAGACAGAGCCTAATGCTTACTGAATGCTCACCCTGTGGCAAACGCTTTACTGAGATTATCTCATTTAATCCTCACAGAGGTTCCAGGAAGCTCAGAAGGTTAAGTAGCCTGCTCCCCAGGCCCGTGGAACTTGAAGGGATAAAACCAGCACTCAGCACCAGACATCTGTCTCCAGAGCTCATGCCTGGGTCTCTGTGTCCCCACTGGCTCAGTGACTCTCTCCTTGTCTTTCAACCTCTCCCCACATAGTGTACTCCCAACAATAACTCATCTCTTTCCCTGACTGGCCTAAACCAGCACTTCCAGGCAGACCTGCCAGATAAGATGCCCCTCTGCACCTCCAGAGACGATAGATAGGTTCAGACCTGGTGTTGGGGAGAAACCTTGGACTGGCAGTCTTGGGTGCCATCTAATAAATATGACATTCCAGCTATAGACCCAACTTCTGTTCTAAAGCTGGTACTAGGAGATTGCAAATGTGTTTCCCTTCTAGGAATGATGTAGTCAGGAACGTTTCAACAAGGGGATAAATGGAAAGTAGGAAGAGAGAGAAGATACTTCTCTTCCCTATTCATTGGTTCTTTGCCCCCTCCTCCACCAGTAGCAATGGACTGTTTCCAGTTTTTTTAACAACCTCTAAGCAGTATACCTCTATAGCAGTTAGATATATCGACGTCAACTTGACAATTGAAGGCTGAAAGTTGGGCATGTTTAAGAAGAATTAGCAGGCCTGCAAAACATCATTTATTTGATACAGAAAAGCCCAGCTCACAGTGGGTGATTGCTCTCAGGGCAGACGGATAAGATGGAGGGAGCTGGTTCAGTAAGTTGGCATTCTTCAGACTTGTTGTCTAGTACTGAGTAACGTTTGCCTCTCTCCCAACAATCCCTGTAGATAGGACATGGCCGGTTCCCTCGGCTCCTGGTATTGAAATGAGGTCTCCTGCCAAGCTGGACTAAGAACTGTAACAAGAGAATTATAAGAAAAAATAAAGCCCCTTTGTTCCCTTAAGGTATTTGATCGTGAATTTATCGGCAACATGCACACAAACCGCAACAGCCTCCTAGAGCAGATGCGAAGGTCCCTGGGCCCCTTCCTCATCTAAGGTGTGACTTCTTCAAAGCCTGACCCAAGGTCCCAGAACCTTTCACAAGCTCCAAGTTCTGACCATCCACTCTCTCTCTTTTCCTTTCAGCCTAGAAGTAACAGCTATAGCCTCTAAGGCCACTTTAATAAAATCCCTGTATTTAAGTCTCTCTGATATAATAACTTGAGTATTTTCTGAGTGATATATCTCATCACACCAGTGAAAAGATTTGAAAAGCATACTATCCCATCTCCTTCCTTCAATACAATCTGAGTTCATTCACTAATATACCCACCCCCAAAATTCCAAAATTAGCTAGAGAGCATCCAATTATTAGTTTCTCTTTGGACTAGACAGGCAAGCCAACTGTGCTTGTCATCAACTCTGAGTCCCCATTCACTCCCAATGCCTTCCTGAGAGGCAGAGAAAAGAGTTCCTCTCCTCCCTGCCCCAGAGTTCAGCCACTGTGGTACAGGAAGATTTAAGTTCAGATTCTACTTCAAACTTCATCAATTATTAAAAGCAAAAGCCAGGGATGGCAGCTCCAAGTTCAGCTTCTCTTCTTTCTAGACATCAATCACCCAGTATTGATGGAATACAGGTAGACGCCCATCCCAGGAAGAACTCTACCTACAGGAGGTTGGCCCTAGACAAGCATTCACTTCCCTTTACAGCCCTCCTGGGCTTTCAGCAACTGCTCAATAGGTACTTTTCATAATTCCCCCATTGTTGCTGGGCTATTTTTATTCTTCCCTTATAAATCAAAATGTGACGCACCATCCCGCTGTTAAATATCCTTATTCTGGAATACAATCATTGACTTTATTTATTTATTTATTTATTTATTTGGTAATCATGGATTGTTCTTCCATCTCAAAAT
Organism: Typhlomys cinereus; assembly: GCA_023101885.1. Lineage (NCBI taxonomy): Eukaryota > Metazoa > Chordata > Mammalia > Rodentia > Platacanthomyidae > Typhlomys > Typhlomys cinereus. The sequence goes on along the minus strand of JALPQD010000110.1, from coordinate 832,137 downwards.
AAAATCAAAATGACCTCATCATTAAATACCTTCTACAGAAAGGATGGAAGTAAATGACATCAGTATGTGGAGAATGTACAAAATCAGTCGCTAGGGAGACTAGGATAAACACAGGCCCAGGACACAGACATCCTGAGACACTGTTAATACCAGCTTGGGATCAGAATTGTCTGGTTCTGTGCAGGAAACCCATAGGCCAGGATTCCAGATGATTAAAAATTAATTGTTCAAGGCAAAAATACATTCTACGTCACATGATGACCTAACCATAATAATAGTAGTAAGTACACGCTAAATTCTCTGTCCCTATTACTACACTGTGTCCTCCCACAAATTCATGCCTGGAAATCCGTAATACCCAAGACCTCAGAGTGTGATTTTCTTTGGAGGCTAGGCCATTAATAAGATCATTTTAATGATGGTTAAGTGAGATTTAAACAGTAGAGTGATATCCTAATTCCGTACAACTGGAAGAAGAGGAGGTTAGGATAGACATACAGAGATCAGCTAGGTGTAGGTACATGGGGTCACCACGTGATGACATTAGAAGGAAACAGCCATCCTCAAGGCAAGGCAAGAGGTCTTGGAAGAAAACAATGAAGCTGCACCTTGATTTTTGTCTTCTTGCTCCCAAATGATGAGAAAATTAAGCTCCCTTTGAGTCTGTTGGTCTATGGTACTTTGCTCTGGCAACTCATGACCTTTCAACAATCTAACACAGGGGTTTATTTGGCTTGCAAATCTTTTTTTTGGTCAAGTGTAAGTGAAGCAAAGGCTTTGCCTGGCTCTCTGAATTGACCTCTGGATAGATTTGGGCCAGTCCTCTTTCCCTGCTGCTGCCTTTGTCCCTGAGTCTGAATAGACAAACATATAAGGCAAGTATTTTCAGAGAGCAATTATCCATCATTATTGTAGAACATTTAGGTCTGTGTAGATTCTAAACCCTTAGAAGTCCATTCTGCCAACCTGCTCACACTGCTCATTTTGCACCCGTTCTTGCTGTTTCCCTGTGAGGAAAATCCCAGCAGTGTTGGGAATTCATCTGTCACCTCTAACTATTCATATGATGTCTTAGGGTTGGGAAACCCCAAACTTGTTTGATAGAAACATTCTAAAGTTTGTATGTGTTCTTATGGGAGAACAGGGGAACTTCTATATCCTCCACTTATTTTTAAACTGTAAATGTTAAATTAACATTTTGGAAAATGGTTCTGACATGCAAAATAGCTGATGTAGTCTTACACAACAAGCCTGTTTTAAAGAGAAGAAAATGTATTTCCTCAGTAAGCCACTTAAAAAAGATCTTAGAATCATGGTGTTAGAGATCATGCAGCCTAATGCTTTTCTTTGCTTTTTTCCCTTATCAAAGTGGCAGATATGTTTGGGTGTTTTTGTTTGGTTGGGTTTTCCTTTTCTGTTGTGTTTTCAAAAACAACCTTTCATGAAGTGTGAGGCAGATAAGAGACACAAGCAAGCCTAGCTGCTCTGGTTGAACTGGGCATGGCAGGCTTTAAACTGCTCCTCTGGCCTCTTCTTGGGACCCTAAGACTTAATGGAAACCAGATGGAAGCCACATTTTAGCTCTATGATCTCACAGAAACCAAGACTCAGCTAGGGAACAATGGGCAAGGTTGAGCACTTGAGATCGGTGTAGCCAAATCTCCTGATGCGTGGCCTTTGCCTGCATCATCTTACAATTCATATTGACTTCCTTTTTCTGGTTGATAAGTTGAGTCTCAACACAGTTTCATGTTTAAGCAACTCTCAGAGCCTGTTTCAGAAGTTCAACTAGGTGTCAAGACCTATGTGTCCGCATCAGTTATATTAAGCAAATCCCAAAATACTTAAGCAGATCTCCAGGTACCAGACCAAAAGTCCTGGACTTAAGATTACTAGTTTTGAAAAAATATTCATACATTCTAACTGAGAGATTTTTCTAACGTTAGTGTACTTTGGGAGGATTTGCCACAAAGACAGATACCAAAAATGAGTCTGGGGTTTCAAGAATGACCACACAACCCAAAGCATATGGGCAAGGCAAAGTTTTACTTCTATAGAAAGGTGAGGATTCATGGTTCAGGCAAACTTGAACAGTGGGCAATCCATTGGTCTTTTATTCTAATGCCATGGCCCTGTGCCCTCATCTGATTAATCAGAACCTGGACTCACATTCTGATGTGGTTAACTGATCACAGACAGAATGATTCAGGTGTGAGAAGGGGAGAGGAGTGGTTACAGTTTCAATAGGACATTCCAGGAAGAAACTTGGCTACTGTGTTCAAGACAAAATAATCTTCCAATGTGATATTATTTTCACATTTTAGGACCTGTTGACTCCTGAAAGACTTCTTATCAAATGCTGCTGGTTTTAATATGGAGTCTCCTTATTTTCACTTTAGCCATTTGATAAAGGAGACAGTATTTCTCTCTGACATCTCTCACACAAATGCCAGATTCAAATGTAGTAGATCTGGGGTGTAATCTGGTATGTGCATGTGTTTGTGCTGTATGTGCAGGTATGCACATACATATGTTTTCAAATGGTCTCGTGAGGCAGCTCAGCCTGGCTTTGAACTCAAGATCCTCCAAGACTGGCCTCTCCAAGACTGTGATTACAAGCACATGCCACCAGATAGGAGTCTGCATTTTTACAACTATCCTAGATGACTCTATGACAATGCCTTTATTGTTCTTCACATGTAAAACTTTCTTTGAATGTACTAAAAGTGGTTTGAACTTCAAGAACTACAAGTTTTCCATCCTATCCAGGCACACCCAAGATTTAGAGTCTTCAGGGCCAGATAGGAATATCTCCCCCAAAACATACTGATAATCACCACAGTAACTGAATGACAGACAGAAGCAACGGGAACAAAAGTGAGCCAACAAACTCTATTTTTCTTCACTTGGCTTCTGCAGAAAATTAGCCAAGTAATAAAGGCATGCAGAATGGCACTGATGTGACTCCACGACCATCTCTTAAGGGACAACCCACCTGAACTTGAAGTGACGCAAGCTTCAAAGCACATGTGCTCAAACAGTCTGACGTCCATCCAAGGAGGTGGCTGAGAAGCCAAGTAAAGGTTAACGGAGTAAAGAAAAAAATCTGATTTTGCCCTGAGAAATTCCTGTACTGAGCTGTGCAAAAACCAGATGTTTTTACTGATAATTATTATGATGATAATTCATTTAACTAGGAATAAAATAGGGCATGATTGTTTACTGCTGCTTGTTTTCCCCAGACATGCAGAGAAATGAGAAGAAAGCTCTCAGAGGTTTTATTCTTGGCTAAATGGAATAATTTTCTCAATTAACCAGGAATCGGCATAGCAACAGCATCATTTGCCTTTACATTATACAGTTGTTGTAAATAGACTCCTTATATCTCCTTGCATGGAAAGTCAAGGTGGAGACAGGCTGCCAAGGAGTTTGGTTTCCATCTGAAAAGATACAGTCCTTGGAAACATCTTCACAGTGTCAGCTCAGGCATGAGGCTTCCAGATACTATTCTTGGTTCCTCCTCTACACAGAGCCCTTTCTAAGACCAAGGGATTGTGTTTGAATTGTGGTGAGGTAGACATTGCTTCCATAAGCATAAGGTTGGGCTTTACAGTGACATGAAGGAACACAGGGTACACATCCAAGAGGAGGTAGACGATGAGACTGCTTTTTATTAATGAGCTCTTGATGTCAGCCAATAGCTGATGATGGTCAGTGATCAGCATGATCACAGCAGGTCACACCCCATTAAGGGGTGATTCAACTCTCACGTGGTCAGGCTGCAGGGGAGTGAGACATAGTCACATGGAACACCCTCACATGCATCCCAGAAAAGAAAACTATTTGGCTTGTCAAATCGACATGAAATTAATCAGGAATTACATAACATAAGCCACACTGTACAGCATAAGTTGCAGTCACGTTTCTTCAGTAACAAGGCAGAAATTGCATTTTTTCTCTTTAAAAATAGTTTTTAGGAGAGAAACCATGAACACTTTTGCCAAATAAAATCTTTTCATCGTTATAAATAAAAATGCTTTTTCCTGCCAGTATCCCCCTGACGCCCTCTCTCATTCTCAGCTCTGCCGTCTTTCCTTCCCTGGCTTGCCATTTCTAAAGGAGGCTAATCAGAGACACCCTCCTTTCCCACGTGCCTAGACGTTGATGTTCAGGACCAAGGACAGTAGTCCCTGCGCTGACCCCAGCTGTTTCTCCAGCACTGTTCCTTTCCCCTCCCTGCTAATATTTTAGTTACATTACATGTTTGAACATAGAAATGCAGACCTCATGACTGAGAATAGAAACTAACATAGGGATGAATGTATAAGAGCATTCCTGCATTGTTCTTCCCAGTGAGATTCGTTTCCACATAGACCTCACACCCAAAGTCAGGGTTGGGATCAGAAAAAAGCAAGAGGCTTATTCACTAACCCCCTGAGTAGACTTAGATTAACAAAGGCAACTGCAGATTCAGGGAGTGGATGGCTGAGGACCTTGGTCAGATTCCCCACAGCCGTAACGACAGCCAAGAGCTTCCAGATTCTGTTCCTGCAGCTGGGTCAGCTCCACCCCACTGCACATGTCTGAGAACAATCCGGCAAGGCACAAAGACCCAACAAGCAACCCATCTGTCCACATCTGGGCCACAGGCATCTCAGAGGCGGATGGTCAACTGTCAGGAAGCCCTAAGTAGAAGGAATGGGTCTTTTTATTTTTCTGCACCTTCTGGAGTAAGGTCAGAGCACAGACATTGCCTAGAATAATCTAGCTCTTGCAAGATAGAACAGAAGGTACAGAGGATATAAATACCCTACAATTCTGTTAAATGCCCTTATTTATAGAAACGAAAGTTAAGAAACCAAGATTAATTGCTGCAATATGAAGAAAGTGGGAACTAACGAAAAATGAGCATTTTAATATGTCATGGGTCGGAACTCCCTTTGAAGGTGCCCTTTGCAAAGAGAAGGGTTACAGCACAAAGGAATTATTCTTTTCATGATTTAATCAAATCTCTCTCTCTCTCTCTCTCTCTCTCTCTCTCTCTCTGGCACACACACACACACACACACACACCTATATCTCTCAGTATTCTAAATTAGATATGCTGACCAGTAAGCCCTGGGGTCCCTCTTGTTTGTAGTTCCCCAAGACTACCTGCCAACACACCTGGCTTTTTCTTTCTAATATATTTTTATTTATTTATTTAGTGTGTGTGTGTGTGTGTATCAGAGGGCACTGTGTCCCTGTGGAGGACCAAAGGTGACTTTGGGAAATCATCCTGGATTGCTTCTACCTCTTTCCTTCTTGGGTCTGGGATTTCCCAGCTCCTTCCATCAGGGCCAGAAGTGCAGGCTGCCTCCTTTTCTGCCTGGTTTTTTGTTTTTTTTTACTTGGGACTTGGGAACCAAATTCAGGACCTTCTGCTTGCAAGACAGAATCTTAACCCCTTAATCTCCCCAGCCTACACCTGACTTTTTCAAGTTTGGGGCTCAAACTCAGGTGCCCATGCTTCTATGGCTGTGCTATCTACCCAGCCCTGTTATCTCCAATGCGAAATGAAAGATGAATTTCAAGTGCATCAGGGGTCTGCACCAAACTTGCAATGGCACCGGCTGCCAAAGATCATGGTCCAAGTCTCCTCAGAGTGAAACAAAGACCACTGGCAAGTCACCATTTCTCAGTAGCACAGAGGGGAAATCCTCCAGAAGGAACCTAGTGGCCCTGGTAGGAACCTGTCCTGACTGCCCAAGGTAATGAAGCCCCACAAACTCTGTCATCCCACTCTTCCAGCAAGAACTCACTGAGCATTTATGCACCAGACCATCAACGGAGCACCCAGATCATATGTAGATAAATAAGGAGTCAGACTCAAACACTTGCATGCTACTGTCTTTTGACTATTATTTTAATGAAGAAATATTAACTTGACTAACAGAACTCAAGCAAGACCCATGACACTGCAAATAAAGATGGACCTGCTATATTTTGGCACTGCCAATTTCTCCTCTGTGAGTCCTAATCACTGAACTTCTCTATAATCTCAGGCAACTTGATTCAATGTCCCCGGAGTCTGCTCTATTGGGTGAAATAAAATCATTTGCTTTCTTGACCTTAGAAACTTTGACTCTTAACTGCCAAACAGAAAGCATCCTCTTGTCTTTGGGGGCCCATGCTTCCAAATTGCTCATATGTCCTGGTGTTCCCTGTTTCTGTCATTCTTCCCTGAGATGATCACCCTCCAACTTAGTGAGATGTCCCACCACCTGCTGGGGATGAGGAGAAGCTGTCAGGTTTTTTTGTTTGTTTGTTTGTTTGTTTGTTTGTTTGTTTTTGTGGGTTTTTTTTTTTTTTGCTTTTTCCACGTCATATTAACTTGTCCAGGACTTGAAGGAAACATGATGGGTCAGGAAAGTATGTGCCTTGGGGTGGGACAGAACCATCTCTGGTACTTGAGTGAAACCTCTTCTGTGTCTGCCCTTACCAAAGCCTCCATACTGAAGACAAATGAAATTGGAGTCATGCACACTATATCTAGGGTGCCTTCTTGTCTGGTAAGCAATGTTACCATGCCCCCAGGTGCTTAGTGCATGAGGACCACTGGATTTCAACATTGTCGTGGATTTTGGTCATCCCCAAGGAAGAGTCCCTTGACATCCCCTTGGATTTGCTCTGAGTGACTTCTCTCGGGCTATGCCTTAGGAACTGTCTTCTAGGAATGGGATGAATGAAGACCCAATCATACCTACTTTTCCCTTCCAAAGGAAGAATGTCCCCCTTGGGTGGCTTGAGACATGATTCATGTGTTTATTTACAGAGGAAAGACTGCTTCAGATGGCCAGTCCATTCCTCTTAGAGGCATAGAGCTAATTTCAGACACTTGAAAAGTGTTGTAACTATATACACAATATATAAAAGCTTAAAAAGGAGGCCAGGAGCCCAAACCCATGCCTCTAACCAAATGTGCAGACACAGATTGGAGAGGCACGGAGGCATAAAAATGACTTTACACTCAGATGAGCCTCTTCTGCCCATTCTCCAAATCCACCTCCTTAAAGCCCCATAAGTTCCCTGTGGGCCTTCACCTTTGCCCTCTGACCTTACAGATCACCAAGCTCTCTTCCCACAGAGACAGATAAATCTGCAACCTAGGAGAAACGATTTTCAGCTATGCCAACTAAGCTCTCGGTTAGGTGGGACCTCCTCCTGATCCTAGAGGGAATTAAATAAAGACCCACAGAAAAAAATTAAAATCCTGCATGGCAGTTGTGGGGACTGAAATGAACCAGCCTATTACGTGGCACCTCTCTGACAGTGAGGGTTAATTTATCACGGAATCCAATCACTTCTTATAAAACCAGTGCAGGTTTCATTTAGTTTGATGAGGTATATTGCAAGATTTCAGAAAATCAATTTTACTGAGAGCCATATTAAGCCCCAGGGAATATAACACTACATGTACCTCACATAAGTTTTTGTTATTTCTCAGAGGATCACTGGGGAAATTATATACTTAGCCCCACAAAGGGTAATGGTTACCTTCATTGTCTTGGGCAACTCCCACCCTGCTTACCTCTATGAAATAGCAAATAAAAAAAAAATAGTGCTCCAAATAAGTGCCTCTCTGAGCTCTCCAGAGCCCAAAGCATGATAAGAGTAAGCAAAAAGTGATTGGGTTCTCCAAAGAACTTAACCCTTCACAGTGTAGGATATGACTAACTCATGCTAAAACGCACAGGCAGTCCGGATAGTGCCGAATATTTTAACTGTAGCCATACTCTGATTAAGTGCCCTACTTTGCGTTCTCAAGAGAAGTATTTGTAAAAAGAGCCACAGTTGGCTCAAAATTGCTTTCAGCTGATCTGCCAGGTTAATATTTCCACAGACATACGTTTCTTAGTGAGGAGACTTCTCCACTGTGGCTAAGGAACATTCTTATCTATACTCATCTGGTCTCTTGGAGACTTTTGTATGCAAAGCAATAAACAAGCTAGCTTTTATGGGGCCCCCAACTTGAAGCTGATGGTAGGGACTGAATACCGTAGCCAACTTTTGAAATAGCGTCTTTCTACCCAGACTAACTCAAAGTAACCTCAGAGGGTGTGGAGGGGTGTAGCAGGTGAGGAGTGGCCTGGTGCTACAATTTTACTGTATCCCCCAAATCTCAGGTCTGCAGGTGTTTATCCTTGTCCTAGTGCTATGCTGTCCATGGCGGTGGCAACTATCTCTAAGCAGCCATTTAGATTGAGATAGCTTAAAGGTAAGTGAAATTAAGGTTCCAGTTCTGCAGGTGTACTAGTCACTATTCAAGGTGTACATGGAGGGAGTAACCATTGTACTGGACAGGTATAGAGAATTTCCACCATTATATTCTACTGGACATATAGTTATGCTGCAGTTCAAATCACTATTCAGGTTTAGAGACATGAAAAACACTACTTGACTACACAAGCCTGAAAATTTAAATCAGGCTGAAGTTGTTCCCATCAAATTCTGCATCTTCTTCACCAACATGAACTGGGCCATACTTGAGCTCTCGCTAGAACTTGCCTCAGAGAAAGCTCAGAACTAACTTTGGAGGTTAAGAAATGAGAATGAAGAATGTAAGATAAAACTGATATTTGGGAAACCACAAAAGAAGTTTTTCTTCGGTTGAATGGATGCCTTGCATTAAGAACAAAGTTCCCACTATTAAAAGTTGAATTATAGACTTGCTATGTTAGCCTTCTGATACTATAAGCAAATACCTAAGGTAAATCAATTACAAAGCCAAAAGGAACTAGGGATAAAGCTTAACTTAGAACATGCACTGAACACTGCACGGCCCAGATTTCCAACATAGCAATCCCCCAACATACATACCAGATTTATTTGGGCTCACAATTTCAAAAGTTTTGGCTACCTGATTGGTTAGTCCAGTTTCTTTTAAGCATATGGCAAGGCAGCACATCATTATGGGAGACTGTGGCAAGTAAAGCTGTTTACTTCTTGGCCAGTCACGTGAGTGAGGAATGAGCACACCAGGATTTTGCTATCTCTTGAGGGCCTGTCTACAATGGCTAGAAGACCTCTCCAGTTGAGTTTTCATCATTGCTAAATAGCACCAAGCCAGGGACTTAGCCTTTAGTGTGGGAGACATTTTAAATTTAGATATAAATTCACATATTGAGGTCCTAATTCCCTGGACTCCAGACTATAATAATCAAGTCAAATGAGGCCATTAAGGTGAGGCTATGATTGTTACTACTACAAGAAGAGGCAAATCAAGATACAGGTGCATGCACCAAGCATTGGCTGTGCAGACACGAGGAGACACAACTATCTGCAAGCCAAAGAGAAAGGCCCTCCAAAGAAACCAATCTTGCAGACATCAAGATCTTGGATTTCCAACCTCCAGAGTTAGAAGATACATTTCCCTGGCTTAAGCCTATAGTACTTCCTAACCCCAAAAACCAATATTTTCACAATGCAGATTTTTTTAAGGATCAAATAGGAAGCCTATGAGACCAGACTCAGGCTGTCAAGATTCTGTCAAATCGAGCTGGAGAACTCCAGAGTTTATATCTCTGTCCTCACAGTTTCTACCTCAAGCATCATGAAGCAGCTGTCTTCATACCAGATCACTGTTCTGTGCCTTTGCCGGCAGGGAGACCTGGGCTCTGAAGCCACTCACAGAGTCAGTGGGACAACTGGGGCGTCAGAAAGTGACAGACAAATTACCCGCAAGGAAGGGAAGAACATCTCAGGAAAGTATTTAAAAAATCATTTTGCCTCCTCTGATACTGTGCTATGACATCCATTACTGGTTTTTATATGTCAACTCTAAATTAAATCTGTTTGTTTGTTTACACACTCGGGGTAGAGTTATACACAGATGACATACAGATTTAGCAGCTGCTCATGGGGTTGAGTCAGGCTGTTTTAAGAAAAATGAATTGATACTACATGCAATCTACCATATTTACAATGTGTCATGCAACAACCCAGTCAATGTGATACAAACTGTATGTGTGTGTGTGTGAGAGAGAGAGAGAGAGAGAGAAAGAGAATAGAAATCAAACCTAGGACCTCATAGATGTGAACCAAGCACCCTATCATTGAACATCACCCAACCCTCTTTTAACTTTTCTTTTGAAACTGTCTCATTAAGTTGCCCAAGATGGGCTATAACTCACTCCATAGCTTTGAACTAAAATCATCCTGCTTCAGCTTCCTGAGTAGTTAGCATTGTAGTCATGTGCCACCAGGCCCAAATATGATGCAAACTTCAAAACAAAGTAGTGCTCTTGCTATACTCATAACACTGCTTGAGAATGTTCCTGAAGGAACTACGTGATAGGCACTACCAAATAAAATTTGAATATCTAGTTGAAATCATTCTCCATTTAGTTGTCTTCGTATCTTAACTTTCATCTGTAATAGAAATTTCAACCTTCATCTTTTGCCCCCTGATTTTCTGGCAGCATGATGATATCCTGTTCTGGAACCCACAGGTAAGAACAAAGGCAGAGGTGAAAACTACTGAGCCAGCTTTCTCCCCTGGGTCACCTGCCGTCTTTTCCACATTCCTAGCCCATCCAGAGTTAGAAAAACATGCGCTTGCTTACTGTCTTGATTTGAAATATGAATTGTCCCACACAGGCTCATGTGTTTGACTCTTTAGTTGTTAAGGAAGATCATGACACCTTTAAGAGGTGGAGCAAGACGGTCACAAGAAGTGGGCCTTGAGGTTGATTAGCCCCACCCTGCTTCTAGGAGAAGTCATCTCTTGCAGTTTTGCAGTTTTCAGCCTCATTGATGGACATGATTTAAGCTGCCTCCTGTTTCTTCCAGACAGCCATGCCTTTTCCAACATGAAGGACTATATCTCGCCTCTGGAGCCATAAGCTGAATAAATCTCCTTTTCTCCCTTTAGCTTGCTTGAGTTTGAGTGTTGTCCCACAACAACAGAGAAGAGTAACTGGTATACTTGCCCACCCAATACTTGGGAAAATCACAGAGCATTCGTAAGAGATCCACGACACAGGTCTATATCCTCCCCCCCTACACACATACAAACACACTCACTGTGGAATGTTGACATAGTATTCCATGACTCCAATTTGTACATATATTTAGTGGACCCTTTATGTTCCAGGGCTGCAATGGGTCAAATCCAGGATTAATGCTCCACTAACACAGGTTGATCACAAGGTGGCCAGTCACCTTGGAGCTGACATGGCATTTACTCATTCAACAGAGGTATTTTATATTGTCAGACTCCATCAGATGTCCCTCCTTGTGCACATGGATGCTGGAATGGAAGTCCAGGCTGTGTCCCACAAGACTCAGGCTTCTTTTTTCATCAGTCTTGACTGTGCTCCTGAAACCCAGAATGCCTAGGACGCTGAGGAAAGATGTCCTACACTGCCCCTGACCCTCACAGCCTGGTAAAAAGGCTGTTCACCAACAGAGATACTGGTAAACGTTTTTATGGCAACCCTGGTCAAGAATGGTTCTGGTTACTTATAGGGAAGTCCTAGGAGTTAGAGGAGAATGAGGCACATATAAATAACACCATTGACTCACAAAAGAGATGCTGGCTCTGGACATCGATTGTTAAGCTAATCTTTCTGCATTTTATTTTCTGTTCTCTGCATCATTTAGGTTATTTTAAAAAAAATACAGAATATTGTTCCCCAAAGACTCCTATAGAAAGTAGTCACAAACTGTCAGAACAGATAAAACAGAGATTATTGCTTTCTTTAAGGTCTATTGCCTGATTTCCCTTAGGGCCGCTGCTGTGGACAGTGAGGATCTTCCTAGAAGTCAGGCATGTGTTAATTTGCAGGATTATGTTAACTAACTGTCCACCACTCCATCCCAGCTTTAGTATAACCTAAATTAATTCAATAGGAATAGGTGGTTTAACTTGCACATTATTCACATTTTCTAATAACCAAGTGATTTGGGTTATGGTAGGCATTCCCTCTCAGGAACAAAGTCAAGGATGCTTGCTCAGAATTCCATCAAGGAAAACCCATGCCTTGTGTTTCCTCCATCCAAACACTAATCCTGTGTCACTTGTAGCTTTTCATACTGGGACCATCTGGTTAGGATTCATGGGAAGCTTCCCCTTGCTCTGTTCCTTAGAATCAGCCCTGACCAGGAGTGTAATCACCATCCCGTATCCAATTCATCTTTGCCTCAAACGTGACCTAACTGTACTTGTCTATATAAGAAACTTGCTTCCAATGAGCCAAGACCCAAGGTCCTGGAGTCTAGTATTAGAATATGGTTTCTGCCTGCATCCAATTTGCCTTGGATTCTTTCCATTAAACTTGTCACTTTGCTTTCTGAAATAGTACCTAGTACTTTAACCCTGCCCACCCCTTTCTGAGGCTGAGTTCCCATCATCAACTTGGTGCAGAGGCTGAGCTCTAGCTATTGGATAACCCTAAAAATGGTCTGCCTGCCTGGCATGGTATTTACACTGCTGAAGTTTGCTCAACTGTCAAGTGCAAAGCCAATAGCGGAAAGAGCTAGGGTTTATTTCTCTGAGGCAGGGATTTGCAGAAGTAGTGGAAACTGACTCAGAACAGTTCAGTGTTCTAGCCAAAGTCACTCCACAGGTAGTGTGGAGCTGGGATCTGACCACGGGCCCATCTGGATTCCAGATTTACCCTCACAACCATACTGGTGCTTCTGTGACTCCCATAGCAACTGTTACACCTTCCATCCAGCCCAGTGCCACTTCTTGACCCTCAAGGCATGGAGAATTGGCATGGTCAGCTAGGCTTGGAGGGATGAGAAGGAACAAGATAGGACACTTCTGCAATGTGATGGTTAGTCTCATTGTCAACTTGATACAACTAGAATTTTCTATAGGAAGGATCCCTGGAAACACCTTTAGAAGACTGTCTAGATAAGGGTAATTGAGGAAGGAAGATTTCTCCACCGTGGGTGGTACCATTCCGTGGGTGGAAGGGAGCTGTATAAGAAAATAGCAAGCACTGGTGAGTATGCATGCATGCATATATCTGTTGTGTTCTGCTCTTGACGTGACCCTTGGCTCTTGCTGCCGGGACTTCCTTGCCATGATGGACAGAACCCTGAATTGTGCACCTTTTTCACTTATATTTGCTTCCTGTCAGGTACTCTGCCACAGCAATGAGATAAGTAACTGGAGCCACACATGACTGCGACTATGGAGAACATAGAGGCAGATAAGATACTAAAGCCAGAAAGGAAACGAGGGGGGTTACCTGGGTGCCAAAGCCAGAGAAGCATGCTCATTGGACACAGTATCTTGGAGCATTTCTCTATCCTTACACTCAAGACTATATATTTTTAAAAATGAGTTCTATAATCATCCCCTTGGTCATATAGTCATGACCCCAGCTCTGAAATATCCTTTAAGTTGGAGGATCTAGTTGCCTGATGCCTTCCTTTCTCCTTTCCTCTATCTGTTCCATTCCCCTCATGCAAGGGCACAGTAAAAAGCAGTCATCTATGAACCAGAAACTGGCAAATCTATCACACTTTGATCCTGGACATTCCAGGTTCTGAACTGCAATTAAATTACTACCTGTTGCTTAAGGCACCTGATCTGTGGCACTTTGCTATAGGAGTCCGAGCAGACTGATACAGGAGTAGGCAAAAGGAAGAGAGCAAGTAATCATCACTCATTCATGTGCTCAGTGTACCCACGAGAAGACAAACATCCAGTTTTTCCCAGTTCATAAATTACCTCTTTAGGGAAAGACCTGACACGGCTAGCATCATTAGTAGTCACCTTTCCTGGGTGACCTGAGAGATCCACCTGCCACTTATGTCTCTTCTACCACAGCGCCAGGACCACCTCCCCACTTAGCTGACTACAAAATCTTTTCCATTGAGCTGGCTAAAAGGTTTAAAGAAAGGAGATGCCCTCCCCCTCCCCCAGATGGGCAAGCCTCTTCGTGTTATAGGAGCCCTTTGACTGTAAGGACGATTCTGTCGTAATCAAATGAGATGGGAGCTGGTTGGCTGGCATCTTGACAAGGTGTCATGTTTGAAACGTGAGTTGTCGCCCACAGACATGTGTTTGAATCCTTAGTAGCTGTTTGGGAAGGTCATGGCAACTTTGGCAGGTGGAGCCTTGCTGGAGGAAGGCAGTCACAGGGGATGGGCCTTGAGGTTGGTTAGCCCTTCCCAGCTTTAGATAGTCTGCTCTTGAGTTTGCAGTTTTGCAGCTCTGAGACTCCTCGAAGGACATGATTTAGGCCACCTCCAACTTCTGCCAGAAGCCATGACTTTTCTTTCATATAGGACTATAGCTCCCCTCTGGAACCATAAGCTGAATAAATCTCTTTTCTCCCTTAAGTTGCTGACTTTGAGTGGTGTCTCACAGCAACAGAGGAGAGTAACTGCTACATAAGGTCACCAAGGTCTTCAGATCTTAGGTTTTAGGAGCTCAAGTCTGTGAGCTCACTGAAGTTCTGGGTGATTGGTTCAGACTAATCAAACTCATGAGATGCTGGCAGCTGCTGAGAATTTTTTTTTTCTAAAGCGGAAAGTATTTTCTGAAAAACCAAATTACTGACTCCAGGCAAGGTCATGGAGCAGGGCATGGGAAGATTTTTAATGGCTGGTGTCATCGAACTAGAACATTTCTTAGCCTGCTGAGTGGCACCTAGGCAAAAGGCTGGAAGATCCCCGGAGCTGGTCAAACCTCCCACCCGTCTCGACAGGGACCAGAAACCAATGATAACTCTCCAACACAGCTTTCATTTTCTTTATAATGTTTAATGTCCCAAACAGAATCTCTAATCAATTCTATCACAAATATGATACATGATTACTGTTTACCTAGATTATATTGTATTTAGACCAGATCTTTGAGGTAAGTGGGAGGGGCTTCTCTAAGTTTATCTGAAGTCCATTTCACATTGTCTCTGAAGCAGATGACTTATCATATCTACAGGAGAGCTTGGGGACTTTAGCTTCGGAGAGTGACATTTCCTAACCTTGTCTCCCTTCTATCCTCCCTTCTATCCTCACAGAGTTGAAACAATGAAAAGCTTAATGAGAGGAGTGACCAGAAAGGAAGCAGTGGGTTGAGTTAGCTGGAATTGAAAGAGATTGATGCTGTTTCCTCTCATTGCAGCTTGGAACTGGGATCTAGAGTCTCTCATTAGTCAAGATTGAGACTCGCTGCTGATGGATCCTGCAACGGCACTTGGGCATGTCCATTGCCCACCTTGGCAACCATTTTTTACCTTGGTAGAGAGGAGACCAAAGCAGATACACAGAGATGGAGGGTGGAGTAGGAAACTCTGCCCGTTATTTTCAGGTATCAGCTTACCAGTTAAGAACTAAGCCTTCAGACACTCATATGAAGAATTATTTAGCTAAAGTAAATCTTTGAGCAAACTTACAGATTACCTAATTGATGTGGGAAGGCCCAGCCCACTGTATGTTGTACTATTCCCTGGGCGGATAGATAAGACAGATAACTGGTAGGACTGTGGCAGACTGGCAAGCCAGAGGGGTTGCTTTGTCCTTGCCCTTCTCTTAGCTTTTGACATTGGATTTAGTGTGGTTGGTTCCTTCTCTTCTTCCATGATGGACTTTTAATAAAATCTCGTTGGTCCCCTAAATTGTTTGGGTCATGTATTCATTACAGCAATAGAATATGAAGCTAAGATAAACCGTGTCCATTCCTCATAGCCAGCCACCTCCCCAGTGCAGCCAGCAAATGATCCTTGGGTGAGAGAAAAGTAGTGACTTCTTTGGATTTCTGGTTTCAGGGTCACATAGGCCCTCTTAGGCTTCCCCCTCACAGAGACCATGAAATTAACTATCTATCTATCTATCTATCCATCCATCCACATGTATACTTATTTTCTCTTTTTTTTCAGACTAATAGATTACTTTCTTCAGCAGTGAAGTGACTTTAGTCAACACATCTTAGAATCTATGAAGCCAGTTCTGTTAATGAAGCAGAAGATGTCAGATTGGTTAGTTGTTAGTTGACACCTTAAATCAGCATATGCTACAGGTAAAGTGATATAAAGAAAGGAAAGTATAAGGATGAGGCAGCAATCAGAGAAGATGATATGATATGAAAATTGTGGGAAATGACTTGAATTACTCAACTTCAACTTACATGATTCTTAACTTGCCTGGATACCAGTCAGATCCCTCAGTCAATGAGCATCATTAAGAGAACTGAAAGCGCCCTATTTGACCCCAATGTCTGGCAGTTCCAGAAAAGGGAGGCATGTTGAAGCCTGAGTTCTGCAGATGGACCCTCAGCATGGATTGCATTCCCGGGGTATTTGCTCAGCAACCATTGTGCCATCTCTGTGGAGCTTGCTTACAGAGATGTTAAACGGCAGTATTTTTGCCACCTCTGTATTGAATATGAGCCAAAACGATTTCGTTCTCACTGCAGTCATCCTTCCCCCTAAAAGCCTGTCTATTCTTTGAAAGTTTAAACAGATTGAAGGATTTTTGCTCTACCCTAGCTCGGAGAAAAACTCAATATTTGTTATGCTCAGATCTTAATGCCTGCTCGTGGTGATTTTAATGCTGCTTTTTGAAACTACTGAGGTATTTTAATAATACAACATTCTTCTGGTATTGTTGAAACATGACATTATTCAATGCATCCAAGTGTGGTACATTTTTCTCTGCCTTTACAGTGCATTATAACTGTATGCCCTTTGTAGAGGTATAATTGGGAAAACCATTTTTCTAGCAGACCATTGAGGGTACTGTACTACAAATTTGAGATGATGTGCCACTCTGCCCGTGCAACATATTAAAGGGCTGAGAGCCTTTTTCAGGGGTAAACACTGTTTTAGCTCAGTAACCCCAGTGGGACCTACACCTCCCATCTTGCCTACCTCAATCAACCTCATTTTACCTCCAGAGTCTGACTCCAGAGTCCAGCCTCTGGTTTCCCAGATGCATTGCTACATATAAACCCTGGTTCAATGATAGAATCACATTCTTCTTGAAGATTCTTGGTCCTTGGAGTTGGATTTTTTTTCTGGGCCAATATTAGAGTTGCCTGCATGTTGTCAATAAATTCATGATCAAAGAGCTTAAGAGAACAAAAGGGTTATATTATTTCTTATGATTCACAGTTATAGTTCTTAGTTGAACTTGGCAGGAAAGCTCATACCAACACCAGGAGCCAAGGGAATTGGCCACACTATAGCCACAGGGAGTGCTGACAGAGGGGCAAACCTCTCTTGATGGATAGCAAATCTTCCAAAGTATGCTAAAGAATGTCAACTTACTGAATCAGCTTCCCCCATCCTGTCCGTCTGTTCAGGGAATGGTTCCACCCTCTATGAGCTGGACCCTCCCACATCTATTAAACTCCTGTGGAGTTAGGTTTCCTAATTCTTCACAGGTGCCCAAAGTTCAGCCTTCAATTGTTAAATTGACACCTATATATCTAACTAACACAGTCAAGATGAGTTTGCCCCTACATGCAATTGGATTTTGGTTTCTTTACAGAAACTCACATACCAGTGGTCAATAGATCACCTCTGACCCGTAATTTAATTTATTTTTTATTAAAAAGTTTAAACACTAATTTCAATGTACTTGTAAAAAAGTTTTAGGCCCAGAATGAATATGGGCTGAAAATACAGTTTCTATACACCTATCCCACCTCCTATACAGCTATCCCCGTTAGCAACATCTCCCTCCAGAATGATTTGACTGAAACCTACACCAACACATTGCCATCCCTCAAGTTCACAGTTTATACTGGAGCATTATACATCATATGGACATGGATAAACCTAGAATGTATTCTATCAGTCTACCACTATCCTATTATAGATCATAGTTTCACTGCCCAAATAATGTTATGCATTCCTCTTTTTTATTTTAAAGATCAAATATAATAGATTGTCCTAATTTAAAATTAAGCTTCCATGTGAAATTGCAGATTGTTTTGGCAATCCTAAGTCTTGACTGTGTGATGGTGCTCGGTCAAGGCTGCTCCCATTAGTGAACACATATCTATCTGTTCCAGGTCACCACAGACCCCTCTGCTCCCTACTACAGGTCACCTCCTGAAACCTTTTGTGGGTTAGCATGCCTGTCAATGGATGTTGAGATCATGACCTCTTCCCACCCCACTCAACCCCACCCACCCCATCCCCTGCAACTTCACCACTGTGGCAGGAAAGCATCCTCCCTGACAAAGTCCCTGCTCTCTGGGTGTACCCCATAGAGGATCCTCAATCTTTGAGTGAAACGCAGACCTGTATACACAATAGTGTTTCTCTTTCTCATTCATGGCAAAGGAATTTTACAGAGATCATTAAGGTTCGAAACTGGCTAATGTTGAGGTAATTAAAAGGGACATTCTTCCCCAGGGGAGACTGACATAAGCAAGGCGTTGCTGGAAGAGACAAAAGTGGCAGCAGGTGCTCTCTTGCTAAGACAAGGCTGTGTGCTAGGACTTCAGGGTAACTCTACGAGAGTGACCCCAGATTGAAATCCAATCCAACCTTCAAATGGTGCTCAGCTTGTTCTCACTGCTGTAACAATGAAACTTCATCGAAGAACAAAATTCTAGCAGACCAAGCTGTGAAGATCAAACTGACTATTACTGGTACCCCATGAATGAGGTAAGGGCATGTCGGCAAGTGGAGCTTGGAAGGGTGGAATGGGCAAAGAGTAAGAACAAGGGACAGAAATTAGATTGATCAATTTATCTTGTCTCCTGAGTTAAAGCATGACACGCCAGTTACCATGTTGACTCAGGTTGAATGAGCTGCTTTTGCTTAGTTGCGATTAATTTGTGTTTGGAAAACTTCTGGTTGGGGATTTTCCTGTGTTTTAAATTTTAGCTTGACTTCTATCTGTAAGTTAACGTGAATGACTCCATGATGGTTGGTCTGAACTGATGAAGCTGAGTGTAGGAACTCAGTCCAAAGACCATGGGCTTCCTATGAACTTTATGGGACAACTTACATTGGGTAATTTATGAATGGAAAACATGGTTTGCTCTGGGGGCTGGAGAGGTGGCTCAGGAGTTAAGTTTCTGCCTTGCAGGCAGAAAGTCCTGAGTTCAGATCCTAGACCCCACGTATAGATGCCGGGCAGAAACAGGAGCGGCTTGCGTTTCTGGTCCTGGTAGGGCAGAGCCTGTGAATCCCAGGGCAGAGTAAACAAGGAGGAGGTGGAGACATCCATGGTGGTTCCCGAATTCATCCATAGTTCTGCACATGCACACACATACATACACATGTGCACACACGCATACACGCACAATTGAATAAATAATAAAAAAAAATGGTTTGCTCTGGAGGCTATAGAGTCTAAGATCCAGAGAGTCAACATCTGCTGAGGGCCCATTCTGTGCTTCAGAGATGATGCCTTCTGTGTGAAAGGGACCAGCAAGCTTCCTGGAGCCTTTTTATACATACAACCTCATTCACAAGGCCAGAGCCTTCGCGATCTAATCTCTGCCCCAAACCTCCCCATCTTAAAACTGCCATATTGGGATTAAATTTCAATTTATCAGTCTGGGCAGACAAAAAATTCAGGCCTTGGGGTATAGGATCTCAGTCCTAGCCAGTATCTTGACCCCAACCTGTACCTTGATCCTCAGTCCATGCTTTGACCTCAGTCTGGAGAGGCCTAAGCAAAGGACTCAGTCCTGTATGGTGTCCTGAATTCTTGACCACATACACACACACACACACAAAACGCGCGTGCGCACACACATGCACACACACATACACACACAATAATAATAATACATCTGCTATTGTAAACTACTAAGTTTTCAGCAGATAGCAATAGAAAAAGATGCAATAGCTTATCTGTTTGCTAATGTAGCACTATGTGTGTTGAACTAGAACCTAGGAGTTCCTTCCCTGAGGCCAGCAAAGAATTGTTTTCCCCTGGGCAGAGATAAGAATTGAGTTGCAGAGAAAGCAGAAATTTGAAAGCTTTATTTTTGAGCAAGCATCAAAGCCCCCTTTAAGGGAAAAAGGCACCCTTGAGGGATGGTAGTGTCCTGTTTTTATCTCCTGTCAGGGACCACCCCCCTCCTTAAGATTATGTTTTGTACCTATGACCCTGAATGGACTGAGGCAACTGAGCTGCAAGAGACTGCGGAGCTTGGGCAACGTCACTTCTTAGCCACTGACTACTGAGGTACTAAAATTGAAAGGAAAGCAGGCCTGACCACAAGCAAGAGAAAAAAGAACTTAAAGAAGACCCTAAGTCCTGAGTCCAGACCCTTCCACTTTCCCTCAGCTGCAAAGTATCCCCCACTGTCTGTTCTTCCATCATTTAAATTCATCCTTACACCCATACTATCCCTGTACCCCCAAACCAAAATCATGGGATCTGCTTTCACCTGAAACCAAAACACACAGGGCAGAGAATTCTAACTACCAAGATGGTAGTGTTAAAAGGGAGGGGCTTTGGGAGGTAAGTCGCAAGGGTGGAGCCCTGACAAATAGATTAGAGCCCTTCATAAAAGAGGTCCAGGGAGACTGTTTACACTTTCTACCAGGTGAGGACCCAGCCATTTGAGGAAGGGGACCCCTACCAGAGACACTCAGTCTGCTGGTGCTCTGATCTTGGACTTGTCAGTTTCAAGCATGAAGAAATAAATCTGCTGTTTATAAGTCCCAGGATTCTGTTATGGTAGCCTGAACTAGAACATGTAACTGCCTCTAAAGAACAGACTCAAAGATCTCAAAGAAAGCTTGGGGAATGTATGAGCAGCTTGATCTGTGTGAGAATCTTGTAGTACCAACATGGTATAATGTTAGACATCACGTGGTCCAAGTCCACTCCCATTTGCTGATGAGGAACCTGAGGCTTAGAAAATTTAAAAGCCTCATGCAAGTCCCCGCCCCCTCAATGACTCATAGTTCTCCATAGCTTTATGGATTCTTGATTCATGAAGGGAACTGTCACATTTAGCAGGGGATACACAGAAGGGAGGCTTAAGGGGGTTGATTAATGAAGGTTGCCCTGTGCCTGAGGAATGGATACATAACCCAGGGAGACTGCACTAGGTCCAAGTGGTTGTGATAAATTCATCACAAATGCCAGGCTTGGAATGTGGGTCAGTGGTAGACTGCCTGCTTAGCATGGGCAAGGCACCAACCCTGAAGGGGGGAGGAGACTCTCAAAACAAGCATGTACCTCCAGAGCAGCATTAAGAGCAGTGAAGCTATGGGACGCAGACTTTCGGAATGCTGCACTCAGGAGCTTCTGGCCTTTTCAGTGGCGAGCAGTCCAGAGTCCCCATGTGCTTCCCTCTCACCACTTTGCTGAAGACTGGCACCCTCAGCTATGCCCATCGCGAGCTCTCTCCACTCCCCCACAGTACCCAGAAGCCACGCCCATCGTTCTGATCTGTTGTTCTGCCAGGACAATGAAGAGAGCGTCTGCAGTCAGATGGGCTGTGGCCAGCAGTTTGAGACACAGATGTAGGTGGAGATGTGGGTTTTACCTGAAAGGAGATTAGCAAGAAGCCTGCAAAGGCCACTACAAGTGTCACCAGCCAGTGGAGGTCGCTGCCTGTGGGCACCCAGCCCGACCCGTGGATGGCTCGAGAGCTTCTCTCCACTGTCTCCTGCACCCACTTCTGTTTTACCTTCAAAATATTCCATCTCCTGCTCAGGAAAACACTTCCACTGAGCGCCTGGCTTCAGGCAAAGCTACGCCCTAACTAGAAGACAGCTGCCTCCTCTATTATTAAACATCTCCCGGGATAGTGGCTCTAAGGCTTCTTTGGCCACCTCTGCCCTCTGCTGCCCCCACAGGCCAGCTGTCCCTCCCCTTTCCCCATCTCCTGTCATGATTTCACCACTTGTGACCAGCCCCACTCCAGCCTTGTGACTATCTCCTTCACCATCCCTGGGAGCAAAGGGCAGCATAGCTGGGCCCATTCTGTCCCTGACTGACTCTGCAAGTTCCCTGACTGTGTGGACTAGGGGTCACCAGAGTCCCCGCAGATGGCAAGACTCCCCAGCTCCTTTCAGCATCCCTCTCTCATGACTCATTTCCACAGTAGACCTTACCCTTAGGTATCCAAGCTGCTGTGACTCCCTGTAGCATCTCTATGGAAGCCTCAGCCTAAAGCCAAGCATCCTAGCCAGAGTTCCTGTCCCCTCTCTTTCCCCTTTACTAGGCAACAAGGATGGAGTTCATTGCACAGCACAGAGCCAACCAGTCACAATGCAGAAATGTCCTCTACCTGCCTATCTTTGGAATATCATATGAGAAGGGAAGGATGATGCTGTCTAACATCCCTCAAAATGCACAATTCTTAGGTCCCTTCACTGAGTTTTGAGAGTTGTATCCTTGACAATTATAAGACCATCACACTGGGCTAGAGAGATGGCTCAGAGGTTAAGCTTCTGCCTCTCAAGCAGAAGAACCTGAATACAGATCCCAGGTTCCACATAAAAATGTTGGAAGAGTGTGCGGAATAGTGATGGCCTGCAATCCCGGCCTAGAAGACAGAGCAAAGCAAAACAGAAATCCCAGAGCAAAGCAAAAAGGAGATAAGTAATTTGGGATGATTACAGAAGTCACCCTTGGGCCTCCACAGCCACACAGCAGCTTCTCCCTTTCCCTCCCCCTCCCCCTGTCTCAGCAGTCCTGTGGATACAGTGTGGCCACTTCCCTCAGCTCCTGGTGCTGGTTTGAGATCTTCCAAGATGGATGAGAACAGTAATCAGTCAATCATAAACCAGAATAAACTCCTTTGCTCCCCTAAGCCGTTTGCTGTGAACTCATCGACAACGTGCAGAAAGACTTCGACAAGGGCCATGACTCGGCCTCATCACTCCCCTCACTAAAATCGACTCTTTCTTGTCTTCGTGACAACTTGTCTTGCTCCTTTCTTATCTGAGGGAAAATTGTTCTTTTGTCAGCCAGCATTCTGACTTCTGATTCGATACCCTTCACGGTCAGCTTTTAGTACACTCTTGGGTGTGTGTTGTGAGGTCCAAAGCATCCTTCACAACATCCTCTCCTGGGAAAATAAGGAAGATGATGGAAATGACTGGCAGAAACCTTTAACTATTGTTCTGAAGTCACACCAAAACATGTACCCGCTAGTTCTGAAGTCTAAATTTTATTTTCTTGCAGCAAGCAAATATCCAGAGAACAGTACCCAGAGAGCTTATCAAGTTGAAGTTAAAAAAAAAGAAAAAGAAAAAACCATAGTGGGAAAATTGCTCTCTGTTTAATGTTATTACAAAAGAATACAAAGTGACCCACCCAGGAAACCCTCCACTGAGGTAATGGGTTTTGACTGAATCCTACACCTGCCGATTATTTCTGCTTCAAAGACAGAAAGGATGCTGTCACGTGCCTTCGACCTGATGCCTCTCACTGCGGCCAGGATCTGTGTGTCCATCTCCTGCAGAAAGAAAGAGAGGGGTTAAAATTGGCTGAGACTTACATCACCCAGGACTTAAACAGAAGGCTAAGATAAATAAGGTGATTTCTAAATAATTTTATCATTTTGTTTTGCTAGAAGATAAAGCAACAGAAAGTCTGCCCTGAAGATCTCCTGGAGTCTTGAAATTTTGTAATTATGACTTATTAGAAAAAGAACCGATTACTTGGCCTAATGCAGAGAAGGAAATCACTCCTGATTTCAGTGAGTCTAATCTGCTGGGGCTGCGGCAAACCCAGAAAGCCTGGCACATTCTGTCTCTCCTGGCTTTGCTGGCCTCTGGCTCAGACCTTATCCTACATCAGCCCCTGGTTTCCACAATACAAATCTCTCCATTCCATGGTGGTCAGAGTTTCCAAGAGGGACTCAGACCCTGGCATCCCTGCAGGAAAAACAACTGTTGGGATCTACGGGTAGATCTGCTTAGAGCTTGGAAGGAGGACGGGGCTGCAGGTGGGAAGCCAGCATGGGCTTGCTGTGGTCATGCTGGGCCCATAGTAAGATGATGCTCCCAAGAGGAGCATATCCCTTAACATGGAAGGTTCCCATTGTTCTGAGAGCTCCCGTGCCAACAAACTAGGTGAGGCTCTTGTCCCTGGATATGTCCAATGGGTGCTATCATCTTCTACCAGGAGATTTGCAGGAGCCATTCTTGCTTTGGGTGAGAAAGTATACCAATTGTCTTTGCTGCTGCTGTTGTGAAACTGAGTCTCATACAGCCCAGGTTGGCCTTGAATCTCTACATCCTCTTGTCTCTACTTCTAAGTGCTGGGATTACACATGTGCACTATCACACTTGACTTTTGGAATGCTCGGAGATCAAGCCTAGGGTCTTAAGAATTCTAGGCAGACACACTCTTCCAACTGAGCTGCATCCTGAATCCTAGAAAAAGGTCATTTCAAAGCCTTGTCTCAATAACCATGGCAGGCCTGTCTGTTCCAGAGTCCTCGTCCTCCTACTCCTCCATCTCTGACTCACACTGTGGCTTTCACCCCAGGCTTGATCCTGGCCCAGGCTCTAGGATAGATGGTGACCTCAGTCAAAGAAGATTTAGGGAATATGAGCTCAACACTAAACCAGAGCAAACTTTACAACCCAGCTGTGTCACCTGAGATGCTCCCTTGAAATCATGTCACCCTTGTGAATTCAGTCCTGGGCTTGGAATCCTAGGTTCACTTCTGTCAGATCTTCTACAGTGAAAGTTTGCACGGGGAAAGGTGAGGACAGATACTTTTGATCCACCCAAGGCAACCAGACATAAGTTAAGAAGGAGAATTTGAGTCCATATGTGTACTGATACACATGCATGCATAACACACACACACACACACACACACACACACACACACACACACACACAACACATGCACCTGCACATACATTCCTGTTGCAAGTGCTTCAATTCAGGCCCTGGATTTTCAAAATCTATAAAGCCACAAAGGTTATACACAGTTGCGTTGAATTTATAGTTGCCAGTGGCCAGGAGGCCCGAGCTGAGAAAGGGCTGTAAGGAGTGGTGTCATCTGGGATCAGCAAGATGCCAACCAGCGGCTGCCTAGAAATAGTGCTGAGGCCAGTGATGGCCAGCAGCCTCTGGCTTGCAGTCAGTCCTCAGATAGCCCAGGCAGGGAGATGCCTAGTGCCAGACATTTAAACCACATCAGACAGTTCTATCTCTTCCCTATCTCTGGCCCTTCTGGTTAATGATCTTATTGGAACCCAGGCCTGGGGGTGAGGGGCTTGGGTTGACCTATCCCTGACAAGGGAAGAATAATGACAAGCGGTTTGATATTCCATAGTGCATGCACGCATGAGTGGGGAAAAAAATCAGAAGCAAAACCGCATCAATGCAGTTATTCCAGGCAGTGGAATTGGGGTTGCTTTTCATGTTTTGTCTGCTTTTCTGCATATCTCAAATTCTCTGCAATGAATATGTATTGCTGTTATAATCTGTAAAAGGTTAGTTTTAAAATTCATATGAAATTACAGTTTCATGGTAGTCATTTTGCAATCACATCTATTTTGCTTACATGTAGAGTTCTCATTTTTATGAACAAAGAATTCCTTTCTGTCCCCCCCCCTCCCCGTTTCTATTTTTATGACCCTGGTTTTAATGCCCCGCTAGGCCAGCTGTCATCTCTAGCCAAGAGTTCTTGGGGACATGGGTTAATCTGTGTACACAGGAGACCATTCTGCCCTTATAAAGGTGCACAAGGCCTGAAGCCCATGCCTTCCCCTCTTGTCCCACCCCCGCACTCCTTCCTGTTATTCCATGCTGCAAGGCCCACACTTTCCCACTGACCCTTGGACAAACCCTACCCTTTCATTCCTCCCATTCTTTATGTAAACTTCTTTCTGAGCTGGGGAGATGGCTCGGAAGTTAAGACTTGAGTTCAGATCAACGGATCCCACATAAAAATGCCAGGTGGAATGCCAGCCCTGGAAACTGGAGCCTAGGAAATCTCAGAGCAAAGCAATAAGGAGGTAGAACAATCCAGATGATTCCCAAAGTCGCCCTTGAGCATCCACAGGCACACACACTCAAGTGCCCTCTGGGGTATAGACACACGTGTACAAAAAAATTAAACTTCTTTTCCTGTAATAAAACTTATTCAGTTCAGTTGACTCACTCATAAAATGAAAACCAAGGATCATCAGCACTTCAAGTCTGGGATCATAATGGGAACAGGCCAAACATCTGTCCCAGGTGAGGACAGAATTCTCCGCCAACATGGCAGAAAGTGCCACAGGCCAGCATGGACAGCTACCTACTGGCCCTGGAGACTGGCCTCAGCAGTTTGCTTCATTTGCCCCTTCGTGCCTTCAGATCTTAACATTTAATGGGGACCAAGACACAGAAATTGGTTAGAGAATGGGGGTTTGAAGTTTGGAGGGGAATGTTAACCAATAACTATTATAGCAATGCCTAAGATTGCTGTATCATTATGTTATCTATTATATATGTAGATGCTGTGTCTGTGTGCATGTAAGTTGTTCTGATAATTTTAACAAGCAAGAGTTATCTTAATAGTAGCTAACATTCACTGAAGACTGAAAATGTGCTCACCCAGTCTCAGTGTTTTTACGCATACCTCAACCAAGTCCTCACAGCAGCCCAGGGTCACTGGTACTGTCATTGTCTTGGGTTTGTAGATGAGAGAAAAGGGGCACAGTGACAGTTATGAGTATTTCTTGAGATCGCACAACCAGAAAATGCCAGTCTTGGTTTCAAGCCTCATGTGACTCAGAGAAATCCTAATTGTGGATTCCCCGCGCATTCGTAGGAGGGCTATGTGTTAAGTGGAGGTGGGGGAGCTACAACAATAGGCAACATTTTGGGGTTCTAGCTCACCCCCAGTTAGGGGACTTCTGGAGGGGATGAAGACGGAGCTGAAGCCCAAGAAGAACTGGAGAGACTTGGGCATGGGGGTTAAGTGCTTCAGGTGGAGGGAAAAGCAACTATAAGGTCTGGAGAAGCAAGGCCGTTTCGTGGAAGCTGCGAGCTCCTCTCTGTGAACTGTGGGGCTGGATGGACTTGGTATTATAGAATGCTAATGGGGATTTTTGCTAAGGTCAGTGGGAAACCACTGAAGGATTTGCTTTGGCTTTCTGGGCACATGCTGTATCACAGAGCTGCACCCTCAACCCTGCCCTGGAAAAACCTGGCAACGGGACAGCCTCAAGTCAAGTCGGCTTTCAGAGCCACCCTTACTGCATCAGTATGGCGAATGGATTAGCAAAGTCAGGCCTGCAGATGTCTACAGAGTTGGGGGTCATCATATGCCACAGTGATCCCCAGGGAGAGGACAGGAGTGCCACAGGGCAGCAGCACCAGGCTGGAGAGAACAGGCTTTTCTTCTCTTATCTTCCATATCCACCATGCCAGTTTCTTCTGCATGAGCAGTGCCTCATGCACTTCCCAACTAGACCGTAGCTCCTCTGGGGACAGGAGCCACTGTAAGTACCTGTTAGTTCTCAGCTAGAGAGGCAAGCTAAAAGTTATGCTTTGAATTAACAAATGAGGGCTGGGGAGATGTCTCAGAGGCTAAAACCCTTGTCTCCCAAGCAAAAGGACCTGGGTTCAGATCTCAAATCCCACATGAAAATGCCAGATGAATATGACAGTGGTCTGAGATTCCAGCCCTTGTACTTGGAGCCTGAGAACCCCCAAAACAAAGCAATAAGGAGGTCAAGCAATCCAGGATAATTTCTGATGCATCCTCGGGCTCCTACAGGAACACACACTCAAATGCCTTCCTCCACACACACACACAAATATAATTAACAAATGCCATGTTTGTTTTCTTACCAACCTTATATTATGGGGTTTTATCATCTAAACACATCCTGGTAAAATCAAAGACTTTTTTTTAGCTCATGCCTTTGGGCTCATATGCATTCACACATCACCTAGCAAAGCTAGGTAACTAGTCTACATAAAATGCCCAGCACAAAGAATAAATAGGAAATTGTAATGCTAATAAAGCTACATTAATTATAATGCTAATTAAATTATTAATATAAATTAATTCTATACAGAATGGGTGTATGTACATGTGTGTTCTCCATTGCATTTTTCTGTTTGGAAGACACTATACTATTGGATGCATGTATCTCACCTGTATTTGCTCAAAGCTTTATAGAGTCCGTTTTTCTCTTCTTTAGACCTTCTGAAGGATTCATGCACCAAATAACTAAATTATGTCTTGGTAGCTAAACAAATTATGCAAAATTATACGCCATGAATATTTTATCATTCTAAACCCCGAAGCCAGACTCCAGACAGTTTTATGTCTGCAGCAGTCCGTATCATACCCCAATGGATTCTGCTAAAGACAAATAACTTCTTTCTAACACTCACTTTTTTGTCATTGTCGCTGGATTTTCCTTGAAGGATGCCTCCAAGGTTTCATTGTAAGTAACAATAGTAACAACACCCACCTTTTCTTAGCCCATTGAAGCAGGAGCTTAGCTTAGCTTAACCTTCCAAATAAGCATGAAATCACTTAAGGTAAGCTGTGGCCCAACTCAGCCATGTGTTGAACAGATAGACTTCATATAACAACCCATGATTGTCCATGGTACAACTGGTTTCATGCAAATTTTTTGTCTTAGAACTTTTCTATGTTAAAACTGCCTACATTCTAAATAATGAGATTTTAGCCACCCACAGATGAGAACCGTAGAGGGAGGAAGCAGCAAGGTGTGGACTTAGCAGTGAGACCAAAACCGTTCACATATATATGACAACTGGTTTTCTTTCTCCTTCTTCCTCAATTACCTTTGCTAGTTCTCATTCTCCCTTCCACATTTTAAAAGAAAGAGCTGCCCTGCGAAGGTTCATGGCTGCGTTCTCAAAGAGGCCAGCAGAAGAAAATGATGAAATTGTAAGTTAATAAGGCTCTGCTGGCCCTCTTGCCAGCTGCGGGATGTGGAGTCTTGCAGGTTAACACTTCAAATTGGGCAAGTTCAAAATGACTGTGGATCTAAGGAGGGGCCAAAAGACAGACTTTTATCTTTCCTATATTCTCAAAAACTGAATATAAGTGGGAAAAATGTATATGCATCCATCCAGAGAGATAAATAGAAGCAAATAACACAGGGTAAGATGTATTCATTGCCACAAAGTTAGGAGGGTGGCATTCTGGAGCAAACTTCTCTTCTTCCTCCCCCTCAAATTTCTGTTCTTCCTACCACAGATTCATTGGGAAACAGATACATACTTTTTTTTAAACCAAAACGTTGCTGACTCATGGGAACACAGTAGAAGTTATCAGAACCTTTTTTTTTTAATCTAATCAGCAGGCTCGTTCCAAAGATAATGTTCCCAGAAAAGGGCAAAGGAAATTTAAAAAAAAAAAGAAGAAGAAGAAGAAAAAGAAAAAGAAAAACAAAGACTTGCTACTCTGAGGGCACTGGACAAATCTCTAGATTCTGGGCACAAGCCCCAGAATGTGTCCAGGACCAGACTAAACTGGAGAGTGGAAACCACCCACATGGGGTGACATCCTCACCACCCCCTTCAGCTTAAAAAAAATGGAAGGGTGCAGGGGAGTGGTAGCTGTGTTAGGAGAAAGAGCCAGACTCAGAGGAGCTTGGTAATCCCGTGACTATTGACAAATGACCTTCAGCATTTTTACCTTTAGCATTTTACCTGAGATTCCCCTGAGGTTGAAAAGGAATAATGTCTTGAAGTCGGCATGCCTAAATGCTTCATCGCTAAAGGGTCTTTCCAGTGACCCCACCTCCATTGATTCTGTTCTTCCCTTGGTGCCCTGGAACACAGCTCTTCACTACCCCAGAGCGCTTCCTACTCTCCACCATTTCTTTCTCTTTCCTCACTTTTCAAACACTGACTTGGGAAAGGATGCCATAGATACAGCAGGGTGAAGATGATGCAACCCTAAAACATGGCACTTTGAAGGTCATTTCTTGACCTTCTCCCCTCCCACTTTCTGTGTCAGAGCTTCATGAGAGAATTCCCAGCCACTCTTCTGGAACTAGGTCAGCAGAGGTGCATGAAAAGATGCCCCTCTCTAGGAGAAGGAGGGTCCATGTTCATGAGATCTGCCCCAGTTCTTTGGTCTTCACTTTCACAGGCTCCCTGTCCTCTAAAATGTTAAATGAACTTGTCTTCCTTCTCCTCTCCCCTTTGTCTGTCTCTTGTTTTAGGGGTGTCAGCTCTGCCTTTGCGATATTGGGGGGAAGATCTGTCTTCTTTCCCTACAAAACATTCAGGCTCAGGAAAGACTATCTAACAAGTTTTTCCTTCCCTAGTTGTATTTGCATTTTAATTGAAAATTGAAACAAAATTATTCCAGCAGTGCAATTTTAGGTTTTAGTAAGCTAATAAGGGAGGCGTGTGGATTTTGTTTGTTGGGTTTGTTTGTTTGTTCAACGGGTCCTTAAAATCATGCAAATAGGAGCCTTTTAAAAATGGCTGGCTGGGTCTCTAAGTAAACTATGGATTTGCAGGAAACAGGACAGATGAGCATGATGGATAACACACCAAGAGATGCAGCCAGCAAACCCAGTGCCAGAGCCTCTACAGGACCAACCATATGGTCTTCAATTAACTGCGAGACAGAGAAATGTTAGAACAACCTGAGGATTAAAAAGATATCCATTTACTAACTAGTCACAAAGGATGGGCCACAGTTGGACACTAAACTTAATGAATTGTAAAATTAGGATGTATGTGAGACAATTGAAAAGTGAAATGTTAATTTCTCTGGTATCTGATGATATTAAGGGTAGCTGTTAGCTGACTGAGTGTGCTAGTGTTACGATTATTTGGAAATGAGTCCTTGTTTATTTTAATTAACTATTTTATTTTTTCTAAGCTTTGTATATGCATACATTATATATTGTTCTTATTTTACATGTCCCCATTACTAGTAATATAGTTTGTGATGGTTAATTTTATGTCTCTAGCAACACTGTGGTGCCCAGCAGTTCTGTCAAACAGTAGTTCTATCAAACAGCAGTCTAGACATCACTGAGAAGGGACTTTCCAGATGTGGTTCTCATTTAAATCACAAGAGTTTGAAGAGAGTAGGTCTTCCTGTGCAATCTGAATGACCCTCATCCACCCAGTTGAAGCCTTTAGGTCAAAGATTGATGATAGAATGAATCAACCAAGATGGTAAGGGAGAAACTCTGCCCGGATATCCAGCCTGCAGAATTTGAACATGTGACTATAATGGCCATTTAAATGCGACCTGAATTTCCGATCCTTACAACTGCATGCGCCAATTCCTTAACATAAATTGAGGGATTGCCATGGTTTGATATGTGAGTTGTTCCCCCCATAGGCTCAAGTATTTGAATCTTTAGTTGTTTGGCAAAGTCTTGGCAGTTATCTGGAGGAAAGTAATCACAGGGGGGGGGGGCTTGAGGTTACTTAGTCCTACCCTGCTTGAGTGAGCAAGTCTGCTCTTGAGCTAGCAACAACTCTCAGCATCCATGATGTTTGCAGTGACTTAGCCTGCCTCTGGCTTCTGCCAGCCAGCCATGCTTTTCCCACCATAACAGACTGTATCTCCCCTCCGGAACTGTAAGCTGAATAAATCTCCCTTAAGTTGCCTGACTTTGGGTGTTCTCTCACAGCAACGGATAAAAGTAACCAGTACAGGGATCCTCAAGAAAGACCCAGCTGGTTCTAGAATCTTGTTTTCTGAACCCCCACCTAGTATTAACCCTTAAACCTTCTCAAGCATTATCATTTCCCTGGTGAGGTCACTGCATCACAGTGGTCAGAAGCCACAGGCTCTTGTGTCCATCATCTTTCCATTACTGTAGCAACAAACCAAAGGTATCCGCTCAAAACTGTGAACGTTTATCTTGGGTCACAGGTTTCTGAGGGTTCAGTTTAAGGGCCCACAGCAAAGTAGAACACTATGTGCTATGGCAGGCAGCATGAGGTGGAGCAAGCTGCTTCCCTTGTAACTAGTCATAAAAGAAAGAGGGCAAGAGGAAGGGCATTTTACCAATAGCCTAATTTTCTTCCCGAAGATGCCACCTCTTTAGATTCTGATGCCCCCAAAAGCACCAGCTTGAACACAAGATGTTCACCATCCATAGCACTGCACAGTCCTCTCCCAGGTTATTTCCTGTCATTTCCAACTCATCCCAACAAACTGTAGCCCTAGATCTCCTTCCCCCACCCTTCCTTTTTTGTGAGTGTGTGCACGTGTGTATGTGTGCACAAGCATGTGTGTTATGCATGAGCGTGCACAGAGGCACCCATGTCTCCATGCCCTACAGCATACATATGAAGGTCAGCGGACAACTCCAGGTATCATTTGCCTCTCCACCTTCTTTGAAACCATGTTTTGTCACTGCTGCTGTGTATACCAGGCCAGGTGCCTTCTCGCGCTTCTAAAGATTCTCAGGTCTCACCTCCCATTTCCCATGGCCACGCTGGGAGTATAGCTGCTTATACCACCATGTCTGACTGTTACATGGGATCCCAGGATCTGACTTCAGGTCATCAGGAGCAAACACTTTACCTGCTGAGCCATCTGTCTCTCCTTTCATTTTTTGTAATGAATTATTTCAAACATACTAAAGACAAGAGTTAATAATAATATATTGATTGATGATGGCATTCATAACTCCTTATTAATGTATCAGACAACTTTCAAAAAAATAAACATTACAAACTTAACTGTGCATGAGGCAAGATAGAAAGATGGAAAATTATGGGGCCATGGGAGGAGAGAAGTGTCCCTCAATCCAGAGTCTGGTCGGAGCCTCTTGCCAGCTGAGAACACAAGCCCATCAGCATTTGCTTAGACTTGTCTCCCCAGCTGCGCACCTTCGATTTCCCAGGGCTCTCACCAGAAACCCCCTTCCTGGTAAAAGGACCTATCCCAACCTCTTGTGCAAATGTAGCTCCTTGTGATTTTATCCTATCAGATGGTGACCCGTCCAATGGATGCCTCTGGAACCTATAATCGCATTTCACAAAAGATAAACGTTTCTTAGCAACCCTTTGAGCTATAACTTGAGAGCCACTAAAATGATATGTATATAAGACACTGGTGTGCAACTCTCCTTAGAGAAGCCCATGCCCATGTCCTCCACTGAGCTTTCCTCCTGTCCTGAGAGCTTCTCTTTCTATTTTTAATAAGCTCTAACTACTAACACATCTGGAAATTCTTTTCCAGTTTTGCTTGAGCAGAGCTCTCTGAAAAAGACCTAGGCTACAGCAGTCACCTCACGGACCTGAGCCTGGATCCCTGAAAGAAAACCCATATCCCCCCTCAGACTCGCTGCCTTCTTCTGCCCCACGGGGGACACTGTCATGCATTTTCTTTCTTTTTTTAAAGAAAATCAGATGAATAGGTTAGGTTTCTCTTTATTCTCATGGATCCTAAAAATGTTCACTCAACAGGTATGCCACCTATAAGCAAGGTATAGTGTAATTACTGTGATGTTTTTGACATTTTTGCAAATGTTCTCACATCCTTAGCATCCTGGGCAACTTGCTTTGGGGAGCTCAGAAATGTGTATTTAGATGTATCCTTGTTCAGAGCCATGGTTCTCAAGCATTCAAGTTTTTACTGCTAAACTGCGTCCTACTGTGTGAATGCATTGTGATATATCAATCCCTTTCTCCTACTGCAGACCTTTAGAATATTGTCAACTTTTCTTTTTTACACTCAAGGATGGAATGCAGATCCTTGTGGTTTCCTAGGGTCATCATGAGTCTTCGTCAAGGCCTCTTTATCCGTCTACATTTTTCTTCCATCCTCAGTCCCTGATGAACTCAGGGGTGAAACCCCGCATCCGGCCTGGATCCTGCTGTCAGTTAAAGCCTGCTGTTCATTTCCTAGGCACAGAGAAGGGACCGCCAGAGTGGTTCCTTCATGAACCCAGGACAGCATCACTTGGGAACTGACCATTTCCTCCTCTAAGGGTCTCACCGTAAGAATGTGTGTGGAGACCTTAGGTATCTGAATAATTGCCCTGTCTAGACGCGACTGCTACGTCCCTGACGTTCTTGGCAGTATCCAAAAGGGGTCAGTGGCTAACAGAGCACAGTTAAATATAGACATCGAGGAATAAAAGGCCCAATTAAGAACCAGGAAGTTGCTCTTGGGAAATTAACGAAGTTTGCCAAGGCATTCTGAGGTGTGCCAAAGCCCAATTTGGCAGGGAAACGCTAATGAGAGCCCCAAGCCAGGAGATGGGGAGAGCAAGCTCATCCCCAGATCACTATGGCTTGCAGGCTGCCAGCCTTGTGTCCCCCAAGCCATACTCTCCTCTGACAGGCAGGAAGGAAGTCACTGCACAGAGATCTGGAAACCAAAGTGGCCTTCCTCTGGTGTCATAGCCGCTTGCTCTGATTTCTCTCCATGAGGAATTTACCAGAATGAAACATTTTGGACCCTGCAAAACCTTTCTTATTCCAGATGCATTTCTGATTTTTCAGACTCGGGAAGGACTTTCAGCGAACCCCCTCAGAGTATTTAATTAGTGTGAGCTAACGAATTCTACCTGCTACTCTGAGTACGTGGCCACGTTTCCAGCAGATTTTTGAGAGTTAAAAATAAGCTTGAGTTAGAAACATATACTGTTTATGCAAATTGAAGCAAGATTCATAAATATAAAGTCATCATTCTAATCAAGCCGAAGGGATTGGCCGGATGCAGTTCAGAGCGGGTTGGAGCCACTGACTTGGCTCTGACCTCGCCTGTAGAATGGGGTTGTTTGCCTCCTAGGGTGCCTGGGCAGATCAATGGAGATAATGTACTGGAAAGCACTTTGAAAAATACAAAATGCAATTCGAATGGATTATTGACAGCCCTCTGTTAAGTGTCGGTTTGATTGCAGAATGTCCTTGAACGCAATGAAGCGTCATTTCTTATAAACCGTTTTATAACTCAGACCTTTTTACTAATTCTGAGTGACCTTCCCTCCAATCAGTTCAGCTCTTTTAGTCTTGCGCCAAAGCTTAGGAAGCCCCCGTGTGGAATTTTATGAAGCAGAGGAAAGGCTTCACAAGTCACTGTTCGCTCCATCTCTTGTTCTGCCCCTCCCCAGGGGCTCTGAATCCCCACAGACAATGCCTGACCTCCTGCTGCAAATCTCTGATCTCCTCCCAGGGTGCAGAGCAGCCCTCTGCTGATGGGCACCAGGGAGTCCAAAATCATTTCCTGCTATCAGGAGGCAGAACTTTGCCAACCACGACCCATCCACTGAATCTGCACAGAACAGTATCTCAAAGCCTGTCAACTGAGAATGTTTTTCCATTAAAAAAAAAATAAAGCTGATTTTTCTAAACGTAAAAACCTTTACATTCTAAGATTTCATGATGTGAAAACTATATGAGAGTCAAATTTCAGTATCCACAAATAAAGTTTTACCGAAACCCGGCCATGCTCATTTGTCTCCACGTAGTCTGTGTACACTATGGCACCACAGGATCAGAACCCAGTAACTGTGACACAATCTCTACAGTCTGCAAGGAGGCTTGAAATATTTATTATTAGTCTCTTAATAGTCTACTGCCTTAGAATTACATAGGATATTCGATGCCTCTGTGACGATGTCATTGCTTCATCAACGTTCTCCAGCAAATTCTTGAAGGACCTCTTATGGTCCTGCTTCTGTACTGACCACTAGCAACATGCAAAACAACATCTGGCAGAAAGCAGTTAGGGTGCATACCATAGTTAGATCGCAGACCTAAAGTCAGACCATCCAGGACACAATCATGGCCATGACCCTACCAGCAACATCTTATTCATTTTGACCTGCCTTCTCTGAAAAGGGAGAGCTGAGACTGAGCCTAAAGCGCTACTGGGAGGATTAATGGAGAATCAAGGGAGTTGATCTGCGCAAAGGTTTTGCACATTATCTGCTGATGGTGAATGTTCCATGGGCGTCATCCTCATCCATATGCAAACAAACACAATGGAGTGTTGTAGAGGCTGTGGTGGAAGCTTGTGGGAACCAGCAGGGACACACAGTGGTGCGCAGGACTTCTGTTTGGCAAGAGAAGGCTAAGAAAGGCTTCCTGGGTGCTACGGGACTAGCAGGTATTTTCCCAGCAGACAAGTGGAAAGGTGGTGTTTTAAAGACACCACATGAGCGAAGCCATCCCAGGCTGACCCCATCTTTCCCCAATACCTGCTCCTTCTCTGAAAACTTCTTCGCCTCCACGATTAGACTCTTTCTCTCTTTTCCACCTCCATTACCCATAGCTGCTCAAGACAGAAAACAGGGATCACCTTCGTCCTCTTCCTTGGACCATCCCCAGTCATGCTTGCTCTGCTACTCACATATCTTTCAGTCTCTCCTCTCCCCTCCCCTTGCTTTCCCTCCTCTCCCCTCTCCTTCTCTCCCTTTCTATTTCCCTCCCCCTCCCTCACCCTCTCTCTGTCTCTCTCTCTGCCTCTGCCCTCTTCTTCTGGCCTCTCCTTGCTCTCAGGATCAACCTGAGTATGCATTCCATTACTTCCCACCCAGTCTAGCCTTCTCTAAACCCCAGAGACTTGCTGCTTCTCTGTCTGGAACTCACTTTCTTGCTCTTCAATTCCCGGTCTCCCCATAGTCCTCACCTTGCAGGAAGCAATTGTAATGTCATGTCCTCAAGATTGCTCCCCTGACTCTCATGCTAGATTGCTGCTCCATCTAGTTCTAGAACTTGCCATAAGTGACACACATGCCCTTATTGAGTGTCCTCCACAAGAAAGGAGATGTCTTCAGGGTTTTCCTGATGTTCTGACAGATGACCAGCCCTTAATAGTAAAGACAGATACCCAGAAATCGTGTATTGAGTGTCTCTTTCCCCTCTAAGGAGTAAGTTTCAGTCCACACTGGTTGCTTAACACAATAGTCCTCAAACTTAACCCAAAGTCTGATGTACACCAGACATGCCATTGATACTTACTGTACATGAGTAATTTCAAAACCTTCACCCTGTGCAATGTGTTCCCAGGATGGCCCTCTTCTTCTGACTTGTGATCTGAACAGCAAGGAGCTACTTCACCTCCCAAGTAACCTCTGATAATGTGACCTAAAAGGGCAGGAACTTTTCAGCAACCAATCCCGCTAACACAAACACGGGATCTCAGGAATGGAGAGGACCATGAGGATGATTTAATTCAGTTTCCATTTGATTCTCAGTTCCTTTCTACTAGCTCATCATGTCTTCATTCAGCTAAGCGTGAATGCTTCAGGAAGCAATGACTCACTCATGGCGCTAGGAAGAAGCAAGCCCATCTCTGCTCCTCCCTGCTGATGCAAACACTCGGATCATCCAGGAGAACAGCTAAGAATCCCATCTGCCTGTCCCAGCTCCGTGCCTCGGTCAGTTTTAAACTATGAATGGTCACCCATTAAAAAGTCAGGGATTCAATTTAATGGATCTCGAATACATTTGTGTGTGTCTGTTTTGCATGTAAGAGATGTACATGAGAATGCAGACACGTGTACAAGAGGGCACTTGAGTGTGTGTGTCTGTGGAAGCCCAAGGGTGACTTCCAGAATCATCCTGGATTGTTGTTCTATCTCATTGCTTTGCTCTGGGGTTTACCTTCTAGGGTTAGGGATTACATGCTGCTGCCATATCCATCTAGCTTTCTTACATGGTGTCTGGGGATCCAGTATCAGGTCCTTTTGCTTTTAAGGCAAAGACTGTAACCATTGAGCCATCCCTAGGGTAAAATAGAATAGAACAGAACAGACTAGAAAATAGAATAGAATACATCACAGTAAGCGAAACACAGAAAGAGAGAACGCTTGTTTCAGTTGTCTATGTATGTTCGTGTATATTCTAAGTTGAGATATAAAGTGCAATTCTTATTGGAGGCAACGATTAGCCGCTATCCTAAAATGAGTAGATTGGTGCTTTTCCAGTGTGGGGAAGGAGTCAAGCTGACCTCAGAAGCCTCCAGCTGAACACCAGTCCCTCCCCATCTCCTGGATAATAGTAGATGTTGATTGCTTTCCCTGGGAAGAATGTCTCCACCCCGTGCAAGAGGAGCTGAAGGCAGTCACAGTTGTCAGCGTGATCTGAGGTCACACTTCCTTCCCACCACAGCTGTGTATATTTCATAGTTCTGATATGTGCCTGAAAAAGCAAAAAAAAAAAAGGAATAGGGGCTAGGGAGATAGATGAGGGGTTAAAGCCTTTGTCTTTCAAGCTAAAGGACCTAAGTTTAGATCCCAAGATCATATGTAAAAAATGCCCAGTGGATAAGGTAGCAACCTGTAATTCTAGCCCTGGAAGGCAACAGAGCTGGAAGCCCCAGAGCAAAGCAATAAGGAGGTAGAGCAATCCAGGACGATTCCTGATGTTACCCTTGGGCCTTCATAGGCACACACACTGGAGTGTTCTCTTGTGCGAGCACGCACACGCACAAATCAGGGCCAGGAATTCTGTCTTCCCTTTCTAATCCAAGGATATTATGAGAATGCCTCCAATATCAGGCACAGCTTTTCTCTGGTTTTCTGGTTCCAAATCTCACTGTAGTTATGATTTTTCCCCCCAGGACTGACCAAAATCTAATTAGCTGGGTTGTTGCATTGTGTTTTGATTTGTACTGCCACAAGATACCATTGTCTTGGATTGAACTTGCTGCCAGCCTAGTCTTGTTTACACAAGTGCCAAAGCTCCTCTGTCCCTTCCTGGGCTGCACAGGCCTAGGGGCTGCTGAATAGCCTTTCTTCAGGATCTTTTGTTTGCACAGTTAAATTGTTTCCTGCTTCATTCTGTGCCCTGACAATGCTGATGTTGGGGTCTGCTGGACTCGACCCCTGAGTTCCCAATCCACATTTGTAGTCAGCTGGTGTAAGTAAAAGAACAGCAGCTTTGGAAACAGGTGTTCTGATGTTTTGAGTCCCAGCCTCTGACTCTGTCTCACTGTGAGTGTAAGAATGGTGTGTGTGTGTGTGTGACAGTGTGCATGTAGAAAATAGTATTCACGAATAAATGACAGTAATGTCAAAGATACTTGAACTCAACAAGGAGCAAAGAGAAACCACTAGAAACTCCCCTCTGGGTTGAGATCTTCCATTCCCATTTCCTGATAATTCCAGGCATTCTGTTGCTGTTTAGGAGTATGGGTTCATTTTCTCTGCCAAATAATGAATTATAAGGCAGGAAAGATATAGAAGACATTTTATTTTATAATGAAAAATAACTGGACTGGCAGGAACCTGGGAACATCCCAGCACGTGCTGGAAGGAGGGAGATAAGCAGAGAAAACTTGTTTAGATTTTGGAAATGAAAGTATAGAAAAGAGGGGTTGGAGAGATGGCTCAGGGGTTTAGCCTCTGCCTTGCAGGCAGAAGGTCCTGAGTTCGGATCCTAGACCCCACGTATAGACACACACACGCATACAAGCACAATTGAATAAATAATAAATAAATTTAAAAAAAGAAAATATAGAAAAGAAAGGCAAGTTTCACTCTCCAAACCTAGAGCTCAAACCATGTTACAGTAACGTGGTAGAACCTCTCTGTACATGTCTTACTAAGAGACCGAGGAAGGGGCTTCTGGGAAGAAGAGTATAGGCCCCTCCCACCTCTTCAGCATGCCTCCAGGTGGATTAATTTCAGGGTGGGGAGAAAGGACTTGGTCAAGTGAGTGACAGGCCATGATGAACTTATTCGGGGGAGGAAGTCTATTAGGTCTCTGAGCTCAGATTCCACCCCTAGTATCACTGGGAAGATGGGAGGTAGAGTTTATCTAATTCCCAACAATTCCTGTACTTTTCAAGTTTCTTAATTCCCTGTGAATCCAAACCCAATTTTTTTTTCTTGACCTTCAGAGCATCATGAAAATGCTTTGTTGAAATCCAAGTGCAAAAGTCAGTTGACCTGTAGGCTCAAGAAACAGGAGGAGGAAGAGACTGGGATCTGCCCATAGTGGTTTGGATCTGGTCAGCCCCAGAATGCACAAGCAGTCCCCATGTTGTTCAGGGTACCCCTCCCACGACCAGTTCCCTGTCTACGAGTCCACCAGTAGAGTCTTTGGATACAGCTTCCGTTTCTAAAAATAAACAACTGTGCTCAGGAGCGCTTCATTTTCAGCTCATCTCCCATTCTCTGAGATTCTTCCAATTTCAACCAGCAATGTCTGCAGAATTTCATTTGCAAGTTGCTTGGATACTTTGCAACATAATTCACCCACTGCAAAGGCCTCAACCTCAGCGTGAGCTCACACCAATGAGGAGCTGGGCAGCTACATGCCCCTTCCAAGCTCTCTGGTCCTATTATCATTTATGGATGGCCCTTCTTCCTCCACATTCTGTTCTGACATGCTCCTTGTTGCAGAAGACAGACCAAAGTAGGTCTCCTGGGATTCTGTCTTCTCCACGTCAAGCTACGCATTCACCATTGACCCAGGCCTTGGTTGGCTGTCCCTCCCCAGCTCTTGCGTAGGATTTATCTGCATAGAAATTTTTTTCTTTGCATGACTCGGCTTATTTTAGACTTTCATCTTCCTGACACTGCTCTGGTAATCATTCTTGGTTGCGTGCACTTTTTTCAATTTTCTGCAAAAGTCTTTGTAAACCCTGAGCTCATTAAGTCCATCACAGCAACCAGGGCTTCTTTAAATCCTTGTGAATTTCCTCCCTCTTCTGGTATTGCAGAGACTGAGTTATTTTTAAGAGCTTTTCACTGTCAGGAGAGGTTTTCCCTTTAACGATGACACATTCCAGAAACACACAGTGGGCTTTTCTCTCTGATCTTCCTGATATTTGCCTTTCTAGTTGTTTAAGTTTATATCCAAACATGTCCAGATTTTCCTCTTCTCACCAGAGGAGAACCTTAGAGTGACAGGGTCACGTTCCTCTTGGAGACAGACAAAAAAGTCTAAAATGGTGATTTAGCATTGCTTTTTACGTTTGAGAAAGATCAGCATACCATCTGATGAGTTTATCAGTTTCCTGGTTGCAGAGAACTGATGATGCAACCAGAAAGCTTGTACATGACTAGTCTGGGGTCTTTTGCTTTGCTTTTCTGAAGAGCCTCTTTGTGAATCATGCTAATCTTTGCTAAATCTTATGAGTACTTATCCATCCAATCTTCTGATCACTTCAAATGTATCATTTCACTTAATCCTCCCCAACACCTCTGCTGAGTAGAACGTAGTATTGATTTCAATTTGGCAGATGAGGATACTGAACTATAGAGAGGTAACAAATCGTCTCCATGTTTATGGAAGAAGTGAATAATAGAGCCACAACTGGAACACAGGACCACAGAACCCCATGCTGTATGTATTGGTCCACCGTGTCATGTGGATATTGGTCTTTTAAAACTGATTCAGGACTCCATATAAAATTGCAGTTAAATACTGTCTCTGCTAGTTTCTAGGTTTTAGGGCTTATGAATGTCTTTTTGGATTTTGGTGGTCTATAAATTCATTAAACACCTCTGTATTTCTGCCAGAAAGCTGCCTCTGTAATGGTTCTTGTTACCATCCTGCACTTTGAGACTTTGTTGGTATGCACGTGAGCCCCTTAACATAACGGGCTATTCCATTTGTGGCATGTCTGTTAAAGGAAGGAAGGAAGACGTGAATAAATTCATCTGTTAATTCTCATTATCAACCTTTAAAAAACTGACTATATCAACTCTTAGGTAGAAATAATAGCATCTCTATTTTTGGCATTTGTTGTCTTTTGTTTATTTGTTTATGAGTTGTTTTTGGTACTGGGGATTGGACCAAGGCCTTGTACTTTCTAGGCAACTCTATCAACTGAGCTAAATCCCAAAGCACCCGTGGTTTTCAAGAATGATGTCATCATTTTTAAGGCAGAGATTACCTTGCTAGGTAGGACTGTCTAGGAAAGTGTTATCAAACCCCCTCTCTTCTCAAATCATCTCACATGACTACAGCACCATACTTACAGATCTATTTCCTTGGCGCATCTTACCAGCTATTCCTATGTTAGTCCCTTGGCTCTAAAGAGAAAAGATTGTGTAGGTCCTAGAACAGGGAGCATGGAGGCCATGAAAATCAAACAGAAACAAAAACTCTTGGGGGTGGGGAGATGGCTCTGGGGTTAAAGCCTTTGTCTCACAAGCAAAAGGATCTGAGTTCAGATTCCTAGAGCACACATAAAAATGCTGAGTGGGTATGCATGACAGCCTGTAATTCCAGCCCAGAAAGGTGAAGGCTGGGAGACTTCAGAAAAAGCAATAAGGTAGAAGGAAGAACAATCCAGGATGATCCAGAAGTCACCCTTGAGCCTCCACAGGCACACACACTCAAGTGCCCTCTTCTACACGTGCATATATACTCATTACACACACACACACACACACACACACACACACACCCCACACACATCCATGCAAAACAAACAAGCAAACAACCCTCCCCCCAGAATATCAGGTATTTCACAGAGGGGTCCAGAGATGTCACTGTGTGCTGATAATAGAGATATGACTTCCACAAAATAAGGACCTGAAACACTATATTAGGTAGCTCTCGAAACACTTTAGTCTAAGACATAGGTTTAACTAATCCATCTTTAAAATAAGAAAAAAAGCAAGTCATTATCAAGCAATTCTTTAAGAAGTAACCTCACAGGCCTTGGTAAAAACGGAAGGAATTAGACCAAATGAGGTCATCAGTTTAATATGTGTTGTGTGTCTATAAAGAAGTGAACCAAATTGAATTGTACTTATCAGCAAAGCACTGAGTCGGCAGAAGAGCCGGCTGCACCCCAGAGTGGCCACTTCTAAGAGTCAGTGTCTGACTTGGTCTTGGTCCACTGCCTGTCCTGCTCCTCAGCGCATTCTTCCCAGTTGTCCACACCCAGGACTGCTTCAGAAGCAAGAGGTGGCTGTTATCTTAAGTGAGTGCTTTAGCCCTGGTTTAGACCTTCTTTCAAGGAAAACATTGCAGCCTCTTCCAAGGCAGCAGCCTCTCTTCTGTGGGCTACTGATTCTCTGGGGACCATGAGAGTACAACTTCAGCTTTCTCTGCCTCAGTTTCTGCATCTGGCCCTAGGGATTAGGGGCAGAGGGAGGAAGCCATGATTACTTAGCAAAACTCTCTGCAGCACTTCCTGGCTCTATTGAATACACCACCACCCTTTCTCTCTTCCTCACTGGGATGTTTGAGAACTAATGAGATAATGCTCTATAAGCGGTTGGAAGGTCCTTGAAGACAGTTAGTACCCAGAAGCCTGGCCTCTTGTCTCCTTCTCAACCAATACTG
This sequence comes from Typhlomys cinereus, assembly GCA_023101885.1. Classification (NCBI taxonomy): domain Eukaryota; kingdom Metazoa; phylum Chordata; class Mammalia; order Rodentia; family Platacanthomyidae; genus Typhlomys; species Typhlomys cinereus. Next base: position 789,015 of record JALPQD010000110.1, on the reverse strand, counting down.
GATATCAGCAAGACTCACAGGTAGATCCAAGAGGCCATAAACACACAGCTATGCATGGCAGGAAACGCCCACATTCTTTACCAATTTCATTCAAATCCTCAAGGCAAATGAAAAAAAAAAACAGATATAAAGCAATTCTGTAAAAAATCCATGAATAGTATATTTTAAGGAAAAACATACACAGTAAATAAACACTAACAAAAGCCAGTTGATTCTGACCTGGAAGCAAGAGACTATAAAATGCCTTTACAGTTGTGTGCTTTAAGACAAAAATCCCACTTCATACTGAAAAAAAAATGTGTTTGTGTGCAGTATAAAATATCAGTAAGGACTGATCCTCTTCCTCTGCTATGAGTCTCTGAAAAGGAGGTTATTGGAATTGCATGGCATTAAAGGAGAGAAGAGCTGGTCCCTTAACAGTCTTATAGAGATCGGCTTAATTAACGGATCAATTTGGAGTGGGGGAGGTTACAAAATCCATTCCAGTATCTCTGATGAAATTGACAAGCGAGTCTGGTGCAAATAGGAAAGGTGGTGAGAGAGAAAAAGAAGGAGAGGGAGAGGGAGAGAGAGAATCCACACAGGCTCCCCCTTCCAGGTCTCTGATTGGTAGATTTAGAGGACTGCCTCCTCTCCAGTTTCCCAGCTTTGCACCATCTAACTGCTTCTCTGTGTTCTGCTGAAACACTTCATTTCAGAATCCCGCAAGTGACTGTGACTTCTGTTCATTTGGGTTACGAATTTAGAGATTGACACAAGAACAGTGCAGGCTTGTGGGAATTAGGGACAAGCCGTTAGAACCATTTAGAGTTCTGCTTTTCATTCTGCAAATATAAGGGGCAGACTTTTAATATTAGATAGAGCAAATGAAATATGGATAAAGAGGGATTCACGCTAGGTCCTAGCAGAATGGTAATTGCAGACCTTTTCCTAGTTGTTCTCCTAATTGTGTCTTGAATATTGAGCTTGTCCCCGCCTCATCTTTATGGCTATGTTCACTTCTGTGGGCTTATGATAGACAAAGAACTGGGAGCCCCAACAGTACCAGCTGGGGTCTTGACAGCTGAGAAGCTTGTTGTGAATACTCCATCACAAATCATGAAGAATTGAACCTTATCAATGATTTATTATGCAGCAGTTAAACAAAATATTTCAGAATTCTTACCATATAAGGGCACCTCTGGTTTTCTCAAATCCAATTTGGTTTCATTTCCTTTTCCTCTTTTTCACCCAGAGATTTACAGAGCTGAATTTATGCTGTTCCCTAATATGTGTAATCGATCCCTAACAAGCCCTTCTTTAATTTTATGGTGTTCTGTCCAACATCCGGATCTCTCTAATCCCATTTTCCCTCCTCTAGCCACTCCCATGTTTGTTTAGATGTAGGAATATCCTTGAATAATATATGATATTGCCTTGTCTGCTCATGTTTAATTGACAAAAGGCAGTATGCGATAAATCTCATTATCTTGCTTACTCTTCTCGACCCATTCTGTTTTTGGAATCTATGTTTGCTGTCATATATCTGATTATGGCTGCTGACTGCTTTACCTCTCAGCGATTATTTTGGCTCTGCCTGTAGGACGCAAGTTTCTGCAAACTTATAGAGGGGACCCACAGAAATGATCTCTCCCCCAGTCTTGCGTACACTGTCTCTAGGATTCATCAAGAGCAGGGTGATAGCACGTAAGATATTATACATCCAGCCAGAAGGGCTGGGAAGATTCCATTTCCCTACATCCCTTTTAAAACTTGCTATTTAATATAATTTTCAATTTTTATCAATCTGACGATTTTTTAAGTGGCTCAAATTGTAATTTCAATGTGCCTTTCTCTGATTAACAATGAACTGAGTATCTCTTCATATGCTCATTAGCAATTGAGTTTCTCCTTCTATAAAGTGTCTCTGTCTTTTGCCCATATTATTGCTGTAGGAGTTCCCCCATCTTTTCCTGACCTATCTGCACAAGTTCCTTGGGGCATTAGGTCCTTATTGATCTTAGGCACTGCAAATCTCCTTTTTTCCAATCTTCCAGGCAGGTTAATCTTCTGAACTGAAATCTCTAATTTTGAGGCTGTATATCCCCCCATTTTACCTTTACAAGTTTCTGTCGTAATCTTGGTTAAGAAATTGCTCCAAATTCTATAGCCACAGAGATGTCCTCCATCGTTCTCTTCTCCATGATTTACGTCTTTTCTTTTTATACTTAGGTCTTTGATCCATCTGGAATTTATAAGTGGTACCCAACCTTTCCATATTGCAGCACAACGATATCATCTGCAAAGTTCATGCTAGTAAATGGTGGGATTCAAGTTACTATATATATAAATGAAACAAATACAATCTTTTAATAATATACACAAGTTCAGGATTTTGTGCTAGGCTACATTCATAGCTATCCTTGGTCATAAGCAACCTGTTGGACCTCCAGTTGGACCTCCAGTTGGACACTTGCTTGGACCTCCAGTTGGACCTCCAGTTGAACACTTGCTTCTCTAACTTCTTTCTGCAAACTTAAGAAGCACCTAAATACTAGTTTCCCATAGATACATGATTTGATGTCTGGGTTCCCGCACCACCATACCATGGTTTGTTACGGTTCTTTTGAAACATGTATCTTCCAAGATGTTTTCTTCAGTAGAAGAGAAGGGGCAAAGTCAATGTGAGCAGACTGGGAATTATATATAATCCCAGTTTCACTGCCATGATTTGAACATGAGTTGTCCCCCACAGGCCCATGTGTTTGCATTCTTAGCTGGTGTTGATGCTCAAGAAGGTCACGGCGGGCTGGAGAAGTGGCTCAGGGGTTAAGCCTCTGCCTTGCAGGCGGAAGGTCCTGAGTTCGGATCCCAGATCCCACGTATAGACGCCAGGCGAAAGCGGGGACGACCTGTGCTTCTGGCCCTGGTAGGGCGGAGCCTGTGAATCCCGGGGCAGAAGGAGGTGGAGGCGTCCATGGTGGTTCGCGAATTCGTCCGTGGTTCTACACACACACACACACACACACACACACACACACACACACGCACACACACACACACACACGTGCGTGCACGCGCACATACATACATACACACACGCGCACAGTTGAATAAATAATAATAAAAAAATTTAAAAAAAAAGAAGGTCACGGCAATTTTAAGAAGTAGAGCTTGTAAAAGAAGGCATGCCACAGAGAGTGGTTCAAGAAATTAAGTAGCCCTGTCCTGCTTCTGCTAATAGTCTGCTCTTTCAATCTGCAACTTGCTTTCTCAGCCTCCATGATGGATGTGACTTAAGTCACCTCCAGCTTCTGCCACCTGCCATAATGGACTATGTCTCCCTTCTGGAACCACAAATTAAATAAATATCTCTTTCTCCCTTTAAGTTGCTTGAGTCTGAGTGGTGTCTCACAGCATCAGAAAGAGCAACTATGACACTCACATTGCTAATCTCATTCTGGATCACCCATGGGAGGGTATGTTGCATGGAAATGTTCTGTCATGTGAGTTAAAATGGGACAAAGGACTAAAACATCTCTGTGATCACCTACTAAACCTATAGTTTCCTGAAATTAAAAATGCATGCCTTTCAAAAGTTAATTTACAAGTTAATGCTTTGAGAACTTACAAAGAAACTCTGACACAGAAAGTAGAAGTCTTTAGGAGATGATTTCACTGGGTTTCCCAGAGTCACTAAGGGGTCAAGCAACAGAGAAGCAATATGGTCAGTAATTTGCCAGACTCCAACAGCTACTAGCTAGTTGTACTAATTTATAATAGAACTGAAACAAGAGCATACATTTGAAATTTATTAACTTCACAAATACATATCCATGGCCTACCATTTGCATACCTCATATACAATAAGAAAATGAGTAGTTACTCCATCAGTGATTTGCTTGCCACTGAGATTCCTAGTCTAAACAATGGATGAATGGCTGGCTGCATCAAGAAGCTACTTAGTTCAACCTTTCAGCCAGCGGTCAATTCAAATACACTTCACATAGACTGGCTGACATCAGCTACGAAATTCTAGATAGATTCCGTCACGGTGGACATACTGGCCAAATATAGACCCATTTGGTAAGCTAGATAGGACAAAAAATGTCAAAACTCCAAAATGTTCTTCCTGAATAAGAATGAGAGTGAAGCCACCACAGAGTTTCAGCAGTTCCTAGCTGAAAGAAAGGATAAAACATTCAAATAGAGAATGAGAAGAAGGAGGATGGAAGGGAAGAAGCGTGGGTAAAAAAATAAAACCCATGTTTGTTTGGGAGTAACTGTGTAATAAGTCAGAATATAGTAGAGACAGAGATCCAAAATAAGTTTATTCTCTTTATCCTGCTTATTTCCCCAGAATCTCATTTTCAACCTGAATTTCTTGTGAGTAAATATCAGCACTTCAGCAAGGCAAATAGGGGGTCTGGTGCCTACAGAGTGTTCCATAGTTATTAACCTTTTCTAAAAAGTAACCCAATTTTCTCTAGAGATAGTGAATGAAACCAAGCCTGCAAAAGTGCTTTCCACTTGCAAACGTGAGGAGAGCTGAGAGCTGAGTTCCATCCACCCTGTCCAGGCACCTTTTGCTTCTCCTACAGCCATGTTCCTAAAGAAATGATCTCATGTAAAAATAACCATCATATTTGTTATCATAATAAGAAATAAAGTGAAAGACAGGAAAAAGGAAAGCTACTGTTTTAAGAAATGTCAACATGCCCATATTCTCGAATTCTACCAAGTCTTTATAATCAATCAGAATCTTATACTAGATGACAAGGGACATGAGAAGATATTCAGAAGCTACTGAATTTAAATAGCAGGTAGAAGACAGAATAATTCATTAACAGAGCCTAGGCTGGGGGAGGGAGAGCTGGAGTAAAGTCACTTACCACACAAGGGCAAGGTTTTCACTTTGGATCCCCAGAATCCATATAGAAGCTACCGTATAGTGTGAGAGAGTATAATCCTGGAGTTCTCATTGGAAGATAGGAAGCAGAAACAGGCAAATTCCCAGAAGCCTGTGGGCTAGTTTGCCTGGCGCACACAGCAGGCAAGCAGCAAGAGATCCTACCTCAAACAAGATGGAAGGCGAGAACTGGCCTGAGGTTGTTCTCTCTGACTTCCAAACATGCTGTGGCACATGTGCATCCACATCTACACACAAATGTACACACACACATGAATTCAGAGCCAGAGTCACACTCATGTATTTACTTCCTACCTCTTCCACATCAACAACAGAGAGGCTTTGGGAATAATATATCAATGTACATTATATATATTAATTTATATTATATATATGGGATCTCACTATGTTGTCCAGGCTGTCCTTGATCTCCCAGGCTCAAACCATCCTCCTACTTTAGTCTCCCAAGCAGTACACACCACTGTGCATGGCACAAGTCATATTTTTAAGTTCTTCATATTTTAGTTTCCTCATTTGGAAAGGAAATAGACATTAAACCTACCCCACTGGGTTCCTCAGGTGAGTTAATGAGCTAATTTACACATGAGAAAGCCATGTGAACAGTACCTATCCCTCAACAAGAAATCAATACACATTACTTATGATTAATATTACTAGTGCAGCATCATCTCATAGCTTTCTATTTATATAGAAAATTCTCTGTAAAGATGGCAAGATAAAATTTTAATGATATTTATCTCTGGAAGGTGGGAGTATGGATTTTTCTCCTTTTCACCTATTTGCATTTTTCTAATTTTTCTAACCATGAACATGTATTGATTTCCAAATAAAGAGCAACGAGTTATTTTTTAATTTGAGAAGAAAAGACCCAGGAGATGGGGGAGGCATGTCCATCCACGTGCTACCTGAGAATCCACTGCACAGTAAAAAGACAAAACATGAAGTCGGATAGGGGAGACAGATAGATACTATCTGTGTTTTTGTTCAAGGTGAAGGACCCATCTAGCAGCAAAATGAACAATTGGATAGAGCCCTGTGAGAAGTGATGGGACAAACACAGACTGGCTCTAGAGTCTGAAAGGCCTGGATCATTTCATGATCATTAATAATATCTACAGTCCCGCTGAGCAGGCTAATGCATGGGTAATTAGTCCTGGTTCTAAAACAGATGATGACGTTTCAAGAAGGAAAGCAAGCCCACACAGGGGAGACCCATCAGGAGGGGACAAGGCCTTGACAAGGATCCCACCCAAACTGGCCTCTCAGTTCTGTAGTTGCAGAGGAAATGGTGGGTGCAGGGGCAACTTGGGGTTCCCATCTGGGTACAGAATGAACTACACTGACATTCCACATGCCACACACTCATGATTTAGACTTGCAGAAATATATCCAGGCCACACAATGTAATACTATCATCCCATCATACTGTGAACAGTAGTCACCAGCAACAGTCATACACTGATGAAGGGATTTTCTCATCACTCAAATGAAGAGGTGGCCATTGAAGAGTGCTGGGGAGACAGTTCAGGAGTTACATCTTTTGCCTCACAAACAAAAGGACCTAAGCGAGGATCACCAGATCCTATGTAAAAATGCCAGGCAGATATGGAAGTAGCCTACAACTCTAAAAAGCAGAGCCTAAGAAACCCCAGAGAAAAGCAATAAGGAGACAAAAGAATCCAGGATGATGCCCAGTGTTACATTTGGGCTGGCACAGGCACACACACTCAAGTAGCCTCTTTCCCACACACATGTACACACGGGGGGGGAGGGGACAAAACAAAAAGAAAAAAGAGATGGCAATTTGAAGATTTACTCTTTCCTCGTGGACAAGTATAACAATAGTTTGAACATAAACATTTTAGTTTTTCCTTGTTCCTAACTAGATTGTTGTCCAACTCTTTAATCATGACAACTAATACTATCTTTTCCAAGAGTTTTGCTAAGAGACAAATGGAGCTGGAAGGATAGCTCCGTGGATAAAGTGCTTACTAGGCTGTTGTAACAACCTGAGCTCAAATCCCCAGAGACCACAAAAGCCAGATGTGGCAGCAGTGCCTGCAATCCTAGCACTGCTATGACAAAATGGAAGATAGATAGGAGAATCCACAGAAGTTCAAGAGTTGGCTAGGCTGGCATGTGCAGTGGCGCGCAAGAGGGAGATGTCTCAGACAAGGAAGAACAAAGGACCAACACCCAAGATTGGCAAGTACAACACACTCACATATAAATATGAATGTTTATTTTTCTTTTTTTGTTGGATGTATGTGTATATGGAGTGCTTGTGTGTGTGTGTGTGTGTGTGTGTGTGTGTGTGTGCATGTATGTAGGATGAGTGTATATATATATATGTGGAGGTGTATGTACACAAGTATACTTGAGTGTATGTGTCTGTGGAGATCCAAGGTTACTACAAGGAATCTTCTTTGATTAATCTTCAACTTTATTGCTATGACCCTGGATCTCTAGTTAAACCCAGAGTATGCTATTAGGGTTAGTCTGGCTAGCCAGCTTAAGACTCCCAGTCTCTAACTAGAATTATATGTAGACTGCCACACCTACCTGGCATTTTTATGTGAGATATAGAGTCCAAACTCAGTTCCCTTTGCTTGTGAGGCAAAAGCTTTAACCACTGGGCTATCTCCCCAGCCTGAAATGTTTATTTTTCAGGTGAACCTATCTATCTAGATAAGTAACTCTGAGAATGAATCCCTCCATGAGATGGCTTACTGTCAAGGGTGCCAACAGAAATTCATGCAAAGCTTCTTAATAATTTTTTCTTAGATAAAGTCATGTCAAGTGACTCTTTCTCAAATTTGCTTTCTTGAAAATTTTAGACTTCCTGATGTGATTGTACACAATTCTAATAAAAAAGACACTGAATCAATATCTGTTTGGCTGTTTGAAGTTGAACAAGTATCAGTCTAAAATTCTCCTAGAATCCATCCAAATGATAGAAAAGGAAATGAAAATATTTAAGATCATACACACACACACACACACACACACACACACACACACACACACACACTCCAAGTGGCCCTGGAGTCTAAGAGGTGCTGGACAATTTCACAACTATTAAGAGCATAAATGGAGATTTCTGTTGAGCAAAGATGCCAATTGTACATTAGAAAATGGATGGGATTTGGGACCTCTTTTCCAAATTGCTTAATCTGACAAATGCCATTGTTCTAATGCCATGAGATCCCAAGTAAATTGCACCCAGTAAGCATGAAAAAGATAAAGAAGTGGAAAATGAGAGAGAGATAGAATGAACAAACAGAAAAGATAAAGAGAAGAGGATAGAGAAAGATATTAAGAGAAGTGGAAAACAAAGTGAGATGGTGCAACAGTCTTAGGAAGAGACACAGAAGTGAAGCAAATGCCAGCTAGCTTCTGAGCACTGATGAAAAAGCAACTAATGTATTCATTCAGGAATTGATATGTCACAGATGACATTCACTGATATTCACTAATATCAACTACTTTCTTCATATTGGATGATAGTTATTGTTCTTCATTTGATTATTAGGCTTTCAATATACCTCCATGTTAAATTCATTCTTTTCAGTATATCACAAACTACGTACTTAAACAGCTTAAATCATTTCGATAAATTTGAGTTGAGTTAGGCTTCAGCTTTCTGAACTTTTCTAAGTCATGTCAAAGGATCCTACAAGGATTCTACAAGACCTTGGAAAGTCTTAGAAATTGAAAGTGTCAAATATACCACAAAAAAATAAAGCGGGGGTAAGGGGTGGGGCTGACAATTAGTAGATTGTTAAAAATCTGTATAAGAAGTAATTATGTCAGAATCCATCCACGTAGTTGCCTCTTCCAGAAGACTAGACGTTTTCTCCCTGGAGAAAAGGAGTCAAGAAGGATCTGGCCTTTGCCAGGCATGGTGTCTTACATCTGTAATCCCAGGACCTGTGAGGTGGCCTGAGAATCAGGAGTTCAAAGCCAGTTCTTGCTACATATCAAGTCTAAAGCCAACCTGGACCACAAGAGACCCTGCCAAAATGAATAAATAAATAAATAAATATCCTTGACACCAGACATAACCATTTCTGTATTAAGTAATAGCTTCCTATTTGTCTAGGAAAATAAGCTAAGCGATTTCACCTTCCCTTGGATACTAGCAGGCGCCCATAACTTGTCCTTTAGTGAGCGAAGTTTGTCTCTGTAAACCCTGCCGCTTCCATGCAGAATTTCTAGATATCTACTTGGTGCCCCTGTCTTAATGTAGACTTAAAGCCATGTGTCAACAAACATTTGATGAAAGTCATATACCAAGGGGCTGGAGAGGTGGCTCAGGGGTTAAGCCTCTGCCTTGCAGGCAGAAGGTCCTGAGTTCCGATCCTAGACTCCACATATAGACACCGGGCGGAAGCAGGGGCGGCCTGCGTTTCTGGTCCTGGTAGGATGGAGCCCATGAATCCCGGGGCAGAGTAAACAAGGAGGAGGTAGAGGTGTCCATGGTAGTTCCCGAATTCCTCCGTGGTTCTACACACACACACACACACACACACACACACACACATACATACATACACACGTGTGTACACACACACACACACACACACATGCACAATTGAATAAATAATAATAAAAAAAGAAAGTCGGGGGCTGGAGAGGTGGCTCAGGGGTTAAGCCTCCGCCTTGCAGGCGGAAGGTCCTGAGTTCGGATCCCAGATCCCACGTATAGACGCCAGGCGGAAGCGGGAGCAGCCTGCGCTTCTGGTCCTGGTATGGCGGAGCCTGTGAATCCTGGGGCAGAAGGAGGTGGAGGCGTCCATGGTGGTTCGCGAATTTGTCCGTGGTTCTACACATACACAGACACACACACACACACATGCACACAGACACAGGCACGCGCACATACACACGCATATGCACACAGTGAATAAATAATAATAATAATAATAATTAAAAAAAAAAGGCATATACCAAAACAAACCAATGAGAAGAGAAGGAAGAAGGGGTTAGTAATCAGCCAAATGGAGGCAATTGTGACAAGAAGCTACAGTTAATAATGAAAGATGAGACCTGCATGAAGAAAAGAATGTTATAAAAAATACATCTAAAGAATAAGAACTAGCTTCTCAAAATCAAAATATTACAATAAATATTTTAAAAATCACTAAAAGATATTATATAACCAAGTTGAAAGCCTTTTTCAAGAAATAGCATAAAAATGGAAATTTGCAGAGAAAATGAAATATGAATATCAGAGAAGTTCAAAATACATAAACAGAAATTTTTAATAGGAAGTAACATGAAACCATAGATGGAGAAATATTTTTATTCAATTGTGTGTGTGTGTGTGTGTGTACGTGTGTGTGTGTGTGTGTGTAGAACCACGGGCGAATTCGGGAACCACCATGGACCGCCTTCACCTCCTCCTTGTTTACTCTGCCCCAGGATTCACAGGCTCCGCCCTACCAGGACCAGAAACACAGGCTGCCCCCACTTCCGCCTGGCGTCTATACATGGGGTCTAGGATCCGAACTCAGGACCTTCTGCCTGCAAGGCAGGGAGGCTTAACCCCTGAACCATCTCTCCAGCCCCAGGTGGAGAAATATTAAAGAGGGTACACAATTCCCCAAATTTAGAAACAAATGAATACTAAGTAAGACAAATAATAAAAAGATTCACAAACCACATTGGATGAAACTTTAGTATAAGAGAGGAATACAGTAAGATACTAAAAATCCTGTTACAGGCAGTAGGAAATATAAAGAGAAATTAAAGTGCCATCATATTTTAATAGTAATAGTGAAACTCCATTCAATGTAGAAAAAATGGTTTTTAAAAAACCAAAAGGAAAAAGACTATTTCTTACTTGGAGTTTTATACCCAAACAAAGTATCAACCAGGTGTGAGAAAATAATAGAGGCTCATTCAATCACAGACATATGTTGCATATACTTTTATAAGAAGTTGTGCTCCAGTAAACAAATAAGCTGATAAAGTAAGTGAATCTTGAAATTAATGAAAAAGAGGGACCTAATACCTAACATGAGAAAAAAAGAATTCTCATGATTATGGAAAAGTAAATGAAATAAAAATAAAGCTGGAAATGGTACCATGTTTCTAAAGTCTCAGCTACTTGCAACACTGAGGCAAGAAGATTGCTTATTTCCAGAAATCTGAGGCCAGCCTGGGCAGCATAGTGAGATCTCATTTCAAACTAAATAAAATTTAAAAGAAGGAAGAAAAGAAAACCATGCTATTGGAAGAATTTGAGCTGAAATACTAGAAGTAGTAAAATATCTGAAAGACTTGATTGCAGTTTGCCTTAGGATAATGAAAATTGACACTGAATATAACGGGAAATGGCTGTTTTTCAACATTTGATTTATTACCACTTAATTTTAATGCATATTTGTCCTTAAGTTTTTAAGTTAAAAATATGTATGTGAAGACAAATGCAGAGCATTCTGGGGTGGAGCTTTGTCTTAGAGGAAAGCATCAGGTGTATAGTCTACTCTTGTGTATTCATATTTTCAATTTTAGCAATGAGACACTTTAGGGAAAATTGCAAACAATAAAGAAACAGGAAAAAAGACATCAAGTTACTTAGAATTCCATGATTCTATGTGACTATTCTACTCACTTCCCTGCCAGTGTTGCCACATTTCACTTCATAGCTGCAGTAATGGTTTCCTTACATTTATAACCTGCTTTCCCCCCACATGCCACAGCATAGTCCTTGATCTGTTTCCTGTTTGCATTTAATGCTCTTCCTTAATGGCTTCGTTTTAATCTGTCAAATTCAACAAAATAGATCATCTCTGCATTGGTCAGAATTTCTCAGAGAAACAGGAAATAAACAATAGTAGCATTATTGCTTTAAATATCAATTGCTTTTGCTGTGTTTTGTTTGTGTGTACATATAATAAATGTTTTCATACCAGGAAATCTTCATATACATACACACATACACATACACATATACATTTACATATACATGAAATTTGTTTCATGGGGGCTGAAAAATCTGCCTTCTACAAGCTGGGAACCCAGTAATATAATTTGCATCTGGGTCTGAAGACCTTAGCACCATGGCCTACAGTATAAATCCCAGTCCACACTTGGATGAATGCCCAACCCAAACCAGTAGGCAGGAAACTGAAGTTCCCTCATGACACATTTTTCTGTCTTTTTGCTCCATCCAGGCCCTCAGCAGGCTGGTGGGTGCTGTTTTAGTTTCCTTACATGTCACTACAGCAAAATATTTGGAGGAAAAGGTTTATATGGCTCGTGATTCTACATGTCAGTCCATCATCACAAAGAAGTTACAGCTACAAGAGCTTGAAGCAGCTAATCACGCAACATACCCAGCAAGAGTAGAGAGCAGTGGACTCAATTCTAATGCATAGTTGCTTCTTCTCAGCTCACCTTCTTATACAGCCCAGGACCCTGAGCCTAGAGAATGTGCTGCCCCCAATAGGCAGGTCTTCCCACCTCAATCAAAGTAATCTCAACAGTTTCCAACAGGTGCTCCCAGAGACCTGCCTTAATCAAGAGAATTCCTTTCCTCTGTGGCCAGAGGCCTGCCTCCTAGGTGCCAAGTGACTAACACTATACTAACCATCGCAGATACCCACCCGTATTACACAGGGCCATCTCTTTTACCCACGCACTGAATTCAGATGTGAACTACACACTCTCACAACCACACCCAGACTGGATGCCAAACAAGATGACTCAGATGGATCCTCCTAGTCACCTCTGCCACACTCTGACCTTTTAGTTTTGCCAAGAGAGATTCCTGTACAGATGTTCTTCCTAAGGCAGTCACTTCCTTGTCGCCACTCACAGTGGCCTAAAGGCAGCCCCTGTGGAACGATCCTGCCCTCCCACACCCTACAGTAGATCCTTTCTTTCATAGTCTGCTTTTATCATGATGACTTCCCTCTGATACTTTCTTTTTTATTTCTTGGTTTATTTATCTATGGTCTATCTCCCTTCAAAGACTGTAAACTCCAGGAATGCAGGAAGCATATCTGTCCTTTTCTTACTCTGCATCCCACAAAGAGCAGAGCCTAGAACAAAGGAAATATCGGGGGCGAATGAATGAATCGACATGTCATTTAGATGAAATGCAGGTATGTTCAGGCCACCAACAGAAACTAAGGCCATGCAGAGATCGTGGGGAACTTGTTAAGCAGTGACATGGACATCTGCTTCTGGTTCTGGCTCTGCTGCTGACCAGGTGCATAGTAGCTTTCCTGTGCCTAGTGTTCCACCTGCAAAATAAGAGGGTTGGGCCAGCTGACTTCTTATCTCCACCACTTCTTTCTGCAACAGGTGCTGAGTTGTGTTGTCACCAAAGATTCTTACTGGAACTTTTGGAGGATAGCATCGGTCTTGTTTCCCAGAACAATGGATAAGCAAAAAATTTTGATCAAATAAATACATCCTTGTTTTTATCTACATGGTAATAAGCAGTTAATTTCACCCTTCATTTACCTTCTCCTATAAGAGAGAAAATCCAACTCATTGGTCACGTAAAAGAAGCAAAGTTGGAAGATGACCTGGCATGTAGAAACTTCCTTGGTAATTACTATAATATGGATCTTAGATATCCTATAAAGACCCATGTCTTAAAGATTTGGTCCTTAGCTTCGTGCTATTGAGGTGGCAGGAACCTTTAAGAGGTAGAACTCAATGAGATGCTTTAGGTTATAAGGTGCATATCCTTAAAGCATTATGAAGCCCCCATTTCTTCCTCTTTTTCTTCCTTGCTCTTATATTTCCAGACTTTCAGGAGGTGAGTAACTTTGGCCCACTACAGGTACCTCACCATCATGTACTCTCAGGAACCATGGTACCAATTGATCACAGATTATAAAGGCTCTAAAACTGAGCCAAAATAATTTTTTTATCTTTAAAGTTCATTCTTTCAGGTGTTTAATTATAGTAACAAACAACAACTAACACACCTAGTATGTAATGTTGATTGGCAACAAATAATCTGATGCCAAGTCTGCTTCAAATATCTCCATGTCTGAATTTGAACAGGTTACTCAGACTGAGACAGCAGTATATACAATGACGCTAAGTCCAGAGCTTTGGTCTGAGATCTGCCACGTACTAGCTCTAAAATCCCTCATATCTTGGGTCACATCTGAAATGGAGATAAGAAAGCACCAACTTCATCAAGTTGTATGATGATCAACTAACCCCAAATTCACACAATTCTTGGGCAGTAGGCACTGAGAAACCACACAGTTGCCAAGATTTGGTTTGTTGCTGTTTGCTGGGTAGTGGTTGCTAAATCTCTCCAAAATCTGTTCCTCAATTCATTCATCAAAGAACATTTACCAAGTGCTTTGGAAAGAGACACCGTATCTCTTCATTAGCCTATGAGGGGGCTTCTGAGTCTTGATTACTATGTCATTAAGGTGTGACACTGAGGTGGATCTGATAATATGTCTTGCTAGAGTTCTTGATATGCTCCATTGGTAACACCCTTGGGAGAGAATTGCATTTGGGGCACGTAGCTCACACCAGGCTATGCTCATCTGTACCAGAGTAGGAGCTGCATCTCGGTTTGGTGCCAACTCTGATGCCTGTCATAGGAGGCAGAGCAAACAGTGGAGGGAAGTGGTGGAAAGAAGTAGAAGAGCAACTGAGGAGGAAAGATGGACATCCCGAGAAAGAAAGAGATGGATGACAGGTGCCCAAAGTCTCATCCCTGTAGGCAATAGGCAGATGATTTGAGGTGGGTCATGTCTAGCCTCACTCTTCTTTGTCATTTTCCCCACTCGCATTCCTGAGAGAGAGAGAGACAGAGAGAAAGACAGACACAGAGAGAAAGAGAACGTGCAACAGGGTATTTGAGTGTGCGAGCCTGCAGAGGCCTAAGAGTAGCATTTAGGAACCATCCTGGATTGCTCTACCTTCTTATTGCTTTGTTCTGGGTTTTCCAGGCTCCACCTTGCACCTGGCTCCACCTTGCACCTGAAATTTCAGGCTGTCCCTATGTCCTCCTGGTATTTTTACATGGGATCTGAACTCAAGTCCTTCTGTTTGCGAGGCAAAGGATTAGCCCCTGCACCATTTCTACAGCCCTTCTGAGAATATTTCTGGGATAGAAATTTGGATCGAAGAGAGGAGACAGAATGTACAAATGTTTAGAAGTAAGAAAATATTTATAATCTGCAGTTAAACTTTTAAATTGATAATTAAATGAAAGCAGATTTTGAGATTATAGCTATCGGATGATCTTCAGATTTATAACTGAAGTCTGTCTTTATAGGAATCATTTATTTTTCCTACCCTACATTCAAAATTGATATGGATAAATGATCACGTGTCCAACTGCCTTACCAGAAATTCAGACAGATCTAACTTTCTCTTGCAGGCCTGGTCATGATCTGTGTTCCCAGTTACCATTCAAATAAGCCACAAAAATATTAGGAGCTGCTTTTCATACTTCCATCCCCTGGACATATGTAAAACATTGGCAGGATCTTAGCGCCCAAACATCACTCAAGTAGGTGAATTTACCTTAGTTCAAAACAGTCACCTTTCAGATGTTCAAAGAGGTAATTTAAAAAATAAGAAATAATAAAAGCAGGCGATAATCCTACAAGGATAGATAGATAGAAAAAAAAAAAGAACCAATTAGAAACATCAGAAATCTCATTAGGGAAGCTGGCCCTTAGCTAGACATTGAAGGGATACACTGAACCTAGAGCAGAGAGAGACACTGTCACAATGAGTGGGTAGAGATCAGCAGGAACACAAAGGTCAGTGTGAAATGAGCATGAATCCAGATGTACCAAGACTCACAGACAGGGGCAGGCAAGTTAACTCATCCTGTGATGAGATCCTTTCAAGAATCTCAAGAAAATGAAACCTACTCAGATCTAACGGGAACTTTGAGATATTTAAGAGGAATCATTGTCTTCTTTAAGACACACAGACTAGCCAATGGCATGACTTGGATGTCTGATTTTGTCAACATCATATATACACTTGGTAAAAATAAGTAGAGGAACCCCACTTCATGTGCAAAGAAAATGAAATCAGCATGTCCCATGTTCATTACAGCACTATTTCCTATAGCCAAGAAAGGGAAACAACCTAAATGTCTGTCACAGTATTCTTTCTGCTTCTGTGAGACAATATTCAAACACAACTTAACAAAGAAAGGGAGATTTAATTGACGTATGGTTGCAGAGGGGAGACATATTCCATTATGACAGAAAAGGTATGGTGGATGGCAGAAGCTGGAGGCAGCTTCGGTCATGTCCATCATCCATCATAAGGTTCAAAGAAGCTGAACTCTGCTGGCAGCAAGAAAGATGAGTTTGCCAGCAGAGGGCAAGAGTCTTAGAGCATTTCTGTCTTGTGATTCCCTTTATCTGCTATTGGAAGTTTCCACCCAGATTTAGGGTTGGTCTTTGTGTTGCAAATACACTGATCCAAGTAATCTCTTCTGGTAGTCTGGCAGCTAGTCTGTTAATTAATCCCAAGTGTAGTCAAGTTGACAACCAAGATTAACTATCATAGTATCTACAGGTGGTGAATGATAAAGAAAAATGTGGTACATATACATGATGGAAGCCTACTCTGTCATAAAAAAAATGAATGGACTCTATCATTTCGAAAAAACAAAAGAAAAGGTTTTGAAAGTTTCCACCATGAAGAAATAGCTGTTTGAGGAGACAGATATTTTAGTTTGATTTAAACATTCAACAGCATATACATGTGTGGAAATATCAGCTGTTATACCATCAATTAATCTTCATGCTTTTATGTATCAATTTTAACATAAATTTAATCTTTCAGTAAAATAAAACAGTGATAGAAAGGTTTCAGAACAGCAACTATTCGAGTCTACCTTTGTAGACTTTTACAAAAGTAAAACCCTGGCTAGACATTCAACATTGTACTACATCCACTAGTAACCTGGCTCAGTTCTATCTTCCTTCAAAGAAGCGTTATTTTTAACTTTCAATAAAATTACTTAGCATCTTCTCTTCACAGGAATATAAAGTCAGAGATGACCTATCGTGCGTTTTAGAGCAATCCCTGGCCCACAGTAGATGTTCAATTAATGCTTGTGGAATGAATGGCTAAAACTGGGTTTGGAATATGCCAGACATGCCATAGAATCTGAAATTCATGAGAGGCTGGACAACAATTCATTTGTACTGGACAACTGGACTAAGTCCCACTGACCAGGCCAGAGAAGAGTCTATCATGTTAAGATTACACGTCACTAAAATAAAGTATGAATGTCCAGGACGAGAAAATAAGAAGAGCTGATCGGCAACTTCCCAAATTGACTGGTTTCCAAAACACCAGGGCATTCACCAGAGTCAATCAAAAGGACCAGTAAAGCCAAGCCAGCTTGATAAGAAAGTACCCATCCCCAACAAGGAAAGCAACCGAAGGACACTGAAGCCGCAACATCTGCTCTGCGCACTGCAGTTAATTCCTATGTCAGTTACTTCAATCGTCCAAGGTCAAAAGGCATTAGTACAGTATAATTAAACGCTGTGGGCTAAGGGGAGAGAGAGAAAGACACACAGAGCGAATAAGGGCACATTCCGTATTTTATCATATCGTTATTGTTTTATTTTGTTATTGTTCTTTACTGCTGTTATTATTCTTAATCTCTTACTTGCCAAGCGGCCCACCTTCATCATAGTATGCATGAACAGAAGTAGGATTCAGTCATCCAGCCCAAAGATGCATCTTGGCACGTGTCTTCCACAGATAAGGGGACCACAATGTGTGGTGTTTCTCTGTTCATTCTCAAGTTATCTCTCACCAACCAGCTACTTGGCCCTGCAGAGCCCTGTCTGTTTTATAGACAGAATACTGCCTGGCTCATAAATCATTAATAAAATGCCATTAGATCTTTAAAGCTTGATTTGTTGAAATTCCCTTCTTTGACACCCACACACATTCTTTTTTCCCTGTGGCTCTGTTTCTTGGAAATAGGAAATCTATAGTGGATAATAAAAATATGATCATAAATCATCATGCTAGGTGTGAGGAAAGACATTTACAATGCCCCTCAACCACTCACCCCTTCTTAAAGCCTCAGGGCTTCATCTTCCCTGAACTTAGAAAAATCTAGAAACCCTCTAGTTTTGGTTTTAATACGAAGGTGAAAAAGAAAATTCTAGTTGGGTTAGGAAAAAAGCAAGTTCAGTCATGACCAAAGGATCCAAAGTGAGCTGATGTAGAAGTGAGAAGTAGATACCTCCTGAAGTAAGTGTGTAGCACCAAGGACCTCAGATGGGCTAGAAATGAAATGATGGGAATGTGGAGTCAGAGACACTGGCTGGCTATCCATTTCCGTTTCCTGTCACCTCTGGTCTCCAAAAGCTCAATTCTCCAGTAGTTTCTAGAGTTCTCATTAGGGTAGAATGAGGATGGTGAGCTGGGGGGACAGAGGATGAGTAGAGAAGGAGAGGGCAAGAGGGACAGGCAGATAGAGCAGGGACCTCCTCCAGGTGCCACTGTGTATAGAGTGGCTTTGGGCTGTGCTTCAGTGACACCTCCACAGGTGGATAGAAAACAAGGTCCCCAATATGCAGGGGGGAGCAAGAAAGGGAGAATTCCCAAATGCTGTTCCACTATGTCCTTCTAAAACCTGGCTGGAGTCTGAGCTAGTAGCTTTGGAATCACAGCAGAGACCATCCCACTTTTAGAGGCCATCCCTGATCTTCCTTATCTGCTGACTGACCTTCAGAGTGTCAAACAGCGTGAACTGTCTGTGGGATCAGGCTTGACCTACCAGGAAGGTTTGTGTGGTGGGTCAGACTTATCGGGAGGGTTGTATTAGGACTTTCCTCCCTTACATTATGTTTACTGCACACATGGCCAGGGAAATCAGAATGGTGGTAGCTCTTCTATGTATAACTTTCCTATCTGGTATAACAAATACAGCTTATGAGTTTCTTTCCCTATTTGAATCCTCATTTAAAGTCTTTTCTCTTCCTAGTCTGTGGAATTCAATACCTACCTTTACCTTATGTCCAAGACTATATGACCCTGGTCCTTATTTAGAGCATTCTTTCTCTCCCCTTCTACATCTCTTTCCACCTCTGCCTCTCTCTTCTTTCTTTCCTCCTTCTCATGCTCCCCTTTTCCTAAAATGATTTTCTGTGTTTGAAATTACCAGTCCAGTGTAAGGTGTGCATACCTTTAATTCCAGCATTTAGAAAATGGAATCAGAAAGATCACAGTAAAAGGTCATCTTTAGTATATATCGAGTGTGAGGCTAGCCTGAGTTACATGAGATCCTATCGAAAGGAAGGAAGGGAGGAAGGAAGAAAGGAGGGAGGGAGGGAGGGAGGGAGAGAGGGAGGGAGGGAGGGAGGAACTAGTGCATCATTTCTTTAACTGTCAGCGGAAAGTTTTGTACAGATGCTGTTTCCAGTCCAGTGCTCGAATGACTCATTATTTATATTATGGGCTTCTTTCAGGAAGAGCAGGAAGCACGAAACCCTAAGCAAGATGCAAAAGTAAATCTGAATACTGGTTGTCTCTATTTAGGCTAACTAGACCTACTAATTAAGCTCATGTAGATTGTCCCTGATCATCAGTTTCATCCTTGGTTTGGGGGTCAGAGTATCTAATGGGCAGCATAGAGGTGGGAGAGACAGACTTGCCAGGTGTCTGCAGCACACTCTCTTCTGGGAATCTTTCTGCCTGCCCGCAGGGCTCCATCAACATCTTGCTGATTCCCCCCGGAGGAAGAAAGTAGGATGAGGAGATGACCATTACCAATCTCTTCATTCTCCAAAGTAAAATTAGCTTGGTTCCTGACATTAAAAAAGAGGCACACACAAGACCTATCCAACACTGATGAACTATCTCCTTCCCCCTCTACAAGCCTTGCTTCATAAGATCCTTGCAGGATAGAACCTCTGAACCCCACTCCTGCTAGGGAGGCACCTCACTCCTGAGAACAGCCCCGATCCACAGAGGATCTTCTGACTTGGGAAGGATGATCCTACCACAGATGCAGGTATGATTTCAGGTTCCTTTTGCCACAGATCGCTAGGTGTCCATCAAGACAACTAATTCTTCATCCTAGACTGAAACTATCAGAGAATTATGTGGGCAACGCAGCACCTGTCTCCAACAGCTCATCCCTTTTTGACTCCAGCACTGTGTATCTCTGAGCCTAGCTAGGAGGAGGAAGCTGGACTGACCAATATTCACCTTGAAGTGAAGCTTTGAGGCGTGAGCAAGCTACTTCCCCAGGACCTGTGCCTCCTCTGCTGGAAATGAGGAATTGACCTGAATTAGTTCTAAGATCTCTTACAAGTTTAACATGCCATAAAACTGAGATGCAGTTGACTACTATTATTAATTAAAGTCCATTAATGATCATTAGCCCCAAGACATCACCAAAAAGGTATGAGCTATTGGTGATTTAGAGCACTTTCATTTCAAAAAAGGGGAAAAATCATTGAAATGTATACACAGGCAATCTCATAAATTTGACATTCTCCAAACTGAACATACTTGAAGATCCAGTATCCAGACCAGGAATACAGAGACCTGTCTCCTTGCTCTTTCTAGACTCGGGAGTTGACTCACTCCTAACAACTAACAAATTTTGACTGTACAAATAACTTGCCTCCAATTTTATTACTTAGGCAAATTCAGAAATAGCTCACACCTGCGTTTCGATGAACAATGAAAACAGAAGAAGTGATTTCAGGGAGCTCCAAGTGGTCCTTTATTACCCAGAGAAAGAGGTTGTCAAACACAAAAGGGGACACACAAGAGCATGAACAAAAGGAAAAATGGCTTAACACACCACCACTATGGCTATGGTCATCAGCATCAATTCACCGAATGTTTCTGCCTCCATGAAGAAATCAGTTCATTACTGAATGGAAAATAACAGTAATCAGACACTTCCGGTGCACATGCACACACAAGGTCAGTCAGGTCACAGCTTCCTTTAGAGAACAAACCTTTGTGTTTCCCACATCATACAAACTCACACAAACATTCTAAAAATCATCTGGCAATAGAAAGTAATTCCCTGGTGATCTTGTCGAAGATGAGCCTGCTTTAATTTCACTAACCCTGTCTGCCCACTGGAGATCTTGATTCCACATTCCAATATAGTTCACAACCCAGGGCAAGAAAAGCTGGGTTCTTTTGCAGGGCAGGAAAGAGGACAAGAATTTTAGATCTGGAAGAGACTTCCTCAGTGTACAGTGCAAATTCCCAGCTTCACAGGACCAAGGATGGAGAAACAGACTGACCAGGTCCCACAGCCAGATGGCGACGAACCAGACATCTTCCAACCATGACACCTGGCCACTTCCCTGTGCTCTGCTCTGGCTGCTCAAGTTCCTCCTTTCAGAGAACCAAAGCCGGGAGACAAGAGCTGACAAAGAGGCTCACAGTGTGTGGTCAGTGCCTCTTTTCCTTCTTGGATGTAGGAAGGGAATTGAGGACCCAGCCTGTATGATTTGGGTGCCAAGTGCTGGCCTCTGAAAGTGTAGAAAGGTTGATCCCCACCTGGCAGGTCTGATTATTGAGAAGTGGTGGGATCCCAAGAGCTTTAACTGAATCCACAGATTCATCCCTTGATGAGTTCATGCCATCATGTCATTATTGGAAGGTGGGGTCCGGATGGACCAAGTAGACCACTGAGGGCGATGCCCTGGAAAGATACAGCTTGTTCTCAGGCTCTTCCTGGTTCTCTTTCTCTGCTTCTTGACTGCCTGAGCAGCTGTGCCTCATACCACGCTTCTCTCACCACACCACAATGTGCTTACAGACCCACAGCAGCAGGGCAAAGTGACCACAGATCCAAACAAGCGCAGCCATGAGCCAAATCATCCTTTGCTTCAATTTCTAAAAGTTTTATTTATTGTTTTTGTTTTTTTCTTAAGATAGAATGAGTCCCCCCACCCCGGAGCCGAGCCGCCCGGCCAGCAGCACCCGCGCGCGCGGCCGCCGGCTTTGCCCCCAGCCCCCCTCCGCGCCGAACCCCGACCAGTGCCCAGGTGAGAGCGAGCCCCTCCCAGCCCCGCCCCCCACCCCGGAGCCGAGCCGCCCGGCCAGCAGCACCCGCGCGCGGCCACCGGCTTTGCCCCCAGCCCCCCCAGCCCCCTCTCCCCGCCGAACCGGAACCAGAGCCCAGGTGAGAGCGAGCCCCTCCCAGCCCCGCCCCCCACCCCGGAGCCGAGCCGCCTGGCCAGCAGCACCCGCGCGCGCGGCCGCCGGCTTTGCCCCCAGCCCCCCTCCGCGCCGAACCCCGACCAGTGCCCAGGTGAGAGCGAGCCCCTCCCAGCCCCGCCCCCCACCCCGGAGCCGAGCCGCCCGGCCAGCAGCACCCGCGCGCGCGGCCGCCGGCTTTGCCCCCAGCCCCCCCAGCCCCGTCTCCCCGCCGAACCGGAACCAGAGCCCAGGTGAGAGCGAGCCCCTCCCAGCCCCGCCCCCCACCCCGGAGCCGAGCCGCCTGGCCAGCAGCACCCGCGCGCGCGGCCGCCGGCTTTGCCCCCAGCCCCCCTCCGCGCCGAACCCCGACCAGCGCCCAGGTGAGAGCGAGCCCCTCCCAGCTCCGCCCCCCACCCCGGAGCCGAGCTGCCCGGCCAGCAGCACCCACGCGTGGCCGCCAGCTTAGCCTCCGGGGCCCCGCCCCGGACACCAGCCCCTTGTGCCCTCCCGCCCCCGCGCCCCTCTGCCCCCCCTCAGGTCGCAGGTGAAGAATTCTGCCATCAACATCAGACCCTCTGCCTCTCTGGCCCACCGGGGACCTACACATGTGGTCCACGGAAGTCACACTGCTACTCAGAATTCAATAGAGTACAAAGGAAACCCAAGCAAAACTCTAAGGAACAAAGAGAACACAGGCCATACATCTGGACTTCACTACAACCATTGTATCACATGCGAGACTCTTCACATCCAGCCTAAAGATAAGGAAACCTTTTTTTTTTTTTTTCCTTACTCTTTTTCTTTTCTTTCACCTTACTGATCCTTTCTAGTATCAATGTTGTAGGTCAGCTTCCTCATACAGCCACCCCAAAAACATACAACTCCAGGGAGTACACGACCCACCCTCACATTTCACCAAGACACTAGATCATAAAAGTGCACTACCATACTTATATTCATCCCCTGGATATGTAACTGACGTACTAACATCCTAGTAGTCTCATCTAGGATATAACAATACCAATACACAAACATACCCAATCCAAGGCAAGCACTAGTAACAACTGGCAGGTGTAACAATACCAACTACATCGGTTCAGTGAAAAACACACAGAAACTGAAAGGTTCTAAAAAACAAAACAACAATGTACAAGTCAAAGTGCAGATCCACGAGAAACAAACCCCAAGAACAATCTCCCACCAAAAGAATCAATCCCATAACGATGGATTGCGACCAGAACAAATCCATAGAAAATAGCCATGAAAGCCAGACCCAACATAACGACTTTCAGAGTATGATCATTACCATGATTAATAATATGAAAGAGGAAATCCGAGAAGAGTTAAATAACCGTGTCAACCACTTTGAACAGGAACACAACAGGAACCTGGAGGAGTTGAGAAAAACAGTTCAAGAAACAAAAATAGGTATAGAGCAGGTAAAACAGTCTCAGGCAGAGTTTAAAATTGAACTAAGAGATAAGTTATCTTCAACCCAAAACTCTACAGAGAGTCTTATCAGCAGAACAAATGAGGCAGAAAATAGAATCTCAGATCTTGAAGACAAAGTAGGAGAATTAACCAGCTCAATGGAAGAGATTGTTAAAGCCAAAAAGATACTGGAGAGGAACATTCAAGAAATATGGGACACCCTGAAGAAACCTAACATGCGCATTCATGGAATACCAGAACAAGAATCCCAAAATACCACACCTGAGGAAATATTTCAATTCATCATAAATGAAAACTTCCCACAATTAAAGAATGAGAGGCCTATCCAAATACAAGAGGCATTTCGCACTCCAAACAGATATGACCAAAATAGAAAATCGCCACAGCAAATAATAGTCAAAACACTCCACATTCAAGACAAAGAAAAGGTGCTGAGAGCTTCAAGAGAAAAAAAGCAACTCACTTTTAAAGGTAAACCTATTAGAATAACAAATGACTACTCAATGGAAACAGTAAAAGCAAGAAGAGCTTGGAGAGACATACTTCAAGTATTAAATGAGCAAAAATGCCAACCCAGACTGATATACCCGGCAAAACTATCTGTCATGATTGAGGGAGAAAGAAAAGTTTTTCAGCACAAAGACAACTTGAAGGGATACATGTCTACCAAACCAGGCCTTCAAAAAATGCTAGAAATGATACTCAAGCTTGAAAAAAAGAACAAGCGTATCCAGGAGGACAGAATGGAAGTATAATACCAACAAAATATAAATATCAAACAACATGCTTACAAAATCTACTAAACATAAAAAATGTCCAGAATTAAAAATAATTTCTCCATTATAACATTAAATGTCAACGGCATTAACTCACCGATTAAGAGACACAGATTACAAACTTGGATTAGAAACCACAATCCAACAATCTGCTGCCTTCAGGAAACTCATCTCACCAAAAAAGATAGGCACGTCCTAAGAATGAAAGGCTGGTCCAAAATCTTGCAAGCTAATGGAACCAGGAAACAGGCAGGGGTAGCAATTATGCTTTCAGACAAAGTGGACTTCAAACCAAAGAAAATCATAAGAGACACAGATGGATACTACATTTTAGTCACAGGTACAATTCACCAGGAAGACTTCACATTACTGAACATATATGCACCCAATATGGGCCCCTCCACATTCATTAAGAAAACCCTACAGCGTCTAAAGCAAGAAATCAACCCCCAAACAATAATTCTCGGGGATTTCAACACCGCCCTTTCAACATGGGATAGATCAACAGGTCAAAAGCTTAACAGAGACACTTTGGAGCTTAACCAAACCCTTACTGAAATGGACCTTACAGATCTCTATCGAACTTTTCACCCACGTACCAAAGAATACACATTTTTCTCAGCAGCCCACGGAACTTTCTCCAAAATAGATCACATATTGGGCCACAAAATGAATCTACACAAATACAAAAAAGTCGAAATTCTAGCCTGTGCCCTATCAGACCACCACGGCCTAAAGCTGGACATCCACAACAACACAACAAACAAGAGAAAATACACTAACTCCTGGAAACTTAACAATATGATGCTGAATGAGAACTGGATTCAGGAAGAAATTAAACGGGAAATTCAAGATTTTCTGAAAGTGAACGAAAATGAGAATACAACTTACCAAAATCTCTGGGACACAATGAAAGCTGTTCTAAGAGGTAAGTTCATAGCTCTTAATGCCTACATCAGAAAATTGGAAACATCAGAAATAAATAATTTAACGATGCAGCTTAAGGCTTTGGAGAAACTTGAGCAATCTGATCCCAAAAGTAATAGAAGAGAGGAGATTAGCAATATAAGGGGAGAAATATCTGAAATCGAGATTAAGAAAACGATAGAAAAAATCAACCAGTCAAAAAGCTGGTTCTTTGAAAAAATCAATAAGATTGATACACCCCTAGCTAAATTAACCAAAAGCAAGAGAGAGAAAACCCAAATTAACAAAATTAGAAATGAACATGGAGTTATCACTACGGATACCCAAGAAATCCAGAGAATTATAACATCATATTTCAAAAACTTATACTCTGTGAAGTTTGACAACACAAAAGAGATGGATGAATTTCTAAGTAAACACAACTTACCTAAATTGAATCAGGAAGTTGTGAATTATTTAAATAGTCCTATAACATACAAGGAAATTGAAGAAGCAATCTCGAATCTTCCCACCAAAAAATGTCCTGGGCCAGATGGATTCAGCACAGAATTCTACCAGACATTTAAGGAGTTAATAACACCAATACTCCTTAAACTGTTCCATCAAATAGCAAAGGAAGGAACACTGCCAAATTCCTTCTATGAAGCTAATATCGTCTTAATCCCAAAACCTAATAAAGATGCACTTAAAAAAGAAAACTATAGGCCGATCTCTCTGATGAACACAGATGCAAAGATTCTCAACAAAGTCTTAGCAAATCGGATTCAAAAACATATCAAAAAGATCATTCACGGGGACCAAGTAGGCTTCATCCCCGGCACACAAAGTTGGTTCAACATACGCAAATCAATAAATGTAATTCATCATGTAAACCAGTCCAAAGTCCAAGACCACATGATACTCTCCATAGATGCAGAAAAAGCCTTTGACAAAATCCAACAGCCTTTTATGATCAAAACGCTAGAGACTGTAGGAATGGAAGGAACCTTTATCAATATAATAAAAGCTGTATACAACAAGCCTACAGCAAGGATTATGCTCAATGGGGAACAATTGGAAGCATTCCCACTTCGATCAGGAACTAGACAAGGCTGTCCACTCTCACCACTTCTATTCAATATTGTACTTGAAGTCTTAGCTGAAGCCATAAGACAAGAAAGGGACATAAGAGGGATTCAAATCGGCAAGGAAGAAGTCAAACTATCCCTATTTGCAGATGACATGATCTTATACCTGAGGGATCCCAAAAACTCCACCAGGAAGCTACTGGAATTAATTGAGAAGTTCAGCAGGGTGGCAGGATACAAAATAAATGTGCAAAAATCAGAGGCCTTCCTATATGCCCAGAATGAAAGAAGTGAAAAAGCCTTGAGAGAAACAATCCCATTTACTATAGCCCCTAAAAAAATGAAATACCTTGGTATAAACCTAACCAAGGAGGTAAAAGACCTTTACAATGAAAACTTTAAAACCCTAAAGAAAGAAATAGCAGAAGACACCAGAAGGTGGAAAGACCTCCCATGTTCCTGGATTGGTAGAATCAACATCGTAAAAATGACCATCCTACCAAAGGCAATATACAAATTCAATGCTATACCAATTAAAATCCCAAAGCAATTCTTTAAAGAAGTTGACCAAATAATCTCAAAATTCATATGGAGGCACAAAAGACCCAGGATAGCAAAGACAATCCTGAGTAACAAAAACACTGCTGGAGGTATTACCATACCAAACCTTAGTTTATACTACAAATCCATAGTTATAAAGACAGCCTGGTACTGGCTCCAAAATAGACACACAGATCAATGGATAAGGATTGAAGACCCAGATATAAGCCCACAAAAATACAGCCATTTGGTCTTTGACAAAGGGGCCCAAAGAATCCAATGGAAAAAAAACAGCATCTTCAACAAATGGTGCTGGCAAAACTGGATCTCCACATGCAGAAGATTAAAGCTGGACCCATACTTGTCACCATGTACAAGACTTAATTCCAAATGGATCAAGGACCTTGATTTAAGGCCAGAGACTTTAAAAACCATAGTTGAAAGGATAGGGAACTCCCTCGAGCTGATTGGGCTAGGCCAACATTTCCTAAACAGACATCCAATGGCACAGTCACTGCTACCAACTCTCAACAGTTGGGATCTTGTGAAATTAAAGAGCTTCTGTTCAGATAAAGAGATTGTAACACGAGCTCAAAGGCCACCCACAGAATGGGAGAAAATCTTCACTAATCACGTATCTGACAGAGCTCTACTGTCCAGAGTGCACAAAGAACTTAGAAAACTAAACTCCAAGGAAAACACTGGCCCAATTAAAAAATGGGCCATGGAACTTCAAAGAAACTTTACCAGGGATGAAATTAAAATGTCTAACAAATATCTTAAAAAATGCTCCACTTCCTTCGCCATCAGGGAAATGCAAATCAAAACTTCCCTGAGATACCATCTCACCCCGGTCAGGATGGCAAAAATCCACAATACAAACAACGACAAATGCTGAAGAGGATGTGGAGAGAGGGGAACTCTCCTACATTGTTGGTGGGAATGCAAGCTCATACAGCCACTCTGGCGAGCTGTCTGGAGATTCTTAAAGAAATTAAAGATTGAAATGCCATATGACCCTGCTATCCCACTTTTGGGAATAACCCCCCATGCAGCAGAGGTTCGCCTCGATAGCACAAGCTCGACTATGTTCATAGCAGCACTGTTTACAATAGCAAAGTCATGGAATCAACCTAAATGTCCAACAGTTGACGAGTGGATAAGGAAACTGTGGTACATCTATACAATGGAGTACTACTCAGCCATCAAAAATGATGAATTACTGGAATTTGCTGGGAAATGGATGTCATTAGAAAGAATTATATTAAGTGAAGTATCCCAAACCCAGAAAATTAAGCGCCGTATGTACTCCTTAATAGGTGGCTCCTAGTACCAAACTCATCCAGCCCACATTGAGACACTTAAAAGTAAACCTATGTAACACAGTAATTGCAAGGATTATGAACAAGAGAGATGGGGTAGGAGGGCCAAACCAGAAACAAGGAGAAAGGGGACCATGTTACAGCAGAGAAAATAGGCCTCCATCAAGGGCTGCAAGTAAGTAATGAGAAACCAGGTTAAGTTCACAGACGTTCTTTCCTGATCTCACCAGAAGGGGGGGCATATAGTCTAACAGATAAAAAGTAATCATTTCGCAAATGGGTGATGGACCCCTCCCTCACTGAGGTTTCCTACTCTTATTACATATACCCTTGAATGTGCTATTATAACAAGACTCCAGTTTAACAGCTTTTGTCTCTGGCCAGGGGGTGACATACAGTGCCCAGCAGAATGGAGTGAAGGGCATTGCAGGAGCAGCAAAACTGCAAAAGAAAATCAACCAACCACAATCCAGAACTTCAGAGACTCTATATCAATCACCTAGAACTAGGCCAGCCTAATCTCTCCCCATCCTGGAGCTCAGGGACATTTGCGGAAGAGGGGGCGGTAAGATTGTAAGAGCAAAAGGATGGGAGGAGCAACGATTTGCAAGATTCTCAACAATAGTTGGGGCCAAAGCAATCATAATGGGACTTTGCATGCCCTGCGCAATGTCCAATGCACTGTTGCCCTCATAAAGTCTAGCATCTGTTAAGGGCACCGAGACCCCTGGAGGCAAGGTGATTGACAGCCATAGTAGTGATCCTATGCTTAAGGGGAACAAGAGAAAGGGCTTATGGAAATGCCACTGGGTCCTTTTATGTCATTGGAGAGGAAGACCCAGTGGAGAGTTAGGCGTACACAATAAAGGACTCTCTGGGAATTGGGGGGGAGGCACTGGGGGATGGGGAGGGAGAGGAGGGAGAGGAGGGGGTTCGGGGGGAGGAGGGGAGAGGGAGGGAACTGGTAAAAAAATTTTAAAATGTATAATTAAATTTTTAATAAAAAAAAAAAGAAAAAAAAAAAAAGATAGAATGAGTCAATACCTGAGTTGCAGTTAATCTTTCCGCTGCTTTGAGACAACATTAGACAGAACTTAAAGAGAGGCAGGGAGATTTAATTGGCTTATAGTTCCAGAAGGGAGATAGTCTATTGGGGGGGTGTGTTACATAGCAGAAGACAAGGCTGCTGGCAGAGCCTGGAGGCAGGTTCAGATCATCACAGACATCATAGAGGCAGAGAGACCAAGAGCAAACTCAGAGGAAGCAGGGCCAGGCTAATAAATCTCAAGGTCTGCCCCCCCAAAAACATCCCTTCTGTTATGAAGACTCCATCTCCTAAAGATGTACTACTTTCCCAAACATTAACGACAGCTAAGCATGATCCCTGTATTCCAGACTGGCCTGGAAATTGCTGGGTAGCCTAGACTGTCCTCAAATACAGTCTTCTTACCCCAGTCTCCTGAATGATGGATTACAGTGCCCACCAACACTGCTGGTCTTTTCCTTCTTTTTTGTTTCTCTAAGGTATTGTCACAACAACAAAAATGCTGACTACCATAGAAAATTAGTACTAAGGGTGGGGTCATTGGCTTCAGAAGACTTTGAAACAAGTTTACAAGTAAAATTGGGAAAGTGTGGAAACACAGGCCAGGGAAAGCCTGAACTGTTAGTAAAACTCCATGAGTGCTTCTGGTGGGAACTCAGAAGACCAAACTCTCAATAGGAATGCAGATAGACAAGACTGCATGGAACAGTTTCAGATGGCAAATAGGACTGCTTTCGATCATGTACAACTGAGGGGGTATGATCTCACCAGAAGGGGAGGGCATATAGTCTGGCAGATGAAAGGTGATCATTTTGCAAATGGGTGACTGACCCCTCCCTCACCGAGGTTTCCTGCTTTTATTACAGCTACCCTTGAATGTGCTATTATAACAAGACTCCAGTTTAACAGCTTTTTGTCTCTGACCAGGGGGTGACATACAGTGCCCATCAGGATGGAGTGAAGGGCATTGCAGGAGCAGCAAAACTGCAAAAGAAAATCAACCAACCACAATCCAGAACTTCAGAGACTCTATATCAACCACCTAGAACTAGGCCAGCCTAATCTCCCCCCATCCTGAAGCTCAGGGACATTTGCGGAAGAGGGGGCGGTAAGAGTGTAAGAGCAAAAGGATGGGAGGAGCAATGATTTGCAAGATACTCCACACAAGTTAGGGCCGAAGCAATCATAATTGGACATTGCATGCCCGGCACAATGTCCAACACACTATTGATCTCACAAAGTCTAGCATCTGCTAAAGGCACCAAGATCCTTGGAGGCAAGGGATTGACAGCCACAGCAGTGTTCCTATGCTTAAGGGGAACAGGAGAAAGGGTTCAGGGAAATGCCACTGGGTCCTTGTACGTCATCTGAGAGGAGGACCAAGAGGAGAGTTAGGCATACACAATAAAGGACTCTCTGGGAATTGGGGGGGAGGCACTGGGGGATGGGGAGGGAGGGAGGGGGAGCAGGGGGTTCGGGGGGAGGAGGAGGGAGGGAGGGAACTGGTCTACCTATTAAGTCTGTATGAGCGGAAATAATAAAAAATGTATTTAAAAAAAAAAGGAAGCAGACAACAGACCATTCATGTCACATTGTGATAAGGAACTTGCCTACATTTTGTCCGTACCCTGAGATCTTTCAAGAAGCTGAGTTTAAATACTGTAGACTAGGGGCTGGAGAGGTGGCTCAGGGGTTACGCCTCTGCCTTGCAGGCGGAAGGTCCTGAGTTGGGATCCTAGACCCCACGTATAGACGCCAGGCGGAAGCGGGGGCGCCTGCGCTTCTGGTCCTGGTAGGGCGGAGCCTGTGAATCCCGGGATAGAGTAAACAAGGAGGTGGAGGCGTCCATTCGG
This sequence comes from Typhlomys cinereus, assembly GCA_023101885.1. Classification (NCBI taxonomy): domain Eukaryota; kingdom Metazoa; phylum Chordata; class Mammalia; order Rodentia; family Platacanthomyidae; genus Typhlomys; species Typhlomys cinereus. The sequence goes on along the minus strand of JALPQD010000110.1, from coordinate 757,955 downwards.
GAGGTGGTTCCCGAATTCGTCCGTGGTTCTACATACACACACACACACACACACACACACACACACACACACACACACACGCGGGCGCACGCGGGCACATACATACGCACACACGCACAATTGAATAAATAATAACAAAAAAAATTTAAAAAATAAAATAAATAAATAAATACTGTAGACTAATCTGGCAGAGGAAACTTCAAAGCAGCCTACCACATTGCTCAGGTCCCTGAAAAATCTAATTCTGTCAAATATTTATCAAAGCCTGATAAATGTAATTCTCTTCTTTATTACAGCTATCTTGACATTGCAGCAAATAGTTCTATGGTTTTAGTAAGATTAGCCACCGCCCCAGTCTGGAAGGAGTAGCTAGCCACCCACATATCTGAAGCCTGTGGTTGCTGCAGTATTTTTGTTGTAATGAGAAAACTGGGTTATATACAAAGCCAGGACATGGAAAACAACCAATGGAGAACCAAGGAGCTACAAACCACTGATAATACTTCCCCTGAAACTTACCAGGTCACCTTAAATAATGAATTTCTTTTCTTGCATGAGGCAATTTGAAATTGTAATGCTGTAAGTCTGAAAACATGCATGCCCAAGTTACCTGAACCAGCAAGATCACTCATTTCTCCAACTTCAACTCCCTCTTTTGTAAAATAGGATTTTTGAAAAATTATCTCATATATCTGGATTATATGTAATAACTTATAAAAAGTACCTACCTCACAGACAAAATCCTTTAGTGAATGGCTTTCTTTTCCATTCTTCTCTCTTAAAGGACTTACCAGGTACAAGAAGATGAGAGAGAGATTTATACATCCAAATGCATGCAGACAAAAGAAGAAAAAGGAAAAGGAGGAGGAGGAAGTGTATATCTGATGCTCAATTCATTAGCAGGGTTATGGCCACCCAGCTAGGCAAATGGGGACCCAGCACGGACTCTTGGGAATTCATGGCAACCCACCTCGAGGCCCTATTTTCTGTTCCTCCACCTGCATTGAGCTTCAGCTCCCAAACCTTCACTGGATCCATAAACAAGCTATTAGGTCTATGGCTGATTGTCCCAGGCTACTGTGTTGAACCAAAAGCACAGAAAGACTAGCAACCACCCAACAACGACTGGAACTTGCTTTCTCAGGAGGGTAAGACTCGTTTGCACCCAATCTTCCCCTTGGGAAAACAGAAAGCAGATTAAGATTCTGAAGAATATGAAGATGATGGGCTAGAGACATCTCTGGGGTTTAAACCCAGATCCCAGATACCATATTAAAAACACCGCGAGACTATGGCAGCAGCCTGCATTTCCAACTCTGGTAGGCAGAACCTGGGAAACCCCAGAGCAAAGCAATAAGGAGGTAGAGCAATCCAAGATGATTCCTGATATCACACTTGCTCTTCTGCAAGCACGTACACTTGGATGCCCTCTTGTAAACACACACACAAATACACACACACACACACACACACACACACACACACACACACATGCAGGCATTCGTCTTTATTTTCTTTTGTGCATGCATGCGGTAGGGGTTGTGTTCAGGTACACACACATATGCATGTACACCTGTGTGTGGAGGCCAGAGCTATGGAACAGGGACTCTTGCTGGTCTACAGTTTGGCTGTCAGACCAGCAAACTTCAGAAATCTGCCTGTCCCTGCCTTCCTAACCTTGGAATTATAAGAATTTTTACACGGGTTCCGGGGATTGAACTCAGGTCCTCATGCTTGCACAGCAGCACTTTTGTCTAACCCATAACAATGACTTTTTAAGAAGGAAAATTTACTTTGGAAAGTCGCAGACATGCACCAAATGGGTACCCACATAGCAAGTCCCATACCATATCTATTATGGGACATACCAAGTCCCATATCTATTGCCATCTGCCACAGTGTCAGGACACAAAGGGTCTTCGTCATCTTCTTCCCTGAGCTCTTACCCAAGTCCTACGTAGCCCATGAAGCAAATGTAAAGCATTGCGTCATTTGATCAGAAAATATTTCAACATGTGTCTCTGCAAGACGATGGTTCTTTTCTAAAGCCTAACTATATTAGCATCACTCTATCTAAAAATTAACAACGATGACAGATTTTTTTCTACGCTTCAAACAGGGATTATTTCTATGTGCAGATATGGTCACTCAGTCTTGCTAAAAAGCCCTATTGTTATTTTAATTTTTATTACTTAGCTACCTAATAAAAAGAAGATAAATAAAGGGCTGGCCCAGAATTTCATTAGAAGAAAATAAAGGATCCAGCCACACAAAAATGTATTATTTCAGTAACTTTACTGATCCTAGGATAAAATCTTTGTGAAAATCTATTGCCAAGCTTTGCTGTATTGTGTTGAGTTTTGTATTGCTCCATATTGTTATTATAATGTATTTCAGTGATGGGGATGTAGTACAGGACTTCTCCCATGCTTAACACACATCGTAGCACTGAGTTACCTCTCGGTCTTCATACCAAGTTTTAAAACCTAGGAAGAAAAAAAGGTTTAAATATGTCAAATTCAGAGGGTAACAGTGGCTATTTGATAAACTGGCCTGGAAAAGAAATATTTTTTTTAATTATATTCATTCTGAAATTGCCCCTTAAGTTCTCCTCTCCAGGATTTTGTGAGAGACCAGGATGGCGGCCACAAACGCGCCCTGCTTGCTAGTCTTCTCCACCCATCCTGCTTCCCTGGGACATGCCCACTGTCTGGCTGGCTGGCTTGATTTGCTGACGGAAAAACCACCGTGATGGGAATCATACATATTGTCTCTCCCAGCCCCGAGCACCTGTATTTAAAGATCCTCCCATTACAGCTCTTATCACCTCTCTCCCAGATTTGAGTCCTTATTTTAGGAGGAAAAAAAAAAATCTTTGCTTTCTTGTACCTTTTTAAAATGTAAAGTTGAAGAGCTATATTCTATTCCCAGGAAGCCTACTTTATAAACTGGAGGAGGGGTACCGTCTTCTCTATTAAAAAAAAAAAAACTATTACTTTGCCTGGAAATCATTTTCTAAAAAAAAAAAAATCATGTGGGATTTTTGTACAACTATGATGTACTTCTTGTTTCTTAATTTCCTTCTCCGGCATGTACCTGTTTTGATCTTTGATTTCCTTTAAACTTACAGTGAGGCAAATGTATTCTCTTACCACCACCTTTAATGCATCCCAAATTATACCCCTTGGAATTGCCTCCGTATTATTCATTTCAAAATGGTTTCTCAACATTTCCTGAATTTCATTTACACAGGTAAAGTCTTTAAGCAAAAGGTTATTTGGGGGCCAGCGGGCACAGAATCCTGAGCTTACTCAGCCTCCTGAGATGATTTCCTTTGGAATCAGCCCAAGAAAGAATTCAGGTTGAAAGCTACAAAACACAAGCAAAACATGGCAGAGAATTAAACATATGTCTATCTGAATGCATTTGTGCTTAACAGAAAAACTGGAGTAGAATGCCTGATTTTTTTCAAGGACCCATTAGATGGATATGTTTGTTTATTTCATAATTTAATCTTTCAATTGCAGACTTAATATCTGATTATATCTCCCTTTTAAAACAACCCTGGTTCCAGAGACTAATTAGCATGTTAAGAAAAGACGCCTGCTCATTATTTGGGGTCTGTATGGAGCTGAAGCAACCACAGTCGACCTCACTAAAGAGATGATTTCCAGGAGCCAAGTAGATGATTGGTGAAGCAATTATGTTATTTAGGGCTCTTCTCCAGCACTGAAGGATGAATGCATCTGCATAGGTGAAAACAAAGACAGGAACAGGAGGGGAGGGAAACAAAGTTGTTTCATAGAAACAAAGAAAATAATGCTTCAGTGGTTTCTCTTCCTAAAACGCTTCCCACTACTGACAACTCAGACAAGCTAGCAACCAGATCAGATCCTCAGTGGGGCATAAGGGAGACTTTGGGAGCATCCCGAGGATCCACATCAAAGAATCCTGTAACAGAATCACTGCCATGCTGCCCTTTGGTGACACAGGGACCAAGCTGAAGGAGACAATAAATTGTGCACCTGTGTTCATAGCAGCATTACAATCCAGACATGGAAGTGACCCAAATGGTCACTGACATGTGAATGGATAAACAAGATGTGAGATAGGTATACAATGGATTGCTATTCAGTCTCTAAAGGGATGGAAATTTTGTGACACGTGCTACAACATCAAGGAAACATGAGCACATTACACTTAGAGAAATAAACTCATCGCCAAGAGGGCCGTCGCTGTGCAATTCCCCACAAATGAGGTTCCAAGAGTCACACTCACAGGGATAGAAAATAGAGAAGAGTTGCTAGGAGTGGAAAGTTGTTGGTTCATGGGGACAGTTCAACTTTACAAGTATGAAGGATTTAAGAGATGAATAGTGGTAATGGTTATGTAACAATATAAATGTATTTAACAGCACTGAAGCACACAATGAGAAGCAGCAAAGATGGTAAGGTATGCTATACATATTTTACAACCACAAAGAAGGCATGTAAAAAGATAATAAAAATCGCAGGATTTAAGCAGATGGACAGCCCCTCTAAGAAGGTATGTGATAAATTGCACATATTCAGGGCACCCCCACATGTCTATATTGCTGTCTTTCCTCCTTCCAAGCTGTGGTATCAACGGATATTCTTAGCATCACTTAAAGTAGCCCTAGTTTCCTGGCAGGACAAATGATGCAGACATACAAGCTCCAGGCAAGGTGTGTAACACTCTAAGTTCATCATCTTGTAGTTCTTAGCTCTGTGACCTTTGATCTGGTGTGAAATCTAATTGGGCCACAAAGCATAGATTGAGGTCTCAGAGTTTCTACTAAAACAAAGTCAAGCGATTCCTGCTGCCTCCTCATCTCCCCAGAGACAGCTACTTAGCAAGCTGGTCTGGTCCCTGCCCTAGTCACCACTGTCACCCTCTGTTGGCAATTCTACTTTACACCACAGGGTAATGCAGACGAGGGCTGTCCCGGGCATGTGGCCATGTGGTACAGAAGCTGTAATGCACTTGAGGGTCGACATCTATACAGAGGTCTTTGCTTGCAACTTTTGCATCCTGGAATGGAAAGGACATGTCTCTGTGCAGTGCCTGAGGAGGGGTATGGGAGAGGGCATCTAAACAGACTGATCAAATCACTTGCCCTGGACTCAGCAGAAAGACCCAAGTCTTCCTTGAGAGTGTGACCTGCCTCTGGAGGGTCTCTGTGTCTGAGGAATCATTCACTTCATGAGGGGTATGTGTAAGAAGTGGGGGTGTCTTCTCCCCTGCAATCGTAAGTGGCTTATGCTGGTGTCTTTTAAATAGCTGCACCTCTGGGGACAAGCCATGAAATATGAATTGTGCAACTCCGGTGATTTTGCATCCAAGTCGAGTGCTCATATTTGCATGTAAAAGAGGTTTTGCACAATGCAAAGGCAAAAGGTAAATTCACCCTAGTAAGTTGAATTTTTAATTTTTCTTTCCTTGAATGACACTAAACGGCCAATTTAAAAAACAGTGACAAGCAAAAAACATAGAAAAAAGGAAAAAGCTTTATATTTTAGTACCTCCAATGGCACTTTCCCTTGCATTTTGAACAAAGATCAAGACATGTGCATTCTCATTTTGCTTTGGTCCCACAAGTTCTGCTAGCTGGGGTGTGGCACTGTCTCTACAAGATGTGTCAGGATCCAATGTATTCTTTTAAAGCAGGTGTCTGCAACTTTTTTCCTTACAGGGTCAGAGATAATAATGTAATACTTTGGGTTCTGCCCCATTGAATTGTTTTTGGTATGACTATTCAGCTTTCCCATTGCAGTGTGGAAGCAACTATAGACAACACAACTTGTATTATTCAACTATGTTTGAATAAAGTTTTATTTACAAGTAAGAGTGGCTGTAGGCCACAGTTTGCCAGTCTTTAGAAGAAAATTCCAGTCTTAAGAAAAAGAAAAGGGGCTGGAGAGGTGGCTCAGGGGTTAAGCCTTCACCTTGCAGGCGGAAGGTCCTGAGTTTGGATCCCAGATCCCACGTATAGACGCCAGGCAGAAGCGGGGGCGGCCTGCGCTTCTGGTCCTGGTAGGGCGGAGCCTGTGAATCCCGGGGCAGAAGGAGGTGGAGGCGTCCATGGTGGTTCGCGAATTCGTCCGTGGTTCTACACATACACAGACACACACACACACACGCGCGTGCGCGCGCACACATACACACACACATGCACACAGTTGAATAAATAATAAAAAAAAATTAAAAAAAAAAAAAGAAAAGAAAAAGAAAAGGCCTCTTACACTGTTTCCTGGCTCTAACTCCAAATCAGCAAGGAGTCACCTTTGGAAGTTGGCAAATGACTCCATAGGAGGAGATAAAAAAAGAGATCTTCACTCAAGCGTTTAATTGTAGCCAGAATCTGGAAAATCTGAAAAAGAAAATTATATTTTAAAACTTTCATAGTCCAGTCAATGTGAACAGACAGAAAGCAATGGTACAGAAATGGTCCCTGCACCAAGAACTTCAATATGTGACAAAGGTATGGAAAAAGCAGCTATATGGAAAGAGCAGTAGTGTTGGATTGGCCGAAAAGCTGAATGAAAAGATCAAACTTAGATCTTTTATTCATCCAATCACAAATACCATGAATTACAAATGGACCCATAAGCCAAATGTAAATAAAACTGAAACCAGGGCTATGATCAAATACAACATGGATGAATTCCCCTCAAACATGTGAGTGGAGAGGGCTATTATAATAACAGCTCAAAGTTTGGGGAGGGGAGAAGACGGGTAAGTCTGACACCTACCAATATGATACACCACTGTATAGCAAAAGGCGCCTGAAGCAAAGTAAAAATGAAAGAGAAAAAATAAAAACTGAAGGGCTAGGGAGATGGCTCCGGGGGGGAGTGCTTGCTGTGTGAGCATGAGGACCCAGTTCAGTTACAGCACTAAGGTGTGGTAGTGCACGTCTGCCACTTCAGTAGTGAAGGGGGGCACAGAGACAGGTGAAGACTGGTCAGCCGGTCTAGCCAAAATGAGGAGCTCCTGGTTCAGTGAGAGATCCTGTCTCCAAAAAAATAAGTAGGAGAGTGGAGAAGACATCAGATGTCAGCCTCTAGCTTCTACATGTATAGGCGCGCACAATCACATTGCACACATACATGAATGCAGCACATACAGATAGATGACAGAGAAATTGATCTACAAACTTGCAATTAGTTTAAGCTATAAAACTGATTAAACAGAAACCCTGTACTCTTGAATTCGAATATAAATCATCAGTAGGAATTTAAGTATATTTTATCATATATATTATATATGTTTTTACATCAAGCCATACGCTGGGAGAAAATATTTGCAAAAGGTTAATCTGATAAAGGACTAGTATCCAAAATATACAGAGAATATTTAAAACTCAGAAATGAAAAACCAGGGCTGGGGAGATGGCTCAGTGATAAAGTGCCAACCATTCAAGGGTGAGGGATTCAGTTTGGTTCTCGGCCCCCACATAAAAGGTGGACGTGTTCGTGCATATCTGTAACCCAAGTGCTAGGAGTAGAGAGAAGTGGGTGTCTGTGGCTCATTGACTAGTCAGTAGCAAATCTGTGAGTTTCAGTAAACAACCTTGTTTCAAAAAATAAAGTGGAGAGAAATAGTGGAAGATATTTGTATCTACTCTGGTCTCTACACACAAGTGTAAACATGTGCAAACACACCCATGTGTGTGTGCTCATATACATATACATATATACGCATACACGTTGTATATACACAAAATAATAAGTAAATAAATAAATTTACTAAACACTGGGCCAAAGATCTGACCAGAGATTTCACCAAAGATGTACAGCAGTAGGCATTGAGAAGATCTCATGCCAATCTCAAGCTGTTGGGAAATTGCAATGTCAATCAGCAATACCATGCCATTCTACGCCTACCGAAACAGCCAAAACCCAAAGCTGGACAACATCCCGGCTGGAGGGGGTATGGAGAGGCAGGAACATTCCCTCTTATTGGTAGAAGTAAACCATCATCCAGCCACTTTGGTAGGCAATTGGGTAGTTTCTAACAAAACCTTTCAGACTCTGACACACTCTGTACCTTCTTCTCAAGCTTTCCTTGAACACAAAACTCCAAAAGCAAAAGAAAAAAAGGAAGACTGAAAAATTAAAGCATAGTCTAAAAACAAAAAAAACCTATTTCCCAGCAAAGAGTCAGAAATGAAAATCAACACTGTACTAATGACCATTCCTAATGTCCTTCGTGTTAGTCTGTAGTGTTTAAATGCTGACTCCGCTGCAAAGAACCAAGGCAAATATAGATTTCTCTGGGAGAAAACACTGGTTTCTGGGGTTGGACATCTCTGAAGATGAACCAGGAGTGTCCTGTTGCTTTAGACAGCAAGTGGGACATCTGAGACCCCTGAAGCCAGCTCAGGAGAGGTCAGAAGCCATCTGGAAGAGGCTCCTCGAGCCAGAGGTCAAGCAATAGGGCTATCGATGAAAGCACCATCGCCATGAGCTGGGCGTGGTGGCCTGGACAGGATGATGACTGGCCCAAACTATAGAGTGAGACCTGTTGCAGTTTGTCTGCATGATTTCTGATAGGTCACCATCAAATGGCTTAAGGGAACAGTACACGAGGATGCAGACTCTCTCAACCAGCTCTCTGTTTTTATTCCTGGGCCTAATCCCATCCACCTGGGCCCTTCAGCCCATCAGCGAAAGAATCTCCTGCAGGTTTGCTCTGGGCTTAACTCAACTACTAACTCTCCACAAATGTGCCCAGAGTTCAAAACCCTCAACTGTCAAGTTGACACCTGTGCCTAGCTATGACAAGACACTGAATCAAAACAACAACAAGAACAAGAATTACAAAGGACCAGGGATGGGAAAGTGGCTCAGTGGGTAAGAGTGTTGGCTGGGAGATTAGAAGAGAGGGGACAGGGGAATCCTGAGGTTTGTTGACTATCATCATCTTCATTCCAGATTCAGTAGAGACCCTGTCTCAAGGGAATAAGGAAAACAGTATACCTGATAGCCTTCTTCAGCCTCTTTTGTCCCTCTCTCCCTCTCTTTCTTTCTCTCTCTTACACACACACACACACACACACACACACACACACACACACAAATGTGTGTGTGCACGCACATAAATAATAGGTTTAAATCCAAGAGTTGAACCTAACACTTGACAAACTCATTTGCCACGCTTAATTGATGCTAAGAAACTAACAAACAATTTTTATGGAACATTGATCCCACCTTTCCTACATAGACAAGTCCTTATGGTAACTGTCTAATCAATGAAAAATTAGAATGGCCATCTGACTAAATGGAGAAGGAGCAAGGGGATCAGGGCAGCACATCTGCAGCTGCCCCCCCCCCCCGGACATCAAGGACAGTGACTGCAGTAGCTATGAGTGTCAAGACGAGAATAAAAAGACACTATGAAGTACTGCTTTGGAGGGAAGGTCCAGTCCAGCAGGGTGGCACGTGCCAGCAATATCGCCTTCCAGAACTGCCAGGAAGTTGAATCTGAATTTGATTGAAACTCTAGTCTAGATCTAAAAGCTGATTTAAGGGCAATGCAGGGGGTGAAGAAACATTTATGAAGGAAATAATAACATAGAGGGTGCAGTCAGCCAAAACCAAAATGCTGGGCAGGTAGAGGACAGCACTCCTCCTCCTCAAAGAAGCTTCAAGGGAAAGAGAGAATGTGAAAGAGGAAGAGGAAGAGGGAGAAGAGGAGGCAGGAAAACACTGAAAATTCAAACAGAATTAATCACGTTCCATCACCATGAGGCCTTTAACTTATCTGAACCATGAATTAATAAGATAAATTACAGAAAGTAAGACAACCGGGGAAATCTGAACACTAGATATTTGGCAACATCAAATAATTAATAGTCTTCTCTTATAATGAGTAAAATGTAGCTTGGTTACATTTTAAAAGAGCTTTTTTTTAATTTTAGAAATATGCATGGCAATATTCCTAAGTGAAACAAAGCTTGGATTTGTTTCAAGTCAGCATGAGGGAGGAGGTTTGTGTGATCAAGTAGGGCCTGGGGTGACCAGTCCAAGGTCTCCACAGGGATATAAGGGAGCTTCTTGCAGTAGCTTCTCTAATCACATGTGTGTTTGAGATTTGCCACAGTAAAACACCTGCCTGAAAGAAAGCTTGTCCCCTTTTGTGAAGAAAAAGGACTTTTGCGGAGTTCCTACTCATTTTGGCGAATTAGAAACATGCACGCAACTAGCGCTTAATGGATACCTACGACATCCACAGCCTTGTGAGACTATTTGAGGTCAAAGGACACAAAGTACCCTATATTTGGGACCAGCAAGTCTAGAGACCTAATGTACAACATCAGTTCTATAGTTAACAGTATTGTCTTGTGTTCAAGATCTTCACAAAATGAGTATATTTTACCTGCTCTTATCCACCCCTGCCTCCCCACACTCACATACTAACATGCTCACACACAAATAGCTGAATACGTGAAAGTGGTATAGTAAATTTCTTTGACTCTACTAAAATTTTTATCCTTATGAATCCCAAAACACTGCATTGTATATTTTAAGTACGCACAATATATTTTCTAAATATTACTAGTTAATATAAAATACTAATAGAAAGATAATGTCAAGTTATCATGGTAGTAGAAATTAGTAGAAATCAGAGAAAAAAAGGATGTTTCTTTATTAGGAAAATATGTTCGCCACTGTGAAGTCTACGCAGACGCCAACAAAGGGACATTCAGACGACTTTTATTTAATGTCCTTGGAAAAACCAATGAACACACCAATTGTCTAAAGAGACAATGGATTTCTCTACTTGAATGCAGGCTTGAATTCTTTGAATTCCATTAGAATCAAATACCTTGAGAATTTGCATCTTTTGATTCATTTATGTTCAGAAACCAAACATCCTATTACAATTTACAAGGTCTGTGCTATTATCCATGAAATAAAGAGATGACAAGGTTCCTTGCAGAACAATTGGTGGTGATTTCCATGCAGTTGCTTCTTAGCTTTTCCTCCGAGGACGAGTATTCTGCTGTCTAACAGCAGCTCACTCTGCACTTCAGCACGTTGAAGATCCACCCTTCATTACAAACTGCCCCCAGGAGCAGGGGCACTGGAACTGCATGGAGACTGGGGAGCTAAAAAGCCACCAGCAACCTGAGCAGCACCTAGGATAGACGGCTTCCTGCTTCTCTTTCATTCACCTCTTTCTCTGACTACAGCTGTGTTTCCACGGCCTCCAGCTGCCGTCCTTTCTCCTAGCTTCTGCCCACTCTCATCTGCTTTCATGTGGCCCATTTCAACCTCTTCTGGTCCTGCTCTGTTTTATGGAAGCAATTCCATCTGCTGTATTTACTACTTCTTCTTCTCTTCCTCCTTCTCCTTCTCCTTTAAATAGGAATGAAGAAAACGTATCTACCCCAGCCTAGCATCTTCAGGTCACTGGGCAATCTACGAAGTGCCTCCGATCAAAGGCTCTAATTTGTCCCAACTGCCATGGCCTAGGGAACAAATGGACAGAGTCACATGGTACATAAAAAACATGGCTGCCAGTAATGGCCTCCTTAATAAGGCTTGCAGAACAGAGTCCCAGAAGACCTTAGGGCAGTCAGAGTTGTACAGGGGTATACAGGTTTCTGCCAATTTTTTTTTTTTAAAAGAGAGAGGGGGAAAAAAACAGGGAGAGAAAGGGGAAGGGAGAGAAAAAGGAGGAGAGGGAAAGAGAGGAGAAGTGAAGGAGGGAAAGAAAGAGAAGAGAGAGAGAGTGAGAGAGAGAGAGAGAGAGAGAGAGAGAGAGAGATGCGTATCATTGCAAAGGAGTGGAGGTCGGAAGTCAATTCTCTCCTTCCACCATGTGCACTTCTGGACATCAAACTCAGGTTGCCTTGCCCGCTGAACCTGTTTTGCCAGCTCTTGATCTACTATAGCTAATTTTAATATGAGTCCTCAAACCGACACATCCCAAGTGAAAGCGGATCAAGTTAGGGTTGATATCTACTCGAGAGAACCCCCACTCCTAAACACCACATCAGGAAGTGGGCTTGGGTTATTTTCAGCACCTGCCATCCCTCGTCTCACACACAGAGCACACTACTGCCATCTTGGCCACTGGGGAAATGCTCAGAAGAGGGTGGATATTCTCAAGTATTTTTCGAGGTGATACTTATCAGCGTTTCAAGCTACCAACTGTTTGCTGAGCATATTTGCTCTATGTTAGGTAATGTGGGGGAAGGGGGAGTAGTTACACACTGAATTTAATCCTTCCAACAAGAGCAGCTACTATTTCTATGTGACATGGAAACTGAGGCTGACGGAGGCTGAATGGCCTAAGGTCATAAAGCTACTAATCAGTAACCCAGAATCTGAATGCTGAACCCATTCATCCATCAGTATGTTCCCAGGTCTTCCGTGTTGGCTTCTGTCCCTGCTGCCCTGTGACCATGGCATCCCATGCCACTCAGCTTCGTGGGGTTTCATTATGGCTTCAGCGAAGAGGAACTATGTTTTGATCATTGTAATATTCTTTTCAACTTGTTTGGACATGGTTAGGTGCACAAGTTGCATTCACAGAATGCCTACCTCATCCCAAATGTCACTGATTTAGCAAACTCATGCGATGGGCAAGACATTCTCTGAGAAGGGGAGGTCTTGGCCTACACAGCAGGAAAGTGCATTTCAGAGTGAACTCATTTGTGGTTGCATTAAGAAAAACTCCCGCATAATGAGTTTCTGTGGCCTTGTTTACGAAAAGGAACTTCCAGATTCTGCAATTACCAAAAAAACAGTTAAGGCAGCAAAGAAACTCAGCATGTTAAATAATAATTGCAAATGTTATACAAACGAGAGTGGTTTGATTGAATTTATTAGATACGTGTTTTTGGCATCTTAAGATATAAAGCATTTATCACAAAACGATGATTTCTTCACTTATGCTCATTAGAAAATCACACATCAATTCACGCATAATTACAGAGGAATTGCTGCTGCTCCCCACAAATCATTACCATGTTAGCTAAAGTCAAAGTGCCTTTTTTTCATGATTTGGGAAAGGTGGATTTGCAATAGGGACCAGTGGAGAGCGAAGTGACTTCTCCCTGAAGGCCCCATTTCTCAAAATCAGTCCGAATAGCCTGTGAGGCAAGAGGCAGGGCCTGATCCCAAAGCACCTGAAGTTTCTCTCTCCCTCTCACACCCTCTCACCCAGGGTTGCCCTGCTCAGGCCCAAAAAGAAATTTAGAGATTACAGACAGGTGATGACCACTGTTGCAGACACACAGGAAGAAAGGGTTAAGTGAAGAAGAAATAAGGAAGTAGAAACATACGTTTGGGAATTTTGTTGTATCTGGACATTATTTTATAGTTAATGGGCAAGCATACAAGAAACCAAGTATCTATCACCAACCAGAAGGGAGAAAAAACATATTTTGATGCTCAAATACCTGCCAAATAAAGGGTATTCCCGCTTCAGATTTTCCTCTACACATATCTTGTAAATTACATACCTATGGGCTATTCGAAATAGACTCTCATCTTTTTTACCTTTGCACACAAATAAAATCATGTAGATATATAACAAAATAGGGGAGAGGAATGAAGATATAATATAAACAATAACTGATGGTTAAAATTAAGAACAGGGCTTTATATACCATGAATCATTAGTTCATTTTCTTAATATTTAAAAAGCTCTTATTAAGCAAAAGAAAAAGGCCTATAATTCATAGAAAAACAGGCAAAGATTATGAAAAGATGTATACAAAGAAAGTTCAATACAGGGAAGCCACTCACCATCTTTTCAAGCGAAATAACTGGACATTAAAAGGGCAATAAGCTGCAGCTTTTAACCTGTCTAATTTAGAAAGATCAAAAGTTAAATAACACAACATATTGTCTAGGAATGCTCTTAGAAAATTGATAGAATACACTATCTACCATAGGGAGTGAAACTGTCAGTGTATGCCAAATTTTAAAATGCACACACCCTTTGACCCAGCAATTCCACATGTACGAGTTCATTTCATGTTGACAATTTGTACAGAGATAGCCATTGTAGCATTAAAATAGTCAAAGACTGAAACGCATCCAAACTAGGCAATGCTTAGGAAGTAGCACTGAAATATTTGCGGTTAAACAGTTAAAAAAGTGTGAGTAGCTGGGGATGTGACTCAGTGGTGCACTTACCTGGCATGTAGGAGACCCGAGGTCAATCCCCAGCAGAGAGAGATAGAAGGAAAAAGAAACAGCACTCAGCCAGAACATTCACAAGAAAAGAAAGCAATGAGTCTGATATGTTGCTGTGTGAACTTTTCATGGGGAGACAAACAAACATAGGGCACCAACAAGAGACTCTAGACACAATTGTTAGTTAGATGCATAAATGTCAACATGACAGTTAAGAGATGAGGCCTCGGCACATAACATAAGTTAGCAGTAAGCTCTAGAGCAAACCTGCAGAAAATAATCTGATTGATGTGGGAAGATCCAGCCCAGTAGGTAGAACCATTCCCTCAGTGAGTTGTCATTCCTCAGCATACTCTGTCAATCTTGATGTCTGGCGAGTGAGGATTGCCCCCTTCTCGGCAATCCTGTGAATATGGTATGGCCAGTTCCCTTGACTCCTGGTGTAGTTACAAGCTCTCCTGCCAAGCTGTATTATCAACTGTAACACTGAATTAAAAGAAAGAATAAAACCTCCCTTTTTCCCTTAAGAAAGCCAATGTAAATGGAGGTGGTAATCCTGAAGTTTGACACCTCAGTCTTTATGAGTTTTAATCTGCCTTTTAATAGGAGGACGGCTCTTTCAGCAGGTGACCCACGAATTAGAGGTGTGGTCCCCTGGGTGACATTATTGGGAAGGGAGGGCTTCAAGTGTTGGGGGTGGGAGGAAGAGGATTTCCTTGGAGAAAAGGGAGGATCCCAGCCCTTCCTCTTTCTCACTTTCACATCCTGGCCACTAAGGGACCAGTTTTGCTGTGTCCCATGCTCCCACAATGGTGTTCCATCACAGGCCCAAAACAATGAGGCTAACTGACCAGCAACTGAAATCTCCAAAACTGTGAGCCACAATAAACCTTTTCTCTTTTCAAGCTGATTAGCTCAGGTGTTTGTTGGTGTTTGTTGAGGAAGAAAACGACACATTATCTGCCTCTCCTCCCTCTCAGAGATGTTTTAAGGGTGACGGGAAGCATCATATGAAGTGCTCCTACTGGCTTTTCTAGTGTGCACAACAGAAAAGATGTGGGCCATTAGTGTGAGGATTCCCCTGGAGGAAACCGCTTCTGAAAGGGAATGAATTTCTCCACAGAATGAATGCAAGTCCAAAAATCTTCAAAGAAAACAGCTTCCTTTTGAAAGCTCAAGACCTTTTTCTTACAGGTGGTTCTAGAAACTAGTGTTTCTCTTCAATTTGCTTTGGGCCTTGTGAGGTATGTGCCACACCTCCACCCGCATGGAGAGCAAGACCATTAGCCCTGGAACCTCCCAGAAAGTCACAGGTAGAATATTCCGCAGTTCTGAATCCTGTGCATGCTCCAGAAGACCACTCTGATAGTTAATATTTTCCGTCAACTCAATGAGATTTAGAGTCGCCAGAGACCAGACTGTGGCCATGTCTGTGAGGGATTATCTAGATTAGGTTAATTGAAGTACGCAGACCCATCTTAGATGTGAGTACCAACATTCCATGGGCTGGGCCCCTGGACTGTATAAAAAGGTTCAGAAAACTAGCTGGACACTACTATTCATTTCTATGTGCTTCCTGACTGCAGATGCATTGTGACCAGCTGTCTCAAGATACTGCCACCATGTCATTCCTGCCACAATGAACTGTACCCTTTAACTATGAGCCAGAATAAATCACTTTGGTCAGATGTTTTGCAACAACAACCAGGAAAGTAACTAGTACCTCCACTCTGAACCCGTATATTTTTCTCTGACTTTTCTTGCTTCCAGAGAATCAGAAATCGAGATTCTCTGCAAACTTCTGGATGTCTTCAAGGTTTTAAAAGAGTTGATCTCAATTCCAGGGAGACCAGATGCAGACCAGAGCTTGCCTGTTGAGAGCTGCAGGAGGCTACTTAGGGATAGAGAAGCAAAGCTGTTGTAAAAACGCTGTGTGCCGGGACCAGACAGACCAAGGCATTTTCCCTCATGAATGAGCTTTGCATAATGAGTTTGGCACTCTGCTAGCCTGATCAGAACTGTTCAAATCCCGAATTTGCTATCCTGATATCCAATGAATACACACAAAAAGAGAGGAGTGGGGAAGAAGTTCTGAAGTCTTCTGGAAGGAGAAGTTGAAGAAAGATGCTTTTTTCTCTCAAATTGCCAGAAAAGTGAGAGTAGGAAAGAGATTCTCTTGTTAAGAGTAAAAAGTGAATCAAAAATCCACCTCCCTTTGCAGGTGGTGAAGGAGAAAGCACTGAATAGAAAAATGAAATGGTTTTCTCCTTTGGGGAAAAGAATAGTTTTAACCTTCAAGTAACTGCTGCAGTTGTTGCTGCTTATTCAAGGAATCTCTTCAGAAAGGCAGGGACATGAATCATGGGTCGTTTTATCTCCACTTTAAAGCACAGACACAGTCTCAATCCCTAAAAAAAAGTGAGCAGGTCGTGCAAATGATGCGATCGGATGGATTTATTAATATCCCCAGGACCAGCCCTGGAGGTGCCTTCGTCTCTGTGGGTGACACCAGCCGCATCTTTTTCTGAGGTGTTCCTCAGCCATTGGGCCTGAGGTCACTGCAGAGGGGACCGTAAGCCACACTTGAGTGTGCTTTTCATTTTAATCCACTCGTGAGAAGTCAGCACTGCCGGGGCACAGGAAGCCATGTGCCAGTCCACAGTGGTTTGACGCAGGGAGTTTGATGAATGCCAGAGTAAATCCCATGAACGACCTGCAAGCTGCAGATGGCAAGCTTTGAGAAGGAACACTCTAAGTAAGTGCATTGAAGGAGACCGTGTGCAGGCTGTCCGGTGAAGGGCAGCCCCTCCAGGCCAGTGAGGAGTTAGTGGGGATGGCAGGCAAGGAGCGGTTCCCATTCTCTGTGAAGCATTATGGGGTAGAAGTCTTACGACAGGAATTTATTTTCTCAAGGAAAGGGTTGATGCGTTTCCTTTTCTAGCAGCATCCATCAGGGCCTGACATTTATTTGACATTCTCTCATCAGATATTCATGAGCACATAGCCTGAATGGAGTGTTGAATTGAAACAGTGCGGAGGCAACACGATGGATGGGACCCTTCCTTCTGGAAGGAGCTATGGTAGCTGTATGGGCTGGGAAGATGAGGGAAACACAAATGTGGGGCACTTAGGAGACACCCCAGGGGTCAGAGAGGTGTCTCAGAGGAAGAGGCAGTTGGCGGAAGCAGACAAGGAGGCAGAGGAAGTGGCCCAGAAGGAGAATGCAACATTTCTCCTCCTCTTTGCTCCCCCACCTGCCTTTATCTTTCTTTTATCTCATCTCATTCCTCCCGAATCTTGACCTCTAGGGCATTCAGAACCTTTCCAGCCCATGATAGTCCTCCTGGCTCTGCTTCTCCTGGCCCAGCTGTTCCAGCTGTGGACAGCCCAGCTCACGCAGCGCTCCTCCCACCTGGTCTCAGCAGCTACTGAAAGTTTTCTCCCTTCTTCTACTTCTTCCTCTCCTCCTGAATGGAAAAGTGAAATGACAAAGAAGGGGAGGGAAAAGGAGGAAGAAAATGGGTAAAATGCAATCTGCAAATGGTCTAGAGCTGGAGCAAAAACAAATCCAAAGCCTTCTTAATGTGAGTTCCCCTGGAAAATTGGGGTGCAGTTCCACCTTGTTCTACTTCAACTCAAGCACTCTAGTGAGTGACGGGAAAGGAGACGATTCTACCTGACACCTAATACACAAAAATGTCCCTTTCGAGAGACTTTTCATTGAATTGTCCAAATATTTTTGTTTTCCATTACAGACTCTTAGATATGTGAGATATTTTTCAACTGAGCCATAGTGGACTTTAACAATGGCTTCATATCTTATAACATTTTATTCCCATAGTTGGGAATATACCTCCTTGGCATATTATTTTTTGAATGAATGATTTAAATAGTTCCTCGGGATAAGTTTGAACTTGTTCGAAAATAAAACCTCTCTCATCTGGGCAAAGTTAATTTAGTTTGTGAAAATCACAGATGATTCCCCCTTGCTCAGTAGAGAGAAGAAGAATCTCAACTTCTGTAAGTCAGTTCATCAGATCAATGCTCAGCTGCTGGCCATGAACAGAACACATCCAAATCACATCAACCAAGTAAACCCTGCCCAAAGGTATTTCATATGTTAAAACTTTCCAAGATCTTGTTTATACGTCAAAACCAGAACTGTGGGAGAGGAAGAAAAAGATACTTCTCTGGAGCAAATGTCTAAACTAATAATCTAAAATCATTTCTATGCTGAATCCTGGGATTCATCATCCCCTCACCCCTCTACCAAACTATGCCCTTCACTTTGAAAAGATTTGTAAATCTGCTTCTTGATCCTCCACACAACCCAACTCACTATAATATATACTTAAGGGAATTTGAATCTGGGATTTCATCCAAGACCATTACCAGAAGGATCAGAACAATTCTGTTAGGACTATACCCACATCTATGGCACAAGCCACAAAAAAATGTCCTTTCAAAACTTTCAGGATTTTGTATTTGAGATTTCAGTGTCACATTTTGCTTGTTTTCTACTGCACATGAATTTCCTATCTTGCTGTGGTACAAAAGTAGGATTATTTAGATTTTTGGGGTGGATACTGCTTGTGTAAGTGGTGCAGGGATATCTTTGTTGTGTTGCTTGTGCCCTTCCACAGTTTGTACAGAAATCATGAGATTACACATGTTTTTATGCTTCTGTGCTGTGAGACTCCAAAGAGACACCAATTCCATACTCTCCCCCTTAGAACACAAAAAGTAAACAGACAATAACAAATCAGGCCTGAGACATGAATAGGCCATAGGGTTGGCTCTTCACTGGCCAAGTGGTCCCTTATCCACCCCAAAAATCTAAACAATCCCACTTTTGTACCACAGCAAGATAGGAAATTCATGTGCAGTAGAAAACAAGCAAAATGTGAAAAGGGAAATGGTTCTATGGTTAAAGTACTTGCTGTGCAAGCTGAAGGACCAAAGATCAGGTCTCCAGGTTCTACATAAAATATCGGATGTCGGGCAGGCAGGGTGGTCCACAGTTCCAGCCCTGGAAGACGGAGCCTGTAAATCCCCAGAGCAGGCTGGCTAACTAGCCCTACTGGGCACTTGTGGGTCTAATTAGAAACCCAGTCTCAAAACAAAAAGGACAAAAAGCAACCGAGGGCGATTCAAGTATTCAAACACAAGAGTCTATGGGGTGGGAAACATCAGGATAAGGGTATTTCACAGTCAAACCCTAACATGCAAAAAGTAAAGTGTTAAATTTGCAGAAACCAAAGCTTTGCCACCAGTCTCATGAGTGCAGGCTCTCTGCATCTGAAATCAATTTTGCCATTGTCACTGAAAATGGTGGCAAGGAGACAGAGTCCCACAGTCCAGCAAGTCTGAAAGGAATTTAGATGCACAGTGACGGAAGGACCAAACCACCAGAGAGAGATGAAGTAGGTACATGCCCATGTCTCTGATGAGATAGTCTTCAAAGGATGGTGTGTTAGCCTCTTTAGGGGAGAAGCAGTGATCCCCTGAGAAGTGTACCTGCAGGAAGCACTCTCACCCCTGTTGGAACCAGCTGCTTGGCTTGCCTCGTTGGCCAAGCTTCACTAAGGGGGAGGTGCTTTCTGGCCAGTGGGCTGGCTGCATGCAGAATGTGGAGAGCACAATGTTTAGGGACAGCTCTGTAACAGGCCTTTGGAAGCTTGCGGAAACACATTAACAGCTCACTTAGGCCTCCCAGTAACTAAATGCAAGGCGAAAGTGTGGCATTTGCACAGTCACAGAGACCCAAGAAGAATGTCTAACCCATCTCATCCCCCTTCAAAGCTGAAGGCACAGACATAAGTTACTGTCCTAGCTCCCCAAGTCACCTGGCATTCCAGGAAGAGCACAGGACAAACCACCCCCAAGATGAGAGCAGTTATCTAGGTGGACAAGGATGTACTCTGCAGCACAGGTGACCATCTTCTAGGAAGCAGAATGGTCCTCTCCAAAGATACCCGTGCCAAGGACTTTCCAGATCTGCAGAGCCAGAATGGAGTCAGCGATACCCAGACCATACCTTGACCAGGTTGCCTAGAAATGCAGACTTGGTGCCTCCTGCCACCCCACCCACCCAAGTCTACCTCTATTCAAAACTACAGGCTGGGGAGACGGCTCAAAGGTTAAAGCCTTCACCTCCCAAGTAGAAGGACCTGAGATTTGGATCCCTGGATCCAAATAAATAAATGCTGGGTGGATATGGTGCCAACCTGTAATTCCGGTCCTGGAAGGTAGAACTTGGGAAACCCCAAAACAAAAGAATGAGGAGGAACAATTCAGTATGATTCCCAATGGCACCCTTGGGTCTCTACAGGTACATACAGTCAAGTGTCCTCTTGCATGCATGCGCACACACACACACACACACACACACACACACACACACATACACACACACAATCAGAAGCTCTATCAGTGGCTGTGACTTCAGCCCTCATGATCACTTCCTCTTTTTAATGTGCGCATTGATTTAATCTCTCTTTGCTTGTTGCCATTATCAACCATTGAGGCTACTGAAAACTGAGGCTTTCTCTTTAAAACTCCATTTGAAGCTCCACCTCCTGTCTTCTATCGTCCTGACAATGCTCACTGCAGACAATACCACACCAATCTGATCCTGCAACTCAGAAGGAGGTGAGGGAAGCATGAAACACGGCTCTATGATGTCACTCTTAATGTCCCCCCGCATGTGCATCCTCTGGTACCCCTAACATGATAGTCCAAGTATCACCTGACACATACCCATTCTCAAAGGACTGTATCATCCCACATGGGATAGGGTCCTGGCTGTGCTGCCAGGTCCTAAGCTGTCCTGGAGTTCAAAGGTCTCCCATGAAGGTGACCACTACAGTCAGGCCAACCTCCAGAAGGGTGCAGGGGTCCTGGGACATAGGTCTTCTTCTGAACATCAAAGGCCTGGGAGGTAGCCACAAGGGAATTCTCATTCCTACTTCCTCCTCTGTCCACAGAGCACCACATCCCCAATTACAACCTTCTGCAGGGGCCATGTGTGCTTAGCTCAGGACACAAGATCGAGTTCATCCTCTGTCAGATGGGATTCCACAGGATTGTCAGTGAAAATAACTTAGCTGGCAGCAGCTCTCCCTGCATCCTTGCCCAGAACCAGAACCCCTCTGCCAAGGGGGCGAAGTGCCCTCTGATCTCACTGGGGCTGCTGCTGCCTGTGGCTGGAATCCAGCAGCCTCAGCAGAGAGAATGGGAAGCCAGGACCTTCGCCTTCCCCACAACCTTCTCTGCTTCCCAAGCGGGCTTCTCCTTTTATTTTTCTGAATGAGGAAGTACAGCCAAACCAGAAGTTGGCAGTTGTTTTCCAGATGTGTCTGGGACTCCCTGAATTTTGGCTGTGGTGGTAGTGGGGGGTGTTCACTCCAGTTTCACTCATGGGCAGCTCAGAAAGCGTTTCTAAATGAGGACCTTATTCCTTCCATATACCAGAACCTGGATATTCACAAAAACAAGGACCAGGGCTTCCGGGGAGCAGGGGAGGGGCAGGTAGAGGCACAGAGAGGCAGAAGAAAACCAAATGAAAAAAAAAAAAGAATTCATCCTCACATACATATTTGCAGATACAATAAGGCAGTGTGTAGAATGCAAAAAAGCTAGTATAGCAGATTCCTCCACCGATTCAACAATATTTATTGAGCCTTATGTGCTGGGTCACATTGCGGAAGTCAGGGCTCTCTAACAAGGGTCCCATCAATGTGAACATCTCTGAGAGACTTTGTGATTGTGGTTCCCATAGCAACTGCCTTCCTCCAACCTCTGGAGGACAAAATCATCAGACTCCCTGTTAAAATGGTCAGTATGTCATGCAAAGGCTATGGTATCCACAGTTAGAAGGTAGAGACCCCTGCATTTATGGAGTCTCAGGAAGAGTCATGGAAGTTTCCTTACTCCCTCTTCCATTTCTGGGAAAGCTGCCCAGCTCAGGTTCCTCTGAGAAGCTCCTACCATGCCTTAGACCCTACAGGTCAGAGACAACGAGTTTCCACAAGCCAGAGCCTATACAAACAAGGTAGTGGGAAAGACTATTGTAAGAACAGTGGAAGGGTGTGTGGTCTTCTAGAGATGGAAAGGAAAAGATTTCATCATTCAATGTTATTTTCTGATATATGGAGGAAATTTTGCAGGGCAGTATTGCTGCTAGTCATAAAGAACATTAACTGATTTTATAGTTATTTGAAGAGTAGATATAAAACAACTATTAACCATCATTTTCTTTATTAACAAAAATAAAGTATTAAGTACGTGCACTGTATCTTATTCAGTATTTGTAAATGGAACTGTATCTCCCAACTTTAGACCACCCACTTAACCATAAAGAATTCATAAGAAATTCTCATGGGATCTCCTCATGGGGTAGGAGGGAATGGAAAAAAGATGAAGAGTCATGAAGAAGATGGTGAAGAGTTGGTGGTGGCAGTGGAGAGAGATGTGGTGGTAATGACCATAACAGCCATGGATAATGGTTGAGCTTGTGGCGGCAGTGATACTAACCAACAATGAAGACGGTGATGGAGGTGCTAGTGATGATCACAATGTAACAGCTACAAGAAAACAATAACCTAGTTTAAATGTTCATAAAAAATCTAGTTCCACAAGTTGGTTCAACCTTCTATGTCTCCCTTTCTGTCACACCTAAATAATAATGTTATGAACATCTATCCTAAAAAATTATTTATGACTCCAGGCACCAGACTCATTTCAAAATTTAAACTAATAGTCTGCTCTAGGCAGGGATTGGCCACTTCAAGGCACCACCCAGGAAATCGACTTGTAACTTACTGATATGCTTACTCTAGCCTTGTTGTTAAACACATTCTTTTAATGATCCAGATACTTCTTTTTCTTCTGGCCCCCAGAATACTAAATCACCAAGGCCCAAAGTGAACCAACTAATGGTAAAGGAAGAGAGATAAACAAATGCAGAGAAATTGTCCAAAAGTCTGCCTTTGTTGCTTTACATCTTTAATAGAAAAGTCTCCACAAACATTAAATTATTCATCTCATTCATATATGTAGTTTCTCTTGGGATTGTGTGCCAGATGGGAAATGGGAAACCAAAGATCCCCAAATTCCTTCAATATCTCTAGACACTAGAAGATCTATTTGCCTATTTTTTGTCTAGTACTGCAGAGTCTTATAGTAAATTTCAACCACAGCGTTAATCTTCCAACTTCGTTCTTCTCATTCAACATTCTATTGTCTATTCTAGATCTTTTGATTTTTCATATAAACTTCAAAACTTTCTTGGCAACTACAAAATAACTTGTTGAGATTTTGCCTAAGATTATATTAAAACTGTAGAACAAGTTGGGGAGAACTGACATCTTGGCACTGTTGAGGTTCCCTGTCCATGAATATGGACAGACTTATATTCATTTGACTTATATAATAAGTCACTTTCCCTCATAAACATCTTGTGTAGCTTTTATAGATTTACTCATCGGAATTTTGTTTGCAAAGTCTTCATGTAAATAATACTGGATGTTTGATTTTAAATTCCATGTGTCCCTTGGCAGTATATAGGAAATTGGTTGACTTCTGCACTTTAACTTTGTATGCTCGACTTTGTTTAAATTTCACATTAGCTCCAGATATGTTTTGTCCATTTGCTTAAGTCTTCTACATAGATGATTATGCCAGCTGCAGATACAGTTTCACTTCTTTCTTCTCGATCTTTATACTTTGTCTTTTTTAATTATTATTACATGATGCCAACTACAGCTCATAGTAAAATGCTGACCAAGAGAAGCAAGAAATACACTTTGTCCTGTACCTGGTCTAAGTGGAAAAGTTTTAAGTTTCTTATTATTAAGTATGATGCTCTTATCTCTCTTGAGTTCCTCGATAGTCTATCAGTGGGGTGGCCTGAGGAGGGGCAACTTCCCATGCCACAGAGGCCTGAACCTCACAAGAGTAGATAAGTCAAAGGGAACCCTGGGGTTCATAGAAGCAGCCAGGCAGCAGGGTGGGAAGGAGTGGAATAGACTGATGAAGGGAAGAAAGAAGGATGGGAGAGAAAGGGTGATAGAGGGAAGCAGGAATAAGAACTCAATATGCTTGTAAAACTAAAAATAAAATAATAAAAAGTATGATGCCAGTTGTTGGATTTTTATTCATGTTTGATGTTGGATTTTTATATTCGTTATCAAAAGTTCTCTATTCCTTGTTTACTAAGAGCTTTAATTATCAAAGTATCTGATTTTTATCAAATACTTCTACATTTGTTGATAAGATTGGGTGCAATTTTTTAGCCTGTACATGTGATGGATTATATTAATTGACCTTTGAATTTTGAAGTAGTTTTACATTCCTGGGACCCGATCTGCTTGGTTGTAATGTATACTTATTATATACTACATAGGTGGATTTGATTTGTTGATATTTCACTGAGAAATCTTTTTTTATTCAATTGTGAACATGCGCACACATGTTTCTGTGTGTGTGTGTGTGTGTGTGTGTGTGTGTGTGTGTGTATGTGTGTGTGTGTGTGTGTAGAACCACGGGCAAATTCGGGAACCACCAAGGACCACCTCCACCTCCTCCTTGTTTACTCTGCCCCGGGATTCACAGGCTCCGCCCGACCAGGACCGGAAACGTAGGCCGCCCCTGCTTCCACACAGCGTCTATACGTAGGGTCTAGGATCCGAACTCAGGACCTTCTGCCTGCAAGGTAAAGCTTAATCCTGAGCCACTTCTCCAGTCCCCTCACTGAGAAATCTTACATGTAATGTCATGAGAGATGCTAGTCTACAGTTTTCATAAATCGTACTTTTCAGTATCAAGATAGTGCTAGTTTCATAGAATTATAAAAAGTATAACCTCTTTTTCTATGCTGTAAGACTGTAGAAAATAAGTAGGTCTTCCTTATATGTCTGGTAGGATTCCACCCATGAACCCTATTTGGGCCTGGTGCTCTTTGTTTTGGAAACAAATTAAACTGATTTAATTTATTTAATAGATGCAGACCTATTCACCTTGTCTAATGCTTCTTGTGTGAATTTTTGCTATTTGTGTGGTTTAAGGTGTTAGTTTCTTTTACATAGACAGCATAATGTGGTCTCTGGTGTTTTTAAAATTATCCTTTTGATGCCTGTTTTAGTTTTACTCCTAATAGCTATACAAATTAACTGATCGAGGCAACTTGGGTGAGAAAGGGTTAAATTGGTTCACAATGTCAAAGTACAATCTGTCATGACAGGTTAATTACAATAGCAGAAGTCAAAGGCACTGGTCATATCACATCCACAGTCAAGAGCAGAAAGCAAGAGATATATGCATGCATGCATGTATGCTTGTTAGTTCTTCCCATCTTTACAATCCCAGACTGCCTGCCTAGAGAATGAGCCCACCATAAAGGGATAGGTCTTCCCATATCAATTAATGCAATCAACACATTCCTTCACAGGCATACCTGTAGACCAACTTTAACCAGAATATTCCTCTCAGGTGTATCTAGAGGCCTGCCTCTCAGGTATTGGGTTGATATTAACCATCCAAACACCCACGAGATCTGATTTGATGCTTGTCCTTCACTGATGACTTTGGCAATTTCTATCTTCTCTCCTTTTTAAATTTTTTCTTAGCCTTACTAAAGAGTATTGATATTATTCATCTGCTCAAAGAACAAGCTTTTGGTTTCACTAATTGATTGTTCCTAATTATTTCCTATTTTTAATTCCACTTGTGTATACTCTAATTCTTGTTTCCTTTTTGTTTGCTTACTTTGAATTCATTTTGATCTTTGTCTATTGTCTAAAATAGAAACTAAGGTTATTAATGTTAGATCTTTCTCCTTTCCTAATGTATGCATTTAGTGCTAAAAATCTCCCTCTAAGCAAAGCTTTAGCTGCATTTGACACACTTTGATAACTTGTGTTTCATTTTATTCAGTTCAAAAGATTTCTAAATTTTCTTGAAATTTCATCTTTGGCCTGTATATTGTACCTTGAATTTTCCAGTCAATATCTTTCTGATATCAACTTCTAATTTAATTCCAGGTGGCCTGAGAATAGAAATTACAAAACTGTCCTTTAAAATTTGTTAATGCATTTTTTGGCCGAGGATATGGTCCATCTTGGTGAATGTTCCATGAGAGCTTGAAAAGAGTATGTACCCTTCGTTAGTGAAGTAGGAGAGCTGATATGTGCCAATCATGGCAGGTGATTGATTATGTTGGAATCAACCTCCCATGGAGATGGAAGGGTAACTGAGGAGGGATTAATTTATATCAGATTTGTTGCTGATTTTCCCCTTTTCTTCATTTGTCATATGTATGGGGGGATGCATGCATGCGTGTATATGCATATTTGCATAGGTGTGGGTGCACATATGTATGCAGGTCCAAGGTCGATATTGGAAATCATCCCCCAGTTGCTCTTCTATGTTATTCTACTAAAACATGGTCTATAATCAAACACAGAGCATACTGATAGTTCTAGTCTGGCTGGCTAGCTGGCTTGCTCTAAGGTTTCCCAATCTCTATCTTTCTATGGCTAGAATTACAGAAGGGCTGCCACGCCCACCCAAACTTTTACATGGGACCTGTGGATCCAAATTCTGGTCCTTTTGCTTGTACAGCAAGCACTTTGATCACTGAGCCATCTTCAGAATCCTGTTCCTATTTTTTATCTGTGGCCTAGTTTTCGTTTCCATTCTTGTTGTCTCATAGTTTCACTATGTTAGTTGAGCACTTTATATGATTGACTCCATTTTCTCTCCTTCTCTATTACCTGTCTCACGTCTTCCCTACTTTTATACTAGTAGTCCTAAAATTTACAATAAATATTTACAACGAGTTCCATTTTAAATAATACTATCCCGTCTCAAATACTTCACAGGCAGTGTGGGTGCCTTATAACAGCAGAGCATTCTTAATTCCTCCCTCTTGTTCCGGCCACCATTGTTCTCTTTCCTCCATGGCTGCTTGGAGCTTTAAATTGCACAGCTTGCCTCAGGAGTGCATTGGATGTTTGCACAATGTTGATCTAGTTGACCTCTGCGCCAGCACTGACATTCTGTGCAATTTTTAGATAGATTAATGGAGAGTTGACAGGAAGTGCTAGTTGAATCAGTCCGAGATCAAGGAAGGCTTTGGTCTCTGGCCAACTTTCAGCAGGAAGTCCCTCCCACCAGAGACGGAGGAAGCTGCAGTGAAAGGAGATGAAGTCTGCAGAGCTGGGCACAGCCTCAAACACTTTCCAAAACAAACTTGGGCAATGCTTAGGCATTTAAAAACCCTCTTCCAAGGTTGGCGTTCACCATCCCTGGAGCTTTTATGAGCTCTTTCCAGGCTAACATATACAAACTGATGGTTTTCTGAGCACTTTAACCTTCCTGGATAGTGGTTTTTATTCATTAATTGGGTATGATATTTGATAAGAAGATCCCCCTCTTTTTTCACTTGCAAACAGTGAAAATAATTTTTATTTTCTTCTCTTTTGTGGAGATAAGAATAAAACTAATTTTTCTGCTACATATCTGCTAACTATACTAAATATGCCCAAAATAAACTGCTTCCTGCTAACTATATTAAATATGCCAAAAATAAACAGTTTCCGAAACAGTTATAAACTCCAAAATCACCATGTTTTTTTCTTTTACTTTATAGATAGTTATCAGGGGTCCTTCTTTCCCTTCTTCCAGTCCCTGCTTGCTAATTAACTTCTGACCTTGTGGGCTGCCCCCACAGGGCCTGCACTCTGCAGCTGTTTTTTCCTTCACAAAAAGTCTAATAGAGTTGACATGGTAAATATTTCCTTTATCACCTGTTTCCTTCCCGTAGAGCATAAGGGTCTTGAAAGGCAGAAACTTTTGTCTGTTTGATTCAGTGTAAATTCTCAGCAGTTAGAAGGGTGCAAATCATTTTGATGAGTTAATGAGTAGCAGGTGTTCCAGAAGGTGAGTCAGAGTATGAGTGAATGATGAAAGTAATTAATGCATGCCGCACGAAGGTATCCTTACAAGCTTGGAAACCTAGTACTTAACCTCTGTGCTTGGACTAATGTGGGGGAAGGCATTTATGGAAGCATGGTGTGATTTTAGCTCTCCTTCTCTGGGCTGTGCATTTAGGCATTCGACTACTGTTCCTTGATACATATATACCAGTCCATCTCCAGTCTAGGGCACATGCCCCTGTTCTTCTGTGAGTATCTATCTACCCAAGACACATGTATACATCTGACCTTGAAAGCAGGGGAGGTACTGTTGCAGAGATGTTTCTGAAGAATACAAAATGTACCTGGGAAAGTCATGAGAAACAAGATTAAAAAAAATAAAAGGCTCATGGGGCGGGAAACCAAGCTGAGTCTTGGGAGGATAAAGAGAAATTCTTCATGTGGCCAGAGATAAAAGAACATTTTAGAAAACAGTAGTCCAGGAAACAGGAACAGATTGAGATAGGAGACAACAGGGTACTTTTGAAGAACTACCAGGCATTCAGCATGCTCACAACTCAGAACGAATATCAGAGAGTTACTTCTGGGACATAAAGCAAGAGAGGCAGACAAGGGGAGATCACTTGCTTACTGGTTGACAGCATGCTCACACTCTCCAAGCAATGTGAAGAATTAAGCAGATTAACAGGATGAGACAAGAATGAAAGAATACTATGTAGACCAACACATGAAGATTTGGAGTATGGGTTGTGCCCCCAGTTTGGAGGGCTAGGGCAGGAAGGAAGGAGGAAGTGGCCAAGCATCCTGCAGCTGGAGACACAAGGAGAAAGCCAGGAAGACAGGAAGGATGAGGGCTTTCCTGGGAGAGGAACAGGAGGTGCCAGCGCCAGGGCGGAGAGGATGTGGGACACAGCTGAGCTCTCTCCAACTCCATTTTCTCACCACCCATGTTAATACCCTCTGCTGAAATCTAAAATAACTATCAAAATCCTTTCATGGCATAACCCTTCTCTCTATCTTCATTATGGAACTCAAGACTCTAATGTCCAGGGACTAAAGACGACTGTGAGTGCATCGGGTCTGCCCCTCACCTCGGAATCAAATGGTCTGAGCAGTGGGAGACACAGTTTCTTGGAAATTGCCTTTTATATCTTTTTAAAAGCATATGTTTGCATTCTGAGCTAAAATGCCAGCATTTGTTAAATATAAAAATAACAGTCTGGGGACTAGGGAGATGGCTCAGGGGTTAAAGCCTTTGCCTCACAAGCAAAAGGTCTTGAGTTTGCATCCCCAGATCCCACATTTAAAAAACGCCACACAGAAATGGCGGTGGCCTATAATTCTGGCCCTGGAAGATACGGCCTGAGAAAACCCAGAGCAAAGTAATAAGGAGGTAGAGTTATCCAAGATGGTTCCCATTGTCATCCTTAGACCTCTACAGACAGAGAGAATGAGAGAATAAATAAGTAAATAAGTAAGTAAATAGCAGTGTTTTCTTTAAAATCCTGTGGTCATGTTGATCCTGCTGATTACCACGTCGAGATCATCAGGTTATTCCGTACTGTGATTCTTCACACTCTCTCACCCTAAGAGACTCTGCTTTACAAGCACATTCGAGCGCATGTGGAGGACGGCAGATGACTCTGGCACCACCTATACAACAAAGACTGATGAATGACTTATTCCTGGGAGTAGAAAGGACAAAAAAAGTGGAGAATTTCCATCCTATAAACTTACTAGGGTGAATCGAACTAAAGGAGAACACAAAACTCATTAGAATCCTATCAGAGAAACTAGGCCTGAGAGCTCAGCAGACATACCCAGCCAAGGAAAGGATGCAACTCTGTCTAGACCCCACGAAGAGGACCAAGCACTCCCACGGCAACAGTGCCAACACACTGTGTCCTCTGACTGCCCTGTCTGCACCAAGAGGGACCTACAGGCAAAAAATTTCTAACTGTCCTATGGTTCAGTTTGGTCCCCGCTGCTGATGTGGTCTATTTGTATCTGTCTGTCCAATCATTTGTCCATCTAGACCTGCCATTCATCCATCCATCCATCCATCCATCTGCCATTCACTTGTAGTCAGTCCTGTCTGCCCTTCATTCTGCAGTCTTGGTGGTCTGCACCTCACTTCTACAGATGAACTCATTTCTGCTGTTCTGTTTAGACCAGTAACACTGTAGAGGTCTTAGTCGGCTTCCCCAGCACTCCCTGTCTACTTTCTTTATCTTATCAGTGCACAGACTCTCCTGCAACCCTATAGGTTTCCCAGCTTTGGCCTCTCAGGCTTCTCTAAACTCTACTGTAAGTTTTTTTAACCCTCTACAGCCAATTTTGTAACCCACACACATACGCATGCACATACATATAGACAGATTTATTGTGCGAGTGATATGTGATCTGAGAATTAATATTAGTAGTTAAGGATGGAATAAAATAACCTGTATTGACCTCGGCTTATCAAGAAAAGCTGGCAAATTGCTGCTAATGAAACCACTGTGCCTTGTGAACTTTTGGCTACCTAATAAATTCTGGCACTGGGAAAGTCTTTATTTCCAACATAATAAGTTCACAATAATCCTCCACCAGGAACTGTACCATCTTTACTCCCACCTGCCCCACCCATGTCATCCTCTTAAGTATGGGGCAACTTTAGGGAGTATACACAGATGAGGACCTAGAGTTCTTGAAGATTGCACCATCTGCCCCAAATCACACAGCCAATGAGGTTCCCTGAAGCCTGACCTGGGAAACAGTTCCTCTCAAACCCAGAGCTGGGTTCTCCCTGAACCCAGCAGAGCAGGTGTCCCTGGTCCGAGTTGCAGCTCGCTCTGTCTCTCTCTGTCTCTCTGTCTGTCTGTCTCTCTCTCTCTCTCTCTCTCTCTCTCTCTCTCTCTCTGGGTGTCCTCACTCACAGAAGACATTCGATACTGCAAACACTTTCCTTCTCAGACTCGCCCCTTCCTTCTTGTCCCCCAGTTTCATTATATTGTTCATCTTTCCCCTCCTTGCCTCCTCGCTCTGCCTCCCCCCCACACCTTAGGGCCCTCATCGGCTCAGAGATAGAGGGAATGGAGAAGACAAAAGGCCCAATTGGGACGGAAAGTCACATCTTGCAGAGCAGAATGCAGCTTTGCCTGCCTCACTCCTGTCGCAGTGTCTGATCACTGACTGTGAGGATCGGGACTGGACAGTATCTAATCTAACAATGGCTTAGGAGAGCTTTTGAGACTGCTCTTAACTTCATTATACCTTTGCCTCCTGAGAGCCTTCCTGTGGAAAATCAGAGAAACTCCCACCCGCTCGTTGTTCAGCAAGCCGCCGGCAGCTCACTATCACCCTGGCTACCGGCCACCCCACCCCCACCCTGAGTGGCCATGCCCAGACTTCCCGCCCACAGGGCAGAGAGCTGCGGTTTGGAAAAACCCAGAGTCACTCTGCAGTCTCCTGAGTCAGCCAACTGCAGCAGAAGAGGCTAGAATGGTTGTCGTCTCTCTTCAAAACAAATCTGATGTAGTCAGTCCTTGCCTAAAACCTGTAGCTGCCATTAAATTTGAAATAAGGACACCTCCTTGACAGAGGTATTTAGGGGCACGATCTGCCCCCACCTTATCATTCTGGAGCCCACCTGAACCTGTGTTGTCTCCCCACCTTCCCCCAGTCACTGTGATGCCCTCTTGCCTGTGCAAGGCCTTTGTACCTGCCACTTCTCATACTGGAGGACTCCTTCATGCCCCTTTTTGATCTGGTTACTGCTCCACATCCTCCTACTTTCAGACCAAATTTTCCTTCCTCAGAAGCGCAGAGACTCTCTGCCTTCCTAAGAGCCAAAAGCTTGGTTTAGGTTCTTAGAGCCCCAGATGTTCCTTCCCACTCGCCACAATCATAAAATTTACATTTGTGTGAGTGACGCCTTACCTGTGGGCTTTTTGTCTGTCTCACACGGTCCTCAAGGGTTGGAGTCTGCATCAGGATTTGCTTCTTGCCACGCCCTCATCTCCCAACACTTTGCCGGCTACAGTAAATGCCTTAAAATGCCTTAGTTGGTGAACAAATGAACGAATCACAGATCTGAGAAGTTGCAGCAAATAACTGGGGAGTGAAGGAATGTGCACACCTACCACTGCTCAAAGGCCATTGGGACCCTGGACTCAGTCCTTGAGCCTCCTGCGTGCAGTCTGTGCCTGCCTGCTGAATCATCCGTGCCTTCGTGTCCACTGTGAGTGGCCACTCTGTTTGAAACTCTCCATGATGCTCCCCTTTTCAGTGCACCCCTCTATTCCAGTCACCAATAGATCCTGACGATTGCTTTCTAAGACACGTGAATGCCATCAGACAATATAAAAGGTGAGAGTTTGCTGTCAGCAAGCTAGCACAATGGGAACTTTAAAAGATGTACTTTGGAGATTGAAGACAGACGAAACTCAATCAGTAGTGCTCACCTAGCATGCACGACACTCTGGGCCTGACTCCATACTCTGCATGAGTCCAGTGTGGCAGTGCACACCTGTGTTCCCAGCACTCAGGAAGAGGCAGCAAGAGAAGCAAAAGTTCAAGGTCATGCCGTTATACTAAGAATTCGGTGGCAGCTTGGGCTATGTGAGATTGTCTCAACAAAGATACACTTTGAAAGAAAGTGAAGTATCACTGAAGGGAAGAGTGAGGTGAAAACCACAGCATCAAAAAGGATAAAGTACTTAGGGATAATTTTTTTAAATTTTTTTATTATTATTATTTATTCAACTGTGTGCATGTGCGTGTGTATGTGTGTGTCTGTGTATGTGTAGAACCACGGACGAATTCGCAAACCACCATGGACGCCTCCACCTCCTTCTGCCCCGGGATTCACAGGCTCCGCCCCACCAGGACCAGAAGCACAGGCCGCCCCCGCTTCCGCCTGGCGTCTATACGTGGGGTCTAGGATCCAAACTCAGGACCTTCCGCCTGCAAGGCGGAGGCTTAACCCATGAGCCACCTCTCCAGCCCCCTTAGGGATAAATTTAATCAAGCAAATGAAATGACTATATGCTGAAAATTATTTATGAAAGAAATCAGAAACATAAACTATCCCATACTAGGGAGTTAGAAGAGTTGATGTCAAAATGCCGACCCACTTTTCTCAAAGCAATCCACAGATTCAGTGCAATTCCTATCAAAATTCCAATGAGATTTTTCCATATAAATATAAAAAATCCTAAAATTTGTATTAAGCAAACATGGATGAAAAAAATCATAATTCTAATCCCAAAGGAATTGGAGGTTATTCTGGAGCTAAATATGAGTGATCGTGACTAGGGAACACAGACTTGAGTTAACCCAAATTCCACATGTTCTACTGTGGTAATAGTTTTTTTTAAGGTTTTATAATCACACAAAGGTAACTATAAATCAAGACACTTTTCAAATTCATTGGTGGCAATATTAGGTAAGTGGTTTATAGCAAAGTGGGGAAATCTTTGTTACAAACTAGCAGGATGTTAGATCACATAGAGAAGTGGGTAATAAATGGCTATTAAGGGGACTAAAGATAGCCGAAGATAATCTGGCTTTGAACTTGAAACATTCCAGCTCTTTCCATACCATTGAGGCTTTATTCAGTCAACCAACCTTGCAGGTACACTAGCTTCTTTCCAGGAACTTACGTTCACACAAACAAATACACAAAAGATATCTAATAGCTGAAGAAATAACAAAAAATGAAAATAATAAAGCTGAAGGTTTTAGACTTCCTGACTTTAAAATAGTTTATAGAACTATGGTAATCAAAATGGTATAGTACTCTCATAGAAAATGGAAAAGATCTAATGTCTTTAATAAATTGTGTTGAGAAAACAGTATACCTACGTTCCAAAAAATAGAGCCTTATATTATATTGTGTGTGCAAATAAACTCAGACTGAACCCAAGGCTTAAACATCAGTGATATTGGTCTTGGCAATGATTTTTTCTGACTGAAAAAAAAAAACCAACAGAAGCAAGAATAAATAAAGAGAATTTCATTTAACTAAAGAGTGTGTGTGTGTGTGTGTGTGTGTGTGTGTGTGTGTGTGTGTGTATGTAGCAAAGAAAACATCCACAAAGTGAATGAAGTTAACCCATGGATGGAAAATGTGATGGTTAGTAGTAATTGTCAGCCTAACACGGAGGAATCATGTCCCCAGGCATATTTGAGGTAAGGGTTAGCTCCATTGAGAATAGTCTCTGGACATGACCACAGAGATTCTCTTGAGTGTTTAGTTGTTGTGGCAAGACCTAACCCTCTGAAGGCAGGAGTATTCCTTACGCAGGGATCCAGAGCTGTGTAAGAATGACAACTGAGAGCTAATTAGCATGCTGCATTGATGTCTTGCTGTGGATAGTCTAAACAGGTGCTTTAATCTCCTGCCACTGTAACTTCCCTGCAATGATGGACTATGACCTGGAATTGTGAATCAAACTGTTTCTCCCCTGAGTAACTTGGATCAGGTATTTTGTTGCAGCAATGAGTAATGAAGCTAAAATAATAGGAAATATTTATAAAAATTATAGGGTAATATCTGAAATATATAAGGAACACAAACAAGCCCGTAGGATGCATGCGCGTGCGCGCACGTGTGTGTGTGTGTGTGTGTGTGTGTGTGTGTGTGTGTGTGTGTGTATCTATGGAGACCCAAGGGTGATTTTGGGAGTCATTCTGGATTGCTTCTACCTTCTGTTTACTTCATTCTGAGATTTTCCAGATTTTCCACCTTTAGGAAATGGAGCCTTACTGGAGGAAGGCAGTCACAGGTGGAGGGCCTTAAGATGGATTAGCCCTACCCTACTTTCAGGAGAGGTCTGCTTTAGCAGTGGCAGTCTCATAGCTCTTAGCATCCATGAAGAATGTGACTTAGCCCACTTCCAGCTTCTGCCACCAGCCATGCCTTTTCCACCATTTTCCAGATGTGCAAGTTTCTACCATACTTGCCTAGTGTTTTTACATGGTATCCAGAATCCAAACTCAGGTCCTTCCATTGGCAAGGCAGTCTTAATCCTTGAGCCATCTCTCCAGCCAACAATAGAAAATTTCACAATAGAAAAATGTTGCAATTACTTTTTTTATTGCTGTGAAACAATACCTATACACAACCTTAGGAAAGAAAGAAGATAATTATTTAACAGTTCCAGAGGTGAAATATCCATCATAGCAGAAATCTCAGAGCAGAACACATGTCTTGGAGATAGGATGGTTCACGTAATCCACTGTCATGGTTTGAAATGTGTTTCCCACAGTCTCATGTATTTGGGAAGGCATGGCACCTTTAGGAGATGGAGCCTTACTGGAGGAAGGCAGTCACAGGTGGTGGGCCTTGAGGTGGATTAGCCCTACCCTACTTTCAGGAGAGGTCTGCTCTAGCAGTGGCAGTCTCATAGCTCTTAGCATCCATGAAGAATGTGACTTAGCCCACTTCCAGCTTCTGCCACCAGCCATGCCTTTTCCACCATGAAGGACTGTATCTCTCCTCTGGAACCATAAGCTGAATAAATCTCCCTTTTTCCCTTAAGTTGCTTGACCTTAGGTGTTCTCTCATAGCAACAGAAGAGTAACTAGTACACCCATAGACATTATGAAGGCAGAAAGATGGACACACACACAGAGAAAGAGAGAAAGTGTCATAGTTAAGCACAGGTGTCAACCTGACTGTTGAGGGTTTGAGTGCTGGGCACAGTTGTAGAGAATTGATGGTTGAGTTAAGCCCAGAGCAAACCTGAAGGAGATTATCTAGCTAATGGGGAAGACCCAGCCCATGATGGGTGGGACTAGGCCCTGGATAAATCACAGAGAGCTGGTAGAGAGAGGTGGCATCCTTCTGTTCACTTGGCCAGACATGCTGGTCTGTCAAGTAAGGATTGTCCATCTCTCAGCCCTTATGCAGTGATGGTATGGCCTGTTCCCTCGGCCCTGGTGTTGGTACGTGCTCTCCTGTCAAGCTGGACTGAGAACTGTAACCGGACTATCATAAGGAAATAAACCCCTTGTTCCCTTAAGCCATTTGATGGTCATTTATCAGCAGTGTTGCAAGCTGACTGCAACAGCGAGAGAGAGAGAGAAAGAAAGAGAGAGAGATTAAGAAACTCAGAGGATACAAGACTGGATACCAAACCCCAAGACCTACCCACTGTGACATCCCTTCCTCCACAAAGCTACCCTCTTAAATGTTCCACGACTTTCCCAAACATTAACTCAAGCAAAGGATTCAACCACATAAGCCTGGAAAGGACAACTCAAATTCAAGCCATGGCACCAATTATCTATGGTCAGGGATCTAAATAGGCATTTACCAAAGAAGAAAAACAAATGGCCAAGAAGTATATAGGAAAAGTTACTCAATATCCCCAATTTTGAGTCAATACCACCATGATGAATTAACTTCACACCTACAAGAATAGCTTAATAATAAAAAAAGAGCCAAAAGATAATAAGCATTGGAGAGGATTTAGAGAAAGGAGAATATTCTATACTATTGGTGGTTGTCATGGTGCAGGTGTCAATTTGACTGTTGAGGGTTTGTAGAGAATTAGTTTGCCCAGAGCAAACCTGCAGAAGATTGTGTAGCTGATAGGGAAGACCCAGCTCATAGTGGATGGGATTAGGCCCTGGAATAAAATACAGAGAGCTGATTGAGAAAGTTGGCATCTTGTGTACACTTGGCCAGACATGCTAGTCTGGCAAGTAAAAATCATCCCTCTCTCAACCATTACGTAGAGATGATGTGGCCAGTTCCCTTCCCCTTGGTGTTGGTGCCTGCTCTCCTATCAAGCTGGACTATGAACTGTAACCAGACTGTCATAAGGAAATAAACCCCTTGTTCCTTTAAGCCATTTAATGGTGATTTATCAGCAATCATGCAGGCGAACTGCAACAGTGGTTATGCAGATTGATGCAGTCATTCTCGAAGATGGTGTAGAAGTTCCTCAAAAAAAGTCTATAAATAGAACTGCCATATTCTCTAGCAACCCCAGTTCTGAGTATATACATTTCCACACTCCCATGTGCACTGCAGAATTATTCACAGTAGCCAACATATGGAAGCAATCTTAAATGTCTATCACAAGATGAATAGATAAAGGAGATATGTTGGTCTATTACATCTGTTTCTGAGCCAGGACCATACCATTTTCATCACTATTGTTTTAGAATACGACTCAAGAAATGTGACGCTCCCTTTGGGATGCTGAGAAGTTAGTCTTAAAAGGAGTGAAATTCCTCTGTAGTAGTTAAATCTGGTGCTGTGAGACAATACTCATACACAACTTAAGGGGAGAAAATGAGATTTATTTGGCTTACAGTTCCAGAGGGAATATAAGCCATAATGGCAAGAATTTCACAGCAGAAGATATGGCTTGGAGGCAGAAGCTGGAGGCTGGTTCAGATCACCACTGCCACCGAGAAGGCAGAGAGAGCAAGAGCAAACTGCAGAAACAGGACTGAACTACCAAACCTCAAGCCCTGCTGTGACCTGCCTTCCTCCCGCGTGGCTCCATCTCCTAAAGGTGCCACAACTTTCCCAAACACTAACAACAGCTAAGGGTTCAAACACATGAGCCTGTGGGGACAACTCACATTCAAACCATGACACCCTGAATTTATGCAGACAGAACGAGCCTGCAGGGCACTATGCTAAGTGATATAGTTCAGATTCAGAAAGATAAATATTGCATGTGTTGCAGGAAAACCACAAGGATGCACAGAATCACAGAGACATTCTTACAGGAAGCAATTTTATTTGTGCTCTGTGGGATCTTACTCAAGAGATAGAGCCCCAAATAAAACATAAGTGCAGGCTTTTATACCCCCCTATATAGCTTAGTTCCTTATTTTCTTTCTTTCATACTTGACAAAAGGTTTCTGAGTTTTTACATAACAAAGTCCTGGACAGCAATGAATACAGACAGATACTGGCCATTGTATTCCAAGCCACATTCCTTTCTTATCTTAGAGGGTCCTTGTCACATGCACAGACAGACACTTGTTGTTGCTTGTATTCACCTCCCACACCTGCTATCATGTGTATGTGGTAACTGAAAAACTCAAATTCTCAAAGATAGAGAATAAAAGGGAAATTCCCAAGGATCTGAAATGGACAAGATATGAAGATATTGATCAAAGGATATAGATTCTCAGTCATATGATGAATGAATTCTAGAGATCATTTGCAATATGGTAGTCATTGTAGGACTTCCATTGTGTACTTGAGACTTGCTCAGAGATTTTTAGTATTCTCACCACACACAGGCAATGTGAGGAGATGGGTATGCTCAATTTGATTGCAGTAGTTATATCACAATACCCACATCAAAATATCACAATGTAGGCCTGAAACATACCAAGCTTTTACTTTTCAATTATACTTCAATAAAGCTGGGGTGAGAAAGAGAAGAAGAGATAAAAGCTAAGAATAGACAACCATGCAAATAAGCATAAGTGAATACTTACTATATAGAACTACAATAACAGTTCATAATTATAGGGATTCTTCAAGCACTCAACAATAATACATAAAGAGCGGCAGTCAGTTTAGAAATAAGAAAAGAATGGATACATTCAGTGACATTAAGATTTATGAAGTACAATTAAACTTTCAAAGGTAAGCATCAAAGGAATAAAAATAAACGTGATGTTTTCCAAAAAGTAGACAGAAAAATATTTTATAAAATATAAGCAATTTCTTCAAAAGGGATAAAACAAAGAAAAAAGATATCTTAAGTGTATAGTGAATAGCAAAAGAAAATCGCATTAACGAGTACAAATACATTAATCACAATAAATGTAGATTAAAGTTGTCAGTAAAAGCAATAGTTAAATTAAACTTTTCATATCCAGTTGTACTCTATTTAGAGATGGGTCTAAAATGCAGCAGTATTACAAAGTATAATTGACAAGTCCACAAGGTAGGAAATGTTAACGACGTTTGTGAAATTTAAACATTAAGGAGATAGGAAATGAACAAAAGCATAGAAGATCAGGTTTAGACAGGTTCCCTCTGTATCCCAGACTGGCCTGAACTCACTCTGTTCTCCAGACTGGACTCAAACACTCAATCCTCCTATCTCAGCCTTTCAAGTGCTGGGATTAGAAGCATGTGCCACCACATCCAGCAGCCAACTGTGTAAGTGGATAAAGCTAGCTGAAGTTTTAGATTAAGAATAAAAACAAACACAAATAAAATTTATTTCAGACGTGTATGAAATAGTATCTCTAGGGCTGGAGAGGTGGCTCAGGGGTTAAGCCTCTGCCTTGCAGGCAGAAGGTCCTGAGTTCGGATCCTAGACCCCACGTATAGATGCCAGGCGGAAGCGGGGGCGGCCTGCGTTTCTGGTCCTGGTAGGGCAGAGCCTGTGAATCCCAGGGCAGAGTAAACAAGGAGGAGGTGGAGGCGTCCATGGTGGTTCCCGAATTTGCCCGTGGTTCTACACACACACACACACACACACACACACACACACGCACGCACGCACACACGAGTGCGCACACACACGCACACACACGAGTGCGCACACACACGCACACACACGAGTGCGCACACACACGCACACACATACACACACAAGCACAATTGAATAAATAATAATAAAAAATGGTATCTCTAACACTGACCTCATAATAGTGGTTAATAAACAAGTTTTGACATATTTTGAGAAACCCATTCATTTACAGAATGTATTTATAGAATATAATTAGCTTAAAATGATAACTTTAAAAAAAACTTTTTAAAATATCATTTTTCAGAGTAAAAACCTATTTCTGATTTATTGAGATGTCAAAAAACAGCAAAACTGTAATAAAATCATCATGAACTTAAAAGATATACTGGTCAAATTTTACAGAGTATGGAGAGTGGCATGTAGAAGCAATTTTGGAGTCAGGGTTCACAGACACTTTCTTTCCTTTCTTCATACAGCTCCCTGAGTTATATATTCACCCAATATCTGTTTAATCTGGCATTATAAAATCAAATGAATAGAGGCCAAACGGCCTATATAGTTCCTGTGAACAGCTGTAGTCATTAACAGTTACAAAATGGAAATCCTGAGCTAAATAATTCTGTCTTCCAGTTGTTGACCTCCAAGGGCTGTCCAGAACTTGGATTCTCTTGCATTCAGAATATGAAAGGTTATAAATTTCCCAGTGATTACAGTCACAGGCGTAGACAATTGTCTGGTGCTCAGAGATGATATGTATAGGGGTCCTTGAGATGAGAATGGAATGTGGCAAGCATCTCTGGATATTTTTTCATCTTCCTGTCTTACCACCCCAAGTTGTGTTTTCTACTCTCTTCCTACAGAAGGAAAGTGAAAAGTCTCTCTCTCTCTTTCTCTCTCTCTCTCTTTCTACACACACATACACCACACTATTTAGCATCTATTTGAAAGAATGTGTAGGAAACACAAAGGGAAATCAAACACTATGGAGTTCCCTGAAGCAAATATCAAGTGCAAATATAAGAACAACAGATACCAGCGTTTCCTTCCATTCCTAGTGACAGGATAACAGAATTGGCAATGGTATGAAGTAGATTCTAAAGAGCTAGTCAGAGAGTGTTCTTTTATTGACGTATGTTTTTTTAAACACACCCACAGCCACACATCTTAGGCTCCATGACAAAGCTGAGATAGGCTCTGTGTTAGGTTCTTTCATCTTTCTGATTTGTCCCAGGTTAGCAGATTTTGTCAAATAAGTGTTACTCTGTATTTCTCACTATGGTTCTAACTCCTGGCTTGTCAAGGGCCCCTAATCTTATTTTCTTACAACAGAAGGCTTTTACTCATTTCTCAATTGCAAGTACAATATTTGAGGATGCAGAGTGTAGGTGGAACTGAAATCAGACCTAAATCCTGGCACTTGTTTGTTCTGAAATATAACACTTGCTCTCTTCATTTATTAGATTTCCTGATTATGTAAGACATCTTAATTACAGTGTGATCATAGACTATATTAGATATGGCTCTTGTCCTTCTGGTTAAAAATAGTGTGTGCTGCTGATTTCCCAGATGCTGTATCTGAGCAGATAACGGTGCCCGGAGATGCGAACCAGGAAAGAGACATGCATCTGCTGATCATTGCAACTCACTGTTCAGCCGTTACAGCTCTGCTGTGCAAGTTAAAGCAGCAGCAATGAGTCACACTGTCTCCCTTGGGCTTCAAGAAACTCATGTATCTAACCAAGAAGAATTATACGTGAGGTTGTGCGCAGGGGGAGGCTGCTGCAAATGCCTCATCTGTAAGCTGTGCGTAAGGTTCTGGAAGGCAGGGACTTCGGCAGACACAGGGCCCATGATTCTACTTCTTGAGAACCTCCCCTCCCCAAAGTTGTTCTGTTACTAATTTAAAGCTGAGGTTCTGGGCTGAAGACAGGGTTCAGGAGTTAAGACTGTCTCACAAAAAAAAGTCCTGAGTTTGGATCCCAGGTCAAGTAAAAACACCAGGCAGAAACAGCAGCAGCCTGCATTTCCAACTCTGGTGGGCAGAGCCTGGAAAATCCCAGAGCAAAGCAAGAAGGAGGCAGAAGCAACCCCTTGGTTTTCTGCAGGGACACACAGTGACTTCTGATACACACACATTAAATGTGTGTGTGTGTGTGTGTGTGTGTGTGTGTGTGTGTGTGTGTGTGTGTAAAATAAAAAAATGACGTTCTGCAGGCTGGTCTTTGTTTTCGAGGAAACTTGATAGATGACCCACCTCAAACAGTGTGGATGCTTTACAGATGTGAACAACGCATGTGCTGCCTACACATGCTGACTTTTTATAGAGCATGCCCAGGGAGCTCAGATCATGCACTAATGAGCAGCGCTAATGAATCTCTGCAGCGAAGACATGCCTACCTTTTCTTTGCAGATTAAGAGCAGCCTTTCACGTGCCTCTTTTAAAGACATAGACCTGCACTTTGTATTTTCCCTTTGGTCATTTCTAACAATGGGCTCCCTGAGCTAGTCTTTAATGCCAACTTCAGATATAAAACTCCAACCCTGGAAGAAGTTAAAGGGACTCTTCTTCAAACAACATTTATGGCAAACTTTTTTTTCTAGATTACAAAAGTACTAAATGTCCATTGTGGAAATATTGTTGTAAACAGAAAAACAAGAGGAGAACATAAGTCACCTATGATCTTCCCACTGAAAATGTTGTAGGGTTTTATGTCCAAGGTCTTGTGCTTGGGAGTCAAAAATTGAAACCAGAGCATATGTAGAGGATTATGGCAGTTTATTAGAGGAGAAAAAGACATAAAGTCCATGAAGGACAAGAGAGTCAAAGATGGCCAGCAGGGTCAGGGATATTTATAACCTTAGGCCAGCCCCGGAAAAGTGGCTTTTCCTCATTGGTGAGTTCTAGTTTCTGTAAACCTGATTGGTGCTTTTGGTCCCCTACATCGGATTGGTCTGTTCATATGACTCTCATCCCCCAGCTGGTCAGACCTCTGTGGTTGAGCTGTTTCTTCTGAGGAATTAGCTCATTTACATTTGAGGTACTCCTGTCCACCTGCACTTGAGGAGTTCATATCCATATCCCTTCATAAACGAAGGGTTAGGGGAAATAAGGGGCCTTATCCCAGTGGGGGATTGGGGCCAACCAACTTCTGCATAGCAGTACCTTCAAAAGACTTACCCAGCAGCCTTTCTATGCTTTCTACTGCCTAAAAGACCTATTCTAGCTAAAAATCCTATTCTAAACCACCTAACAAAAATTTCTCTCTCTCTCCCTCCCTTCCTCCCCCCTCCTCTTTCTCTCTTTCTCAGATA
Organism: Typhlomys cinereus; assembly: GCA_023101885.1. Lineage (NCBI taxonomy): Eukaryota > Metazoa > Chordata > Mammalia > Rodentia > Platacanthomyidae > Typhlomys > Typhlomys cinereus. The sequence continues at coordinate 715,082 of JALPQD010000110.1, read as the reverse complement.
TTCAGTGTGTTCTTTCAGTTTTTTTATCTGGGCATTAATAGTTGACTTAAGACTGGATGATGTATATACATCTGTGCATATGAAATGGTCTGCAAATTTCATTTAAGATGTAGATGTCATTACTATTTCCTCTTATTACTAGATGTTGTCCCAAAGTGCACCTTTTGCTAGCTATCTAGCAATATATCATATGAGTACACAGTAACTTTTAAGAGCAGAATCCTATTGCTGAACATGTATGTGCCGCCACTTACCCCTACCATGATGTTCTGTCTTGCAACAGGCCCAAAAGCAACTAGGCCAATCAACAATAGACAATAAGAATGTTCTAAACTGCTCATTATTGGTCTGGAGAGATGGTTCAGGGGTTAAGACTTTACCTCCAAAGCAGAAAGTCCTCAGTTCTAATCCCAGGTCTCACATAAAAATGCCAGGTGGAAATGACGGTGGCCTGCACTTCTGGCCCTGGTGGATGGAGTCTGGGAAATCCCAGAGTGAGGCAAAAAGGAGGTAGAATCAATCCAGAATAATTCCCACAGTCACCCTTGGTCCTCCACAGGGAACACAGTGACCTCTGATACAAACACACACACACACACACACACACACACACACACACAAGCCAAATAAATAAAGTTAAATTTTTTGCTGTTATAAATCTTACAGTCATAAATCCCTTTGTGTAAAAGAACCATCTTTGCATTCTTGGATCTGTAAGTTCATTATTTAATACACTAATTCAATTTTCTCACAGTGTTTTATTTAGAATTATCCATATCTGTTAATGGGTTGTTTCTAAGACCTAGAAGAAATGCATGCAAACAAAATGACTGCATTGTATGTTAAGGAGAGAACTACTGTGAGGAAGGCAGTCTATCATGGGAATGGCAGTAGTTACTAGATGGGAACATACTGCTTTTGCTACAGGTCCTCCAAAGAATGCAAAACCAAAGTTATTCAATAGGCACTGGAATTGGAACAACTGTTCTATTACTGAGTGCAAACTCTTGCTATAAATAACCTGACGGTATCCATCTGCATGGAATGCAGAAAAATAGGAAACATGCAAAGTGAAGACCAAAATAGACCTGAGGTCCATCTGGTGCACCCTTTCCACGGAACCCCAAACAGATGGTACAAATTCCCAAGATGTACCTGCCTAATGGCATTGTCCTGGGGCAGGTGGTGGGGAAGGAGGTAAGACTTTTCAGCAAGTGGCCTAGAAAAACAAAAGGCAAGAGAAATAGTCACTGAAACTCAGTCTTTTATTTAACAAAGAATTCCTTGAACATCTGATACATTCCAGACACTAGTCTGGAATCTAGGAATTTAGTAAAGAATGGGAGAGTCAACGCTCCCTGAGCTCACGAGCACAGACAGCTTCTGTTTTCCTCACCCATTTTCCTAGTTCTTGCTTCACCTTTACCTGACTTTTCTCTGTCCTCCCAGTTGTATCTGCAAGCAAGTTGCTGGCCTTCCACTGTGCTATAGACTAAGTATTCCCAAAAGTCCCTTACTAAAGACTTGTCATTGGCTTATGATACTATGGACAGACCATGCAACCATTAGTAGGTAGGTGTTGTGAGGAAATGAAGTCATTGGGGGTCCTGAAGCAGATACTAGGGACCTCAGCTCATTTCTCTCTTTTTGGTCTCTCAGCTGCTATGTGAGTAGCTTTTCTCTACCACGACCCTCACCCACAAGCTCAAATCAACTGGGCCAATCTGAAATGGATGGAAACTTCTGGATCCCTGTGCCAATATAAACCTTTCCCCTTTAAAAGTTTAAGATCTCAGGCAGCTTGTCACAGTGATGCAAATCAGCACAGCACACAGTGACTTCTTTCTGTCAGTCTGCAACTATCAGTCAAAGTTCAGTACCTATTGTTTCAAGTCAGATTCCTCATCCACTAGACTTATTGTAAGCCTGACTCATTGGATACCTGTGGAAATCAGAGGCTTTCCATCTCCGGATCTTTCATGCCCAGCATGGTTCTCAATACCTAGAGAGTGCTCAAACACGATGGGGAAAATTTTTTTAGCTACTTCAAGAAGAAGTCTATTCTCTCAGAACACTCCAGAAGCTAACATTGTTTTCTCTCCTCAGTCTCCTCCCAGAAGGCTAGAAAATCTAATAAAATTCTCTTTAGGAGGTCTGAGGAAGGACAGACCATGTGTCATCTCAGGTAGACATCGAAGTGCAAAGACCATGCATTACACTCAGAGGGGCTCTTTTCCTTGCGGTTCTCACTGACATTTATCAACTCTGAACACAGAGGTGGGAAATTATAGAGACAGACAGATGGCTAGGTCTAGATAGGCCAGGAGATAGAGATAGATGGATGATAGAGGAAGTAGAAACTGGCAAGGAACACCATGTGTCATTGGCAGGAAAGGGATACAGGATCAATGGCAAGTCTGATTATAACCCAAAGCACCAAGATTCCCAAGGGATCCACCGAGAGATGAGAATGGTAGAGAGACTCAGGGATTAGCACTTTCCAGTGGATAGCAGAGACAGGATTTGGAAGGGCATTTGAAGGCAAGGACTTATCACTTTTGTTGCTTGCGGCAAAAGAGAGAAAAAGAAAGCGAGATGGTCTGTGAACGCTTTCAGCTAATTAGGGAAAATGGAGACGAGTCTCTGATATGCACAGAAGTTTGAGCCACGTAGGCAGGAAAAACAGATGAACAGGTGGCCTTGGATCAAACATTTCCACCTAATTCCAACCCTGGCTGTCTTGGGTGATGTGCTCTAGCTACATGAACCACAGAAATCAAACAGATCTGTATTCCTTTTAGGGTCTGGAACCTGGGATTCTTGCAAAGAAGGTTTAGAGAACAGAGACCTTAAAGACGGAGGCTTCTCCCTCATTTATCCACTGCCATGTCCCCAACCCCTCACGTGGTATTTTTTTTTTCCAAAGAGTTCTGCACTGTGGGAGAAGCTACTACCTGCTGTCCTAGGGGATAAATCAAGGGCAGACAGAGCCAACAGTCTAGGTGCTCACAACTGCATCTCTGAGCATCCTGGTTAGTCAAGTTTCATGAGAAAACCAGCCAAGTAAAGTAAACTGAAAACAAACTTAATTCTGATATGGTCCTTGCTCCAATCCCACTATCTGTGCCCAAAATAAAAAAAAAAATCAAGAGTAATGAGTTGTCCCTAAAAGTGAGAAGAAAAAAAAAAAAAGGTCTGTCTTGTTGGATTTGTGCTGTTAAGAAAATGCTGAGTTCGGGATTTTAGGTTAACTACATCTGTTTCCATGTCCCTCCTTTCAGAAAAATCACCTCCAAATATTCAGGGCTATACACACAGGATGAAGACATGGGGAGGGAAGTGAATAGCATGTGCATCAAACACCTAACCCGGTGATTTTTGCTCCTAGGAAACTGACCAGCCTCTATTGCCATAGAAAGCTTGGTCAGGATCAGTCTTCCTTTGGCGACTGAATCTCCCTTTAATTACCTCTGTTCTATCCTTAAACTTAATAGGAGCCATGTCCTGATATCAAGAAGAGAATGAACCACCAGAAAGACAGACATGAAATGGTTATGGAATGTGATGACCCAAAGCATCTCCACTCACACTGCTCATGAACACTATCTCAATGGCTTTATTCTGGAGACTCACTGACGATATCAATCCTGCTATTCCTTACACCTTGAAATTAACAAGGCTCTCTGGAAGCTGCCTCCGTTCACCTGTCGACCCCACAACTGCCAAGTTGCAGAGCACTTCACAGGTGGGAAGGCCGTGATGTGAGAACTGGGCTCCCTCAGCTCTGCAAAGAATGAGATCTGCCGTCAGGTTTAAATATATCCTTTAAGAAGATGCCTCAGTTCTTTCCTTGGCAAGAAGCTGCTGGCCGTATTTTCAATCCACATGGGTGTGTGTATAGATCGTAGTTATTCAGTCTTCTCTCACTTGGGGACGGACCTGCCAGCAATGAGACTCTGTGAGCACAAGCGTGGAGGCAGGATCTGATCTATGTCCCTCGGTCTGTTCCACACGAGCGTTTTTGTGACTGTCCCATGGGCGTCACTTGCTGGGCCCCTGTGGAATACACAGATCCAAGCTAGGCACTCTGAGATTGACTTTGTGGCTGTCCTTCAATTCCCAGCTGTAGGTAGCTCACTGGCTCATGAAGTGTGAGGAGGAGAGAGTGTACCATCATGGCACCCAACTTTTCTAGAAGAGATAACGAGTCCTACTGTGCCCTCCAAGGATTCTGAATGTGAGTGTGTAAGTCCAGGGCTGAGTGTCCTTCTCACAGTGATTCATTTATTCCTTATGCTGACGGACATCCCAGGAAGTACATATGTGTACTTCTATCTTTGTAGATGAGAGAACTCAAACTGAAGGTAGGAGGTGACTTCATGCCTTCTTCAAAGTCACTCAGAGTGCAGGAGTCAAAATCCATGATTCCAAATTCTGTTCTTCCTATCATTGGGCACTAGCATGTGCTCAGCCCAGCCGCACAATGTTCTAAGGAGCTGGTAAGAAGGAGCAAGGAGAGGTCAAGATTGGGACTCGCACACTGTAGATGCTGGAGGATTTGAAGCCGGGCGTCTGGAAAGTTCCCTTCCATAGGAAGGAGTTAGTGGTGCACTACAATGAGATCAGTTTAGTTCCCAACGTGTCTGAGGTATCGCACCAGCTCCCCTGAAAGGGGTCTAGTTCTCCTTGACTACGAAAGTCATGAAATTTCTGTAAAGGATTCCATTCAAGCTAAATGTAATACAAAAAGGAAGACCCCAAAATGTGGGAGTAATATGAGAGGGTAAGCTTCAGATTCCCAAGGAGAAAAGGAAGGAAACCAAATCTCTCTGGAATTCTGCCCCAGAGCCTTGTTTACTTCTCCCCAGCCACTCCTGGAAGCTGCCCACTCCAGATCACTGCCCCACCCTTCCTAAGTATGTCTCCTTACTCAGCTCCTTCACTCACCCCTTCAGCACACACCCCTCCTTAGATATGTCCTAGAAACTACTGGGCACCTCTCTTTTCTTTTCCTGAACCTTCAATCTACCCCCGTACCCTCACACACACACACACTTGGATCTTCCTCTGCTGCAAATCCTGACTCCATCTCCTGTTGTCTTCAGCCATTCCAAGCTAAAGTCTTTTTGAAGTCAAAATGGCAAAAGGGGAAACTATCCTCTAGGCTTGTTCAAAAATATTTGGGCAAACTGCAGCAAGTGGGACATTTACCATCATCGTCTGATGAGATAAGGGAGTTTTTCCCCAATCATATAAGCTTAATAGGTACCTCGTCCTCTCCCTCCCTCCACCCTTCCCCAGTTCCCTTTGCACCCTCCCCGTCTTTTCTCCTTCTTTTCACTCCCCTCCATCCCCTTCTCCCAGTGCCTCCCCCTTCCCTCCTCCCATTCTCTGGAGCATCCTTTTGTGTGAATGCCAAACTTCCCTCTGAGTCCTCCACTCTAGTGAGGTGTAAGGACTCGGTGGCATAGTCCAGAGCCCTTTCTTGGGCTCCCCTTTAGTATGGGAACACTATTATGACTGTTAATCGACAGGGAGTTATTTTAATGAGTTTAAATGTTTTAGTGGCTACAGTTCCCTACTAAAGCTTCTGATGTTTGTACCAATTTCAAGGACAAAGAAAAGTGACATACATGTGTATTTTATGAGACATTAAGTGGAGATTGAGTTACTAAAGTTTGAGGAAAGAAGGAGAGAGAAAAAGAGAGAAGAAAGAGAATGCACACATGCATGGGTAGAAGTCACAGGACAGTTTTCAAAATTCAACTCTTTTCTTCACTATTTGGCCTTGCGAGGATGGAACTCAAGAGTGATCTAGCCAGCCCCTCTTGAAAGATCTTAAAAGTCAAGAAACAGACTCGTCCTTCCTGGGGATGCAGCTCCCTCCTACTCCCCAGACAACAGAGACATGATGGACAGAACACGACCAAGAGACAAAGAACCCTCCCCTACACACACACCCAGGGAAGCCCTTGGAGCGAGTTTTCCTCAGAGAAGAGACATAGAGAGCTCATCACTGCTTACACAGAGCTGTGCCAGGTGGTGGGCGTCCTGAGCCGGCAGCCATGTGAGTACCATCTCCCCCCAAAGCATTCAGGAAGCCTCATCTCCAGCTACATTGAGTTCACTGATGCCTGGAATGGAAGAACTTGGAGATTCATTAGCCTTGGGCCTTCCTGTGTGGGTTTTTCTTCTACCTTCAAGGATTGGACTCCCTGAACCCCGGGAGGAAAGAGAGATTGCTAAACTGCACTGTACTGTGTGCAAGGGAGAGCCCACTTAGAAATAAAAAGAGAACAGATGCCCTTCACAGAGCTCATAGTTTAACTTTCTAGAATTTTGGTATTTTCCTTTCAGAACCATTTTGTAATACTTCCTCCAATATTTTTGAAAGATTTTAGTTGCTAATAGATGCCCAGACATTATTCTTTGAAGACAGGACACTGAACCACACACAGTCGTCCCACCAAAGTTGTCCCACACACAGAATGTCCCACTGGATCATTCCATCCCAAGTTTCCTTTCATCTTTTACAAGCTTTGTAATTCTTTATCATAAGGAGGCACATGTGTTTCTCTAAAAAGGAGTTTTTGGAAATGTTCTGTTTCATGAACTCTTTGATTTATTGTGAGCCAGATTTCCTCTGTCCTTGACTTAAGTAGAGGAAATGAGATTTATTGCTAACAACAAGGTAAGTATGAGATGTTCTAGAAGCACAAGATGAGTAGTATCTCAACAGTATGAAAGGTCTGAGAAGTCTTTTCTGAGGACACATATATCTAGACACATCTGATTAATGGGGGAAGGTAAGCTGTTTGCTTGTCACTTATGTTATTTTGGCTTCGTAATCCAGCACAACATAATGACACTGATTTGACATACCTTTCTTTTAACTGGACCTTGTGTGAAATTAATGTATTAATTTGAATAGGTTTTTAATTCATGTCTTACAGTTTCCTAGAGAAACATTCATACTATATGCAAATCTAATCTTTTTTAAGACTTTTTATATTTTTAATTTCTTTGTCTTCCTCTTAGGACATAATAATGGACACTTGGGACTAGGGAGATGGCTCAGTCAGTGAAGTGCTTACTGTACAAGCATGAGCATTAGACTTTGGATTCTCAGTTCCCATGTGAAAAACCAGGCATTGTAATGCGCACTTGTCATCCTGGTGCTGAGGAGACAGAGACAGGGGGCTTGTTCCCAGCCTATCTAGCAAAATCAGTGAGCTCCGGTTCCCAGTAAGAAGACTTGTCTCAAAACATTAAAGGAAAGGAGCTAGGGAGATTCACACTTTTGTCTTAGAAGCAAAAGATCCTGAGTTTGGATCCTAAGTCCCCCATTAAAAAATGCCAGACAGATATAGTGATGACTTGCAATTTCAACCTGGAAAGAGGAGCCCAGATCAAAGCAATAAGGTGGAAGAGAAACAGGATGATTCTTGATTTCAACCTTGGGCCTCCACAGGTGACCGCGTGCATACATGCATACACACACACACACACCATATACACATAAATGAAAAGAAAAGAAAGTGAGAGAGAGAGAGAGATAGGGAGACCCAACCTTAACCACTGGCCTCATGCTCACAGGCATACACATATATACACATATATGCACATATACACAGAAACGTTTATTTTTAGCTGAATTATCTTGCATGTCCTTCTTTTGTCCTAAATGCACTTCAGTTAGACCTCACATATCATTCCCTAGTTCCAGTAACCCACAGGTGTGTCCTGTTCACCACACTTCTAACTTTCACAAAATAAAGAATCCTTTCACAGATTGAAAACAAAAAGATGTGCAGTGAAATAAACTGGAAGTCCTCCTGCTCCTTTTATGAGGGAATCCAAGACAGCAGACCCCAGGTATGGCTATCCCTCCTAGGTACAAGAGACATTCATTTAATTGTCAGCACAAAAAGTCAAATGGCACATGTTGCATAGTGAGTAAGAACACAGCATTGGTAATAGGTGAGTTCTTCCCTTTATCCAACACTGCAGGGTCGTCAGGATGAGTGAAATCTTGCTCTGAGGTGAAGCAGCCATCAATCAGCCACTACAGAGGGTCTGTAGTTCACACCCTCCGTCCCTCACTAGTCCCTTACCAGTCCTTTGTGGCTTCTGCTGGAATCTGGTCCTTCTCATAGCAAGACACATTGGAACCAAGGCAAGGGCTAGGACCTTGAGCTCCTTTAAAGAGACATCGAGTGTCCTCAAGAACAGGGTGAAAGTGTTGGACAAAGAACCTGGAAAGGGAACTTCATATGGAAGAACATGTCAAGAAGAGAAAGGTTAGCTAGGAAGAAACATCACTACAGATTTCTTTTCCCTCATAATAAGGAAAGGAGCTGACCAAGTTTACAAAGCACCAACATCTGACCGCCCATACTGTCTGAGAACTTGCCGACCCTTCAGGAAAGGACTTCTCTTTCTGGTCTTGTGCAGGGAATGATGAGGCTGGGTGACTCCAAGACAGCAGGAGCTTTGTTCATACCATCTGTCATATGGATTTCAAGACATGCTCAACCACAGAATCAAAGATGAGCCCAGGCTGCACCATTCATTGCTGCAGATGTCCTTTTGTGGTAAAACATTAGGACCTCTGCTAGAGTCCACCCACAGGAGTCATGGAAATATTAGAAAAATCAAAAGCAGGCACAGAAGATGCACTGTAGGCCACCAGAAGACTGGCTAAGACCTAACATGTGCTATTTTTTTCTTCCATGCATGTGTGTGTGTGTTGTATGTGAGTGGGTGTACATATATGCGTGGGTGTATGTTCACAAGTGTACTTGCTTGTGTGTGCTTGTGCAGGCCCAAGAGTGATATAAGGAATCATCTTTAACTGTTCTTCTACCTTATTACTGTTAGTCTCAGTCTTTAATTAAACCTAGAGCACACCGTTAGAGTTAGCCTGGCTAGTTAGCTTGCTCTGGGGATTCCCAGGCTCTGACATGCAGGGCTAGAATTACGGGCAAGTATTGTATCCATCTGACATTTTTATGTGGAATCTGGGGATCCACACTCAGGTCCTTCTGCTTGTGAGGCAAGGGTTTTAACCACTGAATCTTCTCCCCAGCTCACGCATGCCATTTTTAAAGGAACTCAACTCTATGACCCTCTTCAGACTGCATGGGAAACACACACCCACAATGGTCTTTTCTGGAGATGTCTGTGGCAGAAGGGTTTGGCAACAATACTGTATCCTATTCATTGCAGTGAATCTTCTCAACAGGAGAAGTGTGTACTTATGATTCCAATTTTACAATTTTTTTTAAAAACTGGCTCAAAACAATTGTAGCAGATCCTATCTGTTGTCAGCCCAACAATCATTCATCCCTTTCTTGCTTATCTTTCTAATAAACCCTGATTTTGCTTGGTATCATAATTCTCTACATAATCCCGCACTTCAAGGGTCTCATCATCAGTTCTGCAGGGAGGAGGGCAACAGTGTGGTTCATCTGAGCCAATCATGATGCCTTGGCCATGATTGGTTGAAGGAGAAATAATGCCATACACTGCTAGCCAATCGGATGCAATGCTCTATCTTGAGAGAGTTTCCATACAGAAAGTGTTTTCTTTCTGATGAAAGACACAAGCTGTCTCCTTCTTACAGACATTGTGAAGTCAGTGTGGAATTCCTGGACAGCCATTTTTCACCCATGGAGGTTCCTAGGTTAAGAGTCCAGGCTAATTCTACAAGGAAAATAGAGGAAAATACTGGAAAAAAACAGATTCTCCATGCACACTGATGAGCTGAGCTCAGCATCTCTGCAGTTACCTCAAATCACAAGTTAACAATATAGGATATGAAACATGATCCTATTTAGTGACTTCAGCTTGTGATTTCCTATCACAACTCAAAACACTCAATGGCAGGTAGAGAAGACAGGTAGCTAAGGTTACCCATCTTAGAAGTCACGAAGCTTAGATGAAATTCCAGTTTTGTGAGATTATTGACATCTAAGATGTTCTACACTGCTGGGTTGGATCCCGGAGTAAAGGGAGACTTCAAAGATTGCACTAAAATCCTTACTCACAGAAGGACCTCCCTGTTAGGCATCTGTCAACTATCTAGTGCTAAAAAAAGACTTTGTGATAATGATTTTTCAAAAACTACAAAACAAATCTCCTCTCGCCTTAGTATTTTTCCTCTCCAGAGCATCGCTACTGCTTCTTATTCCGCCCATAGTGTCAAGATAACAGGATTTAATTACCAAATTTATACACCACCAGCATGACATAAATGCATTGGCTCAAAATAGAACAAATGCTGTTGTTTAAAAAAAGAAAAGACAAGCCGCATCGGTGCAGTGACAGCGGACACAGAGATGACAGTTTTATTTGCTTTATCTCCTTGCAGGAAGCAGTTAAACCATTGCGAAGAGATTACTGGATTTTAATGAGTGAGGACATTAAAAGGCATTCCTCTCGGCAATACCGACACTGTGCCTCAGGTACAGGAGGTAATAATTCAACAATTAAAGCCTTCAACTGTTCTTGCCGTCCCCCCAAAAGAGTGTGGGCAGTTGTTGGGGAGATCATGGGGCCATGATGTTTCAGTCTGGGTCAGGGAGATCTTTCTAGATTAGTACTCAGCAGCAGCTTTTGGACTCTCCAGTGGAAACCAGCGCTGGTGTGGATCTCGTCCCAAGAGCCACAGGAAGAAGGGAAAGGAAAAGAATGGGAAGAAAGAACACAGGAAAGGAAGAGGTGGGGAAAGAGACCTCCGCTTGGATGTTGACAGGGTCTAGCACCAATGCCTCACAGTCACCAAGACCCTTTGAGGCCTCAGCTGCCTTTGTCCAAACAAAGTCCAAGTTCAAGTTGCAAGAACCAGAGTCTCATTTTGTTCCTCCTAGAGTTGATGGGCATCTAGAGATCATCGAGTGGGGATGGGGTCTGTTGCAGTCCGCCTGCAGGGTTGCTGATAAATGACCATCACACGGCTTAAGGGAACAAGGGTTTATTCTCTCTTATGATTCCTGGTTACAGTTCTCAGTCAGGCTTGACAGGAGAGCATGCACCAACACCAGGGCCGAGGGAACTGGCCACACCATCACCACATAACAGCTGAGAGATGGACAATCTTTACTTGCCAGACCAGCATGTCTGGCCAAGTGAACAGAAAGATGCCAACTTCCTCAACCACCTCTCTGTATTTTATTCACCTGTTCAGGGCCTAGTCCCACCCACCATGGGCTGGGTTTATTCCATCAACTAGACAATCTCTTGCAGGTTTGCTCTGGGCTTAACTCAATCATTAATTCTCTATGTATATGCCCAGAGCTCAAACCCTCAACAATCAAGTTGACACTTGTGCTTAACTATGACAGGGTCCAAGTTTGCTCATCCAATTCCTTAGAACTCTCAATCATTCACAGATTCCATCTGTGATAGTTCGATACAGGTATCATAGCTGAAGTCTTGAGCTCTGGGCATATTTGTAAAGGATTAGTAGTTGAGTTAAACCCTGAGCACGTCTAAAGGAAATTGTCTAATCAAGATGGTAAGAACCAGCCCATGAGGAGTGGGACCGTTCCCTGAGCAGGCGGATAATAGAGGGAGCTGGTCAAGTAAGTTAGCATTCTTTGGCATACGGGGACAAACATGATGTCTGGCAAGTGATGTTTGCCCCTCTCTCAACACTCTTGTGACCAGTTCTCGTTGCTTGATGTTGGTATGAGCTCTCCTGCCAAGCTGGACTAACGCTATACCTCGACAATTGTAAGCCAAAATAAAACCCTTTGGTCCCATAAACTGTTTTGTCATGAATCTATTGGCAACATGCAGAGTGACTGCAACACCATCCAAAGTTTGAGGCTTATGCTTTAGACACTCATAAAAAGTTTTTTGGGGAAAGTACTGTTCATTAATTGCATGTCTATATGAATGCACAGTGTGCTAAGTAAGGTATGAACTCAGTGGCCCTTCATATCCTAAGCACATGCTGTACCACTGAGCTCTACCCCCAGTGAAAAGAATCTATAATTCTAAGTGTGGAAAATGAGGATCTAGATCAATGTCTTCATTTTGCAGCAAATAAGTACCAAAGACAGGAAGTCACATGAGGACAGGAGGCAATAAAAAAGAAAGATGAAGCTGAGCCAGGACCCTGGTCCACAGCTGCTTCTGGACTTTTGACCTGATAGGAAGGCAAACCCTGGAAGGTTCCAGCTTTGAACCTCAAGCCTCTGCACCAGCAAAATGCTAGCCAGTCCTGGGCCAAACATGAATAAATGATCCCCTCTTTTCAAAGGGAGGTTTGTGGTTTGTCTTCGAAAGATTTGGTCAATCACTCGGTCTTCTCTGGACTTTCATTCTGAGTATGATGTTTAGAGGCAACTTGACCACTGGGGACAGACAGTTTTACCAGCTTGTGTGGGGAGTCTTGGCTCTTTGTCCTCAGGAACACTTCTGAGCCACCCAGCCTAGAGTCTCTACCTGACGTTATGATGTTGAAGCTCAGGACACTAACCTCTGAGATGTTGCTAGTGCCCCAGGGCACGCCTGAGGCGAGAGTAGCTGTGACTAGGTTTCATGGAGGAAGGAAAAGGAGAAAACCTGATTTGGAGCTTGTGGGCGAGGGAGCTGTGACCCTCTCCAAAGATATTCAGGAGGAATGGAAGGTAACCTCTGCAGAAGACAGAACCCTATGAAAAGGGAAGTTAGGAAGAACCGAAGGCATTTGATCTGCAAAAGAAGCCCAAAGCTTGTTATAGTAGTCCTCCGTGAATCTTCTCTGTCTCCCACAGGGTCCTGTGTTCTGAGCTTAGTACCCAGCTATATGTTACTGAGACATAGTAGAAATCTTGAAGAGCCGGGGTCTGATGGGAGGTCCTTTGGTTATTGGGGCATGCTCTTCCAAAAGATTGTGGGGTCCTGGTCTCTTCTCTCTTCCACATCCTAACCCTATGCAACAATGTTCGCTGCATAGGGCGAGGGAACATATTCCCCACCATGATGTGCTGTGTCACCATGTCCAAAACAAGATACTCATTCACAGAGTGAAACCTCCAACTCCACAAATCAAAATAAATCTTCTCTACTTCAAGATGATTATCTCAGGTATCTTATTTCAATAGTGGAAATGCTGGCCAACATGATGATCAAGGACACATACCTAAATAGTGTTTCCAATGCAGATACAGAGATGGATAGATTCTAGATTTTATATGTGAGTGAACAGCTATTACAGAATAAAAAACAGTCATTTTATGTGAAAATAACCACAACTAGTAATCAATAGCCATGGTACATCCCACCTCCTCTATGTAAAAACTGAGCTGTCTTGGTGTAAATTCCACAGTCTCTCCGCCTTAGTTTTCACAGCCGTGAAATGGGAATGATAAGAATGGGTCTTATCTCTTGGTTAGGGTGCCTGGTGTGCACAACAAATGGCACCCTTAGGCTCTACTTCGACTTCTTGGATGACACTGGGCTCTACCTGGGGCTGGAGAAGAAAATCCTCTCCACTCAGCAGTGTCTCAGAGGAGACCCCTCTGGTGGCTTCACCAAGTTCTAGAGCAAGAGCAAGTGATTTGGCCTGAGCAGCTTGAAAAGATTTAAGGGACGGAGCATCATATTGAAAACCTCATGGAAGGGAACTGGGTAAGGCTAGGAACAGGCCGCCTGTGCCTGGAATATGAATGCCAATAGTTCAGCCAGGCTCGGTACTCAGTGACTTCAGCACCCAGCACACACATGATGCAGGTACTGTGGGCCGTTCCATTTCACAGGAGAATAATCCGAGGCCTATGGATGGGCAGTCAACTGTGGCCTTATTCTTTTTCATGTTGTTCCAATAAAATGTCCTGTGCTGGGTACTTTATAAAGAAAAGACATTTATTTACCTTACATGTCGGGAACTGAAGGTTCAACATGAGGTGGTCCCAGCTGGTCACCACTGGCAAAGACCTTCTGGCTTTGTCGCAACATGGCAGATGACATTGCATAGTAAGAGATGTGTGAGAAAAGAGTCTACTCTCAGCGTTACCAATACAGTTCTGCAGAGAGCTAGCCCACTCGGGGAGACAAGTATTAATTTTTCATAATAGCAATCATGGCCCAATCACATCTCAGTAGGCCCTGCCTCTTAAAGGTCCCACTACCTTTCAGTACAAGAGGGTTCACCTTTGGCCTACCTTCATGATACATCTGGTCATAGTTTCTGGTGACATGAGGGATGGGAACAGAGGGACTTGGGAGACCAATGGGTACCAGGGCAGTCAGGGGGTCAAGAAGTAGGCTGCGGCATGGCTGGGAAGTAGAGCTGTTCACGTAACTATAGCATTCATTGTTTTCTGACTGGAACCTGAAGGATTCCGGGAAGCACTGGCTGGCATGTTACCTTGCAGGTCTTTGGATCTCCCTAACACCTGCCAAACGCACCTCTTGTTTGCCTGCCCTATGCATCCAGCCCCTCGCTTGGCATACATGTAGCTAGTCACCCCCAGATCGTCAGCATCTATTTCTCAGCTGCCCTTCCCCCAGCCTTTCAGGAGCATCTTCTTCCTCCTCCCCTGCCATACAGGATCTGAGTCACTGACAGAGGTGGGTGAGAAGAAACTAAGAAAGTAAAATCAAAAAATAAAAACCCCTGAGGGCAGTAACAATTAATATTTAACTTGAAGTTTCCTGGGAACGGATAGTGCTGACTATTCATATGCAAATCACATGCAAATTGTATGCCACACCGGCCGCTGTCATTATCTTGCAAACCTGCTGGGAAGTTCCCAGGGCAGCTGGAGAGTCCCCACACTCCAAATCTACTACACCAGGAGCTTCCCAAGACAGGACTGGGTGGAACGCTCCAAAGATACATCTGACCCCAGAATTCTCAGGTTCAAGTGTCTTCCAATTCTTGGGGTCAGGCACCTTCTGCCAAGGTGAGTGTATCCAGCCCTACAACTCCACTCTCTGTCCTCTTCTCCAGAGCACTGAACTGGTTTCTGTGTGGGCCTCCACATCTCCCAGGGATTCCTATTGCTGACTCCAGATGCTATTCCATCACATTGACCTCCCTGACTTCTTTGCCTCTGACTATCCTTCTCTGGCCCAGGATCAGCCTCACTAGATACATGCAGGGCAGAGGCATGGGTCTCCCTAGAGGATGTGGGCAGGTCTGGCTTGGGCTTCTAGTTCTTCTATCTGTGGCAGTCCCCCCTCCTCTTTCATGTCCCCTTAGGGCCAGTCCCTAGCTTGAAGGAATTGCGAGTTCAGATGAAGCTATTCAGGTCTGAGACTTCCAGCTACAGACAGCCAGGTACACCTGCCATTTTTTGTTCTTTAGAGTTGGGGGTCCCTGCAGATCCCAGGCCTGTGCTTCTTACCACACCTGGACAGCATCTCCTGTAACAGTAGCCAAGCTAGCAGCAGAAGCAAAGAGCTCAAAAAGGAGCCCCAGTCTCTCAGACAGAAACCCTATGTACCTTACATCATGGCACCATCCATCCATCCATCCCTCACTTCCGTTTCCATTTTCTGATTCTATACAATTCTATTGATTCTGTACCCACAACATCTGTCACAGTCGAACCTAACTTGGGGAGTCACAGAAGGATTTGACACATGGGTTAGACCAGTCAGCATCTCCAGAGGCAACTTCTTTCCATGATCAGTGTGAAAATGAGCCAACTGTCCAGGGACCCAAAGGACTTGATGACTTGTGCCCCTCTGGAGTCCCATAGTCTAAGGCCATGCTTGGAGACACAGGTGCCGCCCAGGGCCAGAATCATGTCATCACCTTGTTAGACCAGGTGAGAAGTAGCACATCCACCCTGCAAGACTTCTAAGAAGATGTCTGACGTCCTGAAAGAAACAGAAGGTCACATGGGTGAGATACTAGCCTCTCGTGTGGGTGATGTAGTGACCACAGGGTGAGGGGATGGAGAATCTTAAATGTAGAAACAGAGTGTGCTCCGGGTGGAAGAAGCATAGCCAGGCACTTGGATGCAGAGATAGAAAGTGAGCTCAAGTCTGAGGAATTGCTGGAATTCTGGCAGCCTCTCCATCCCTCAACTGAATGATGCTTTTGCTGGGGTTCTGTTCCACTGTGTATTGACTGAGCACCTGTCATGGGTCAGGCACATGTCCTGAGCATGGAAACCAAGCCTTTCTTCAGACAGCTTTTGTAACAGCAAGAGATAGTGATCTGGAGACGCATCCCTGAGCTCACAGGCTGGAGAAGAAAAGATAAAAGGTCAACTGCATTCAACATTAATGGGAGGTAACTGGTGAGATTAATAAGTGCACCCCATTTTCAGGAGTATTAAAATGTGAGGGTAAATGGATACCTAAGATTTGAAGAGCTATACTAATATAGTTTGCTGCACACAGTAATGAGAATGTAATATGGAATACAGCTATATAATAACAAAGGGGATTTGACTTTAATTACAATTCCCATGCTTGCAAAAAAAAATAAAAAAGAATTTGGTCAACGAAGCTCAAGTAAAAGCACAAGGCAATTTATGACATTTAACAGGAAAGTATGCACCTGGGCTCCACATGTGACCTCTTGTGATGATAGTTAGATAAAGTGTTAACTTGACAATTGAGGACTGAGCTTTGTGCACATCTGTGAAAAAAACGGTAGTTAAGGCAAGCTCTAAGCAAACTTGCAGGACATTATCTAATTAATGTGGAAGACCCAGCCCATAGTGGGTGGGACCATTCCCTGGGCAGATGGATAAAATGGGGGTGGGGTGACTGGTTCAGGAAGTTAGTGTTCATCAGCATACTTGGGCAGACATGCTGTTTGACAAGTGAAGTTTTCCCCTCTCTCAGCAATGGATGTAGTATGGCCAGTTCCCTCGACTCCTGTTGCTGGTATGAACTCTCCTGCCTAACTAGCCCAAGAAATGTAGCCAATCATAAGAATAAAATCCTTTATTCCCCTAGGCTATTTGGTCATGAATTTACCCGAAACAAGCAGACAAACTGTGATACCTCTTTATTCTGTTCCTTCCTCACTGCACTTATTTGCTCTAGCTAACTTCCTCTTTTTAGCCCATCCAGCCTTCTGTTGAACTGGTCCAGACTCTGACCTTGGCTCCCTTATAGTTAACTTCCAAGTTGCTTACTCAAAATTCTTAGCAGAGAATTTCAGTTGGCTCTTTGCATTTGTCCAGAAATCGATTGACTTACCTCAACAAGGGAACACCCAAGGAGTCCGTGCTTAAACCAGATCAGTGTTTCTTTCTCTCCTGTGAAAGTGGTCTGCCATTTGAGACCTGGGTTCCTTCTGTCCCTTACTGTGTGTTCTCTTGACAAGGACTTTACTTTGTCTATGCAGTGTAAGTCATATCCATACTGCAGGGGACAGTGGAAATATTGACTAAGAAGAAAATCCAGGGACTGAAGAGATGGCTCACAGGTTGAGCCTTTGCCTCAAAAGCAAAAAGACCTAAGTTTGGATCCCAGATCCCACGTCAAAGCCCTAGACAGAAGCGGCAGTGGCCTGCACGTCTCAAAGCAGAGCTTGAGAAACCCCACAGCAAAGCAATAAGGAAGTAGAGTAATCCAGGACGATTCTCAAGGTCACCCATGGGCACACACAGTGCCCTCTGATACACTCACACACTCACAAACCTCCACATATATACACATGCACACCCACATACCACATATGCAAAGAAAAAGAAAAAAAAATAGGAAATCCAGCTAGTAAAGAACAAATTCTGCTTATTCTGAGTTCATTGAGATCGTAATCTGGGAGAACACAGATCCATGCAGTTTTGAAAATGAGGAAGAACTTCACAAACAATGTTTCAGCAACCCACAGTTTGGTCTCATGCGGGGGATTGGCCCCACATCTGCCTGGCAGTGGGACCTCCAGCTGAAGACAGAGTCAGGCTCAGATGCCTCATTCCTGTTCTTCAGAGCACAGTACCACTGCTAGTCCATTTTGATTTTTTTAAAGTTATTGTTATTACCTCCATCCCCAAGTAACTAGAATTTTTCAGTAGGATCAAATCTTGCTTCAAAGGAGCCCAGGAAATGTCATCTTGGTTATGTAGGCAACTGGACACAGAGCAGACACACACTTAAAGGAGGAGTTTGCTTTGAAATGCCCAAAACAGGGCTGGCTGGTCTAGATGGGGGTCTCTGCATGCCACTTAGTACATACAGTTTGACACTTTTTCTTTGTGTCTTTCTATTCTTTGAGAAGTTCTCTAGTTCTGGGGTTCACAGAATCACTTCCTGTTACCAGAGATACTGATTCTGTTTCACCTGGGACCTAAGCATGTGCATTTTTCACACCAGGAAATTTTGGTCAGAGAACTACAGGGCTGTACTTGAAAGTAGCAAGAAAAAGAAACCTCGATGCTTAAGCTGACTTTTCTTATCAACACCCTCATTTTCAACAACCCTGCACACAACTTCCTGGATGACGTCCCCCACAGTCTTCCTGGGGCTAGAAAATGGGAAAAGGCTTTCAGCAAAAGGTAACAGCAGCGATTCATTTGGTCATGAAAATTAATGTGGAGCAACAAGGCCATCACTAGCCTCCTCCTCTTCCACCTTCCATTGGAAACCCAGAGGCCATCTGGGCAACACTTGTACTGGTCTCAGTTACCAAAATGTGCAGATCCACTGAAGACACTCACTTCTCCTAATGGTGGGAATATTGCAGTCAAGGTCACAGGCATGAAAAGCTTCTCCTGGAAGGTAATTAATCCTCCAAGAGCCCAGGTCACCTCAGGCTCATCTTGGCTGGCCCTTCAGACATGCCCATTGAGGCTCTGGGCAAGGTAGGGCCTGGTCCCAGATGACCAAAGCACTCCTCATGGTCCTTCACTGTCCTACACCCAACCACACAAGATAGGCCCTGATTTCCCCCAAGAATAACACTGATTGCATATTTTCCAATTACAGAAGAAATATACAATCGACCTAAGTGTTTTTTGGAGATATAGGAAGGCACAAAAGAAAAACAAAAGCCACCTGTAATCTTACCATCCAGAAATAACCATTATTAACATTTTAGAGTAACACACTACTAGTTTTTCCTATGCATATATTTGCATAAAATTGCATACATCAGACCTGGATTTCACCAAATCCCTTCTCTTTATCCTGCTTGCTTCCCTTAATAGCACAGACTATTTTTCTGCATCATCAACTCTTCTTTGGCAACCTCATTTTTAATACTCATCGTATCCTAGCATGTGGATGCATAGCTATTTCATTTGAATATTTTAGGCTATTGCAACTTTTGTTTTTATTTTCTTTTTACTTTTGTCATTATAAATCTTATTATATGTCAGTAATGGTTTTCTTGAAATGATCCTGAGAAGCTAAATTCTGACATCTTTACAATAAACTTTTTCAAGTTTTAGCTATGTGTTAACAAATTGTTATACATGAACTGGCATTCGAAGGAGGGGCATGTGGTGGCAAAATAGCTCAGCAGGAAAAATACTTGCTCACAGACCTGGTGACCTGAATTCAATTGCTGGAAGCCTACACGTGGAAGAAAAAAACTGATTTCCAAAAGTTTTCCTCTGACCTTCTCCACCTATCTGTGTGCCATAGTATGAATGTTGTTCTCTCTCTCTCTCTCTCTCTCTCTCTCTCTCTCTCATAAATAAATTTTTAAAAAATTTAAAAAACACAAGGGAAACCAGGAGTTGAGGTCAGGCTTCAAGATATAAAAAGGGCAGTGTAGAATTAGGGGCCACTTATACCAACCTTAATTCTTAGTACCATGTGATAGTTAAGCCTGGGTGTCAACTTGACACACACAGTATTAACTAAGCTGGGCTGAGACCACCTCCAGAAAGGATCAACTGAGACTACTTGAAAGGATTGTACACGCCCTAGATCCTATCAGAACTCCAAAGTTCTCAAAGGATTCTCCCAATACTACATCGTATAAAAAGGAGACACCAAAGAGAACAGATGCCTTCTTGCAACTGTGCTAGGAATCGTTTTTCCTTCTGGCCGCTTGGTTCCTTCGACCTTCCACTAGACTAAGACTCTAGGAGTCTCCAGCCTTCAGCCATCACCTACTTGACTACTGAACTGAGCAGCTAGCTATTGGCAGCCATCGTTGGAATACCTCGGCTACTGGAAGCCATCGTTGGACTACCTCGGCTACTGACAGCCTTCGCTGGACTACCTCGGCCATATCTGTAAGCCAACTCTATAAATTTCCTATATATTCATTCTGTGAATTCCATGACTCTAGAGAACCCTAACTAATACACACCACAAAGGGCTCTTTGGTCAAGATGGGGACGTTAGGAGAATTCCCACAAACCTCAGGAGTCCTTTTGTAATCTCCATTAAAGTTCTTTCCTGTGATGAAACTCAGACCATTTTAGGGATCCTAAGTAAATCTTTCTCTGGCCTACAGCAATTATTTTTGAAAACCAGACTTTTGACAGAAGTACACTTAACTTTTTTAAAAATAGCGTTTTTAGTGCATGCTATTATCATTGTTACTTATTCAAATGTGTTGATGGTGGAGTAGGTGGAAGGGTGATGTTTGCATTGGCATGGCAACGGGTGACTAATTGAATTCCCTTCACAGCCCATGATGGCTTCTGTGACTTACGTGGGGCCAGAAATGGATTTCCCCCCTCAGTGTGTCATGGGCTTATGGTAAAGAAAAGGTTACCCACTCATGATCTAATCCCTTCTTCTGCTATTTATACTTTTAGTTTGTGCCTCCTCTTGGGCTGATAAGTTTCATGAGTTTGCTTCCCACTCTGTAAATGCCAGGTTTCTTTTGATCTCAACTACCTCTTTTAAGCCATAAAATAGGACTACTAATTATTGTAATAGGCAATACTCAGTACACTGGATTCTTCCAAATACACTTCAGGCACTTTCTTCTTTTACTTCCTTTTTGTATGCATGTGTGTATTGGGTGTGTACATGTGTATGTTTGTGTGTGTGCGTTTCTGGGTAGGTGAGGCACAGGAGTATACTTGAGCATGTGTGCTCTATAGAGGCCCAAAGGTGATATGGAAAAATCATCCTCGATTGATCCTCTCTATTAATATTGTAAGCCCGTGTACCAATTACTCTTTTTCTGTTGCTGTGAGATACCACTCAGGCTCAAAAAATTTAAAGGGGGAAAGGGAAGATTTACCTAGCTTATGGTTCCGGAGGGGAGATATTGTCCTTCACAGAGAAAAGGCATGGCTCATTGGCAAAACTGAAGGAGCCTTAAGTCACTGAAGACATCATGGAGGCTAAGAGCTGCTGCTAGCTCAAGAATAGGCTCACTAACTGAAATAGGGCCGGGCTAACCAACCTCAAAGTCCATCCCCTGTGGTTGCCTTCCTCCAGCAAGGCTCCACCTCCAAAAGGTGCCATGACCCTCCCTAACAACTATGACCCAAACACACGAACTTGTCAGGAACAAATTCCATTTCAAACCACACAGTATACTATCAAGACCAGTCTAGCTAGTCTGCTGCTCTGGGGATTCCTAGGGTCTCCCAGGGCTGGAATTATAGGCAGCCACTATACCTATCTAGCATTTTTTTAGATCTGGAGATATAAACTTAGGTCCTCTGCCTTGGTAAAGTCTTTAACTACTGAGCTAATCCCCCAGCTCTCTCTTAATTCTAAACAGACTCTTTTTTTTTTTTTAGTGTGTGTACATAAAAAAGGGCACTTGCGTGTGTGTGCCTGTGGAAGCCTAAGTGTGACTTCAGGAATCATCCTGGATTACTCTGCTCCCTTATTGCTTTGTTTTGGGTTTCCCAGGCCCTGCTTTCCAGGACCAGAATTACAGGATTCTGCCACTTCTGCCCAACATTTTTACATGAGATCTGGGGATCTGAACCCAAGTTCTTTTGCTTTTGAGGTGAAGGCTTTAACCACCGAGCCATCTCCCCAGCCACTTCTTAGCAAACTCCACAGCGTGGATGCTGGTTTGGCGGTGCTGAAGATTGAACCTAGAGCCTTGCCATGCTAAGCAAATGCTCTATCCCTGAGTGAATCACTTGCCCTCCTATCTTCCTCCCTTTTTTGTTTATTTGTTAGGGTGTTATTTTTGTTTGTTTGTTTTTGAGACAGTTCCTGTGTAGTGCCTAATCTTGAACTCATATCTCTTCAGTTTCCACCTCCCAAGGGCTGGAATGGCAGGCACTTGTCACCACATCTGGCTTCTGGTTCTCTTAGCAGATGAGATGTAAATACTGGAGTGCTTAGGTGACTTTTGCAAAGATGCAGAGTTCACAGGATGAGAGTTGGAAGCTGATGATCTCACCTCCACCTGCCCACACTGACAGCGGAGGACGTCCTCCTTCTATGTGGAGAGGAATATGGGACTTGATAGGCCGGCCCATGGCCGAGTGTAAGCTTTCTCTCCAGGGGTATTGCTGAACACAGCTTGTCATAGACAAGGCTGGAGAGTGTCAGCACTTCAGCTTGTCCTCAGGCACAAGTTGCTTTCTTTCATTTGCACAATTTAATGAACCTTGGAAATTAAGCAAGATTTCCCTCTCCTTTCCTTTGATTGCACAAATCATATCTTTACCTCATCACTTTAGTTGCCTCATGCTTAAAATGTTAAAACTGAAAACTATCTCCTGCCAGAAATGAAATGATTATGTGGTAAGAACTATGTAGACACCTTATGCATAGGGCCTGGAACATCCTGGGTGCCTGGAACCTTCCTCGCCTCCATGTCCCTTGTCGGACTTCCAGGGGCAACCTATCTCCACGGCAGAGCTCCCAAGCGATGGGCACATCTGTCTCTCTACACTCTTCCCAACAACAGAGGAAGGCAGACCTAATATTCCTCCTAACAGCACAGGGCTCCCTTTCTTAGGGCTTTACACAGGCTTTGAGAATAGGTGTCTTGGATCCTGACCTGGTGCTCCAGCAAATCATGATGTCCATTGGAGTATAAGAGAGCTGTGGGATGGTGAGTACATTGGCACAAGGAGCTCTCTGGATGCTGTCCCATGAATCGGTAATCCGCAAGCTCAGGTCTGTGAGGCATGGGCAAGTTCTAAAGGGGTCAAAAATGAGAGACACTCACGAGGAGTGCCAGACAAAGCTCTGGAAGCCATGCGCACAGGACAGCGAATGACTGGAGGAGAGCCATCATGAGAGAAGGACAACAAGGAATCAGCATGAGCCACGGGCTGAGCATGTGTACAAGGAACTTCATCATGGAGTGAATGGTACCTAGTCACCTGACCCCAGGCAACCAGGTGAAAGATGCTGCAGAAAGCCGCTTAATGACATGGGAAAATAAGCACAATGAATTGACAAAGCAACTCATAAAAATGTTGTATTCTGTGAGCTTAATGCTATATAACTATGCAAAGTGAAACAGAAGCCCGAAGCACAGTTGTGAGTCAGCTTTCCGTTACTGCGTTGCATACCTGAAGATACACTTTGATCACAGGTTTGGGTTTCAGTGAATGGTGTGGTGGCCCAATTGCTTTTGGGCCTGTGGAGAGGTAGCATATGGTGATGGAAGCATGTGGCAGAATAAATTTATTCCCTTCATGGCATTTAGGAAGCAAAATAAACACAGGAATGAAGGAGTCACAATTCCTCTTGAAGGACACTCCCCAGTGAGCGGGAGGCCACTCATGAGGCCCTACCTCTTAAAGATGCCATCTCTTCCCTGTAGTGGCAAGGCAGGAATTCCAGCTCTTCACTGCGTGAGCCTTTGGGAACCATTCCAGATCACTACAGATAGATACCAAGAATTTCACAGCATTCTTGTTTGAGTAGTTGTGTTTTAGATTGTGTTTTCACTTTTGTGTTTAAAAATAAAATTTTCTAAGGGCTGTTGCATCCATAAATTCATACTTCCTGAAGTCTTGCACAAGATTTGACTTATCAACATTTCTACCTGTAAGGGGCAAGATCTTAAGAGATTCTACATTGCCCTGAGAGACCCTGGAGAGTTAATGTTGAATGAGGGGAAGACAGGAAAGTAAGAGGCTGGGAAGTAAAAGATTTGCAGTGGGAAAAGGACTGGGGTGGGATTTAGTAATCAGGAGCAAAAAATGACATAAATTCATTGTGTTCAGGTATGAAATGCTAAAAGGATAAAAAAATTAAGAAATCTTTGAAAATTTCTATAATCATTTACTTTCACGTAATCAGGGAAAAAAAATAGAGTACCTTTCAAAGATCACAATCAATGTACTGGAATTTACAGGCCATAGAGGTAATTTCTATTTGAGTTGATAGACAATACAGCAAACATGGCCTCAGCTGGACACTTACTCAAGATGCAGGTCTCAGGCCCCACCAGAGGGCACTGAATCAGATTCTCCAGGAGGAGATTCTGGAATCTGTGCTTCCAGCAGTTCTCCAGATGATTCTGCAGCTAGCTAGCTCCAGAGGTACTGGGCAAGATCACATTGAAGAAACCGATGCTGTCCCATCTCTGTGGCTCCCGGGCCAAAGAGCACATGCACACTCGCACCATGTGTCCACTGTCGGCTACCGTGCCTTTTTCCAAGATGCAGACTGACCCACCAGCCACCTGCATGGGACATTGCAGAGAGAAGCAGGACACTGTGTGAACAGCAGCAGGAAACTCACGTTTCATTGGCTAAAGCAAGTCACATGACCAAATCTGCCGTCAACAGACTTGGGAAATGGTAATTTTCCCCAGAGGAAGAAACATAGTTTTATGTATTTTTAAAAACAAATCCGTATATGTATTTATTTTGATGATATTATACCCTTGGGGTTTTCTGGAAGCCACCAGATAGAGTAAGAAGGGCTGAGAACAGCACCAACGATAAAAGATGACGGCGACGTTGCATGGCCCCTGCATCCAGCCGCTCCTGATGCTCGACCACTTTTGGCCATCAAACTCAAAGAGACAAATGAGTCCAACTTTTTCTTTTTCTTTTTGCCTAAATTGTTTGGGATTAGGTTTCCTATTCTTGTTCCTAATTACCCGAGTATGGAATCTCCCATGCTAGCAGGAGTGACATGTTAATAAAGACAATTGTAGAGACAGCAGGCACACGAAGGCACATGCTTATGCGTGAGCATGCATACGATGTATCTTATCTTCTATTATCTCAGCCCTGTTTATACTGTCTGTCTCTCACTAAATCAGGCAACAAACCCCAGAAAATGGTAAAAGAAAAAAAAAAATAGCTCTTCTCCTTTTGATTTCCTTTGGCTAGTAATTTCTTTTTCAATATTTGCGAAGAGACTTCCAGATCTTAAAAAAATAGAAATATGCAGAGGGACTCTTCACAGCAGAATGTTTGTGACTTCAAACGATTTTTACCAAGTGGAGAAACAATGGCAGCCCGAGAGAAAGTTATAAAGCAAACAGCGTTCTCCGGGGCTTGCAGTAGTGTCTTGTTCCCAGGGGTTTGCAAACAGGGCTAAGTGGTCCGCAGTTACACAGGTAAATGCTGACAAGTTGGGTATATTTTCCTGCGCTGGCGTGGGGAGGGAAATCAATAAAATATGCAAATGAGGCCTACAACTTCACAGCCTGGAAATGTGGGTATTTTAATTTCCCTCGGTGCAGACAAATGCCGCCCTGTGAATAGTTTCTTCGGGAGTTTTGTCATCTGCCATTTACAGGGAAGTGGCAGCCTCCAGCCCAGGGGTAATTATCCAGCAGCCCAGCAGAGTAGGGAGGCTGCCACGTGCCCCCATGCCCTAAAGAGGAACCCCAGAAAGACCCAAATGAGGGTCTTGTTGCTGGTACTGGCTGCTGCAAGGAGCATTTGACTGTGCCCAGTTTGTAAGATTCCTCCTTGTGGGAAGTCACAGCTGGGCTTTGGCTGTGTTTTCTGCTTGTTTCTGTGGAGCGTGGCCGATACTGAGCTGCTGTAACTGGGCAGCCCGCTATCAGTGACATCCACCCCACTTTGCCACTGACAGTCTGTCACCACAGCATGGGACCACCCTTGCCGTGTGAAAAATAACAGCAGTGCTTGCTTCGCGGCTCAGGTGGTAAAGACTGGAAGTTAGGTAACAAGAGCTGGAGGGACACACAAGTCAGCTCAGCTTCACAGAAGGCTGAGGCAGGAAGGTCAAAAGATAGGAAGGGAGGGAGGGAGGGAGGAGAGAAGGAAAGAGGGAAGGAGGGAGGGAGGGAAGGAGGGAAAGAAGGAGGAAGGGAGGAAGAGAGAGGGAGGGAGAGAGGGAAGGGAGGAAGGGAGGGAGGAAAGAAGAAAGGAATTCTAGAAGCCAAACCATTCACTCTCATACACACTCTGTCTTTCTGACTCTCTCTGTCTCTGTCTCTTTCTCTCTCTCTTATAGGTAGGGTGAATATGATCTCTATTCTGGGAATGAGTTTAGGAGAGTGAACTCAGAATAAAGCACAGTGAGCAGACTTGCATTTTGGGGCTCAGCCACTGAAAAGGAGGAGAAAGGACTTGACTGTCATAAGACGAGGCCACAAAACATTACACACTGTCAAGGACAAGAAGTTTCTAGAAGTTATCTGGTGCTTCTTGGTTTGGGCAGCTGTAAAGAAGTAGTGAGAACCCAGGATTTGGAGCCAGAACCAGCCCTGAACCCTTGCTTGCGGGGTCTCTGAGGTGGGCTTCCATCTGTAAGATGGGAAGTGGATGTGGCCACCAGGGATAGTGGATGTGAGGATTGAACAGCTCTTGCAGGGAAGGCTTTTGGCCCCAGCAAGAAGCGAATGCCAAGGATAGCTATTATTCAAAGAAACCTGGGGTTGCAGGACAGCTACAGAAGAATAGTCTTTACAAGATGACAGAGAAGATAGAGACGCGACACACGTCTAAAGGCCATCAGCAACTTAGCTCCGTGCTTTCTGCATTCAGGTTTACAGATAATTTTCTCTTCATTGTCAGTTGGGTTGCATATTGCTCTTGTTTTATAGAAACCCTGATACTCAACAGGGAAAGTCCATGGAAATGAACTGCTTCATGCTTTTCCCAACTTGGAGAAAGATTCCAGAGAGTATTCCATCCGAATTAATCCAACAACTGTATCCAGCCAGGAACTATGATAAAAGGTTTGACCAGGGTGCTGGGGGGCTGGAAATGCCTTCTCCACAGGCGTTTCTTTAGGGTTCTGCTTTTACATGTTGTTTGAAAGAAATTCTCAGCACATAAGAACCTGCTACATTCAGGGAAAAAAAATTCCCAAACTCCATATTAATGTTATTTGCCAGTTAGTGACTTTAAGATAGCCAAAGCTATTTCCCTCATTGTTGGTACCAAGCATCAGGCATTGATGCTGGTTAAGTGGAAAGTATTTTGCAAATGGCATAAGCAGCTTTTAGGATTCTGTGCAAGTTGTTTCAGCTTCATAACTTGTGCCTGCAACAAAACACTTGACCCAAACAACTTTAGGGGAGAAAAGGGTTTTTATTCAGCCCACGATTCCACGTTACAATCCATCATAGGAAAAGTGACTGTCACAACATCAGGAGCTGAAAGCACCAGTGATATCTCATCCACAGCAAGGGCAGAGCACAAGGACCAGTGAACGCCTGCTTGCCTGCTCGCCATCGCTCGATTTTCTTATACAGGGAAAGGTGCTGCCCCACATGGACACTACAACCAAAATGATTAGGACAGTCTTCTATGGGCTCGTCCAAAGCTGGCCTTCATTGTGAGAATCCCTCTTGGTTGTATCTGGAGCCCTAGCTCCTAGATGTCAGGTTGACAGTTAATACTAACCATCACATGTCATCCCAAGGCAGTGGAAACACGCCTCCTTTGCTTTCTTGCTGCCAGCATGGCCGCAGACACACTTCAGCAGTGAATTGATGAGTCTTTCCAAAAGAAGGGAGAGACCCAATCTTAATAAACTTTGTGTGCACAATGCCCAAGACAGTGGCTGGATTAAATAAGAATCTGTATAACGGTTATATTTTAGATTTCTCAGAGCAACAGCTTTGCTCAGTGGATAAAGTACTTGCCACATAAGCATTAGGACTTGAGTTTAAAGTTCTAAATCTACATGAAAATCAGTCATGGTAGCACAAGTATGTCATCCCAGTGTTCCTATGGCAAAATGGAAAGTGAGACAGCTCAGGGGTTAAAGCCTTTGCATCACAAACAGAAGGTCCTGTGTTCGGATCCTAGAGCTCATGTAAAAATGCCAGGCAGAAATGGTGGTAGCCTACAATTCCGGCCCTGGAAGGTGGAGCCTGGAAAACCCAAGAGTGAAGCAAAAAGGTGGGAGAACAATCCAGGATGATTCCCAATGTCACCCTTGGGCCTCCACAGGCACACACAGTGCCCTCGGATACACACAGATACAGATATAGACAATCAGATACACAGAATACACAGATATACACACATATGACAGAGACATACATGTATACAACAAAAAAGAAAAAAAAGAAAACTAACGACTTGGAAGGAGCTGTCTGGTTAAGATAACAAGCACAACATGGTAATCTATGCTTTCCATAAACACTCATTGAGAACCTATACATGCAACACCCCATTCTAAGTGCTAGAGATATAACAGAACTGTTGTGAGTCCCACTTTCCTGAAGGTCGGCCTGAGAGGAAAGAAACCAGGTCTATGCCCTCACACTTGAGCATCAGCCATCACACCCGGGCACGCCCATCACACCTGAGCAGCAGTCATCACACTGAACACACCTATCACACCTGAATACGCCCAATGATCTCTCATGAGAATCAAGCCAGTGTCGGTCAAGGTTCTTAATACAGACAGTACAACTCTAGCTCATTTAAACTGAAAGGGATTAATTGAGGTTTATAAATATCTCAGAAAATCATTGGGAAGAAACAGACTTTAGCTTGAGCTTTCAGAACTCTGCCAAAATAGCCTGCCAAAGACAAGCTGTCTTCGCCACAGACAAGAGCTGTGGATCAGGAAGCCGTCACCAGCACCGCTGGCTCCCTCGCCTCGTTGCATCTGCCACCAGCCAAGCCAGCAAAACCAATGGCCCATGTCCTGCTTCTTTTCCCATGAAACTTGCATCCGAATCCAAGCTGCACATGAGTGTATCTGCCTGGCAGACTATACATCACTATCACTCCCAGCATGGAAGGCCGGAAAATGTAGGCATTCTTCCATGGAATTTGAGATGCATCCCAGGGGAAACTATGGGAACACGGAGAAGCTGTTCAGAAGACTTTGAGTCTAGGGACAATCACTGCCCACTTACAGAGGTTGAATAAACAACAGTGTTGAGTAGAAATGGCATGGTGGATATATGCAGAGAACGTTGTGGAATTACAAAGAATGAGCCAATATCTGGCATGAGGGAGACACAGTGATAATTGATCTCTTCCATTGGGCCTTGAAGAAGAGGGAGTTAGCCAAGCAAAGACAGGTAAGAAGAAACTATCCCATGGGCATTCAAGAATGTATTGAAGTGATTTTTGAAGGCAACAAGTTTTACAACACATATTGAAGACTCAGTTGTGAACAAAAAGATACATGCCCCTCCTTGATAGGGCTCACAGTCTAGGACAATGTAAGAACAGCTTAAAGGAATTTTCTAGAAACCTGAGTGTGGTGGACACAGGACTCATGGTGCCTTCCTTAGGTTTGCTATGACTTGGATAAGTTACTCACAGGTGCATATTATGGGATTGACCATCAGTCTGGGCTGATGAGGGGTCTGTAAGAGGTGGGGTAGCTGGAGGAAGCCACTGGGACATGGCTTTGAAGGACATGGCCTTTTCCACATTACCTCCCTGGCACCAGGAGGTAAGCAGTGTCCTCTGTCACAGCTTCTGTCATGGCACGCTGTGCCACAAGTCCAGAAGCAACAGGCCAACCTACAGGGATTGAAGTCCCTGAGACTGTGAGCCAAAACAACCTTTTCTCTGTACACTGATTGCCCTGAGTATTATTTATTTATTACAGCCACCTAGCCCAGGAGGATGGTGATGGTGGCTGTACTTGGCATCTTTTCGCCTCGTATGGCTTCTTGCCTTTATCCTTGCTGTTAGCGAGCAGTGACACTATTACCCCACAGACCCGTCAATAACCTTTGAGTGAGCAAATGGGAAAATTTAGCCCAAAGGGGTTAATGGTAGTCTGTTCCTCTACTAGAATTAAACGGGGACATGTGTGTAAGAGAATTTATGAGTTGATTCATGGAACTCAAAGCAGAAAAATAAATCCACTGCTCAGCAGAGACAGGAGCTAAAAGGG
Organism: Typhlomys cinereus; assembly: GCA_023101885.1. Classification (NCBI taxonomy): domain Eukaryota; kingdom Metazoa; phylum Chordata; class Mammalia; order Rodentia; family Platacanthomyidae; genus Typhlomys; species Typhlomys cinereus. The sequence goes on along the minus strand of JALPQD010000110.1, from coordinate 684,971 downwards.
GCCATGAGAGAACCTGAGTCATGTTGAACGGAAGATACACAATCTAAGAGGTTGTCATGGTTTGAATGTGCTTGGTCTCCCCCCCCCCCACAGGCTCATGTGTTTGCATCACTAGCTGTTCATGTTTGGGGAGGTCACGGTACTTTTAGGAGGTGGGGCGTTGCTGCGGGGACAGGCCTCGAGGTTGGATAGCCTGGTCCTGCTTCCTCCAGCAGCCTGTTTTTGCAGTCTGCTGCTTGCCCTCTGGTCCTCCTTCATGATAGATGTGACCTAAGATGCTTCCAGTTCCTGCTGCCTGCCATGCCTTTCTAGCAGTGGACTGTCTCTCTGGAACCATAAGCCAAATAAGTATCTCCTTTTCTCCCTTAAGTTGTGTTTAAATATTGTCTCACAGCAACAGAAAGAGCTACTGCTCCGGAGGCACTAGGAACAGAGAAACACTAGAGGGCGGAGACATTATGGGAAAGACAGACAGAGCCTGAATAAGGCAGAGTGGGTCAAGTGTCTGTCTGGAACAGCAGGGGACCCAGAAACTCTCCACAAAGAGGGCAGAAAGGCAGACCCAAGAGTGGTGCTGGGTTCTTTCAATTCCTGGATTCTCTTCCAGGCTCTGTGAGAAAGGCCCGGCCCTGCAGTTCCTGGGAGGTCCTGTGATTTCATTCCCATCTGTCCCCCCAACCATCCTGTGAGGTAGCTTCACACCACCTCTGTTCCCACATCAGTTGGCATGGAGGGAAGCTGAAAAGTCTAGACTTGGCCCAACTGCCATGAAAGAGAGGTCACTCTTTTCTTTAATGAAACAGAAAATCAGAACCAAGTCTTAGCTGATAAAAATTTAAATTTAGATTTGGTTATATATTTTGCTTGCATCTTGTTTTAGTTTCTCTTCTGTTGCCATTATAAAATACCCCCACAAAAGCCAATTCTGGGAGGAAGGATCAGTTGGGCTCACAGCTGAAGGTGCGAGTCTGTCATGGCAGGGGAAGTCGTGGAAGAAGGCACTATAGGCCGCTAGTCACATGCAGCCACCAGTGGAGAAGCAGAGAGCAGTAGAAGAATGCATGCTAGACTTAGCTCCAGTTCTCTTTTCTGATCAGTCCAGGATCCCTACCCAGGGAATGGTGCCACCAGAGTGGGCTCTACCCACCTCAGTTAACCTGATCAAGATAGTCCCCACACAGATGCCCATCCTCTCACAGATGATTCCAGATCTCATCAGGTCTATAACTGAGACTAACCGTTGCACGCCTCTATGCTTATTTCTTACCAAGACGCTGGACCATGTCATTGACTTGAATGGCTTTGAAAGTGTTGCTAGCTGTGAGGAAGATCACGCCTGCCAGTATTGTATACTCCTGCTCTAACACCATTTGACACCCTCACAGGGCCTCTCTTCCTGGAGATGATGCTTGTGTGCCTGAGGGAGTTAGAACAGGAGTGGCAGGAATGGGTGCTATGTTTTTAATTTTTAAGAAAGCCTATTTTTATATTCAGAACAGCACAGTCCCCCTTTCTGATCCCTTGTGATTAGTGAATGCTAACCACATTGCTGGAAGTCAAGTGCACATGACTGATAGTGTTTAAAAATCAAAAGAACTCTAAAGATTTTGCTTCAGCATGAATTGAATGGAGAAAGAAAGGCCATGCGTGTCTCCCTAAGTGGTACGGCTGTGACTTGCTCCTGAAGCTTCTTCCTTGGCCTATACCAAGTTCATTGCTCCTCAGCTGTTCCCTTTCTGAGCCCCAGCATAGGCTTCCCCTGGTCTGGAAAGGGGGGCAGGCAGCAGAATACAGATAGGGATGATGGTAACCCACTCTCACAGGGAGCTAGCAACCAAGGGGTGAGCAGAGAGCCAAGACATATGTGACCAAGCAAGGAGCTAGAGAAGACATGAAGACACAACCAGAGTAGGGGCGGGGGAGTGTCAGGACATAGGACTAAAAGACACAGTGGCTGTTCTCCAGGTGTCACAGGCTAGGCCATCAGGGCAAGTCTGCAGAGTGACATCTAGGTGCTTAGGAGGAGTCTGACCACGTCTGATGGGCCACAGGAGCATATGGGATGTCCGTGCTGGGCGATTGGATAGTATGTGCGCTTCAGCTCTGTCTACTAGAAGCTGGCTAGAGGGAGGCCAGCAACAAACGGTGACAGTGAGGACAAGTAACAAGGACCGGGTAGATAGCTGCTGATAATCACCACAGAAATCTTATTATTGCCATTATAATTATAATTATAAATACCTGACTTTTATTGAACACTTACTGTATGCTAGACACTATGCCAAATACACTTTGGTTTTCCTCATTAAATCATTGTAAAAAGAATGCAAGGATGGGGGGTATTTTTACACGTGAAAGATCCTGAACTTTAGGGGTTCATCAAGAGAGTGTTATCTACCAGCAATCAGCGGAGGATGGACTCAGGCCAGGACAGCACAGCTCCCAAGCTGCTGCTGTTCTCACAGCCCCAGGGCAGTGTTCCCATCACAGACACCCGCCAGCGCAACTGGTTCTGATCCAGTCTGGTTCTGAACCGGAATGTGCTGTGTGCACAGACCCCAGATCAGCAGCAGCTTAGGTGGGTGGGCAGGATTGGTGGGCTCCGCTGATGTGCTGATGACTGTAGAACATCGGTGCAGGGGAGGCTTGCTTGGCACCCCAAAGCCCCATCTTCCACTTACAGTTAGCATCAGATGCTGTGGGTATTTTGGTGTTAAACCAAGTTCAGAGGTTCACACCAAACAGGGCAGAGATTCTTGGAATTCAAAGGTTACCTTTTAACACTCACAATAGTCGCAGCGCTGAGAGAAGGTTGTAGGGAGACGGGGGAAAGAGGGCACCAAGCCTTGCTGAATGAAGCGCGCTCCAGGGGTAAGAAATTAAAGAGCCATTGTCATCACACAAAGGAGCCACTGGTGCTGGAAGCTAGAGGGAGAATTGGGACGTGTGTGTTTGGATGAGGGTCATGAGACTTGAGGCCTGACCACGGAGCTGGGTTTTCCTTCACAACACTCATGGGCACCGAACCTTCGCTCTTTTCTCCTGGTCAGAGCAGGCATTTGAATAGCGTTTGATGTTAATGTGAGAATTTGTCTTTCAACTCAAGGCTCGGGCCACTATGTCTTGGCTGATTCTTTGTCTTGGCTGATTCTGTCACTGTTTCTTCCTTTTCCTTCCCTCCAGTCTCCCCTGACCATTCTGCTTGCTCCTGCAATTAGCGATTTTATAGGGTCTTCCTATCAGGGCCTGGTGGAGCTCCACACCTTTGTCACAAGGACTCCTGGATGACCTTCTGAACTTCTTCCTCGCTCTTACTTGCTGCTGATTCATCTTAAGAGTCAACAAATTGTCACCATGCTTAGAATCAAACCTTGGTATGCCAGACAGGTGCACTGCTCCCCAATCCCAAGCCACCCAGCTCAGGAAGATAGATTTCATGGGCATCTGTAGCTGTTCATGGATTCTAGATAACACCTGTGTCTGGGGTTGAGACAGTAACAGTTGATGAAGCCCGATCATGCGTGCTTAAAATACAATCACCATACCTCAGCCTAGACTGATATAACCCAGGAGGTGGATTTGACGCCTGACGTCCCATCTCCACACAGACTGTTCATTAACAAACGCTCTTTTGCAAACCTTGCTGTTTCAGTGACTGGGCAGCCAGGAAAATGGGCTCTGTTCAGTGACACCTTCAACCCAGATCTTCCTCTCTTAGAGCCCCTCGAACTTCAAGCATCAATCAGCCAAGATGTCCTGGGAGCCCGTCGATGGGCACAGCCCTCCCGTGACTAGAGCTGACTCTATCAAGGCAGGAGCAGGTCCCTGGAAATGACCTTCTGAAATCAGCGAGGCACAGGAGACAATACAGATCTATGTATGGGGAGTGCAGGGAGGAGTCTGGAGGTGCGGGGCGATGCAAGCAAAATCATGTGACACAAACTTTTAAAACTGCTGCTGGCATCGAGGCATGGCTGACTACAGGGATGTATGCTTGTGATCCTAGAACTGGGTAGGCTGAGGCAGGAAGATGATTCTGAGCTACACAGAGAGACACTGCGTTAAAGGAGAAACAAGCAAATCCCTCCACTTGTTCTCACTGCTGTGGTCATGAGATATGAACTTGGGTTGGAAGGATGGAGGGCTTAGCCAAGTCTTTCTCTAAGTACATTCCAAGAGACCCTCTGTTATAAAGCCTGCTGCCTTGTCAGATCCTCTTAGTCAGTAGTGTGTGTGTGTGTGTGTGTGTGTGTGTGTGTGTGTGTATGACTACACATGCGTGTGTATAGAGTGGGTATATAAAGGTTAGAGTGTAACTTTGGGTGTTGGTTTGGGGGGTTTCAGGTTTTCTCGCTGACCTGGCAGTTGTCAAATAGGCTAGGCTGACTGGCCAGTGAGTCCCAGGAATTGGTCTGCTTGCCTTCCCAGCACTGAGATTTCAAACACATACCACCACATGCTGTTTTTTCTTTTTACAAGGATTCTGGGGATCAAACTCATGTCCTCACGGCTGCCAGGCAAGCACTTTCTGCACTGAGCCATCTCCTCAGGCCTCATTTGCATCATTCTGACAAACAGGTGCTGTAAGCTGGTACTGTGAGAGCTAAAGGAGGAGGTAAGAGTAGTAAAAACCCGCCTTTGTTTGGGTGAGGATGACAGCTGGATGCTTCTTTCTTTGTAAACAAATTTCATCAGGGCCTGGAGAGGGATGTCACAAAGGGCCTGCCTTGCAAGCACAGGATCTGAGTTCCATCCTCAAAACCTGCATACAAAGCTAGGCTTGGTGGTATGTACTTCAAATCCCAGGGCTTGCTAGTGTAGTCTAATTCCAGGCTGGTGAGAGACCCTGTTGGGCTGAGGGGAGGGAAGAAAGAAGGCACCTGAGGTATAGCTGAGGTTGTCCTTTAGCTTTCATGTGTGCATGTGCATTTGCATGCACATTTATGAACATATGTGAGCATGCGTGCACGCACACACACACACACACACACACACACACACACACAAAGTCTCTTCAAATTCGATGAGCCAGTGTATGGTTCTAGCCCCCCTCGAAGATCCTTGGACTTTAGATGACATCTTTAAAGGGCACACACAGCTTCTGTTAAGAAAACAGCTGCTGGCAGGACCTTATTTGAACCCCAGAGGCTCAGGACATGGGGTTCCCTGGTTTCAGTTCTTCAGCAACCACAGTTCCTATAATGTGCTCATCCGCCCTGAGTACTTACTTCCTCCAGATGTCCGGGCAGGTGATGTCATCAGAATGAGTTCAGCAGCCAGATCTCAAGGCTGGCCTAGAGTAATGGGGGGTAGTGCCCTCCTGCCCACATCTAGGATGAGCCCCTGTTTTGATTCCCATGAGGAGATGCCTGGTAGCCGCCGCCACCTGCCGTATGCCCTGTTTAGATCTCGTTACTCATCAGTTGCTCAGCCCCTGAGACTAACGAGCCTAAATTTTATTTTCCATTTATTATTGCCCAAAACAAAAGAGAGGAAAAGAAAGAATCTTTTTCAGAATAACCTCCTGGAAGCTTTAGGGGCCTCCTGACAGGTCATATTTATACAAAAGAAAACCTTTGAAATACATGTTAAAGTAGTAATTTGCCTTCTGTTTATCACTGAAACATTCTAAAGAAAATCCGGCTGCTCTCCCTTTTTTTCAATAAGCTTATTAGCCTGCTACACACATTTTTTTTTTTGATGGAGGAAGCAAATGAGTCTAAGATAAGGAGGAGGAAGACTGGGGAAGAAGGTTCCTTCCACCATCACATTTTGCAGAAATTACACATTTATCTATGCCAAGGAAAATACCAGATACATTGAGTGTTGTGGTAATAATAGTTATCTGACAGGTAAAATTTTGTGCAACTTCTATTTATTCTTTGAGCTTGTATTTTGTAGTCAGAAACACACACCAGTATCTGTACCATCTGTCTTAGCTCCTGTAGTCTCGAGGAGTGGGTGTGTGCTGCTGCTACAGTGGTGTGGAAGGCAGAAGAGACCAGAGCAGAATTCAGGGAAAAGGGGTGGTGGCAGGATCCCCATGGGATCTCTGGCTCAGCCCAAAGACAATTCAACACCATGGTTTCACAAGTGAGAGCTGGTCTTTAACCAGGAGCGATTAAAAGGAAAAAAGGCGAGTTCAAATTCAAGTTTAGGGGAGACAGGGGCTGGAAGGAAGCAGCATCTCTTGTGCCCAGGGCTGGGGTCGGGTCTCCGGCCTTGCCTTTCTCTATCTACTCCTCACCTTGGACAGAGAGGGAAGACCAGAGATCTGGGTCCTAATGACAGGGCTGAACCTCTGGAAAGAGCACACGTCACTATTCCTTCTAGCTTTCTCTACCTTTTCTTCCTTCCCCCATGTGATTGCAGGAGAAACTCTACTGGCGCAGATGGCCAGCCTTCCTCTGTACTCTATTAAGTTCTTTCATGTGCCAGGAGCAGGGATCTTCCTCCCTCTTCCTCTTCCTCCACTCACCCTACCTTGCAGCAGGCTCTGGGGCTCAGCCTTCCCCATGCATTTGCCACCAGCCTCTGATGGTTCTTAAATCCTTGCATCGACTAGAGAAAACCTCCTAAAGTCGTTGGTAGTCAGTTACTAATATGTCTGCACATCAAAACTGCACACTTCTGTCCACTGGCCAAAATGCTGAAATGACCTTTGGAGGGGGCCACAGGCATGCGCACTCCACTGCGTGCATGGCTGGGGGAGTATGAATCCATGCACCATGCCCAGAGGGCAATATGGCGATGGCTGAAAGAGCTTTTAAGCTATGCCTTATCACTTGACCCAGCCAGTCCACTTCCAGGAGCAAGTTGTAAGGAGATAAAGGTGTTCATAAACACCATTTATGCACAAAGTGTCCATCAAAATATTGTACTAAATTTTTGTAGACAGGGTCTCACTCTGTAGTCCAGAATACCCTCAGAACTCTGAGATCCTTTGGCCTCAGCCCCGAATGGTGATCTACAGAGGTCCACCACACCCAGCTATGTATGACCACAAAAAGCAAAACGATAATAGGTGGTTGGCGAGGAAAGTGTTTGATAAATCCATGCAGTAGAACACCATGCTGTAGAAGTATAGCTGGTGCCCTCGGAAACTGTTTGAGCTTTATCCTGAAATCAAACGTTGACAGGTATATCCAGCCTGGTGGGCCCAGAGCCCTTCCTAAGTTCATTCATCAATAGTCTCATACATTTGGGGTTTAAGACACTGTTCTGCCCCCAGTGCCCTGGTTTTTGATATAGACACTAAGACAAAAATCAGCTTTGCCCAAAGCAGATTTTTTTTTAAATTGCAAAAGAAAGGGAGCCCATATCAAACAAACCCAGGAACAAAAAGTATTTACATAGCTAATAACCCAAACACACAGCTAGGGTTAGTTAAGAAAATATTCCAGAAGTTCTACTATGCCATCAATTCTTTCTGGGGAAGGTACCCCTGCACCCACCATCTTTTCTTGTGAAAGATCTCTGAATCTGTAGGTGACAGCTGTATTGCGGAATCACCGTAGGAGGAGGGCAGCTGGAGTGCTTGCTGGTTCACTTCATATGGAGTTAGTATCCAGGGCTTATTGTAACTGCCCACCAGCAAGATGATGACCCACTTAAATTCAATTCCACACTGCAGTAACTCCATCTTTATCTTATGTGCCAAGAGGAAAAAAAAAAGGGAAGGGAGGGGAGGGGAGGGGAGGGGAGGGGAGAGGACAGGATGGATCGTTTTTGTGCAAGTTGGGAGATTAATGTTCTCATTTGTCTCTATCATGTGACTACCCTGGAACCAATCACATGAATCAAGGGAGCAGGTGACCTAATTGGTTAGAGCTGAGGATCCATTGAAGATATCACATGGCCCACCAAATACATCTTACATAAGAAAAGGACAGCAGATAAATGAGTACAAAAAATACTATGCATGTTTCTTCCTAGGACCTTTGACATGCTAATTTGCATAGTAAAGGAAGAGGTGGCAAGAGGATTTAACTGGTTGCATTTCACACAGGGCACACTTTGAAGATGTTGTAGTATACTTAGGAAGATAGGTGATAAATAATTTAATTCACTCACAATGCTAGGGTAAAGTCCATCATTGTAGGGAAATCATGGTGGCAGGAGCTCTAAGTAGCTGGTCTCATCACATGCATAGCAAAAGCAGAGAGCAGTGAATCATTGAGTACATGCTTGCTAGTACTCAGCTTGCTTTTACCATTTTCTATATTCCAGGACTCTGAGGAATGACTACGTCCATAATTTTTGCCTGGGTTCTCCTTCACAAGCTTGCGTACAGACCAACCTTAATCTAGAGAATCCCTTTTAGGTGACCAGGAGGTTTGCCTCCTACATGTCAGTGCCATCCATCCCAATCTGATTGGGACTGTCTCAGTTTATGTCTTTCTACAGGCAGCTATTTTAGCTTTTATGGTCCTCTTAAGAGCTCAAGCAACTTTAGGGGAGAAAAGGGAGACTTATTTGACTTACAGTTCCAAAGATACAATCCATTATGGTGGAAAAGGCATAGCTGGCTGGCAGAAGCTAGAGGTAGCTTAGGTCACTGCAGGCATCATAGAGGCTGAGAGCAAACTGCCAACTAACTGCAAGAGTAGACCTTTCTCAGAAATAGGGTGGGACTAGTCAACCCCAAAGCCCACCCGCTGTGACACACCTTCCTTCAGCAAGGGTCTAGTTCCCAAAGGAGCCAAAACCTTCCCAAACAACAACTGAGGATTCAAACACATGAGCCTGGGGGAGGGGGGACAATTTATGTTCAAATCATGTCAGAGTATCTCCATTTAAATGATAAATTATCTGGTTATGTCCATGGACTCAATGATCTTGTCTTGGAAGCCTGTGAGTCTGAGACTTAGGAAAAGGGGGACATCGAGGAAAGAAGAGTTGGGACAGAAGAGTTGGAGATGGACACAGCTGAGTCAGGATAGTACAGTGTGCCACACCTCCCTGAAAATGGGGAGGTGCAGGAAGGAGACCGTCCATATACCCTGCTGGGGTATATGGGATGCCAGTTTGAAATCATTCATTGCTCAGGATTATCGCTCAGCAGATCTGTGCAGTCTAAGGCAGCCTTTCTCCCTATCTCAGCAGTGGAAGAATCACCACTAAATCTTTCAAGACAGCAAACAAATGCTCAGAGTACCTCTCTCTTCTGATGCCTGGACTTTTTGTTTGAGCTAGTTTGATGGTTAAAGTTGACACTTCATAGGATCTAGAATTGCCTAGGAGACAAACCTCTGGGTGTGTCTGTGAGGGAAATTTCTAGATTGGGCTAATTGAAGTGGGACAAGATTGGGAAAAGAGAGAGAGAGAGAGAGAGAGAGAGAGAGAGAAAGCCAACGGCACTGAGCACCACCCATGTTATGGTTGCATTTCGATGTCAACTTGACAGTTGCAGATTGTTTGGGGGCAGCTGTGGAAGGTTAATGGTTAGAATGGCCGCTAAACCAGCCTTCAGATACTTGACTGATTGCTGTGGAGAACCCAGCCCACAGTGGGTGGTACTTTCCAGTGGTGGACCAGATAATAGAGGTGCATGCAAGAGGGACTTGCTCTTCCCTGATCTGGTGTCGACTTGCTGTGTAGTCCACTCTGCATGCACGTTGTTCGACTATAGAGTGTCATGGCCTTCTTTGTTGCTGCTGCTGCTGCCTCCGTTCTTGGCTGACTTGGAGCTTCACGTTTTCCATCACGTTGTTGCTGTTCCTGCTGCCTTTGGAGCCTGGTCTCTAGGCCTTGCTCCTGTTTGCTGTTCATTGCCCACTTTGGAGCCCAGATGTTCTTTACTGATGTCCAAACCCAGCGTCTTCAACCCTCCAGAGGAGCAAAGGCTTGAGACCTTCTCAGGATCTTTTGGCTTTGTAGAACATTCCAGCCAGGAAAGAGACTGCTGAGGGTAGCTACCTTGAAGGGACACTATTTTTATTGTGAGTTATTTTTTAATAAACTTGTTTGTATATATATACTACATTCTATAGATTCTGTTTCTTCAGAGAACTCTTAATACAATCCATCTCCTTCAATTTTCTCACTGTAGACGCACTGTGTGAACAGACATCTCATGCTCCTACCACCATGACTTATCCATCACCCGACCTTCCGACTGCCAGCCAAATTAAATCCTGCTTTCTTAGATTGATCATTTTCCCCCACAGCAATGGGAAATACGATGGATAAGGACAAAGTGTCATGGAGCCCAGCTCGCTCTGAAGCTGAGGGCAACCTTGAGCTCCCAATCCTCTTGTCTCTTCCTCCTAATTTGCCAGGACTAGAGACGTGTGCTTCACCATATCTGGCTTGCCCCGGACCTTTTTATTTAATCTACAAAGTAAGATGCTCAAAATGATAGCTTCAACAAACCCAGTCTACTCACCCAGATGATAAGATTAAACAGGTTTTAGCATATTCTTTTTTGTTCATTTCTACATTTGCCTAAATATCTGCAATGTACAAATATTTCTTCTGTAATAAGGGAAAAATAGCTCTTAACCAAAGAAATAGAAATAAATCCTTACATCAATGGTAACTTAGATTTCAATAACAATAGCAACAAGATAATTCAATAGAAAAAAGAGTACAGAATATAATTGCTGGGGCAATTATATATACAGACATAATAAAGGAAGTTGGATTTTTACCTCACACCATACACAATAATTAACTCAAAATGGATCATAGGCCCAATTTTTTTAAAAAATTGGAACTATTAAGAGTTTGGCACTATAGAACTCTTAGAAGAAATTTTATGTGTTAAATTTTCACAATCTTGGTTTTCCTAGATGTGATAGCAAAAGAACAAGAGAAAGAAAACAAACAAAAAAAATAGAAGGATGGAGGGGAAAGGAAGGATGGAGAAAGAAAAATGTGAAGAGAGAGAGAAACGTCTTTGAGTACATGCAAAGGTGCTTAGCATCAGTAAGCATTAGAAAGCAGGTGTATTCAGGGTGATATGGCTGGAGATGATGTCATAGTTAAGCACAGGTGTCAACTTGACTGTCAAGGGTTTGAGCTCTGGGCACATTTGTAGAGAGTTGATGGTTGAGTTAAGCCCAGAGCAAACCTGAAGGAGAATGTCTAGCTGATGGGGAAGACCCAGCCCATGGTGAGTGGGATTAGGCCCTGGATAAATTACAGAGAGCTTGTTGAGAGAGTGGGCATCCTTCTGTATACTTGGTCAGACATGCTGGTCTGGTAAGGATTGTCTATCTCTCAGCCGTTATGTGGTGATGGTGTGGCCAGTTCCCTTGGTCCTAGTGTTGGTGCGTACTCTCCCATCAAGCTGGATTAAGAACTGTAACCAGTAATCGTAAGAGAATAAACACTTGTTCCCTTAAGCCATTTGATGGTCATTTATCAGCAACCATGCAGGCAATCTGCAACAGATGACTTTGCAAGTCATTAATGTATGCCAAAAAAAAAAAAAGATGACAGTTAAAAAATGTCGGTGAACATGTGGAGAAATTGTAGTCCCCCTACATTCCTGGTGTAATTACAAAATGGTATAGCCACTTTGAAATGGTTTGATGGTTCCTCAAAAAATTAAGTGCTAGCATGGTAAATATGATCCACAGCTCTACTTACAGCTAATGTAGAAGAGAAATCAAAACATGTCCACATAAAACCTGTAGGAGTGTTCAGAACAAGTATATTTATAGGAATTCCCAAGTAGAAATAACTCAAATGTCCAACAAACAATGAATGGATAAGAAAACTGTGACCTATCCAGAAAACTGAGTAATAGAAGGAACGGAGCACTTATTCATGCCACAAAGATTGAGCCTTGAAAAATACATACCAAGTAAAGAAGATCACATATTTTATACATCCATATATGTAATATCCAGAGGAGCCATCTCAGTCCGTTTTCTATAACTACAACTAAATATCACAAACTGGGGAACATATAAAGAAAAGAGGTTTATTTAAAAGGCTCATGGTTCTGCAAGTCCAGGAGCATTGTGCAGGCATCTGTAAGGACCCTCCTTCTGGGTCTCTGGTGAGGCAGAATAAGGAATCTAGGGACTTTAGTTTTGTAGCAAACTGCTTCTGTGACAATAAAGTAAATATATTAATGATTAATGTGCTAATTCATAAACGAATTGGTGAATTAGTCCATTCATGACAGAAGAGCACCCATAACCCAAAGTCTTTGTAATAATTTTTTTTTTGAAATAGGGTCTGCTATGTATTCCTGACTAGAAGTGGCTGTGTAAATCCAGTTAGTTTGGAATTTGTCAAGTCTTCTACTTCCCCAGTCCTTAGATCACAAGCAAATATGACCATGGCCAGTTCCCAGTGGCCTCTTGAAAAGTCCTGCCAGGTCCCATTTCTTAATATCTCACTGTGGGGATTAAATTTCAATGTGAGTTTTGGTGGGGATAGTCAAACCATAGCAATAGTCAAATACATAGCAACAGAAAACAGATTGTCAGTTGCCAGGGGTTACAGGCTGGAGGGAGTGACTGCTAAAAGGTGTGGTATTCCTTTATGGAGTGATAAAAATGGTCTAAATTTAAACCATGGTATCAGTTGTGAAATTCTCTGGAAAACAACTGAATCATGTTCTTTACAGAGTGAGCTTTTAGATGTGTGGATTATATCTCTGTAGAGCTGTTATTAATAAAGATACAAACAAGGAAAAAGCGCATGGGGAGGGGTAAGTGAGGGCATTCTCAACTTTGATGGGAGGGGGAAGGAGAGGAAGAGTGGTTAGAAATGAGCAGAGGTGGAGAGTCCACGAGCGGCCCCTCCCATATCTCTGCACAGCCTCTCCAATTGTTTGAATTCTTTTAGCTGCCAAAGTGTTTTGGGTCTCTCCTCTCCTCCTCTTCCTCCTCCTCTTCTTTTAGCTAAAAGTTAGTGGAGGATGGATAGAGGTTTATTATTGTAATTCATCTGTTCTTGTTTGCTTGTTTTTCTAAAATATATTCTCACAATAGTTTTAACGACTTCTCAGCCTTTTGACTATGCTCAAGTGTAGAAGAGCTCTAGATTTACATATTTTTTGCAAATTTAGATGTATAGAAAAATGATAATAATGACAGTTCTCACACACCCTACTACATCTGGAGTCTGTTATGAATAACGGCTTACATTAGTATAGTACATTTGTCACAGTTAATGACCCCAAAATGATACATTATGATTAACTGAAGCCCATACTTCATAGTTCTTTGTTTTTTTAAAAAAATGTGTTTTCCATCCCAGAATCCCACTGAAGATATTATAAGCAGTTGTCATGTGTCCCTCACTTCCTTTGGCTATGACAGCTTCTCAGACTTCCCTTAGGATGACTTGAAAGTTTCTTTTCCATATATAACTTCCTTTGCAATGGACAGACATTCTGCATGACCCCTTTGCTGAGGTGTGGCTGATGTTCTTCTCATAGTTAAACTGGGGTCATAAGATTTTTGAAGGAAGCTCACCAAGGCAAAATTCCATTTCCCTTGCACAGCAAGGGCATGTGTTGTCAACATGATTTATGGTTGTTGATGCTGACCTTGACCTCTGGACTAAGATAGTATTTGTCATTTGTAAAGTTACTGAAATATTTTTCCTTTTCTTTCCCATATTTTGCTCTGCAAGTTAAGGGAGAGGAGGCATGCTCCACCAGAATGAAAGTTTGAATGAAGAAATTCCTCCAAAGACCCAGGTAAAGGACTGGATCCCCAGGATGATGCTCTTGGGACCAGGGCCTAGTGAGAGATCAGTGGGGTATGCCTTTGAAAGGGATTGTGGGACTCCAGGCCCTTTCCTTCCTAACTTGGCTTCATGGCTCAAGAAACTAGTGGTTTTGCTCCACCTCTTGAGTGCAAAGTGGCAAGTCTCAGATGTTTTATGAGGATTGACATTGTGTTCCCATACGCTCTGTTATTTTTTAGCATGCCATTTGTTTTAAGCAATGAAAATGTGACAATAAGTCAGAAATGCTGATACATCTTTTGTTGAAAAGAATCATCAGGACTTCAGTCACAGAGAGTTCAGAGCCTTTGGTGTCTAGATCTGAGGCCCCTGCTTGCCTATTTTCATCACCACTACACTCGATAGCCCCTGAGGGACTCTGGAATTGGGGTTCCTACCCACAGATCCCCAGTTGTCCTCACATGGGGATCCAGGCTGGAGACTAAGCTTGATCCTGCTTGGCTCACTGCCTGGTTGGGATCTTTCTGCCTTTGCTGCCTCTTTGGGTCCTCCTTGTTCTGCTTGGTTTATCTTCACAGCTCCCACGGCTCTAGCAGCAAGTAAGAACTGCTTTCTTTTATGAAGTTGTATGTATCAGTTGCTAACCAGCGAATCCATCCCCTTAACTGCCACATGAAGAGGGCCTCTTGAAGATGTTGCTTAAGCATGAAGCCAGGTGTAGACTGAGCAAGCCCAGGAAGCAGTGCAGGCCTGCTCGATTTCTGGTCCCAGATAAGGCACAGGTTAGATTCCTTTCTTCTTTTTCCCCATTCACTCTCCACCCTGCCTTCCGACTATTTTTTCTGACAAGTGATTAAAAATTCATAGGCAAGGGATGTGGCTCAGTTGGTAAAATGCTTGTCTCCAATGCACAAGGACCTAAGTTCAAGCCTCAGCACTAGATAAAAAAGGCAGATGCCTGAAATCTCAGTACTCAGGAGGTAGAGGCAGGAGGATCAGGAACTGAAGGTCATCCTACAGCATAGTGAGCTCACAGCCAGCCGGGGTTAGAAGAACTCTCAGAACAACAGCAATAAAAACCAAACACACACACTTCTTGATGTCAAATTGCTTAAGAGTCAGTGAGAAAATTAAAGCATATATATACTTCTTAAAATAAAACAGAAATATTCATCTCACACAAATAAATAAAATACATCATGTGAATTTAGGCAAAAGTGCTGGGTGAGAGTTGTGTGAGTGCTCTAGCACTGTGCCTTCCCAGTGGTGCACCTCCACCTCAAAGACTTGTGGGGTCCTCCCAAGCGTCTCCTTCAGAGCATGGGTCATGCAGACAGATGTGGCACCAGAACTGTTTCTGCTGTTTTGGGGTGCCTGGGAAACCTCTCAGGCGTCAGCGGGGTCTTTGTCCTAGGCCAGCTGCCAGCTACAGCCATTTTGCAGACAGTGCTGGACTAGCTTGTGTCATGTCCCTCCACATGCTATCCTGGCTAAGTCCAGGAGGGTTTGAGAGGAGAACAGTGAACATGATAAACCTCCCTCCAATAGCTCAGCTTAACTGACCACAGCTTCCTTCCATCCCTAGCACCCCCTCCTCACTTCCTCTTGGGGGGCTTGAACCTTTCAATTCCTTCTATGCTTTTCCGAATTTCCACTTCCTTTATTTATCTGAAATTCTACTCCCTCTCTCAGAAATGATATCGAAGTTTGTTCTTGTGACTTGCCCATTTCCCAGCCTCCAGTGAGTGGCTTTGGGTAAATAGAAGAGGTGTTCTTGAACTTCTGCTTGCCCACTGCTAAAACTCACTCATTTCTCACGCCCGCTTGCTGAGAGGTTAGGGGTGGCAGCATTACCTGCTTCCAAACACGGAGCCAGGGGCTCAGCTGCTCGGGGCTCAGCTGCAGTGGTACCTTTCCCACTAAGACAACACATGTAGCCCTGGTAATCTGCCAAGTCCCAACTCTGTAGCCAACTTTGGTTTGTGGCCTCTGCTCCTCCAGCACACTCCCTTTCAGGGGTCTATTGGACTTGCATGGGCTCCTTTTCCAGTGCAGGCCTAGGGGGCCCTCTGTCCTAGGAAGGATAAGAAGAGATTTGAGGTCATCCTCCTGCTGCTTTGGCATTGTCTTCCCGATTCAAGGCCTTGGGAGACCTTTCCTCAAGCTCCTGCCAAGTTTCCCCATTGGGGCCATTGCATGTCACAGTTCTAGAAACTCAAATCAGACTCTTTTGGTATTTCTGGTTCAGCTTCCTGCAAATAAAGTTTTACAGCAATAAGGACACTTGGGAATTCTCTTCTTTCTATGCCTCCCCTGAGGCTGCAGGGTCAGTCCACAGACCTGATGAGACTTACCTTCCTCTGGGACTTCAGTTCCTTTGTCTGAGCCCCAAAGTTCTGCCTAGAATCTAGGCTCAAGTAAAGAAGCTATCAAAGGATATTGAGACACAGTCTACTACATAGCTTCAAGCAGCTAGATTTGAGGGACAGGGAGCACTGGTTTTCTTTTTTGTTCTCCAAATCAATTTTGCTGATGGTATACAATCTTGTCACCTCTACCCCCCAAGATACAGGCAGCTTTGCCCTGGGAAACAGCGGTGAATGCCCACTTGACAAAAATAGTTTTTTAAAAAATTATCCACTGAAAAATACTCTATTTATCAAACCATTCTGGGTTTCCTCAATAGATAGCATGGAGGTAAGACCCAAAAGAGAAATTAAAGCTTTAGCACAGCCTTGCAGCCTCTGCTTCGTTTTGTTGGAATGATAAAGCACATTCATAGACCTGGAAAAAAAAAAAAAAAAAGCAGTGTCGCTTTCTTTTGTGCAGGAGACGAAGTCTAAAGAAAAGACTACTCATCTACAAGAAGTCTGATGGTGGTAGATGGCTCCTGTACACTAATTATGTCTTCCTTTATATCTTTGGCTTGAACTCTAATTTGCTTACAGTTTAATGAACATCAGTTCTCGCTGCAAAGTGTCTAAGTACCTGGAAGATTGAACACTTAGGCAGTCAAATGCTCTCTCTCCCAGCATTAATCTTCAAGCTCTACATTCTAAAAAGACTTCTAAAGGATCGTGGCTCTTTCAAGTCTTGGGAACTACTTTGGAGCAAGAACAGTACACTCAAATTAAAAGCCATGATCTGGCTAGAAACTAGGGTTGTGCTACCAGAAAAACAAAAGCCTCCTCTGTTCATGGAGTGAGACATGAATTCCCAGCTTCCATCAGGTGGAAAAGCTGTACAGTTTGGGGCTATTCATTTTCCTGACTTTGGTTTTACCGTCATGGTTTGAGTTGAGTTGTCCCCCACAACCTCACGCAGTCTTAGTTGTTAATGTTGGAAAAGGTATTGGCACCTTTGAGCGGCAGAGTCTTGCTGGAGGAACCCATCACAGGGGGTGGGCCTTGAGGTTGGATAGCTCCTCCCTGCTTCCACTAATAGTCTGTTCTAGCAGTTTGCAGTTCTCTCTCTCTCTCTCTCTCTCTCTCTCTCTCTCTCTTTCCCTCTCCATGATGGTGGGTATGATTGCATCTCTTCCAGCTTCTGCCACCTACCATGCTTTTTTCCACCATAATGGATAATATGCCCTCTGGATTGTAAGTCAAGTAAATCTCCCTTTCCTTAAGCTGCTTGAGTCTGAATGTTGTCTCACAGCAGCAGAAAGAGTAACTGCAACATTAATAATTGCTTCCAAAGTCTCAGTAACTTCCTTCAAGTGTTCTTTCTGCTTCTGAGGATTTGGGAATTGCGTTTGTGGAGGTAGAAAAGGGGGTTTCCAGAGTATCCCTTGTTCATTTCCAAGGTTATACTCCTTTTTTTAACACATTGCTCCTGGAATAGAGATGTGGAGGTTAGTCAATGGTGGATAATCTCAATTTATACAATTGCAACTAGGGGTAATAATACATCCCTTACCATGACTTCTCAAACTTCAAGAGAAATGACCCTTGAGCATCGGTTTAGAGTTGCTTCAGCAAGTCTGAGATGGGGCCTGGGATTCCTCTGCTTTTCTGTGGAGCTCCCAGGTGATATTGCTGCTGGTGGTTCATGGTTCATCTGTAGTAATGCTATACCAGACCCTTCACCTAGGTTCATCTTCTGATTTCATCTTCCCTGTGTGAAGACCACTGAAGAGTGGAACCATGAACGGAGAATAAATTTGATTTTGCAGCCTGTATCAGCATTACTGTGCATACACCTCCTTCCCTTTCTAGCAAGGTATTCTTGTCTAGTGGCTTATATAGAAGCTACTTTTTCATTGCTGTGACCAAATATCCAACAAGAAGCAATATAAGGAAGAAAGGGATTATTCTGGCTAAGAGTTCAAGGAAATCCACCATGGGGGGGGAGGGGTCAGGACCTACTTCCTATTGGGAGGCTTCATTGTTATTAACTAGGGACCAGTTGCTCAAACACATGAGCCTGTGGGGGACATTTCGCATTCAAAGCACAGTATGAATTTTGTGCGCTAATCTTAATCTAGATTATTCTGTGCTGAATTTTTGTTAAAGCCAACAAGAACTATATCCATCAAGCCAGGGATGTTTATGTGGCCATGAAGAGAACCCAGGCTCAGAAACACTCCCCAAGTGCCTAATATGGGTTAAAGAAAGCTCCCAGCAACGCATAGAGAGAGCTCTTAAGAGAAATCAGCATTCCCTAGACTCATACTGACGTGACTGCAGAGGTGGCATTTACATTTCTCTTGATGTTCACAACAGGCACATCATCATGCACAAAGAACCTGCTGATCTCTGAATGCACATGGAAGTCTGGGTCCCTGTGATAGGCCACAGTGCACCAGGCTAAACGTTTGGTGGGTGCTGGAGCCCACTGTTAGCAGGCAAACCCTGGCCTATTTGATGGTTGTGGGTGTGGGCCATGTAAACACTCGCTTGTCTTGGTTTCCTCACCCACAAAGAAGAGTATCTACCTCGTGGGCTTGCAGTGAGCATACATGACTGAATTCTCAGGAGGTGCCTGGCTGGGAGAGAGAGAGAGAGAAAGAGAGAGAGAGAGAGAGAGAGAGAGAGAGAGAGAGAGAAGAGGATAGGAGAAGAGACAGGAGAGAGAGAAAGAGAGAGAGAGAGAAGAGGTGAGAGGAGAGGAGAGGAGGAGAAAGAGGAGACAGGAGAGAGAGAGAGAGGATTGAGAGAAGATAGAGGAAACAGGAGAGAAAGGACTGAGGGAATTATAGAGGTGATAGGAGAGAAGTGAGAGAAGAGAGAGAAGAGTGGGAAAGAAGGCAAGGAGAAAGAAGAGAGAGGAGGAGAGGAGAGAGGGAAGGGGGGAGAGAGAGAGAGAGAGAGAGAGAGAGAGAGAGAGAGAGAGAGAGAGAGAGAGAGAGAAAGGGAGGCAGCGTTAGCACTTTTGTGCTTTGAGCTTCTGTGTTCAGAGTCCTGTCACTGTGTGGGTGAAGAACTTCTCCCGGGACAAGAGCCGTGTGCTGAGCCTGGCTCCTGAGCAGGACTGAAAGGCAAACACACCTGTAAAATGGAAACACGCTTTTACTTCCTGAGGGCCCTCTAATCAAGGCAAAAGCTATTACTTGATCGCATAATTAACCTTAGGAATAGAAGTGTAAACAGCACAATTCATGAGCCTGTTAATTGGTCTTCCTTTCTACCGATATTAGCCCAAGTTTATCTATTGTTCTCCTCTGCCCATTATCTTAAATAGGAAGTTTTCTCATCTGGCTTTCTCCAGCGTAAGCAAGGAGAAAGAGCACAGTAGGGTATTTTCTATGGTATGAGAATGTTTTATAAGTAAATGATACTTGTTTTTCCTGGAAGAAAAGACTGCCCATTGGGCAGATCAAACTTTGATCCTGGTTTCTCTTCTGTGTGTTGACTAGCCATGCATATCATAGATGTGGGAGGCCAGCAGCGCCCCTCCCCCCCTCAGGCAGTGGAGACATAAAACAACGAGAAATGCTCCTTGGCCATCATGCTACGGGGACTTGGAATCTTAGCCTCATTTAGCTCTAATTTATCTGTCCCATTGCAATGGTTCCTTCTCTGAGTGAAAACAGTGATGCTTGAGAATGTGGAGGCTTGGGGCCTATGAATGGAGCGTGTGTGTATGTGTGCGCATGCATGTGTGTGCTTGTGCATGTATGCATTTGTTGCAGTTTATCTGCATGTTGCTGATAAAATCATGACAAAATTGCTTAAGGTAACAAGGTACAATTCTTAGTCCAGACTGACGGGAGAGTTGAGGGAACTGGCCTCACCATATCCATGTAACAGCTGAGAGACATGTCTGGCCAAATGTACACAAGGATGCCTACTTCCCTCAGCCAGCCTTCTGTATTTTATTCATTTGTCCAGGGCCTAGTCCCACCCACCATGGACTGGACCTTCCCCATCGACTAGACAATCTCTTGCAGGTTTGCTCTGGGCTTAACTCAACTACTAATTCTCTACTAATGTGCCCAGAGCTCAGACCTTCAACCACCAAGCTGACACCTGTGCCTAACCATGACCGTCTCAAGCAGGTGGTGCTTGGAGGAGTGCAGTACTAGAATCCCAAGTATTCGGTCCAGGTGCAGTGGTGCACACCTGCAATCCCAGCATACTAGAGACACAGTCTAGAAATCACAGTAAGGTCCTATTCCAGAAAAGCAGACAGATGGAAGGAAAGGGGATGACCTGGAAGGCACAACGAGGTTGCTGAGATGACACAGATTTCATCTGCTCACAAATCTGACAACCTGTTTGATTCCAGAAGCCCACATAGTAGAAGGAGAGAACCAAATTCCAAGAGTGGTCCTCTAACTCCACACACGTGCCCCATGGCAGAGCTCCCCCCTTCATAAATAAAACATTAAGAAGAAAAGGAGAGAACTGTATTCAGCAAAGCAGGAGGCAATATTGTAAGACAAGGGAAAATGTCACAGCGCTGTGACCTTTCTGCAAGGCACGCCCTCAGGGCAGTTTGGGCTGAGGTCCAGAAGTGGCAACACTGAGAAACACTTTCTTTGAAACCCTGAAACCTGGTCATTTAGTTAAGTTAGACCCTGGATCTCTAAGGGCTGCTGCAACTAAAACAAACAAAATAAACCTCAGTGGCGGGAGAGGCATGAGGCTTGATCTCTGTTCATAGACACTTAAATTCAAAGACATGGATGGTCACTGTTCCTTCAGAAAATTAAGAAGCTGGGCTGGAAAGATAGCTCTGAGGTTAAGACTGTCTTGAAAGCAGAAGGCCCTGAGTTCTGATCCCAGGTCCCACATAAAAATGACAGGCTGAAAGGGCAGCAGCCTGCACGTTCAGGCCCTGGTGGGCAGCGCCTAGGAAAATCCCAGAGCGAAGCAAGGAGGTAGAAGCAATCCAAGGAGTCACCCTTGGTCCTCCACAAGGACACATAGTGCTCTCTGACTCATACACACACACATACACACACAATAAATCAAATAAAACACATATATTTAAAATTAGATAAATAAAATAAAAATAAATTAAAAAATGAAAAATTCAAGAATAAAGAGAATTTCTGATTACAGCAAGACAGATTGGAGGCACTTTTGAGAAGTTCACATGACTGCCTGTGTGAAAAAGTGAAGATTTCAGACTGTCCATGCTGACACTTTTAATTCTAACTGATGGGGCTAGAGAGGTGGCTTAGGGGTTAAGACTTTACCTTGAAATCAGAAGGTCCAGAATTCACATCCCAGGTCCCACGTAAAAAATGCCAGATGGAAATAGCAGTAGCCTGCACTTTTAGTCCTGTAGAAAGAGCCTAGGAAATCCCAGAGCAAAGCAAAAAGAAGGTAGAAGCAATCCAGGATGATTCCTGAAGTCATCTTTGGTCCTCCACAGGGACACACAATGCCCTCTGATATATACACAGTGCACACATATACACATGCATAAAAATGTTATAGAAAATTAAGAAGAAATTAAGAAGCTCCAAACAGCCAGTTTTAGTTGGTAAGTAATGGTCACATAATCCTACAGAAAATAAATGTCGACGGTATTTGTTTTGGAAACCAAAGTCATGTTGCTAGGTGAAAGTCTAGGTCATCAACCAGAAAGCCTCAAGGAAACACGAGTGGATAGCTGTGACTACAGGACCCACAAGCCACAAGTACAGGGACATACCATGTCCATGCTTTGGGGGTATTTGGGCAATCTCGGGTATGTTCAAAGGGATCAGGTGATAACTGTCTGTCTGTCATTTAGATTTGGGGATGTGGCTGCTGGCAGATGTTCCCATACTGGCCACCATACCTGAGGGCTTCTGTGGTTCACTAGGGACATGGAGACTTCACACAAGAGCAATGGCTGAGATTGTTCTTGCACATCGGGAAGGCCAGAAGTAGCCCACAGCACCAGCGCCCACCACCACCCTCTCTCTTCCCAGGGGGAGAGGGGAAATGGTCAGGGAAACTGTGTCTTGCTCTAAGGAGACCAGGAGACAGTACTTGCATTCTTCCAGTTCTGCTTCTCAATTAGCCCTCTCTAATCTTAGGGAAATTTTGATCTAGAATTTTCCAGAGAGAAACAGAGTATCAAAAGAGATAACCTGAATTTTGCTTTTCAAACAAGTCAGTCATTTATATTTCGTTGAGAAATATTTTCCAATAGAGAAAACACCTTAAGATTCCCAGTGGGAATACTGGCTATCAATCTGATCATAAGGTAGAAAGACACGACAAGGAAGCGGGCCAGGAAAGAGACAGCGGGAACCACACTTGAGGCGAGCGACCTGGCGAGTGTTCTTCACAGACACTGAGATTACCCACTGTTCATCACTGCCATGTGCTCAAATCAGAATCTGAATCCAAAGCTCTGGATTCCACAGAGGCAAACATTTGAACTTTTCTACTAATTCTACTGATATGTTCTTGTTTTGGTATAAGTATATGTCTTATTACTAATTTTTTCATTAGACATTAAAGACTAATTATGGTAGATGAGGGATGCTTCATTGGACAGTTTAAATGAACAATTGATTTACAATACTAAGGGTCATGCTAAGTATTAGTAAATATACAACGGTAGGGAGCTACTGTTCCCTTTAAGGATGAGTATGCATCTGACTTCATGCTGGGCGCTTAACATACATCATTGCCTTGTATTGTCCTCATATTAACCCACTTCCACTTACAGATGAAGGCTGGAAGAGTCAGATGTAGATCACCTTAAAAGTGAAGCAGCAGAGAATGAAGGGCTGCTGAGTTGTAGTACTCCTGGTGGGCAGAAGCCAGGCAGTGACATGGAGCATTTGTAACACACAAATCTGGGAACTGTCTAAAAGAAAGATCTTCAAGGCTAAGGCTTCAGTGATTTGTTGCAGCTTTCTTACTTGGGATCTAATTCTTTGGACCTTTAAGTTTGTAAGTTTCTGACCCCCCCACAGTCAGATCTAATCCTCAATCCAACACACTTCTCCTTCATACCTTTGTACCACAGTGAACTCTTGGTAGGTGTATTTATACTCACTTCTCTTTACAGGAGCAGATAGCACCTTCAGATTGACAGGTTCACTCTTTTCTGATTAGCAACCAGTCATGAAACCAGGTTTAATGACGTCTTAAGGGTTACAAGGATGAGTTTTA
The DNA here is from genome assembly GCA_023101885.1 of Typhlomys cinereus. Taxonomy (NCBI): domain Eukaryota; kingdom Metazoa; phylum Chordata; class Mammalia; order Rodentia; family Platacanthomyidae; genus Typhlomys; species Typhlomys cinereus. The sequence goes on along the minus strand of JALPQD010000110.1, from coordinate 661,749 downwards.
AAAGTCTTTCAAATAACCTGATTAGTGTTTTTGCTGTTTCTTTTGTAAACCATAAATCTCTTGGAAAAAACGTAAATTGGCACTACATTTTTATGGCCTTTGATTTGCAAAAATGAAAAAAAAAAGACAAGGACTTCAAAATAATTTTTCTTTGCAGAATGATTGCTGAAGCAAAACAAGGCCCAAAGTGAAGAACAAACAGGTTTTATCAGGAGGTATTCCAAAAGAGAGAAATAGTGAAATGTCCATTCAGTGGTTCCTTGTCCTTAGACATCCTAGGGAGAATCAGATCATTTGAAATAGAAATTCCGCTATTTTTATACTCAATTGCAAATTGGGAAGTTGCCAGGCTTTCGTCTCAGCTGAGTCTTCCTAGGAACTGATTTAGAATTTATTTATAAGTTACACTTCGGGGAAAGGTGTGTTCACAGTCCTTTCGGCTCCTGGTGCTTTTCCTTTCCCCAAAGAACCTCTAGAATTACTCTTTGATATTTTTGCTTCATCCACCTAGAAGGAGAAGGCAGCAGGAGTTGGCCAAGAGCCTTACTCACTTGGGCCTCACTAGTAATGGAGTGGATGGTAAGACATTGTCTAGTCACGATGCCAGATCATTCTGTTTGCAACTCAAAGCCATTCCTAAGAAAGTGGGCTGGGTGCAGCCACTTTGGATCTAACAATATCCATCTTCTGTGCAGAAAATGCCAAGATGAAAAATTGTGTACCAAGTTTTTAAATTACCATGTGCTGCTTCATGCGGGGCTAGGAGCACTGTGTGAACACATGCTTGCTTATTCACAGGCTTGATACAGCAGTCATTGGTCTACTAAAGAAGACACTAGAAACTCTTGGCCACCAACCCTTCCCTTATATGTCTTTTTCCCCCTTCTTCTGAGACTGGGTCTTATATAGCCCTGGCTGACCTCAAACTTGTTACATAGTCCAGGCTGGCCTTTTAAACTCTGGATCCTCCCAAGTGCTGGGATTATAGGTATGTGCCACCATGCCCGGCTCCTTTTTTTTCCCCCTAGTTTTAGAAGTATTATGAGTCACTGTTCCTGCCCCTCCACCTTCTCCCCTCCCTCCCTTCCCCTTTCCTTTCCCACCCACTCTCTTCCACCTTCCTGTCGGTCTGCTTCTGTGGGAACCAGGGTTCCTTTGGATTGTCTGCTCTACTGGGGGCTCAGGCCTCTGTGGCAGACTAAGTGGCCCTTTCTTAGGTAGACCATCTGATAAGAGCACTCCCCTTCATCTGTTTAGCCCTAGCCCCTAAGGATATCATTGCATGTGACTGTTTCTCCTGAGATCCTTGTTAGTCTAGGGCGGAGGGGAGGGGAGATATTGGTATGTCAACCAGGTTTGGTAAGGATAAGTCTCACTGCAGTGAATTCCTGCCTTGAGTGGAATGTCTTGTCCAGCAGTGGACCTCCCCATCTTTCAGCTCTTACAATCTTGTGCAAGATTTCCTGAACTTTAGGAGGGGAAGATATTTGGTTGGCCTAATTCTGGCTGCTAGCTAGCTCTTTTCTTGATGGGTGAAAGAGCATAAGGTGATTTCTTGTTTCCAATGTATCTTACATGTCTGTCCATATAGTCTTTATAATACAGTACCAGTGGACATCGCCACAGCCCACCACAGGAGCATACATTTTAATTCATTCGTCCTTCAGCAACATGGAGCCACTTTTCCTATTACAATTTACAATATGGTTCTGCACAACAGAGGTTCTCCTGCAATGTCACTGTATAGGACGGCAAGCTGGAACCTTTATGGACTGGTGAGCTTGAGGGAATGTAGATTGCGATCCTGACTTTTATTAGGGGGAGGCATGACTAACACATGGAAAGGAATAAAGCTGGGTCTGAAGGAACTGTTGATTGAGGAGAAAGATTTCAGTAACTTTCTGCTTTCCACAGGGAGTGAATCAGAAAAAAAAAAAAAATGCCGTGGGCATCTATTCTGGTGGAGCAGAGCACCAGAACAGCAGTTTCTGCTCCATACATGTCACTGGAGGGGGGGGGGGGAGCAGGCTTGCTTGTTCTCATAGGTGAGTCCCTCCACTAGATCTGGAAGCTTCCCAAGAGGAAGGGAGAGATAGAGGGAGGGAGAGAGCGGGGGAAGGAGAGGAGAGGGAGAATGCGAGAGAGAGAGAGAGAGAGAGAGAGAGAGAGAGAGAGAGAGAGAGAGAGAAACAGAGAGAGAGGGAGAGGGAGGGAAAGGAAGAATGAGGGTTAGGGAGAGAGGGAGAGGGAGAGAGAGGGGCACCAGGGTCTTTTCTGTTAACTGTAAGCTCCAATCAAACCAGGAAATCAGAAGGACTTCACAATAAATTAGCTGAAAAGGGACAGATAAAATGGCCTAAAATAGCTAATACAATAATTAAATGTCAATTACTTTTTTGAAATTAAACAAATGGGTAGGTTGGAACATTCACTTGACCATTTGGTAGGCACTAGCTGTTGCAAATTAATAAAATAGCCATGGTAACTGAATCTCAGTAAAGGGATTTTAAAGTGTTAAAATTATAAACAATTCCAGTAAGAAGCAATGAGCTAGTCAAATCTCTTTGCTTTATTACAGTGTTTGCTAGGCACCTGCAAGGGTTTTCCAGGGGTAGTTTCTGTGTCTGTATTCCAGTATTAGTTTCAGGCAATGGTTGATCTTTGGAAACTGTCAAAACCTAAACAGGGAATGCATACACTCTGATGATATAAAATGTACTCAAATAAGGTGTTTTTTTTTTTTTTAAATGAAGGTCATGAAGTTAGTTTTAGAATAAAATTAGTATTTTTTTCTTACAGAAACAGACCTAACTTAATAAAGTTTTTTGTTGTTCTTTATTGTTTTGAGACAGGATCTTATATACTCTAGTCTAGTCTTACTGTGTAGCTGAGGATGAACTTGAACTTCTGACCTTCCTGCCTCAACCTTCTCATGCTGGATTACAGGTGAAGGTCACCCCCTGGTTTATGTAATGCTGGGGAACAAATCTAGGGCTTTGTGCATGCTAAGCAAGTACTCTGCCAACTGAGCTATATTTCCAAATATTATTTTTGTATGCTAAAATTTTAATGTACCCAAGTGCATACAAAACCACTGTTAAGTGCTCAACAATACCTAAGTTTGTACATACCAAGGGTTTCTAAAGTAAGATTCAGTGATCTTTCTTAAACTGAATTAATATGCGATATGCATGTATGTGTTACATACATAAATACACATGCCACTCTTGGTGTATAGCTAAGAGTCAAACACAACTGTTTTCAAAAAACATTAAAGTGATCTGCATATTTTCACTAAGTTCTAAGTGCCATTAGTGAGCTATTGTGCTTTGTAACCTTGCATTCAACTTTTACATTAACTTAAGGGGTGTCTTCTTTATATTAGATGAGAACACAAGAGCCAGAGGTCTAGTAACTGAACAGTGAATTCAGGCTTGGCTCTTTGGAAAATCCAAGAATTCATTTTATTTTCTATAATTTTTAAAAAAAATTTTTTTATTATTACTATTTATTCAACTGTGCACATGTGCGTGTGTATGTGCGTGTGTATGTGCGCGCGCGTGTGTGTCTGTGTGTGTGTGTAGAACCACGGACGAATTCGCGAACCACCATGGACGCCTCCACCTCCTTCTGCCCCGAGTTCACAGGCTCCGCCCTACCAGGACCAGAAGCGCAGACCGCCCCCGCTTCCGCCTGGCGTCTATACGTGGGATCTGGGATCCCAACTCAGGGCCTTCCGCCTGCAAGGCGGAGGCTCTATAATGTTGTAAAGTAGATGTTTTCAAGTGAATTGTAGGTAAGCCTCATCTGTGTGGTACTGTGAAAAATCAGTTTCATGGGTGATTAGACAAAGTTCTCAGTATTGGGATCTGATACCTTCTAATGAGTTGATGTGGTCAAAGGTCTCAAAGGCTCCCTAAAACAATATAAGCATTTGCCACTGTTCTTGGTTGCTCTCCAGAACCTGATATAAGACCCTATTGCTGAAAAGACTGTACATGTGACTCATATGAATGCAGGCTGCCTGGGGAAAAAAGTAGTCAAGTCTCACTCAGCGGTGAATGCTGCAACTTACATTAACTACTGTGACAAGAGGTGGTCGCTGGTACAATAGTGGTATGTATGGTATTGGAATAACCAGCTGCTTTCTCACTGGATTTAAGGCCTGTTTTTTGACAGGTACACACACTGTATTATAAACTAAGCCAAGAATTCATGGAAGGACAGTTGATAGGTTTTAGGGTAGGAACAAATTAAGGTTTAATTAGAAGTACTCGATAATAAACTGCCATCTAAATACTATTATGTACATAGATCAGGGAAACTCTTAGCACTCAACATTCCTTTTGCAATGGTAGATACCACACCTCCTGAGACTATTGAGGGTTGATGCCAGACAAGAGGAGAGCTACTTTCCTCAATGATGATAGCTCATCCATGGCCTAGCAAGTGCTCAGGAACTTATCAGTATAGGCATCACATATGAAATCCAGTGACGGACCACACACACAAAGATGCAAAAGTAGGAGTGAGACTGATTGGAAAGAACAAAGGATGCTGCGGGACAGAAGGGGGAAATGAAATAGGGTAGGAAGGAATGAAAGTGACATAAATTCATGGTACCAATTTATGAGAGTACTCAAGCAAAACCAACCTCAAGAACAATTGGCTAGAATTACCTTTTGTAGGCAATTCAGAGTGAAGGGAAACAGCAGTCATGGCTCTGCCCTAGCTTTCTCTGAGGTAGTTAAGGGCTGCTTTACCCTGTACCCACAGCCCGTCTTTTTTCTCTTTTAATCATGTGTATTTCCAGGCTGTTCCTTTATCAGCACTCTGCTGTGCTGGTGCTTATAATTTGCTGGTAACCTAATAAGTAAAATAACCAAAGGTACTAGAGAATTCTGCATAAAGCAAGGTGTTCAAAATGTAATGTCTCCTTTAAATGTAGATTTTTGGACCTTACACACATGATCTAACTAAGGAGTCTTGGGGGAGTGGGGTCTCTGTGAGCAAAGCATTATGAGTGTGAGAAATCATCTCTAAGGGATAGCCCATGTTTATGAACTTCATTTTTATGGCCAAGACGGTTGAAATTAATATGTGTATGTGCATGCGTGTGCACACAGACACTTACTTCAAGTCAAATGTTTGTATGTACACATATATATACATATTGTACATATACACACACATATATATTCATGTTTATGTATCCCAAGTACACACAAATAAACAAAATGGAGCATTCTTTCTTACAGTGAAAGAAGGTATTTGCAGCATATCACCCTCAGATGAGTTTTGGCAATTTCACTTCCTATGTCAATATATAGAGGGAATGCTAAGAAACCAAAACTTGACTGTTTTAAACATTGAGACAAACCCTATATGTTCATAATGAAGTAGTATTACCTTACTGGAAGAAACAGGCATACTAACATGAAAAAACACATTTTATTGCACTTAAGTTATAAGAAAATAAAATTTCTAAGTGAATCAAACCATAGACACAATCCCTTTAAAGGTTGTTTTCCTCCATCATGTCAGGTTGTTACATAACTAAAATTAACCAACTTGAATCTGATTGTTTTAAATCAGACTATAAATAAAACAAACAAAAAAGATAAACAGGAGGAGGAAAAAAGACTGCCTAGGATACAGTGTTAACCACTTTCACAGTTCAGCTTGAGTTGTGGCTCCTGGAGACTGAGGCGAAGCATCTTTCTCCTTCCTCGTGCTGGCGTGTAGGTGACGCCGAGACTGATCGGTCCTTCTTGTCAGTTACTCAGAGCAAAAAAACTGTAACAGTTGTTTTCCCAAATACTGTAAAATGCTAAGACTGACCAGCAACTTTAATTCTGTATTTTATATATTTTTAAAATATCTTGTCAGTTTTACTATGTATGTTCATCCATTCACCACAGCCCTCAAAAAGAATAGTTTCTCCGCAGAACAGGCAGCAGCAGCTCTGTTCTAAGGAATGTTTTAATTTTTGCCCAGATAAAAGAAAATAAGCTTTGCACACACGCTCAAGTCTTTATTTGCAGGCAAACTTCACTCTTTATTATCTGAAACTCTTCCATTCCCAGCCTCTTAGAGGCACAGATGGTTCAAGTTTCAGTGGCAAAAAGTCTTTTTTCTGTAACCAAACTAGAGCAAATTTGGAATTCAGTCTGGGACTAAAACGTCACAGCAGAAAAAAAATAAAAAAAAATAATTTGCTTTTTCTTTCTTTCATTTAGCAGCATAAATAAGTTTGGCCACTGGGAGTACAGTACAGGGGTGGGACAACAATCCCATATTCCAAGACCTACCTCTAGCACCAGCACCAAGAATTAATCCATCTCAGGACTCACGGAACCCAGGGCAACTCGCCACCTTTGAGCAACATGTGCATTGAAGAGTGTACAGGGAGCAATGGTAGAGATCAACAGGCTAATACTGTGACTGATTGACATTGGCAATGGTTGGCAAAAGAAAAAAAAAAAAAAAAAAAAGGAAGAAAAACAAAATAAAAAAAAAAACTTTTCATGATAACTGTACAAAAACAATTCACAGTATTTTTTTTTTTAAGTTTTTCCACTTCAGAAAAATGACTTTTTGTTGCAGATGCTCTCTAATTAGAAAGTCAACCAGTACTTATTTTGGTATTATTGCAGCTCCTTTCAAGGTGACAGTAACAATGTTTCAGCATTAACACTGCCCAATGACCACTGGAGAAGAAAATAAAGAAATAATTGCACCTGGTTTGATTTGGAAAAGTCTCGCTTGCAAAGCTGCCCTCAGTCAAAAGCAAAGCCTTTCAAGTGCCGACAGCAGAGCCTCCTGTCAGTTATGTCTCTTTTCTTTCACTTTCCCTTCTTAGTCTGTAGGTCTGTCCAGCCTGTTGCCCCAAGCCAACACCCTGCACCACTGAGTACAAGGGATTTTTTTCATTTTCTTTCCTTTTTTCTGTTTTTTTTTCCTTTTTTTCTTTTTTTTTTCTTTTTTTTTTTTTTCTTTTTTGCAGGGGGAGGGCAGGGAGTTTATCGTCTACACAGTTGGGCAAAATTCATTTTGTCTGCTCTTCACTTCATGTCCACATCAAAGTCCAGCACCAGCAGTTTGGTTTCTTCAGTCCCATTCCGACTCCCAACTGCACACACCAGCTTTGTGTTTGAGGCCCTGATTCGCCACACAACTCCCCCGCTTCCCCCACTCTCCAATGTGACTAGGTTTCGAATAAATTCACCCGTTTTCAAGTCCCAGAGTTTTACAGTTCCATCATCTGAGCTGGTAATTACAAAGTTCTTGTTGAACTGTAAACAGGTCACAGCACTCTGATGCTTGTTGGGACCTAAGCAAAACCAAAGGAACTTAATTACTGGTTAGAAAAGATGGTTGAGGTTTACATTACGACTTACAGTCTTCTACATTAGAACATACCACAAATGCAACATTTAAAAGCTTCATATTTAGAAATCTTGTATTTTAAGATCTGCATGGATAAAAGAAATCTGGTAGCTACTTATAACTGAAACATTAATTCCTTTCAAGAGCCATGTCTTCCAGGAAGCTTGTAAATTTAAGTCAGTTTCATCCCTTATGATTCAACCCCATCTTCCCTCCTAGACACACACTTTATTTCTGGCTATATGAGCCAGAGTATTCCCTGGCAAAGATGGAGACGGAGACAAGGCAGCTTCATGTACTCTACTGGTGGAAGGATGAACCCGAAGGCCTATCATCCTTCCACTTTGAACCCACTAGTCAAAGGCAAAGGCTAAATGGACATTATTCCAGAACTCTAGAAAGAGGCAAACCTAGGAGCCGAAAGCTGGTCTCACTGAAAACATTTCCCAAGTTAAAAAAGATTTAACCACAAAGAATGCAGCTCTGCTATGCTTCATCTAAAACTGAAGATCCTTACACACATCTTTGTTTCAGAAGGCACTTATTCCTTTTATCCCATGTTTAAGCAGATAAGTGGAGGCCAAAGTAATTTTTGATCAGAGATGTTTCAATCCAAAATGAAATGATTACTCAAAAAAAAAAAAAGTGTTGCTTCTGTGAGACAGCTAAACTCAGAATTCTCACTGTTCTTTAAGGTTAAAGAGTCAACTAACATTCAAAAAATGATTACAAGTTTTTATATTATAGACAAAAATTCAAAACAATTTCTCAAAGTGCCTAGAGTTCTGTGAGTCAGACACTCATTTACATTTTGCATGACGTTAATTCTCTGCCAAATTTCTTTTTTGAGTAAAAATTAAATTTTTAATGGACAGAACTAAAGGTGGGCAAATACTTACCTTGCAATGTTTGTAAACACTGTCCTGTTTTGATATCCCAGATTTTAACTGTAGAGTCTGCATTCCCAGAGACAAGAATATTGTCTTTGAGTTCCATTCCACTTGTTAAGGACTGGTGCCCCGTTAATGTGTGAATGCAATTTCCTGTCTCCACATCCCAAACACGGATTGATGTATCAAGAGATCCACTCACCACATGTATGCCATCAAACTACAACAGACATAGCTTATTAGAACAGAAGTACAGATTCATTTCCCACCTTACTCATGCCTTACTCACAATGGGGAGGGGATGCTAGCAACAGTAAGACCAGAACAAACAAGATACTGAGATGAACTGGCAACTAGGCAAATAAATGTTCATGGCATCAAGCAAGTCAATAGTAATGTTTTCCAACACTTCTTTCAGAAATGTTGCATATTTTTTTCATTCCCAAACAGGTGAAACAAGAAGTAGAAGCAACTTAAAAAGGAAACAGAAGAACACCTAAGATAAATAACATTATTTGCAGACCAGCTCCTTCCAGCTGGTAGCTATATTCTATGGCTTATTCAACTTTACTTCCCTGAAGGAACTGAGATCAAAGGCAGAATCAGAGGTAAAGGAGTGCTGATAAGGCACCTGAGGCATGATGTTCAAAGGTAAGCTCCACTAAAAAAAAGTTGTTTACAGGAACTTAATGTTGATATAAAATATGCCAAAAGATATCTATGTTTGGAATTAGAAGACAAGACATTTTGGTAACAGAAGCTAGTTCAGTTTCATCTCTTCTCTGGCTTCCAGTGACACTAAAAGCCAATGGATTTCTATCAATTCCCAGAATACAGAGAAATATGATGTGTGATGAACTATTTTGAGAACATTCATCAAGGTTCTGAGCACACTGTGAGACATAAAAGCAGTTGCAGCCAATTCCCTCTCTCCAAATCCATTGCTGTTTTTAACTGAGCCAACATCTTTTATCATGAATCGATATTTCATGACACTATCAATTAAGAATCAAAGGCCCTTAAGAGGAGTAATATCAGCACAGAGATCATGCACTAATTGACTGACTGTTAATAGGCAATAACTAAGAAGTAAATTATGAAAGTGAAAGAAAATACTTTAAAATTAAAAATGGTACATTTCAGGAAATAAAACAGACATATTCTAAATTTGCTATTATTCTAGTTAATGAAGACTGAATCTAACATTATTCATAGACATCGAGTTCAAATATATACAACAGATTAGTCAAATTGGCCACTTGTACTATAGGCAGAGGCCCTGGGCTAGTAAACAGCTTCACATAGAAGGCTCCAGAGTCACTTGCAATGGGGACAGAATCACAATTACAAGGTCCATCAACTTCTAGCTATCAAAACAAAGGGGCAGCTTTTGACCAAATTAATCTTCTATTAAAGAGGTTAAAATCCTGGGTTATTCTCCCACGGGACTATCTAACTATTAATTACTACAGCAAAACTTTAGCTCCAAGTCCCAAGTGTACAAAATGAATATGTACACCTTGGAGAGAAAATGGACCAAAAAAATTGAAACCATTAAACTATTTTAAAGATTTTGAAATGTATGCTTCCTTTATGCTAATTTTAAGATACATATAAACAGCAGATTGACTGGTTTTGCTGTTTTTGGACTGTGTTGGATCAGCATCTTTGTATCTACTATCTGAGTAGAACAATCTTATGATTCATCAACAGAGCATCTAAGGAATGGGAAAGTATGATCTCTTACCTGTAATGAATAGACTCTATTAGTATGCCCCTGCAATGTGTGTAGACAGGTCTCAGTCTCTGGATCCCACACCTTCACCATGAAATCATAGGCTCCACTAACAACCCTCCTGCCATCATACTGAACACAGCGGACAGCTGCTACATGACCCATCAAGACATGTAAACACTGGCCTGTCTCAATATCCCAAACCCTAAGAGTAGCATCTCGGGAACCGCTGACAACTCTATAGGGGAAAAAACAGGAAAAAAAATGCATTAGAATTTCAGAACCATGAATAAATGAGAGATGAAAATAATGCTTTTTTTTTTTTTTTTTGGTCCTTTCCTTAAGTAGGAACACCTATTTTTACGAGAAGTCCTATTTAAAAACTTTTATATATAAATATAACTTTGAACCCTACTCTGCCTGGAAAGGAAAGGTGGGAAGCCTAGAATTTCACCTTGTCGGCTCCCTGGCATATGGCCCTTGGTTCATGCACCTCAAGGGTTTGTGGATGGATTCTAAAAACTGCAGTGCAATGCACAGCACATGATCTTGATGTTATTACCCCATGATCTTTCGATTAAGTAGAAGAAAATTGATAAGGTTTTTAACAAAATAAAATTATCAAGCAACACTTGTGTAGAAAGCTATAGTTGTTGCCTTACACTTCATACTCTGGTGAAACTCATTTGTGACAAGTGCTGCTTATGTTTAAGCACTTACATTGCTGATACTCAGAGGGCTGAGGAATTACAAACCATTCTAATTTTACATGATACACCTGCAGAAATGACAGAGGCTTCTTAAAGAACTGGCCCAACATAATTAAGGTTATAGAAGTCAGAATGATACAAGTCATACAATCATCTATGAACTATACACCAAGGTGCTGTGCCTTATACCATTTCTAAGAAAGTAAGTTCCATTTCCATATTTGAAAGAGTGGAACACTGATATGCTGGCACAATCAACATAACCCAGGCTGAAATGCAAGGTCTCTTGATAGCTACCCCAAAATTTGACCATACTGTACACTTTTCAAAGACGATACAAATTGTGTGGGTAAAGGCTTCCTGTACTGATAACGACCCTGGGGTAAAGTATACTTGTTACAATGATTCTTAGTATAGGAAGTACTGTGGACAAAGTTATAGGTAAAGATTGCTATGGATTCATTGTGAGGACTCTTAGAATTTATCTTCTTTTATGCAGACAGAGCTCCCAGGCTGGCCATGCCACAGGGCTTCCTGCCTCTGGAGTGCTAAGATTAGAGGTACCTGTCACCACATCAGGCCAAAGAGATCTTTTTTGACAAATGAAGTAGCAAACATATTTGTTTACCAAGGAGACAAGAGGGACGAGTCAAGGGAAAAAGACTGGTTTTTTTTCTACAGGTGGAGATGAAAGCACCAGCAAAGATACTGGAAGGAAAAGGAAAGCAAGTCTGATTCAGCGGAAACCCTTTGAAAATGGGACTGTGATTTCCTCCTTAATTGGTGGGCAATAGAAGACTCCTGAAAACTCAATGAAAGGGCTCTGTGCCATCCTACATATAGGCGTGCAAAAGTTGAGAAGACCATACCTGAAAGTGATAGTTCAAAAGACAGATAACAGGAAAAATTATAAGCCCCAGGCCTCAGTACTTGGAGAACTAGGCGTTGAGATGGAGCAGGGCAGTGGGAGTGTTAGGGAAAAGAGGCAAAGGTTTGAAATTGAGTGACTGAATCTGTCATGCAAACAAAAATATCCAGAGAGAAAATGATGAGTCATCAAGAAATAAAAAGGATTAGGGAGAACAGCTCCAGAGTCACAACACCAGGAAAAGATGTGAAGACAAATCTCCCAATTTTAAACTAAGTATCTTGTGACTTTCCTAGCTTAGGAACACTTGTCATCTAACAAATTTGAGTTCAAGAGCTCATTATCACTATCTCAGACGCGTTACACAGAAAGTCCCAAATCCAGAAGTTAACAAAAAAAAAGTAACAATCATTAAAGGCATCTCCTTTACCTTTTCTCATGGAGATGCATACAACGTACAGTGGAAGTATGCCCATACAAGGTGTGTATACATTCTCCAGTCTCAGCATTCCACACTTTGAGAGTCCGGTCAGTAGATCCACTAATGATAATATTGTCTCTCATCTGTGATGACCACACGCCACCTGTATGCCCCACTAATGTTCTTAGACACTGCAAAAACACTTCAGATGATTAATTTTGGGTAGAAAGGGAAACACATCAAAGAATATATTAACAGCTCATGAAAATCTAGAATTCAATATGATTAGATCATCAAACATTATTTTGCACACATGATCCCGTCACATTTACCAAACTGTTTATTTAGTACTAATGTTTATGCATGCATATACACAAGAACAAATATACAGAGAGCAACCATGTAAAACATGGCAAGAATCATATAAAATATATGACACGATAGAAAGCAAATACACTGAGATGGAAGCCAAGTGTGATCGCTGGTAAAACTGCAGTGGGTATCTCCCTGGAAACAGACCCAGGACAGGATGTCGGCAGAGCCGAGTGTGGCCATTACCACCTTTTGTCTGAATCTGCTCTCTGCAGCACACCAGATTAGGGATCAGCTGAGCTACTTCTAGACAAGTAAAGACAGACATCAAAACTCTGAGAGAAAGCTCAAACCAGTATTATACCATGAAAATGTGTAGCTGTTTTTAAAGCTTCACAGCTTGCTTGGAGTTGTTATTTGTAAGATTCTTTTCAAGAAGTACCAGTGAAAGATATTTTTAAAACAGATTTTTTTTTTCACACTTCATTTTGTTATTTAGATGGTCAATTACTTAATTCATGAAAATAATTTCTTCTGTACAGATAAATCAAATATTCACTGGAAAACAATCAAAATCAGCACAGGAAGTAAAGCCATTACTTGAACTGCTGTTTTCTTCAATTAATCTTTAAATACCTACTCTGCTTCACTCCCCAATGGTAGGGCTTTGAGACAGCCTTACTTTAACTTGCTTTTCTTAACCTCAGGATTATAGACAACAGTTTATCCGCAGGATTGTTTTAAAGGAAAAATAAATATTCCTCAATCATATTTCTGAAATAAGAAGTAATGGAATATAACTCAGATGGGAAAGGTAAAGAGAAGTAACAGACGCAGACAGGGACTAGGGGAGGGATCTGAAGCACCTTATGATGCTGAAGTCACAAAGATGGGCAAATTGTAAGTGAAGAAAAACATCTTATCACAGGAAATACATCATCACCATGCCAAGGTAATACTCGTAGTTCTGAGGAGAAAGGCTGTTTCTGAAGAAGTCCTGATATTTGCTATTAAGTCAGTGAGGATCACAATGGTACTTGCCTTCCTTTACTGTTTGTCATTCACAAAAAAGACACACATAAAATGGTGACTTAATGAGCATGGAAAGAAGGAAACTTACTTTGCCTGTGACAGCTGACCAAACTTTTAAAGTGTTGTCATCAGAACCACTAACTATTCGGTTACCACAAAATTGTAAGCACGTGATTACATGATCATCATGTCCTTTCAGCACCTGTCAGAAAGACATATAGATCAGATGTCTGCCATTACAGTACATTCCTTAAAAACATCAGTGAAAACAAAACTGTGGCACATAGAGGAACATACAACATACTTTTAGATCTAAGATTGAAGATCTAAGATCTTCTTACCTTAGGAGACTTGAGCTCTCCCCTTCTCCAGTTTGTATCAATTCTGTGCTGTCTGATGTATGCACTTTTCCATGGGCTGTGGATGAAACCTGGCTTTATTACTTTTCTTCTCTTGATGTGCAACGGTTCATCAATTCCTAAAGTGTCAAAAGAGTTTAAGAGAATAATTCCTTTCACCAACAATAAAAATTTTACACTTTATAACATAGCTCATTTTCTTCTCTGCTTAAAACCAGTGAAATGAAGGATATTGCCAGATTTCTAATTCTGCTATTGATATATACAATGGCATTGAAGGCCCCTACTTTGTGGGGAAGTTTTGTTTTCACGATCTCATTTATTTCTGGCAGTGATCCTAAGGCAGTACTGGAGTGGGCACGCAGAGGTGGGGGAAAAAAGTTTGTGAGGTGCACTGCTTGTGCAAATACAAAACGGGGAGGTGAGAAAGTGTGTGCACTGTTGGTGCAAATGTAAAATGGGGCAGCTGCTATGGGAACAACTGTGGTGATTCTTCAAAAAAATTAAACATGGAAGTAACACAATTTAGAATTTTCTCTTCTGTACATATACCCAATTAAAAGCAGAGATGTGAACAGATATATGCATACCCACACTTACATAATTATTTGTCATTGGCCAAGACAGGGTAGCAAGTGTCAAGTCACTGACAGAACAGGACACAACATGGAATACAATGGAAAGTTATGCAGCCTTTTAAAAGAGAGGGCGGCTACATGCTGTGACATAAAGACCTTTTACAAAGACAAATGTCTTTATACCACATATAACACAATTAGTAAAAGACAGATACTGTATAAAGTTGAGTTTACAGACAGAAAGGAGTTGGTAGGTACCAAGGAAAGGCAGAATGGGGTGTTCTTATTACAGAGAACAAGCTAGATACGCTAAAGTAGCTCTGGAGATGGATGGTGGTGATTACTGCATAAAAATGTGATGCAGTTAATATTTCTAGAGTTTGCCCTAGAAAAAATGGTTAAAATAATACATGATCCATTGCTATTATTTTAAGACAGGTTCTTGCTATGTGGCCTGGAGCTCACTCTGTAGCCCAAGGAGCCTCCACCTCTGCTTTCTAAGTACTGGCATTAGAGTGCTGCACCATCACACCATCAAGTTTGTCATTATCATTTTTAAAAGAAATTTTAAAAATAATTCTATAAAAGAAGGTGAGACAGAGCAGATTAGCCCTACTTTAAATAACCTGGAGTTAAGAGTCAGACATGAGTTAACTGGTAGAATCTATGAGAAAGCAAGTAATCTAGATCTTTACCTCAACTATACTAATCTGACCATGAGCCTCACCACTGGCTTAGCTCATCACAAATGGGAGGATCAGTAGTACAATACAACTCTACCTTCATGATATTTCCTTCTCTATGATGCTCACTTCTCTACCAAACCAATGTTCCCAAGAAGGTAAGCTCCCATGTCAGGAGAAACCAACAGGACCATGCAGTACTCCAAGCACTAGGAATGTCTTTCTCATGGGAGTCTAGTATGTATTTACAGAAAGAATGAATAAAATATTAAATTATTTCCTTTCAATCATCTTGACTCTCCATTCTCATCAAGCAGTTAATACAAATGCAGGCCCATTCTTTCACAGGCTGCTCAAGCCCTCTTTTCTCATTTGTCCTCCATTTGATTACCTGTATTTGATTATTTTGTCAATTTTTTTTTAGAATATTTACCCTTTTGTAAAATACAAACATATTCTCTATGTAAAATTGAGTCTTACCTTCTTCTTTGCATTTCTCTCTCCAGAGAAGGTTGTCCTCAGCTAAAATTCTCCAGTAGCGACATGTCTGAGCCGCTTGCAGCAGGTCTTTGGGTTCCAGGAATGAAAGCACATAAAGTGCCAGCTATGGAAAAGGAAGGAGGACAGGAAACTCATGGTTAAAAATGTATAAAAGGTTAATACTATCTGCAGGGTAAACCAGTTATACATAAATGCAACACAACTCTATGTTCAAGTTTCCTTGTGTGTGTGTGTGTGTGTGTGTGTGTGTGTGTGTGTGTGTGTGTGTGTGTCTGTGTGTGTATGTGGGCGCACATGTACCGTGTGTGTAGTGGTCAGAGCACAACTTCAGAGTCAGTTCTCTCCTCCCACCATGTAAGTTCCAGGGACTAAATATAGGTTGTCAGACTTGGAGACAAATGCTGAGCTTCCTCACTGACCACTGGAGATATCTCTTGACAAACCACTTTGCCATACCATAAATTTACCAATTTTATTTATGATATTTGAAAACTATTAACTAAATGTGAAAAAGTCAATTGAAGGAAAATCAAAAAGAAAGCAGCAGAATCAAAATTTTGGCTGTGTTATTCAAGTAGCTTCACATATAACATGCTTGGATTATAGTATTAAAATCTATCATAACAGAGCAATGACAATTAAGCTTTCCTATAAACTAAATGACAAAGATTGAACATAACTATTGTTTAAAGAGCTAAGGATCATATATATGGAGAATTTGCCACTAATCATATATTTATTAAAGTGCATTTTATATCCAATGAACTCCTCTAGCTAGTTATCAATTCAATACTACTATTAATAAATTATGTGAAAACTCTTTATAAACAATTGTTTATTAGTGTTATGGAGTAATTTATAATAAAAAAGCATAACTATATCTAGCCATCTATGTAGGTGAGTATACCTATAAATGTGTGTGTATATATATATTCATCAGTGTTGTACTTTATTTCAGTATTAATGAATATTACTTTTTCAAAATCATGACAATTTTATACATAACACTATGCTTTTATTGAGTATTCTATAAGCCAAATTAAGGACAGGCTCTTAATTTTGAAATTATTAATCCATCAAAGCTGTTTACTTAGCTTCAATATAACAGTAATGCAATGTTCTTCTACTAGTAACCTATGTGAAATTGTAGTTTAACAAAAAAATGATCAGGCATAAAGGTGTTTGGGTACAAAATATGATAATTAATGCACCAAATATTTACAGTGATCATGTCTACCCTTTGCTTTCATTATCAGACTGAAATAGAAATCAGGTAGTTTACAGAAATATCATTTATCAAAGGACAGGAAAGAATATTGCTAACCAGCAGGTTAAAATCCCTTCATTAACAGTGCTGAGGAAATCAACCAGTCCAGCTTTGCATATGTTGAGAAATGAAAAGCTCACAGGTGCTGAATAAATCTTAAGTGCCAACTCCACACAGAACCAGGACCTCCCTTTAAAATACCATAGGCCTCTCTTTACCTCAACAATTTATTTAATGTTTGTTTATTTATATCTAAGTCAGAACCTATAGCTAATACAGAACCATAAAAACATGAATCAGAAAAGATAGTTTGAACCAAGAAAAAAGCAGAACACAAATATGCTGGCAACAAGGTTTAATGATTTTGAGGGGGAAAAAACTGCCTGCTAAGGGACTAGCAGTTAATGACAAGATTCTTCCTATGTATTAGGGGAAGCAAACCTATTCCTTAAAGGAAGCAAAGCTTTGTAATGCAGGCTGAAATGGATATTTGTCCCCTCAAATCTCTATGCTGAAATCCCACTGGGAAGTGGGACCTAAGAGACAATTAAGATGCAGCCCTCAGGGTCACAACTGGTAAGGGACACAGAGAACTCCTGCCCTTTTCCTGAAACACCATTATGAGCAACACATGGAAGAAATTTCTCTCCAGAAATCAACCATGCTAGTAACCCTGACTTTGCACACCCAGCCTCTAGAATGCAAAATCAGCATATGTTCTCATAATTCACTCCATCTGGAATACTTTTGTCTTAGTCAATGGAACTGACAAGACAGGCTCCTTATGTCACACCCACCTCCTGGTCTTCAAAGGTAGTCAACATTATCCTAGGATTGCTTTATTTCAGTGGTCTGAACTACTAAAGGCAATAAAAAACAAATAAATAAAAATTCAAAAAGAGCAAAGAAAATGACTGATCCTCTATTAAAAATCTGAGATATTGCAGAGATCCTCTACCATAACACTATGATTTCATTGTTTTTTGCCTAACAAAGTGAGGACAATAGCATGTATCGTAAGATTTCCAAGTGAGACTTGTCCAAGTTTTTGAGATTAATGAAATGCTGGTAAAGATTGTATTATTGGTACTTGAAAATACAAGTTCATTTCCTATCAAAAAGGTAATAATGTTTTAAATAATAGTATATCATCTCTGGCACAATAGCATAAATGACCCCAGACACTTAGATCTATAGCATTACTCCTTCAATGTAAAATAAAGCATTTCTCAAATGAGGAAGTGTTCTTTCTAGTACTTGAAAACATAGATGACTCACCAAACTCTCCTTCCTAGCTTCACTTCTTTTTTCTTTAGACAATCAGTAAAAAATCACTTATGGCACAAGAATTATTATTTTCTTTGGTGGGGGGGTGTTACCCTTTATTAATAATTTGTGATTACTTCTTAGAATGCTGAAATATTTTCATTCAAATTCTGGGACTGGGGACATGGGTCAGTTGGTAAAGTGCTTGCTGGGCAAGAACGAAGACCTGGGTTCAGATTCCCGACACCACATAAAAGCCTGACACAGGAGCTCACCATGTGCAACCTCAGTTCTGGGGAGTTAGATCCCTGGAGCCCACTGTCCAACCAGCTAGCCAAATTGCTGAGCTCCAGCTTCACTGAGAGATCTTGTTTCAACAGACAAGGAAAACAGACACCATGAACTTCTGGTCTCCACATGCATGCATACAAATATGCCTGTGTACCTGTACATAAACACATATGCACATGCATAAACATGTTCATATGCATATACTTACACAAAATATTTTCAAACTCTACTTAATTTAGGTCACATTTTTGTGTGCTAAAAAGTTACTATAAACTAGAATAAACCAAAACAAGAAAACTCAATCTCAGAAATAAGAAATAAACTAAACTATTAGTCTAAAATTAAGATTACTTGCTGAGCTAAGGAAGACATCAAAGGATATAAAAATACAGCCAAGGTGAAAACATTTGCTTTCAGTCAAATAATGTATGAAAGTGTTTCCTATTATTAATGACCTTTTGGAAATAGAGAGTTTATGCTACTCTCAAATTTAGTCAAAGGGGCTCCATTTTAGAAAGATGTCTTAATAAAAAAATTCTTTTGTACAACATCACTTAAAAGCACTTCAAAGAAAAAAACATCAGGAAAAAGATGTTTTATCAATTATGCTTTTCCATGGAGTATTCTTAGTTTCACACATTAAATAAGATAAAATTATTTTACTCATATCCCATGTGAAATTGTAATTAGGAGTACCTTAATATCATTAGGATATTTAGAGTGATCATCTGGAAAAAAAAAAGCACAACTGTTTCTGCTGAAATCTGAAGCTTCAACATCATTGCATGGTATGCCCCTTTTTTATATGGCCTTTCAGACAACACGCTGTGACGCATGTTCATTAATTCATGAAAAAATATATCATGGGGATATTGATTATTTAGTGTCATGTTTGTCTTTGCTGACAAACATTAAACTACAGTGTCTATAATATCAGTAATATTGTATCTAAACTATGATTTATATAATTGAAAGATCATGTGATCATAATCTATGAGAAAAAGTATCAGTTCACATGAAAATGAACACATTTAATTCCAAAAGAAATGCTTTAAAGACTAATCTGAGGCTGGAGAGATGGCTCAGGGGTTAAGACTCTGCCTCACCACTACTCAGTATTCAATCTAGAAGTCTTCTACAACAGAAGCAGAGGATCTCAACACTCAGACAGGATGCAGCCTAGTGAAGTGGAACAGCAGTAAATATACAACAGCCAACCAGAATGCAGAGTACCAGCAACCCAGCATTGCTTACCTAGAATTAGGTCAACCAAATCTTTTCCTATCCTAAGGTTCAGTGAACCTTACAGAAGAGGAGACAGTAACATTGTAAGAGCCTAAAGATGGGGAGGTCCACTACTGGACATTCCACTCAAGATAGGGTTGCTGTATCCAGGAACTCACTGCAATGATACTTGTCCTTAGACCTGCTCATTGGTTGACATACCAACATGCCCTCATAGACTAGCAAGGACCTCAAGAGAAATAATTACATGTAGTAGGAATCTTAGGGAATAAAGCTAGATAGGTAAAGGGTAGTGCCCTATCGGTGGGTCTGCCCAAGGAAAGCCACTTGGTCTGCCACAGAGGCCTGAACCCCTTACTAGAGCAGATGATCCAGAGGGAACCCCAGAACCATAGGAGTGGGATGGATTGATGAAGTGAGGGGAAGGAGGGAGAGAGGGAAGGAAAAAGAAAAAAGAGGAAGGGAAGAAGAAGGGGGACAGGGATAATTACTCAATATGCCTATCAAACTAGGAAAAACAAAATGAAATACAATAAAATAATAAAAGACTCCGCCTCTCAAGCAGAAGGTCTTGAGTTCAGATCCCAGGTCTCACATAAAAAATGCCAGGCAGAAAAGGCAGCAGCCTATATACTTCAAGCCCTGGTGGGCAGAGCCTGGGAAATTCCAGAGCAAAACCAAAAGGAAGTAGAAGCAATCCAGGATGATTCCTGAAGTCACCTCTGGTCCTCCACAGGGACACAGTGCCTTCTGATGCGCGCGCGCGCGCACACACACACACACACACACACACAGCCTTGAACAGATTACAATCTTTAAAAAAAAAAAACCTCTGTGTGTGTGTGTGTGTGTGTGTGTGTGTGTGTGTGTGTGATGGAGGAGAGGAGAAATGTAGAGTAGAAAAGGATATACAAATGAAATTCTATGTGCTTAAAATAAAAAATATTACATAATGTAGATACCAGATAATTATGACTCAATAGAACAGTAAAAGTACTTGAAGAGACTTAGAAAAAAATACATGACAGAAAACCTTGGTGAAGAGAGAATGAAACTCAAGTTCCTCTTCTGCATATATGACTTGTTCAAGCAGAAGAAACAACTTAGCATATGTCACTCTTCATAAGCATATGTCACTCTGACAATTACATTGTTAAGCCATGATAGTTTCATTGCCACTGATTAAGATTTCCATTGCAATCAGCAGGACTGTGTTAAAGATAGGAGGTTAAGTCACATGTTCACAGAGCATCCAATGAAAGACTTCACTGTTGATCCTTACCTCTTTAGGGAGCAAGGAAATGAAGTCCCGTTGGAACTGGGGCTCAATCACTTGCATCATGTGCTTCACTTGGGTTGGCTCACAGCTATCGATGAGCTCATCTAAAGCAAGCAATTTCTCTGGTCCACTCCAGCTCTAACAAGGGGAATCAGAAATTGTTATGACTTCAAAAGATGCTCCAAATGGTAAAATCATGAAGGAAAAACCCATACCTACAAAGCCATGTCTGAACAGGTCAGAACGTTTCCCCCCAGAATTGGCTCAAGTGACAGTGTTCAAATTTACCTTTCTTACAGAGCTTTGAAAAAGTCACGGCAAAACTATCTTTGCATTCCATTATTATAATACTTCTATGTGTACCAATACCAAGAAGCTGGTTGAGTTAGGCTTCTTCCAGAGATATCAATTTATGTTACTGAGAAAATAGGGGATTTGGGCAGATCATTTTTCTCTCTTGATATTCTTTCTGGAGTGTAATCATAAAATTTTATGGTTTAATAAGCCTTTCAAATTGTGAGTTAGGAGATCTGTGACATCACTCAGAAAAAAAACTAATGACTGAATATTCTGTATATATGACAAATGTCTTACCCAAAATAAAAGGCTTTGATTTGTTTTATGAAAAGATAATAAACAGCAAACAATAGAAAAGAGTAGCTGACTTAGTATAACAACATAAAAATACAAAGATGAGAGTAAAAAATAAAGTACTAAAGAAAAACAAAACTACATATTTATACTTCAAAAAATATGAGTTCCTTCAGAAAATAACTTCAAGATTGAAAAAAATAACAATTTTCCCCTCCTAACCATAACTACCCAGAAAAGTCATGGCTCTTAAAAAGGCCATGTGAATAATCTAAAACATTGAAATTCTATAATAACCATGTAAGACATCTAAATAAATTCACAAAAATTAAGTGAAAGGATATCCAAATAGGTCTCTATAAATCTATACTGATGTAAGTACCTTTGTGAATTATTATGTCCAGTTAGAAGTGGATAAGTGGAGAGTAGTAGGGGAGATTTGAAGCTAGAAACATCTATCTGGATTTTGATAGTCCATTTCTTACTTAAACAAGTAAACCTGAATTCTTTAACACATGAAATATCTAATTAAAAACTGGGCTGAATTTTGGGCTGGAGAGATGGATTAGGGATTAAGCTGCCTGGAAAGAAGGTCCTGAATATGGATCCCAGATCCCACGTAAAAACTCAAGTGGAAGTGGAAGGGAAATCCCAGAGCAAAGCTAAAGGAAGGTATCAAAGCAATCCAGGAAGATTCCTAAAGTCACCCCTGGGTCTCCATAAGCACAGACAGTGCCCTCTGATACAGAGACACACAAAGAAACATTGGATATACACACATATACAAAATAAATAAATTTTTAAAATTTATTAAGGAACGTTCCACAAAATATCGGTTTCAAAATCTATTTACCTTTTTAGAATATGCAATAAACCTCATCTCTGCTTTCCTGTCGTAAAGTATAGATTAAGGGAATAGTATCAAACCTTTCTACTTAGCTTCTACTTAGCTACTTCGACCAAAAGAAATGAGGCATAGGCTCCAATAAGTCATGTCCTTCTTTGACCTGTACATGCAGAACATTCATTCTGAGTACTAATCTTTTATCTTTTTTTTTTGTCAGACTGAGTATTTTCACATAGAAATTTCAAATGCTCATAATTGTGTGTCCACATAAAATTTTAAAAACATTTAGTTATTTTGTTTGGCTTCATTCACAGAACTTCCAGTATTAGCTCAAATTTTACCTACTGGACAATGGGATCAATCTCCACTCATCCCTGACTACATATTATAAATAATATATTACTAAGTAATAATTTATTACTAAGTGGGTTTTTATATAGCATAGTCTTCCTTTCCACTAGTCATACCCCACAGGGAAGTTATGGATACTACTATTTTAAGGCCATGGTAATTCAGGTGAAGGACAACTATACTGAATCAACAAAATTGAAGCTTTAACTAAAACACTTGAAGGTAGAATAATTTTAGTATAGGATGTCCCGCATAATACTGGACTTTGATCCTAGGGCCTCTTGAATGTAGGCAAGTACTCTCTACCACTGAACTACAGCATCTCCAGACTTTAAAACTATGTTTCATTTTGAGATAGAGTTTCACTAAGTTGTCCAGATTGGCCTTGAATTCACTTTGCAATCCAGAAAGATTCGAACTTTTAATCCTTCTGCCACCAAAGAAGCTGAAATTGCTATCGGGTCTGTGCTATCGGGTCTAGCTTATTATCTTTCACATACATCAATACCTGCTTCAAAATTTTTTTGGTTGTATTTACAGGTCGAGTTTGATAAAATACCAAAGATAATCAGTAAATTTCTATGATAAAGACAGTAAAAAAAAATCCCCAATTCCACCAATAGACATCAACTGTTTCTAATTAGTAAACTGCACACACTTCAAGCTTTACTTAATTATAGCTGTTTTTAAAGGAATATAGAACTATAAATACAAACTATATAGGTTTATATTAAAAATTTATTTCCTGGGCTGGAGAGATGGCTCAGGGGTTGAGACTCAGCCTCATAAGCAGAAGGTCTTGAGTTAGATCCCAGGTCCCACATAAAAAATACCAGGCGGAAATGGCAGCAGACTGTACTTCTGGCCCTGATGGGGCCAAAGTGAAGCAGAAAGAAGGTAGATCAATCCAGGATTCAGGAAGGTCTAGAACAGCCATGCTGGAATGGTCTCTGAAGGTCTTGGAAAGGCATCCCCCACTGCTGGATTACACTGGAGAACTATCCCCAGTAGCTAGGGAGAAACTGATGCTCCAATCCTTCACAGAGATAAGGAGGTCAACTTCTCCCAACCTTTCGTTTAGGAAAGAATAAGGAGATGAGTTCTCCATAGCAGATAAACTAAATCCATTAAAAAAAACCCAGCCCACCTGGATGTGGGCACAAGAGCAACTGGGTTGGGCCTCAATATGCAATAACCAATGAGGAAAAGCCATTTTTCCAGGGCTTGTCTAAGTATATAAATATAACTGACCCTAGCAGCCATCTTTGGCGCCTGCCCCTCATGGCACACCATGTCTGGAGTCCATGAGTTCTGTTCTTTCTCTCCTCTAGAAACTCTACCTTAATCCCTTACACGTGTGTGTTCTGATTTCAATTTTTGATTCTGAACACAAGAACCCGGATACATACAGACTCCTAGAGAGTCAAACCTGCAATGGGATGATTCCAGAAGTCACCTCTGGTCTTTCACAGGGACACACAATGCCCGCTGATACATACACAACAAAATAAATTTTAAAAAATGTATTACTGTTAGTGTGTGTATGCATATATGCATGTGCACACATGCATAGGTATGCCACAAATATATGTGTGGAGGTCAGAGAACAACTTTCAAGAGTGAGTTCTCTCCTTCCACCTTGGACTTTGGGTATTGAAGTAAGGTGATCAGGCTTGTATAATAAGTGCCTTTAACTGCTGAGCCATCTTGCTCTTCCCAGAAATATTATTTATCAATTTCTTTATAGGACAATGTGAATGAAAAAACATGTAAGAATAGAAGGTTAAAACGCTGGAAACCATGTCAGAACTTCTTTTATAATTTAAGACATAGACCATGAAATTAGGCCAACATAGTAAAATATTTGTAAGACTCTAAACAGTATCTTTTTTAAAAATCGGGCATCATTTAGCCCAGGCCAGACACTTTGAACTCACTGACCTTGACCTCCCAATGCTCCCAGAGCGTGTTGCCACAACTGGCTTTGTAAACAGTATTTATTATTTTATTTATTTTTTATTTATTCAATTGTGTGCGCCCGTGTGTGTGCGCCCCCGTGTGTGTGTGTGTGTGTGTGTGTGTGTGTGTGTGTGTGTGTGTAGAACCACAGACAAATTCGGGAACCACCATGGACCTCCATCTCCTCCTTGTTTACTCTGCCCCAGGATTCAGTCTCCACCCTACCAGGACCAGAAACACAGGCTGCTTCCGCTTCTGCCCTGTGTCTATATGTGGGGTCTAGGATCTGAACTCAGGACCTTCCGCCTCCAAGGCGGAGGCTTAACCCCTGAGCCACCTCTCCAGACCCAGTATTTTAAACAATATTTTGTCTTCAAGAATATTTGATTTAACAAGAATCAAATCAAATTTAAAATTGCCTCAACTTAAATTACATATACATCTAGTACATGCTACTTTGTGATGTTTTATTGAAAAGAGCTTTACCTCACATAGTCAGTAATCGAATTACTGATATCTCTTTTAAAAAAAAAAAAATCACAGGTAGTTCCAACACAGATCAGGCCTTTCAGACAACTTCTATCTAGCCTGGATTTCTTCTCTATGCTCTAAATTTGTATAAAAAATGGCTTTCTCAACATCTGTTTTTGGATATGTAAATATTATCAAAACTTAACACCTTCATAATCTTCTCTCCAACTTGTCTTCCTCATTTCAGTAAAATGCCATTGCTATCCTATGTTCATTGTCTCTCTCTCTTCATGTTCTCCACACTGTTTTCAGAGATACTGTTTAAAAAAAAAAAAACTTAAAACCTTACTGAAGCTTCCTACGTCAGTCAAGTATAGTCAAGTCCTTAGGTTGGCCTTCAAGGCTCTAATTTCATCTCACTCTCCCCCCCTTTTGTTTAGTCTGTTAGGCCACAAACATTCTTTCTCTACCTCAAACTCTCCCGGTATGCTCTGTTTCAGACTGAAGACTCACACTTGCTGATACATTCCACCCTAGGAACCCACAAGTTCTGCCTCCACCCAACTTTCCCTGTTTTGGGCAACATTTTTAAAACTGCAAAAACAGTTCTTAACTCCCAACTCATTCTCCTCCTAAATAGAAAATAATTACCATGAAAATACATTTTGTTTATTTCATTCACTATCCTATGATACACCCAAAGTATAGCCTAACAGTAGAAAATATGAATGAATCCCAGTAATCAAGAATTACTTGACCCATGTGTCATGGTTTGAAATGTGTCTCCCACCGTTTCATATGCTTGGGAAGGTTATGGAACCTAGAGGAAGGTAAAGAGTGATTCCATTCTTTATATTGGATGGACTTGTTTGTTTAGTATGATTCCAAGATTGGGCAGAAAGACAATTATGTATTAACTTGAAAATCTTGGCTTCAAGAACATAAAGTAGTAAAGAGCAGAAGGGATACTGAATTGTAGTCAGGAGCCTGAACTTTCCAGTAAATACACTGTAGAGCAATGTGCTTAAGTCTCTTAAATTAGTCTGAATCTCAGAGATCCCATTCTCTCAGCAAGGAAGCTGGTCTGGACCAGTGATCCCCAAATGCTGCTCAAAAAGTATGAGAATCCAGAGTGTTACAACAACCTGCTCCCTGGTTTGAGTCAGTGTTTAACATGTGCCAAAGAACATTTTATTTTTTTAAGCAATTCATTCAGCACTGATGCAGATGGTGCAGGAATCTATACCTGGGAACCCCTGGTCTAGGTACCTTGGTATTCAATCAAATCCAAGGTTTCAGGATCTTGGGTAGTACTGCATCTGAACCTGATGTGTTGAAGAACTTAGTGCTCTAGCACCTCCAGCATGGGTGTTGTTCTGAGACAGGGTCTTTCTCCATATAGTCCAGGCTGGCCTTGTTTGATCTCATGGCATTCCTCCCTTCTTGGCCTTCCCAAGTTTTAGGGTTACAGGCACAAGCCATCATTCCCAGCTTACCTAGTCTATACAACAATTCCCATTCTTCTGTGGACAATTCTTATTATTTAGTTCAATATAGCATTAAAGCCTAACTCCGAGAACACATTACTTTCTAAAAAGAACCTTTGGTCACTCTACCTTTATTTTAATATACATTTTTGAAATTTTAAAGACAGTATTTTCCATCAGCTTTTTCTTTCTTGTTAACTGCATAGCCTTCCTCAACCTGCCCACATGAAGATAAACAAGATTGTTTTCTTTTTTCTTTTTCTTCCATTTTTCGTGTGTGTGTGTGTGTGTGTGTGTGTGTGTGTAGGGCCAAAATTGATGAGAATAGCCTCAATTTCTCTTCTATTGTTACGGCGGGATCTCTAAACGCAGAACTTGCTATAGGGTTAGAATAGTTAGCAACTTGCTCTGTGAGTTCCCAGGCTCTGCCTTCTGGGACTGTAACTTCAGGAAGGCTGTTAAAGCTGCCTGGCATTTTCACAGGATTTGGAGGACTGAACTCTGGTCCTTCTGCTTTAATGGCTGAGTCATCTCCCCAGCCCTTAAGTTTTTTTTAAACATGCTTTAACAAATACAACTTCAAGTAATAATAAACTTATCTTCTTTTGACACTCGCCTATAAATTTTAATCTTTTATTGACTAGCAAATAAATCAGAAAACAGGTAAATCTCATAGTTTGTATGACACTCAATAAAACAAGCAGATGAAGGCAGCCTCCTGAGCAATAGGGGGAACTCATATATAGACTCTCTTACACTTCCAAGTAGATATAGCAGTACACCTACATGCTTTTTTTCTCCCTTTTGACAACTTCTTAGAATCATATTGGTTTCAAGTAGCATGAAAATAAAGGCAAGAATAGTTGCATAACCCCACTAAACTATCCAGTAATTAACAAGCAAAGTCAAATTTTGAACTAAGAGTTTTTTTCACCTAGATCATGTTTGCTTATTCTCTCAGGATGCTGCTGAATAGAATTTCATCATGAAAGAAGGCTCATGCCATTACAGTGTCTTCACTTAGTCTAAAATTTTTAAGTAAAAAAAAAATCATATGCAAATTACATAAGCAAGCAGACAGATGAAAGCTCAACCTTGTGTCTCAAAATGAGCAATGTGAAGCATCAATCTAACTGTGAACAGTGGAATCAATGACTACTGAAAAGGAAAATCGATTCAAACAGCACAAACTTCCTTTTTTTTGTCTTTGTCTGAAATTTGTACTTCCATTTTGTGTAGCATGTATTTCAATTTCCCTTTATCCAAGAATTATGTATCATTTGTTCTCATTCAATTTACAAATTGAATAGAGAGCACTTTGTCAAAATAGATGGAACTGGATCAAGTGCTGTATCATTGCCTTCACAGCAAAGGCAGGACAGTGAGAGGACTTCAGTTCCTACTTTGCCTGTTATGATAAGACAGTAAAGTATCCAATGCCCCCATGCTTATCTGCAGAAACCCTGCCACTTGAATAGGTTGGTTCAGATGTTAAGGCACCATAAGCCTTTAGACAAGTGATCCGATTCTAGTTAATTTGGCACCATCCTGAAAAAAAAAGAGGGCAGTCTACTGCAACAGTGAGGCCTGGACATGCTACAGATAGACATGGTGCTCAAGGAATGGAGGCAGGCTCCACCTTACCAGATTCACCTTCCTTGTTACAAATTGTTTCCTATGAAGTATCTTCTTGAAAACAAATTCAGTTATGTATCTACAAGCTAATTTCATATTACTTCTATTAACTAAGAATGAGTGTTACTCCCTGGACACTCTTAACTCATGGGAAAAAAATCAATTTCTTTTACAGAACCAAAAACTAATTTGAGGAGTCACACTGATTCTAAGACAAATTTTGTTGTTGTTAGTATGTTTTCAGTTAACATTTTTGAAATTGAGATGTTTCAATAAGTATAACTGTAACATTTGGACATTTTATTGAGGAAAGTATGAGGTAGCTGAACAAGCAAACATTGAACAAAGAACTTTCTAAAATACCTTCACTGTAAAAGAAGACATACAAATGCCCCCACTACAAATCAGGATTACAAAAAATTTCCCTCAAGTTAGTGACCAACAGAAAAGACTGCAAAGAGCATCCTGGGGAAACAAAAAGTCCTATCACAGTAAAAAGTAGCCCTTTCTCTGAACTACTTCCTGAAAATAAACCATCTCAAATTAAGCAAGCACTCTGGAGGCTGTCTAGAGCAGTAATAGTGTCACTCAATTCCAGGCAAAATAGGAAGGAGCTAGGCTGCATTGCTCACAGTTACACTCACATACACACATATACACTGATATACCCATCTGCCTGTTTAACCAGAAATGATAAAAATTTAAATATTCTTTTAAGATTTATAAATAGATGACTGAATTTTATTTTCTCTTCTAGGTTTTTCTAAAGGATGAGACAAAATAAAAAGTTGAGCTTTCTCAGAGCATATAGAATTATGCTAAAATAAAAAAATCAGCTAAAAAATTTAAAACACTATGAACCTGAGGTAAAAATGGAAGAGGAGTGGACAATACTTGGGAGAAAGGTAAGTTAATCAATTAGAAGAAAGATGGATAATACTTGGGGGAAAGGTAAGTTAATCAACAAATGACTATGAAAGCTAAAAAGGAATTTTCATAATTGCAGTGGCTCACACCATTTCATTAATAATAAAATACAACTTCTATTTCTCTAACCCTATGCCTCTTAAACTAAGTACTATGATATCTGGGGTCCAATAATTCTTTCTTGTTGGAGGCTGTCCTTCACACTGCTTCTACCTACCAGATATCAATAGTGTTCCACTTTACAGCTATTCTTTGTAAAACTAAAACACTCTGAAGACTTTTTTTGGTCTCAATTAGATCCCTAACCTTTCAGTTCCAATAGTCCCCAAAATATGTTGTGATGTTTCTGAAATCACTCCAAGAGTGCAAAATATTTAAAGCTACAGGAAACAATTGAGACACTTGCTCTGTTTCTGCATCATTAAAATAACAGAATTTACCTAGCAGGACATTTTAAATATCTGAAATACCAAACGAAGTGAAATAAAGTATCTTTTAAAACTATAATGCACTCATTATATATATCTGACCATTCAAGCAGCTTCCAGAAGAACTAAAATGTACTCACATTATGTTAGTACAGTGACTAGTTTCAGTACCTTTACATTTTATCATTTATTATTTGTAAAGAACAACTAAACAACTAGATTTATATGCATTACCTCTTATACCTCAGGGAAATGAGGTAAATCAATTAAATACCACTAATTTAAGCTATAAAATTCATAATATTCAAGGTTTGGCTGAAAAACTAGTTTCGTAGTAAATGTTCTAAGAATTAAAACAGTAGGAAAAGACAGTAATGGAAATCTGAAGATAGTAGTGCCACACAAGAAGATGCCGAATCAACTCTAAGAGGGTAGTAATGAAGGCTATTCTACCTCCAGTGACTAATGATGAGTTCTTAAATTAATTTTAAATGCCTTACTTACAAACAGTATGGTTCAGAAAACAAGAGCACATTCAGCAACCCAGAAACCCAACACAAAAGAGAAAAAGAAAGGTCTTTATTTTAAATGCAATTAAAATGCAAATGTATACTTTTTAAAAATTTTAAACAAACTCCTTTATTTTTAACAACATTTGAAAAGACTCATGCAGCATAAGGTTTGTTGCTGTAAGTGTACGCTTTGGTGGTTCCCAGAATGCCTACCTTTCTGGATCACCATTACCATTATCTAGCTTTCAGAAAATTCCACTCCCTCCCCCTACCAAATGAAGTCCTGCAGTTATGAGCAGTTCACTCTCACTTCATGTCAATTCTGCTGGCAACCAGTAATCTCTTCTGTCTCTATGGATATGCCTATTCTGAGCATTTCATATCAACAGAACAAACATACCCCCTTGATATGTCTGGCCTTGTAATGTTTCCAAGGCTCAAATATGGCAGAGCATGTAAGAATGAAGTATTCTTATTCTATGGCTGAATAAACCCCCCTCCCTTTTTGGCATCAATTAAGTGAAGTATTTCAAATAATTCAAATACATAGTCACCTGAAACATCTTCAGCCACTCTTGGAGTCCTGTGGGTGGTTGGACAGATGTGATCCGGCGTCGCTGTTGCCCTTGGCCATTGGCTGCTCTCAGGTCCCCAAAAGTTGTGGGTGTTGCTGAACATGGTACAAGACCAGTGGTACTAAAATGAGGTAAAATAAAAGTAGAAGAGTGAAAACAAGGTGTTTATTAAAAAATGTGAACTCTAACTTAGTGAATGATGACCTGTTTATGTTTCAATTAATACAAGCATCTTTTGTATTTGATATCTTCACAAAGTAGAGGTACACAAAACCTACTTCATTCTTTTTCTTCTTCTTCCTCCTCCTCTCCCCTGCCCAAGACATTCTTACTCTGGAGACGATGCTAATCTTGACTTCTGGGGACCTAAGTTCAATTCTCCTGCTTCAGCCTCTTCCGTGCTGATGCATATGTTTCTACTATGTTATTTCCACTATGTTATTCTTAGTGTTTCTCCCTCTTACATAACGACCTGTCATTACACCAAACACTGCAACCAAAGGGAAGAATCTCTATGAAAGAACTGTAAGCCATTTACAAATATTTCCTTAGGGCTGCAGGCATACTAAGAGTAAAGCACATGATTAGCATATGAAAGTCTAGGTTCCATCTCTCAGTGCCATAAATGAATAATTCGGCCAGTGAATTGTCTCAGCAGGTAAACACCTGTGCACACAAACCTGGAGACCTAAATTCAATCCCTATAGCCCAATGGTGGAAAGAGAGAACTAGTTCCCAAAGTTGTCACAACCTACCCCCATGTTGTTGTGACAGGTTCGTGGTTGCTCTCATTTTTCACTCTTTCTCCCTCTCCTTCTCAAACATTAAACAAGCAAGCAAAACAAGCAAGCAAGCAAATATTCCCTTAGAACATATGAACTGGGTCCCACTTCTATGACTGATTTTCAAATCTATATTTAAATAAAAGCTTAAATTATCTTATAAAAAAGGAATGTGAGAGTATCTATGCTTTAAATATTTCAAGGTGGAAGTGTTTGGATTTCACTGGTAACCTAAATCCTTAAGTTTGGCCCAAATGCTTTCAGAATTCTTCATAATATTTATCTCTTGCCATTTTTATTTCCATTCATTAACTAAATCTAGGCATCTGACAGTAAACAGTCTTCATTAGGAACATTGTTTTTTAAAACTGTTACAGAGAACTTATATGTAAAAGAAAATAAGAAAACCCAAACATTCTTATTGAAAAATTAATAGCAAAAAGAATGCATAACTATATATATTACACTATGGTAAAGAGTAATAAATAAATCATTCTTTACTTTCTTGTTCCTCTTCTCAAACCAAATTACATAAATGCAAGAAAAATACTAGTATTTCTGTTCTACAGGCATTTAAAAAAAAAGGAGGGAAATTTGGCTAGCAAAATTTCATCTTTAAAATAATCCTTGGGCTGGAGAGATGGCTCAGAGGTTAAGACTGCTTTACAAGCAGAAGACCCTGAATTCGGATTACAGGTCCCACATAAAAACGCCAGGTGGAAATGATGGAGGCTTGCACTTCTGGACATAGTATACAGAGCCTAGGAAAAATCCCAAAGCGAAGCAAGAAAGAGGTAGAAACAATCCAGGATGATTCCTGAATTCACTCTCCCCTGATACACACACACACACACACACACACACACACACACACACACACACACACCCCACGCCAAATAAAATAAAATAAAATAAAATAAAATAAAGTTAAAATTAAAAGAAAACTCCTTGATTCACTGGGCTATGACAGTAAAATGTTTTAAATGCAAACAGCAGCCAGGCATGCTGGCTCAGGCCTGCTATTCCAGCACTCAGGAGGCTGAGTTCACTCTGAGATATATATATATATATGTGAATACAAAGACCCTGTTATAAAAAACCCAAGAAGGAGGGGGAAAAATATCCAAAGAGCACATACAAATTGCAACAAAACAACTGCATAACATATATAAATGAAGCAACTGCCACTTTCTTTATTTTATATTTTTTGTTAAAACATATCTCAATACTGTATTTTACAGAAACAAATCCTCATACCAGCACCCCTTAAATCTTTTCATATGTATTTAAGACAATACAACCTAGTATTCAAACCTTCTTTTCTTCCTTCAAATGCAAAGGCAAATTTAATTTTCCTTTTCTCAGAGTAAAATAGGATTCACTAGTAACGTAAATTTCCTAAGAAAAACCAGTTTCATCTTATATAATCTGTCAAAAAAATCTGTCAAAATAACTAAACATGAAATATAAATATTAGTAACTAACAAAATTTCCCCAAAATCATGAACTTAAATGTGTATTGATTTTAATTCTGCTTTAGTATGATTTTATGCCAAAAGGCAGTTACTTTCTCAACATAAAAAGGAGTACTGAAGGTTAATTTTACTAAAATATGTTCTATACCAAAAATCCAGCACTTATTTATTATATGCTACTTCTAAAACAAATGTGCATTTTAGTAACTTGGCCCTATTATCAGTTGTATTAATAAAACCAAAATGATATGGCTGGCTGAAATCTATGCATAAAAAATAGCATTTACAATTAGTTTAACATCAAACTCAACTTTCTCATCCAAGAAACACAGACTTGAAGCTAGAAGGAAAAGCAAATGAAGCTTTGCACATCTTTCTGTCCCTCCACACCCTCTACTGGAAGTGCCAAGACACAGTAAAACTGTCAGACAGCATACAGCAGGAAGGGGCAGCTGACAGGACAGACCAAGTAGAGAAGCGAATCTGTAGTCACTGGACTTACTTTTCTCTTTTGCATGATCTCTCCAGACTTTCTATATGTAAAACTATTCTGATTATTATGATCTCTTAATTAGAGAGAAGATTATTTGAAAGAAATATTTTCCCAATTGAAGGAATGCATTCTTCCTTTGGAGAAGGGGGATGCAATTTGCAATAATGCATTAAAATAAGAAAATCTGTACTTGAGCAATGGTGACAGAATACGACTCTACAGAATAGAACATAAACAAATAAAATATGCTTGAAAAATAAAATCATAACTATGACAGTCTTAGTATTTTAACTGTTAACTTCTGACCAGTTATTTGAGAAAGTGACAATCACAGAAAGGAGAAGGGCTTTAAGATACCTTTGTCATTTAAATTTTTAAAATTAATTCGAAGTGACATCCAAAGCCATTTTTAATTGGCTGGGAAATAAGATATTGTGCCTGAGTGAGCTTAATTAGTGTGAGTCAGTAAAGTTTTATACTGATGCAAAATTCAAAAATGATGGACTGGGACAGGAAACAAGACAACGATTGTATTTAGTTGTTATGGAAACTTTGCTACTACTGCAGAAATGTATGTGCTAAACCATAAAGCCTGCAATGCCAATAGAAAGAAGGGGGTTTCTAACATGAACTTCATGACATAAGATTTAGTTAGTTACCTTCACTTTTATATTTATAAATACTCATCTTCTAACATCCGTTGCTATGGCAACAAGACACATTTGCTCATATCATCTCATATTTTACTTTTTAGAATTCTCTAAACTGTGATTTTAAATTTTTGTTCATAAAGAATTGTATGTATCTTATTTCAATGGATTAGTAGCAATATACAAGCTATATTGCTAGTTAGTCCTTCCTTCTACTTAAAATGATGTACTTTCCTATTTTAGTAATCTCAAAATGTAAAATGATACTGTAAACGTAAATGATATGAATACTTGAAGCATTATTATTCTATGAAAATAAATTCAAAGAATGCTTTCAAAACCATCAAATAACAAACACATGAGAACCACGAGAGAACATTATATTTAATATTACCTGGTATATTCTGAGACTTTGCATGGTTTCTTTCCCAAAGAAAATGAGCGGACCTCAGAACCATGGTCCAACTTTCTTTTCATCTACAAAGTAAAACAAAATAAGGTATGTATTTTTAAATTTCAATGATCAGATCTTGAGTTTGTAATGCTGGTAATTAAAAAATTCTTAATTTCCATATTTCTACAATGGTAATTAGAAATTTAAATAATACAGAAAGTACATGCTATATACATAGTTGCTTTCCATTTATTCTATTGTTTATGCTAAATAAATTGAACAGGTGAATTTTTCCCCTAAAATTTTTGTTGAGATGCATAGCATATGGTGATTTAAGAACTCATATTCATCATAGATATTCCTGGAGAGTAATATATCTTTCATATTTTCCAATTTAATAGTCAATGTAAGAAAAAGAAACTCATGTTAATCCATATAAAAAAGAACCACATTTAACGTGCCTTCCTTACTAATCCTCATTTTTCTTTTAAAAATGTTTTAGAACAATAAAACTGAAAATTTGCAACTAGAAAAATGAACAATTTAAACCATATCATTATAAAAAGGCAGAATAATGTAAATAGAATAATCTTAAAGATTGACTATAATAAAGAAAATCAATTAAGACAATTTAAAAAAAAAGTAAATGCATGACAAGGGAGAAAGCTGGAGAGACCTATCATCAAACTGAAGGAAAAAGTCATCAATTGCTATATGCAGGATACAGCTCTGATTCAGGACAAAATACTGTAATTTGAAACAATGACAAAAAGATTTTAAGAGTGTAAATTATGACTCTATAAGATATATCAAATATTTTATTTCAAGGGTGTTTCATTATGTCATGTTTCACTATCAATATATCCAAAATTTATATTTTTAACTTCAATATTTTATGTTTAACTATTGTTAACTTAGTTCATCTCACTATAGATTTAATTAAAAAAAACAAAATAAAATCTGTCAAGTTTTAAGTTCTTTTAATTCTATAGACTATCTCAGATTTGCATCTTAACTAGTCACTATATTTCTACAAGTTATAAGGATTGGGGATAGCTATCTTGATTTACAGTCAGGGGAAACCCTAATTTTGCAGCAGCGTTATTTTCCTATCTACTGTTTTACATAGGAACTCCATGACACAGGATGATACACTGTAATCACCAGAAAGTATTACAGGACTGTAGACATCTTTTTAAGACCCGTTAGTAGAAACTGTTCCTATCCTCCTGAAGAAAGCTCTAGCCAATATCATACAATGGTATGGTATTAGGAAATGAGATGTGAAGGTATTAGAAGCTTATGCAGAATTTATACCTTAGTTTAAGGAATACTTACTGAAAAAAATGGAATTAGACTGGTCTCTTACCTGTGGAAGTTTGTACACACTATTATTTTAACATGAACCCTCTCAAAAACACATTTTTACTCTAACTTTATTGAAAAACAATATAAAAGCTGTAATAAAAGACAGCCACATGCTCCCAATGCATATAATTTTTAGACACACAAATATATACATATACGCAAATGAATGCTCTAGGAAGGTCAGTCAGTACAGACCATTCAAACATGATTTTCTTAATTTTTAAGAGAACCTTTGATATTCATTCTACTTAAGTCAGTGACACTGGCATCCAGAACTTCCCAAGATATCTTGTAAATACATTGGTACAAATGCCATTTGCCACTAAGAGCAAACTTTATTTCCATCTTAGAAATCTTTCAATGAATACAAATTCCTGAAATATATATCAAGGAAAAAAGTGAAAAAGAATTTTATTTTTCAATTATTTTACAAAATACAGCACCTGAATAACTGTCAAAGTCTTAATTTTAAATATTATACTGCTTATTAAAAATACTGACTTTATAATCAAAAATTAATTGTGTCATTTTCTGAGGGGCACTGAAGTAATCTCTTCAAATAAAAACCCTGAGCATTCCAGTGATTCTACACTTTAAGAATCAACTAATGAAAGAACATCAGGTACAGGAAAATTGAAGGCAAAAGGTTCCTAAAAGCCAAGTAAGGCTAGAGTATTTCCAGGTCAGCATTCAACGGAACCACACTGCTAAAGTCTGAATATATCTTCAGTGAAAAGGAATCCTCAGATGAAAATATACATTTTATTCTAAAGCTTTTCCCAGCTCATGTTGTTTTCCCATTATTTGCTTACATTCATGAAATAAAACAGAATACCAGACATCCAGCCACCCACCAAAATTAGAGGATACTGCAGCCATCTCTGATGATACAGATTTTCCTTCTCAGGCAGGCACGCACACACAATCACACAGCACAAGAAGAAAACAGATTACTTACTTTGTAAAAAATCATTTTTAATGTGCCGTAGAAACCCATATTTTCTGTATTTTTCCCCTTCAGTGGTTCTGTGCCCCCGTGTGTCCGGCTGCTTGGCAGTCTCTGACAATATAAACCTTTTTCAGGTAGGTATGTCACAGATTCTAATGTGGACATGCTCAGGCACGTCAGAAAAAGAAGATTAGGGAGCAGAACCGGCGACAGAACTCCACAGTAAAGGCAAATGCAGCTCAGTATCAGAACGCTTCTCGGGACACACATACATACATGCAGCTTGACTGAAGAGAACTCGAGGGAATAATGAGAGAGAACCGAGAAGATTATTGGAGGAGACTCTGCCCTGTCAAAGCCTTCACGGAACAGATTCCTCCCTCAGCAGCAGAGGGATCAGATTACATCTTCCCTTGAACACAGAATGGTGCAGTCCAGGATTCAGCAATGCAGACTGCACATCAATTATACGGTGATCCGCTCCAGGGAACCCGTAAGCACACAACGCACGGAACGGAGGGAGGATGTGGGCAGCAGAGACCGCCCCCGCACCCCAGCCCCTCTCCCCTTTCAAACTTTCAGGAGATTATTTCCATATTTTGTAAAACCTACATTTTTGATGAGTTTTAATAGCAATCCGCATTCCCACACATAAGTCCTTCCAGAAACATTTTGAGAATGAAATATTTTGATAAATCCAGCAGAAGCAGAGCAGGCTGTTTTCATTAGCTGCCATCCCCCTATAATCTTGGCAAGGGCTGATGAGATTTTTCAAGTAGCTTATAAGGTACAAATGGGCAATTCCAAAGGGGAAAATCAAATATTCTTCGGGGAAATGTCAAAAAAGTCGACCAGCTTGGAGCATATAGCATTTGAAGAAATTACACAATGTAAGTTATATTTCAGCTTACATGTCTCTTATTTAATGAAAAATATTCCTTATACTTTTTCACCTTGTTTTTTTAAATATAATTTTCAAAAAACCCCCACATACTTCATTGATTCTGAGGAATTATATGAATTACCTCTTTAAGATAAACTAGTCTATGTATGAAGTTTATCTGAAAGACCATTTCCTCCAAAGGGAGCAAAAGCTGTGTTCATTGTGAAGCCAACCAATACTTGTCAACCAAATAAAGAGGAGGCACTGTGCTTATATCTAAAAAACTATATTGACAATATATATTGCTTATCATTGAAAAGGAATTTCATGTAATAATAGGGGAACCAATTTGCCTGAGGCAGCATTTTCACAGAATGACTATTATACAAATCTACATAGTTCATCTTTCAACTTGCTACAACTTCCAAAGCAATTATGAGATTCCTTGGATGAGAAAGGCCTAGTATTAGGGATCTAGTTAATTAATTCCTAACTTCCCCCTAAAGTTCTTCATTATAAGTAACTGTGTACCTATAGTTAGAATACTTAGAAATAATTCTCCAGGAGGAAAATACTATCTGGACTTAATATATTTTAATGCTCTCTGCAATGGCGACCGTCTTCAAACACCACACTACACAAAATGGTATCAAATTTTTAAAAATGTGTTTACAACTGAATGAAGATATTAAGCCAACGTATTTTCATTTAAAATGTAAATGAAGGTAACATAATGCAAAATTTTGTGAAGATGTGCATTTTGAATCTTTTCTTAAATATATTATCATCTTTTAAAAACCTACCTGGCTTTTGAATTACTTCCTTTCAGAAAGACAATACATACACATACTCAACAGAAGTAAGTTTTTATAACAATCAATTCATTCTATGTAGTAGAAAGTTCTTTTTAAAATGAAATCTCCTACTCTCAGAAGAAAAATCTTAAAAAAAAAAAACAGTAAATAGATACTTACTACTAGTAGCTTCAGAACACTCATGATTTAGGAATAAAACAACAATAAATGATTTTCCTTTCTGTTCTGAACTACCTGAAGAAAACAGTAAAAATGGATAGCTAAAATTGCTCTGGAATCTTACAATGGTTACTAGCCTGTCATAAAATCATTGGAATACCAGTAAGTGATAGTGCAGTATTTACATCAATTTCAACTTGTCTTTCAAAGTCTACCCAGCTAATAGAGTCCAGGAGCTAGAAAAATGGTTCAACGTAAGCTGGTAAGTTTGAGGATCTTAGTTCAGATTTCAGAACTGCAAACTGCTGGACATGGTTGGGGTGCCTATAACAACAGTGCTTGGAGAAAGGGGAGGTGGAAACAGAAGGATCCCTGGAGCTTGCTGGCTACCAAGCATAGCTTTAGGTTCAGGGAGATATCCCATATCTCCAGGGATATGAAACAGAGTAACAGAGCAAGACACTTGACATTCCCCTTCCCCCCTCCCCAGCAGAAACTACTTCATAATATAAAAAAATGGAGTTTCAAAATCTATAATACTTAAAGTAGAAAACATCTTGATTTGTAAATTCACAGGAATGCTCTCATGATTACACAGTTGCCACTCTACTTACGACTATGATTATGGGAAAAACCTGCTCACAATGTTTATCAAAATGGTTAATAGAAAACATATACTGGAAGGGCCTTATGTCATCCTTTTGACATGGTTCCCACTTAGAAAAAAAACTTTTATTAAAGTTTTATTAAAGTGGAACAATGTGTATGATTACAATAATTTACTAATATGCTCATTCTTCTTTGGGTAACTGTCATCACCATTTCTATATATCTAACACAGTAGTCTTAGGGTGTAGGGAGCGATGGCTATGTGTTGGACAAATACATGGATTTATGTACCATTGTTGGTTCCTTCCCTCGCTAATAGACTTTAAATAATGCTACATTAAATACATTATTTAATAATGTATTTTAATACAGCAAAATAGTGTCATCTAATAAAAAGTATTTGATAATTCTTCCAATATTAAACTGTGAGGAAAGAACTGCCAAACAAAACTAGCTAACCAAGCTTCTAATTGGACTTCAAAATAAGAAAGCAAAAATAAAATTACTATCAACATGTCTTAAGAATTGTCAGTGAGGGCACCCTAGCCCCTCATGGCACTTTAGTGCCATGAGTTCTGTTTCTTGCCTGCTTCTCATAGAGACATCCTAGCCCCTCATGGCACTCAAGTACCATAAGTCCGTTTCTTGTTCCTTGCTCTTCATGGATTCCATGCCTAGGCACCATGAGTTCTCCAGGGCATCCTAGCCCCTCATGGCAGTCCACATCTGGAGTCCATGAGTTCCAATCTTTCTCTCCTCTAATAAACTCTACCTTAATCCTCCACACCGTGTTCTGGTTTCAATCTTAGACTCCACAATACAAGAACCCCACAACATTGGAATGGTTGAGACCGTTTCCCTGCAACAAAAAGTATTTCTGGAATGAGCAAAAATCCTGTCTCCTAGCTGCCTGGAAAAAGGGAAGGGGTCAAGGCTGGTTCTGGAACAGAGTTACTTTGCAGTCATTTGCCTTCTTATATAAATATCTTTTCCAAATCAAGAAGAGCCCCTGCCAATGAATCAATAGTCAGTACTCCAAGAGAGACCATTGAACACTGATAGGCATCAAAAAAGTATTTTTTGACACATATGACAGGGAGGTCTTACAGCTCATGCCTATAATTCCAAACACTTGGGAGGTGAAGTCAAGAGAACAACAGTCCAAAGGCAGCTTGGGTTACAGAGTGAGTTTAAAGCCAGCCTGGGCAACTTGGTGAGACTGCCTCCAAAAAAAAAAAAAAAAAAGAATTGTCAGTGAAATCTGTGACTTACCTAAATAATGCAAATGGAATCATCTTCACATTCCTATTTCTGACAACCTCAGCTAAAACCTAGACATTTCAAACTTTAGTAATAATTAAGTTTTTAAGCAATGTGATATATAAAAAACTTTTTCTAACTATGTATTACACCTGGGGCAGACAAACATTTTAAACCTTAGCTTTGTTAATTGTTTTTTAATGCCTTATGCAATAAAATTAATTATGAAGTTGACTGAAAAGATTAGGTAGTGAACTACAACAGCTAAGAACACTTGTTATACAAAATTTTAAAAGTATCATAACATAATAAATATATTTTGATTACAATAAACTAGATTTTCCATTCTTCCCATCCATTCTATAAAACTTTGTTTCTTGTACTGACAACCTATTAGCATTATTTAAAGTCTATTAGCGAGGGAAGGAATCAACAATGGTACACAAATCCATGTGTTTGTCCAACACACAGCCATCGCTCCCTACACCCTAAGACCACTGTGTTAGATATACAGAAATGGTGATGACAGTTACCCAAAGAGGAATGAGCACAAAGATAAGCTGATATTCTGCCTCATGCTACAAGCTGATGAAGGGAAAATGGCAGCAGAATGAGTAGTCTGTGTGCTGGTACAAACAAATGGTTGAGACTACTAAATTGATCAAGTTGCTGACTTGGCAGAAACTAAAAATAATCTATGATAGTGAGAAAATATAATCTTCAGTGAATCATGTAATGTCAATGATACAGGTACACAATATCAACACAAGGAAGTATCAGTAAGCATTTCCTAGCTTGACTCTCATCCTTATTTCTTATGTACACATAGTAATACTACTTTTCCATTATCATTCACTGTTTTAGTGCTAGTTCTGCTATAGCTCACTGTCATATTCCTGTACACCTTTCTCCTCTACTAATTAATTCCACAAAAGCCCATACCTTGCTCAAGTTCAATTGTAGGATATCTTTAAAAACTGACATGTAACAAAATAGTTTTGAATAACTGGTCATATAACCAGACAGTAACAATTACAACATTATCTAGTAATGTAAATTAAATATACACTTATATATTTTACTTAGTACTTCGAAGTTTGCTATAATATCACTTGCTGAATATATATTATTCTTTTTGTTACAATGTTGACATTTAAAAATACACTTCCACCTTATGATAGCAAGAGAATATGTTTATATTTTTATGTCAGTGATGTTATCATGACAACACTCTCCTCAGGAAAGGAATAGGAAGCCACCTACCACAGTTAGCTATCTTCCTAAGCGCACAAAATTTAGATTAGAAACAGTTAAAAATTTAAACATCAAAGAGAGGAATGCTAAGCATGTTGAGACTGAAACACACTTTCAGAAACTTACTACCTTTTTGCTGTTAAGTCTCTGGGACACAATTTCTTATTAAAAAGCTCACAACTCAAACTGGCAAGTTAATAAACCTGTTCTATTACAGATTTTATCAATTAAAACAGTACCATTGCCCAGCATCTACAGTATTACTTAGGTATTTCTTACATTCAG
Organism: Typhlomys cinereus; assembly: GCA_023101885.1. NCBI lineage: Eukaryota > Metazoa > Chordata > Mammalia > Rodentia > Platacanthomyidae > Typhlomys > Typhlomys cinereus. The sequence goes on along the minus strand of JALPQD010000110.1, from coordinate 619,764 downwards.
TCATAAAGAATTTAGTTGGCTCCTAGAATAAGTCAAGCACAGGACAGTATATAATTGAATTTGTGATAAATTAAGACAATATGGTAATGCATACATACACCTGACTCTTAGAATTCACAGTAAGTTTAAAAATATTAAGAATGTATCAAAAGAATGTGAGCCATATCTAGCTTTGAAATTTTACAAATAAACCAACCTTACAATACCAATGCATTAGAAAATAATTCAAACATTAAACAACATAATATGTAATTTAAGTAAAACTTAAGAACTTGGGTGAGTAGAGTTTATAATATACAAAAATCCTACCCATAATAAGTCAAACTGCAAGTAAAACTATAGCTCAGATTCAAAAAGTTTTTTGAAGTATAATTATAGAATACTTTTTCCCTTGAAATTGAAGCTATTTAAAATATACTTTACAAAAATGTAGCCTGTGACAGTTTGACACAATCAGAATGTTAATTCAAAGAGCAAAATGTGCATAAAATCACCCCCACCTCTCTCCTTCCAGAATGTGCACTAGTAGAAATTAAGGGTTTTATTTATCACAGACAGAAGGAACTAATGATAGAAGTTTTATTTGCTCTTCTAAAACTTCTATTTCTGCAGAGATGTCAGACTACCGTACACTGATTTGACAACGAAGTCAGCAAGCCATCTCTGATTTAACGGGAAAGCACTGAATTTTTACATCTCACATTTTAAATCCCAAATAAATACTAGCAAGTATCTTTAATTCATCTTAAAACTTTCCCTACAAAATTTTACTGTAAATTTATTTTTATAACAATACTTCCAGCTAACTAGGAAGATGTCAGGGAAAATATAAAAGGAAGGTTGACTTTAATTTTCCTTCAATGTAAGACTAAGAATCCCATTCGCTCTTCTATTTTCTTCACTCAAGTCCATATTTACTGGGGTTCTTTGTAATGATTAAATATGTCTCCTGACTTGGGAAAAGTTTTTCATAGGTGTAGTGTATCAATCCTGTATTCATTGCAAAGTTTGGTTAAAATTTATGAATTTTTTTTAATATTACCAATACACATGACAAGATAGTCTTTTGGAGAACAGAAGGTTAAGGACTAAGAAGTAAAACAGTGTATCCACTGAACCAACAAAAAACAAAAGCCAAGCCCAAAAGATTGAGCCCAAGTTATCCAACCCTTCATATGTGGGATGAACACAAGCTTCAGAATCAGAAACCTTGGCACCAACACCAGCTTTGCCACTGTTACAGTGTAACCTGGGGTAGTTTTATGACTTTTACAAGTTTCCATTTTCTCTTATTTGTGAATTGGTAACAGTGATACCCCCAACATTACTCACTTACCTTGTGGAGTCATGGGAAGATTCTGTGAACACTCAATATATAAGAAATACCCTATAATATAGTTGCTATTACTAGAAGCTGAGGTACGGGGGAGGGAGAGAGAATGGAGTGTCTTATTCAGGGCTAAATATTAAGCTAGATTTAAAACCTGGATCTCTTGACCCCAGAGTTCAATATTTCTGATTTCCTTAAATAAATGGTAGGTCAAATTGAGCTAAAAGTCAGACACAGTTAAAGAAAAAAAATTCTGTAGACAATAAATATACATGTGAACTATAAATTTCATAAATTATTTATGGAATGCTTACACTAGTCCATGTAAATTAGGAAATCTGAGGCAAATGACAAAGAAGAAGAAGTACAGAAACAGAAAAAAAAGGTTAAATAAAAACCAATTAATTAAGAAATAATCTCATGCTATATATCCCAGATTCTATCAAATGCCCTAAAGACTAACAAAAATATTATAATAATCTTCCTCCCCCCAAGATACTTAAAATCTAACTATGCAAGAAGAAAAAGTAACAGAGAACAACATTTGATTAAAGATGTAATTGTCAAATTGGGGGAGTAGGTTGGGAAATCAAAAAAAAATTACTTTAGTAGATTGTGAAGATTTCATGAAAGAAATATTTTAAGTTTAAAAGACAGAGGTTTGGTAAGCGCTAGGGAAGGAAAAGGCAATTACCCCTAGAGACCTACATGTGGAAACACTACCATTATTAAGTTGCAGAATTAATAATGTGTAAGACTTCCAGTGACTGTCTTACAATGCTTGCTATGAGGTAACTTATGCAGGGCTCTATCTCCTGACTCAAGCATTTAATACTAGACTAAAATGTTCTCTAACTCATTAGCAATGGTCTCTTCAGAAATGCTTCCTGCCACACTCATCTTTTTATTTAAGAGCTCTATATGTCTTTCTGTACAAGGAGAACTTTACTGTGTAGGGACAAAGACTATTTTTTGTTACGAATACTAAGAGAGTTGTTTCTACTTTAATAGGTGTTTATATCTGAAAAGATACAATCAAGCTATATTCTTGAAATAGCAGAATGGGGAATCAGTGCAAAGAGCTTTCTTATACATCATTAAAATGACATTTACCTTCCTTCTCCCAATTGACAAGACATCAGAAAGTGTTTCTTGGGGGAAGAAGTTGCTCTATAGCACGTTGATTCTCATGTGTGGCTGGCTACGAGGCTACAGAAACCTGCTAGAAACTTGTCATCTCACTCCAGTTCTTCTCCCCTCTGGTTTCTAGATTCAAAGTTTCTTTTTAAGAAACATACCTCACTACTGGTCATCACAAACAGAACTAGAGGAAGGACTACAGTACAGTAGATGGTTCTGTGAAATTCAATAATAGTCCCTTGAAGGGACATAGGAGAAAACATAAAAATATTAAAATGTTAATAGTGACCATCTAGTGGTTTTAAAAAAAAAATTCTCCTTTTCTCTCATGTGTCCATAAAACACGAGTAACCTTTAGAACATCTGTTCGCATCAGAGGCACAGGGTGGGCAAAAGGGTGGGGAACAGAGCAGGTTAGTACTCTACTTGAACACAGTTTATACTCTGAAGCATGTGGGAGAGATATAAGAAAACTAGTAAATGAACACGAGAAGTTCAGTAAGTTGTAAGAAACAAGATAGTGTGATATGAAAAAAGTGAGTAGCTATAGTAGTAGGAAGTGTGACTAATTGAAATGGCATCACCCAGGAGGTAACTTTAAGCTAAAATACAGGGTTGAATCTAGGATCATCAAAAATGTGGCTGGTGTGGGGGCTCAAGTGATGGTAATAGGTAAGCAGAACCAAGACCATATAGGGGCATGCCATGAATCTGAGAGCACAATATGAAATCATTCAGAAATTTCTAAATGGAAGCAACTTAATTTTCCTGTATAGTATTTTCCTATTTATTTATTGTATCTTAAGCAGTGTGAAGTTGAATGGCTGTTCACAAAGTGATTTTTACTTATGCTACTGTTCTCTGTGTGTATGTGTGTGTATGCACGCGCGCGACTTTGTATATGCCTGACTAGCTAGTTGCTAGTTGGTCTGTGAGCTTCAGGAATTCTGTGCCTTTCACCCATCTTGCCATGGGACTATTTAGATTATTGATACACATTCTAGGGGATTTGAATTCAGGTCCTGTATTCACTGAGCTGACTCTTCTTTTAGTTTGAATTATATTTTTAAAACACAAATTTTAACCTACTCTATTAGGGAAAGACTGGGTTCAAACAATCAATGATTGTCACCATATGCCAGTCTTACTTAAATGTGTCTACTAAGATATATATTAATTTATTGAACTGAAAGGATACATTATAATTTGCTGCTTCTCTGTGACAGCCAAAAAAAAAAAAAAAACAAATTCCAGAACTCAATCACGTAACCTTAAAGTCGCAGAAGGTGTTTAATTAAAGTATATTTCTACCCACTGCTAGTACCTTACCAACAGGCGTTCATCCAGATCTGACTATACTTGCTATTCTCAGCTCTGTGATCTGCTACTAGTTGGCTCACTGTTTTTAACAACTATGTTCAACTGCCAACATTTGGTTGCAGATACATAGTCTGAATTCAATCTCACTGAACAATTTTAAAACACAGGTTTTTAAAAACACAGGTGTCTTTTCTCACCAAGCAACTTACCAAGTTTCCCTTATTTTTATAAATAAAATACTGGAAATACAATCTTTTTTTAAAGATTTTTTTATTATTTATTCAATTGTGCGGGTATGCATGTGTGTGTGCGCGCGCGTGTGTGTGTGTAGAGCCGCGGACGAATTGGGAAATCACCATGGACGCCTCCACCTCCTCGTTTACTGCCCCGGGATTCACAGGCTCTGCCCTACCAGGACCAGACACGCAGGCCGCCCCCACTTCTGTACGGTGTCTATATGTAGGGTCTAGGATCCGAACTCAGGACCTTCCGCCTGCAAGGCAGAGGCTTTAACCCCTCTCCAGCCCCTGGAAATACAATCTTAAGTCAGTGGTTTCCACTTCTTTTCTTTTGGAAGTACTAAGGCTTCAACCTATGGTCCCATGTGAGGCAGCAATCTACCACTAAGCTATAGCCTGTGGAGGGGAACTCCCTTTTGAATTCAATTGGGTGGTTTCTTCAGTCTGCTAACCAAGTACTTTATCACTGACCTTCAGCCTCACCCCAAAACCTACTAATTTGCTAGAAGAATTCAAAGTAATTCTAAGCAATCTTTTAAAGCTCTATTATGAATCTATATCCATGGATGGAAACTTACAAAGCTTCACATACTTGAAAACATTTATTGAATACTTATTTTGCAATGATGCCAAACAATGTAAAAAAAATACACTGGTTTCTTGATGTAGGAAATGTACATCACAGTGATCGTTAATCAACTTCTTATTTTAGTGTAGCCTACTTGCTCTTAGAAGTATTCAAATGTTTGATATAGCTGTCAAGTGAGTAGGAAAGAACCTAGTAATCATGCCCCCACTATGTTTAAAAAGAGGATCTAAATACTCATTTTAGAAACATCAATTTACATTTTAAAGCAATTACTCTATGTATAATTTAACAAATTGCATTCTTTGGTATAAAAAATCCAGAATCATATGAATAGCATAATGTTTACATGAAGATTGCAAAGACTCTAGATATAATCTGAATAAAAGGATATGCTGCTAGGAATAGGTAGGCCAGGAGTAGCATTTCCCATAATTTTACCTATTATGGAAATATTTTCAACATAATCTTTAACTTACATTGTGTGGTGGTGCACCCGTGTGGGCAATCCTAGTACTGGGAAGTAGAGGAAAAAGGATTTGAATTATAGGCCAGTCTGGGCTACAAAGTCAACAAAAGAAAAAGATTGACCCTATTACTTTGAGAAGATACATAGACCCATCTTGTTTACAGTGAACTATAGAAAAAAGTGATGATTTGGGACACTTGAGATCTATGCACAAGATTTATACAAATACTTTAATTAAAAAATTATTCTTTTTTTAAAATTAGCATATAATTCTCAAGATGTTTACCAGTAAGTATTTCAGGTTCCCAAATGTCGACCTTATTATATGTTTCATAGGGACCTCCAAAAAGTTCTTCTGTGGGATTTGCTTTCCATTAGTCATATGAAGACATAGCATGTAATGACAGACTGATAAGTACTGAACAAAAGTATACTGTATTTAGTTCTGCTTTAGATCTGAATGACTGCATAAAGCTAATCTACTGAGACTTGCTACATGGTGTTTTGGGAAGTTTCATAAACCAAATCTTTTTTTTAAATATAAATTTGAGTCAAGTATGTGCGATTTATACATGAAGAAAAAAAGGTCCAAGAAAAGTTAAAATCTACCCAGGAATATAAATTCAAAGCTACTGAACTTTAATAATATTACAATTATGGGGTGTCCTAGCCCTTCATGGTACTTAAGGTGCCATGCGTTCTTTTCCAGCTGCCTGCTTCCATGAGTTCCCCGGCATCCTACCCCCTCATGGCATTCCACGTCTGGAGTCCATGAGTTCCAACCTTTCTCTCTTCTAATAAACTCTACCTTAGTCCTCTAAAAAAAAAAAATATATTACAATTATGGTATTTTGTTAGCCCTTGAGATAAAGACATATACATACATAAATAAATATTAATACTTCCTCACTTTAAGCCTTTCCTTTAAAATTATTCTAAGAAAAGACAAGACCACATACTACAAAAAAACTTCCAAACATTTTTCAAGATAATAAACTTGTTAATCATTAGGATCACAACATAAACATTCAAAAATAAAATTAAATGGTATTTTTCACTTATTTGGCTTTTATTAAGCAACTGAAATAAATAAATTTTATTAGCCCAAGATGTAACTTATCCCCACCAATTCATTCATTTCAAAGACTGTCATTTTTCCAAATCACTGTATTTGTTTGTTACATCGGTGGCATACGAAAAGAACTCCTGAGAATAATTTATAGTGATCCTCTAACCTCAAATTTCATTATAGTATGATCAGTTTCACCCAAACAAATGCTGAATCATAAAATAACTACTTTTTCTAAACAATGAAGTGAGAAGGCAGAAGGGATTCAAACATTATTTCTTGGATCTAGGTTTACCACACTTGAAGAATGGTTAAGCCAAGGTTAGTGAAACTCAGGCACTAAAAAAAAAAAAAAAAAAGTAAAACTGAGTAAGATATGGTAAATCTCTACCCTAATTTGAGGGCAAGGGTAGGTAAGTCAATAATGACAAACAAACATAATAAGTAAATGGAATTACTCAATTTATATAACAACACACAGCATTTTCAAGAAATGCAAATGATATTTTAAGTCAAAACAATAAAGAGAAATAAGCCTAGATCTTTAAACCTACTTCATTTTTTCAATGCCCATAATAATCAAAAATGCTGTCTGTTCTTTATTCAAGTTTGAATAAGAAAACCTTTTAAACAAAGATGTTCACTGAGGTATACAGAAAAAAAATAACTTACTTTAATAAGCCAGGCACTCTTCAAGGTAATTTATGTTAATCACTAAACCTAACAATCTTACAAGTAGGAATCAGATAGATCCCTCATTCATATAAGGAAAGACCTCATTCATATAAGGAAAGAAGCCCAGGACTTAAGCTAATTTCCCAAGCTCCCAAGATTGTTATAGAAGGTGGAACACATGCAGATTTCCATCTCAAATGTACAGAAAATAAAATAGAATTCTGCATGCAAAGGCAAGAAATATTGGTAGTCCAAAAAAGCTAGGGTGCTTTCTGAACTGTGTCAGCATGAAAAATGTCATATGTGGATGACATCTGCTGTGGAGCCATTGCAGACACAGAGAAAGAGACAAGCTGGGCAGCCAAATATGTACTCTGATATACTTTGCTTCTGTGAAGTTACCAAAAGCAGCTTGACAAAGAGTTGATACAATTACTGCTAATGACTCTTGGTTAAGAACTACTCTGGATGGGCCATTGGAATGGCTCAGTGGGTAAAGGTTTTTCCAGCCAAGTCTGAAAGCCTGAGTTTGAACATGACAGAGAATAGAGCAGAACTGACTTCAACACGCTGGCTTCCTTCTATTCAAGCACTGTAGCATTTATGTGCATTGTGTGTTCACCTACACACACACACACACACACACACACACAATCAATCAATCAAATCGGTCGTTTTAAAAAAAGAACTATCCTATCTTTGGCATTATATTTACAGATAATGGGTAGCTATCTGTGGACAGAGTGAAATCGAACAAACTGCTCACAATACAAGAATTGCTTTCCTTTTCCCTCTACTTATTTTCATATATATGAAGGTGTGTGAGTACATGCAACAGAGTCTCTGATCATTTGGAAGACTGAGAAAGCCATCCTTGATCACTTTTCCAACCTTAATGGTTTTAGGCTGGATCTCCAAACCCAGAGGTCTCCAGCAGGGCTAGTCTAGCTAGTCAGCTTGCTCTGGGGATTCTACCTTCTGGAGCGGGAAAATTACAGCACTTTACTCACTGAGTTAGCTCCCCAGCTCCCCAACTCCTTTAAGAACTTCATGTCTTGCCCTCATTCCTACATGGCCACATGTTTTTATTTTCTTACAAAATAATGAAAGAAAGTGGAGATCAGAATATACCAAAGGATCTCCAATGAAATGTCTTTTTAAAGAGACAGAGGTTTTTATCCTTACCAGAAGATCTGAACCAATGGACAACTGATAGAAGTAATATATCACAACACCTAACTGACGAAAGTGCTTTAGATGCTCTTTGTTGACTATTCCAACCCAAGTACATTGGAAGAGCACCGTAACTTCTACTTGATCTTAAATATTTTTAGTTTCATATAGTCTAAAAATAACAAACTTCTAAGTAGCACACACATAGTCACAGGATATTCTATGTGAACCCATATAGAATATTTATGCACATACAGCAATATGGCTGTTTGTGTCTATTCTTCCTATTCCCTACACCTACCCTCCAAGATCTTGTATACAGTCTAAGCTGGCTTGAATTTGCTGTGTAGCCAAGCCTGAAACGGGATTCCCCCTACCTCTGCCTCCCTCAGTGCTGGGATAACTTATGTACACAATCATACTTGGCTTTCACATAAGATATGTTCTCTTAGATGTTTAGTCATTCCATATTTAATAAATATTGATCTGATCCATGTACAGTTATCATTTCCTCACAGTATAGTCAGTAAATGCAGATCTCTGTAAGTCTATCCTATACTTCATTATCCTATTTCTACCTTCACTTTGTAACTATGACAGTAGATTTTAATCTCCATAAGACATTCTCAGTCATCCAATGTAATTTCTTTGGGTGCTTTTCCTACATTAGCTAAACTTCATGGTTGGAGATTACAATATAGGAGGTAAGAAAGATAATGAAACAAACAAAGCAAAACTGCAGCTGTGGTAAATACCACAGAATTTTAGAAAAGTGCATAATGTTAAGGTTTTGTTCAGGGAAGAAGTGAAAAACTTGGTTGGACTGTGGAAGTGGAAAGGACCCTGTACAATTAATGGTATAGAATAACAGTAGCATGGTGGGTACGCACTGAGGAAAGAGGTACACAAGGACTAGATTATACGAGACTTTCTAAAAGATTTTGATCTTTACAAAAAGCAATGCAGGGTTGATACTAGACATTAGTAGTTAAGGAAAAGACATAATCAGACAGTATTTCTTTAAAAATCATTCCAAATGCAACATTGAAAGCATAGTGGAAATGAGTGAATGGATAAGGAGACCTTGTGAGGAATGTATTCCACTTAAACAGGCAAGATATAATACTAGTTTAAACTAGGTCATATGGGTGACAGCCATCTAGAAATAAAGAAAGCATCAAATGAAGGCAGCATAAAAAATGACATTGGAGTTTTTGTTTAGCTGGATAGAGGACAACAGATGACATGAATAAGAATCAACTTCCTATTTGTTTATTTCTTGAGGGGTAGGAGTGAGGAGACTCTGTAGCTCAGGGATAGGTTTGACTGAGGGAAGAATGATATGAATCATCTGTATACAGGCCATTTTTAATTTCCTCCAAAGCGCCTCCCCATTCTAAAATTGCCAGTCACAGTGAAACTGCAACCTTGTCCCAGTGTGAGCACATTATCTGATGGTCTTCCCCACTGGGCTGTAAAAGTCAAAAGGTAGTAGCAAGTACCTCCATTTTGATTCTTGACTTACTCTTCACATAGTTCCTGTGCATAATGATAGATCAACAAATAACACTTATTGGAGACAATGAGCAAGGTCAGATATACCATGCCAAGCAATGGCAGAGCTACAAGAATAATTTTAAAATGATTTATTTAATCAATATAATATATTGAAATTATTTATAAATTCATATATTTGTATATTTCCCATAAGGGAACAGTTGTATGCCTCAAAAATATAGTTCAATTTACAATGAGAATGTAACTGCATGGTCTAGAATTCCCCATACCTTTAAAACTGCCAGAGGAATATAAACTTTTACTATAAAAGGGATATGCTTTAACAGTGCTTATTAATATCATTTCCCACAGATCTCATTTAAATTATTTTTCTTTTTTTAAAATTTTTTTTATTTCTTATTTATTCAATTGTGTGTGTGTGTGTGTGTGTGCGGTGTGTATGTAGAACCACGGACGAATTCAGGAACCACCATGGACTCCACTTCTTCCTTGTTTACTCTGCCCCGCGATTCACAGGCTCGGCCCTACCAGGACCAGAAACACAGCCCCTCTCCCTCCCCCATCTTCCTCCCAGCGTCTACACATGGGGTCTAGGATCCGAACTCAGGACCTTCTGCCTGCAAGGCAGAGGCTTAACCCCTGAGCCACCTCTCCAGCCCCTAAATTATTTTTTTTTATAGGCACTAGCAGATAGCATTCTGTACCTACACTAAGAAAATTTGAAGTTTCTGAGTAAGCATTTTATAATATAACCTTGAAAAATTAGCTCTCTGTATTTCATTTACTCACATACTATTGTCTTCATGAACAGGATACATTAAAACTGAGTATTGAATATTTTACAAGTAATTGGCTAAACTTATTTTACTTTATCTGTTTTTTTTTTTAATTGCCTTCTTTTCTACGACAGTATTGTGCTTTGCCCCTCTGGCCTTTGCTCACTATGTAGCTCAGAGTAGCCTGATATGGTAATTCTCCTGCCTCAACCTCTCATGTACTGGTGGTTATCTAGTTCAAATGTTTTTAAATTAAGTGTATTTCAAACAAACCTCATGAATTTGAGACAAAGCCCAGAATGGGCTTCATGGTTATGAAGAGCAAGCCCTGAATCATTTTAACAATAGATATACTTCTTGGCAAACATTAACCTAGAACTTCAGAAGTAGTTGATACTACTATCTCAGCACAGTCAACGCTATGGATTTTCAAAACTTCTAATAAATATTTTAACATTGTGTATCAAAGCTACAGAATGTTGTTACATTTTCTCAAAGTATATGTACTTTTTGCATATAGTCTGGGAATTTTAAATAACTAATATTATGAGAGCACACATTGTGAAGATACTAGCAATATCGATGCTTCTTCAATCATAATAAGGAGAGAAAAAATATATTAAAGTTAAAAAAACTCATCAGATGTTTTTGGAGGAGTTGTGATTTGCTGTTTATTACTTCTGCATTAATCAATATTCTAAAAAGGGCCACTCTACACAAAGCTCAACAGCCTTTCAAGCTCTGAAAACACAACACTGACCTTCGAGTTTCTTTCTCACAATGATTTGCAATGCACTCTGTTATTAGTAGAACCTGTTCAAACACATGCCCCCATCTGCCAGCACCCCATCTGTAAAAGAGCTTCTTATTCTTGTAGCCAGCACAACTTCAGCCTGCTTCCTCTTCTTCTCTACATACCAGCTGTATGGTAATGAGCACGAGCAGCTGAAACATACTGCAGCTAACAAAGAGAACGGGAGAGCAGAGCACACTCCCCTCTGGGAAGCAGTTGCAGCAGGAACACAGCTGACAAGTTATTAACCTGGGATGCAGGTCAGAATTTTGCTTGTGTGCACGTGTGAGGGCATCTGTGTATAGGAACTCATATATGCACACATACTGAGCATGGAGTTACCATATAACTAAGAAAATAAAAAGAATTGGAGGGAGTACAAGGTACCAAAGAAGGGAAAAATTTTCTAAGTACATTTGTTAAAATAGAAGAATCATTTTTCAAATGTTTTAAAGTTCTCAATTCTTATATAGCAATGGGTATCATTTTGAAAAGATAATTTCCCCCTAATAAGTATGTTCCATTTCTTAATTACCAAATCTGAGAGACTTTAGAAAAAGAAAAGGTATCATAACTTAAAATCATAATGGAAACTATTTACTACACATTTTAGCAGCTAATGTAATACACAAATCAATATATTGTTTTTAATCCTCACATAGTACTTGCAAAAAATAATTTAATTGTAATTCAAACCAACACATTGATTTTCAACACGTGACAATCTCTAAACAAAATACCAAGATGCCATGAATCATTTTCTTCATTGATGTAGACATAATGGGGTTAATTTTTAAACAGGGTTGTCACACTGAATATTCATTATATAATGTAAGTAGACCCAAATCACATTACCTTTTCATATCTTTCCATTTACAGATGATTACCAATCACTAAGAAAACTATTTAAAATAATACTAAGCATTTTCTTTCACAACCTGAAGAAAAATTAAAAATACTAACCCTAAAAAGTAAGAAGTACTAATATATTAGAAGTAAACGAAGTACCAATAAATGGAGAATGTTTTTACTTACACATCTGTAAGACTGTTAGGGTTTTCATGACAGTGAGTTATTATAAAGTCAACTTATTTTGTTTTGCTCTACGGCGCCCCTTTGAGGTAGGTGCAAAGTAGGTTAGACTACACTTTCACTTTATGAGACTCCCAAGAGACAGTGCTAAGAACTTCAGCAGGTCTGGTTGGATCAATCATCAAGCTCTTAAAGCACTCTGCTACTCTGATGTATACTGAAAGTGAATTATTTGGTTTGCTTCACTCAGGCTGTCTCCAAATGTCTAACACAGCTCTTGGATCAAAGGAACTCCTGAACTCAAACAAATAGATGAAAAAATGACTGCTCAGTTTTCATCTAGTGTGAATTAAAAAAAAAAGCTATAAAAATTTTAAATACAGTTTACAATGCTGTTTCAATATTGAAACAGTACTTGCCAATTAAAGAATTTTAAAATAAGACCCCAGTAATCTACATTTTTGTTTGCTTGTCAAATTGATAAAACTTCACTAATTAGCATTTATTTTGAAAGACTGGTACAGAATGAGTAAAAGCAAACCTGCATTGATTTACTAGTTTGCATATCTTCAAGAATTAATTTATTCATATTTACTGTCTAAATACAAAATACATTTTATACCTTTAACTAACTTACATAGTCCCTTGACCTCAAATTGAAATCAAAGCTATGAGTTTTTGTAAATAAGAAAGTGTGTAAAATACACATAAGAATTTGAATTGAACTTAACAAAAGAGTACCATCTATCCTTTTAAAAGACAAATAGTTACAGTTTCTCAAAGAGCAAACTTTTAACATTTAGAGCTAAAAAAAATCCAAATTCTGATAAGATTTGCAAAAACAGTACAATACTGCCCCTACATGTTCATCTTGTTAGCAACAACAATATTTTAAAACCCAAAGTGGTAATCTAAAGATTTCTGTGGATTAAGCTTACATTATTACCAAGTAAACTATTATAAATTACATAAAATGTAATTAAATATAGGAATAAAAAACTTCAGTTTTCACACTAAAGATCAGTAAGGAAGAAATTGAAGATAAGGGAATTTCATACAACATTATTTTAGCTTTCTAATCAAAACAGATCTCCCCATAATCATATGAAAGTATCATTAAAAAAAAAAAAACACAAGCAATTTCCCACATGCTTTTAGGATCAATATTTAACTTTTTCTGCATTAGGTTTCTTTATCCTTACATTCATTTCAGGAAGGAGGTTCAATTTTAGGTCTAAGTAAATTTTAAAGAAGGAATGCAAGGAATTTTACCCTATTATGTTTCAAGGACCCTGTTTACATCTGACATAAATCAATATAATGCCATGAAGCATTATCTACAATTAAGAACTATTACCAAAGGGTACTATTAGTCTATTCTTCTCAGAAAAACAAATATTCAAAGGGTACTAATATAAAGAGTATATGTGCTTAAGAAATTACAGTTCTCTAGATGAGAAAATAGTTCAGAGCCTCTGAAAAATATTCTATGCAAAGAAAACAAATACATACACAGTATTATTTAAGAAATACTGTTAAATAGCTTTCTCTCTCTAAATTAATTTCAGTGGGGTTTATATATACACAAATGATTATATACACAGACACAATCAAACTCACAAGGCAACTTCAGATTTTGTTGTGCTGGGGACAGAACACAAGGTGTTGTTTATGTTAGTTACGTACTCTACCACTGAATTATATCTCCAGCCCAAAGACACTTTAGTAATCTAACATCAGAACTGACTTTTAAAAGGAACAATGTATGCATATGCACATGTACAAATACACACACACACATACACACACACACGCACACTCACACACCCTAAGTCATGCTTTAATTATTTTCTTTTCACATTTTAGGAATAAAATATTCTATATTTCAATGAATTCTAGATCCTAACGCTCAGCATGCCATCTGCTTAAATTCAAAGGACAGTTCTTTTTGCCATTACTTCTGTAGGAAAATTACATCACATTTTAAAAATTCTTAGATTGTATTTGTTATTTAACTGGTTTATATGTAAGATACCCATTTATACAAATTTCCACAGTAAGCAAAGGAAAGATCAAGAACTTCAGTTCTGATCAAGAAAAATTTAGAAACAAGTCACAGGAGTATGTTCAATAGTAGGCTATTAAAGATTCTTTAAAAAAGCTTTCGTAAGGAACATCATGGGAAGAATAAGATGGAATCATATATATTTTTAAGAGAATCAAAATAATGTCTTCTGTGCTGGACCGTTTGAGCAGATGATATATGTCAGTAGAGAGTAGAGACTACAACTTAATTCTATCAAATCAGGTAATGCATGTATCCATGTTATGTTACATTCATACAAAGAAACTAAACACAATGTATCACCAACTAATTTAAGGAATAAAAGCATATAAGTCCATTGGCATATCACACAAACTGAACACTAATACATTCTAAGGGCCTAGAATTATTCCTGCCTTATATAACACTTATTGAATTTATTGAATGAATGAACGAACCAACCTAGGCACCTGGGTTTTGTTCTCGTTTTGAGACAGTCTGACCATGTATGTATCCCAGGCTTGCCTGTTTTTCAACTTCTCAGTGCTGGTAGTACAGGTGTGTGTTACTATATCCAACTTGCTCCCTGGCTTTTGATAAGTGACCATGGAATGAGAACAGACACTCTCTCAGAGACAGAAAAGCATCTATGATTCTGCTTTGTGTTTTATAACACTATCAGCACACACAAGGGACAGGCACAATCTGCACTAGATTAAAGTTAATTTAGCTTGTTCATATTCAAGGTAAATACTGAGAGAACTCAAAAGTGTGACTAGAATTCTTTTCCATCATTTATAGTATAAATCTGCTGTGTCAATAACTGAAGAAAAATAATGCTTAAACTCTAAACTAGTATGATACTATATGGAGTTATTTAAAATTATGCTAATGAAAATTTAGATAAGATACTCATCAACCTTTATATGCTTTAAGGAGACTTTATGGAGACTTGAGAGAAAGCTTATACTATACTGCTGTTTCAAGATACATTCCTTTTTTTATGTGGATGACAGTTACAAAACTGTGGAGCTACATTCTTAACTACAGAACAGTTGGGATTTTAGAATCAGCAAGGCTTTTGCAAAAGGCTTTTATACACATTTTTTTACAAAATACTTCTAGCATATTACTCCTTCAAAAATATATGATTACTTAGATAAATAACAAAGGTGATCATTTATGCTGGCTTTAAATTAAGTCTTGCTACTTTTATTTTAAATTTCTTAGTTTTCAAGTTTGTTGGCTTTCTGGTGTGCAGTCAAGGGACAGTGTAGATTTATTTCGCACTGTTTACCTTGCCAGGAGCTTACTTTCATGTTTATTTTTAGCATACTTTTCATCTGCTTTCCAGTTCTACTAGTCTAACTCTTCAGTTTGTTTCATAAAACATTAGCTAAAATTTTAAGTTGTCTTGCCTGTGGACACTGAAGTTACAACCACCTGCACTGATTATTATATAGTAACAAATAATAATTCAGAGTTGATTTCTATATGTAGCTGCAGATTTGTCTTCCATGTTGCTAATTTCATTTGCTTTATGTTCATATGTAACAGTTGAGCTACAACCCAATCTTAAGAACTGTTAACAAAAGTGTCTGGAAAATGAGGAAATAATTATTTATACCTGGGGAGGAATTAAGAATTATACAAGAAGAATGTAAGAATCACATGTTACATGCAGATCAAGGAAAGTTCTCAGCTCCAATTCCAGGCACTCAATATATTTTGGCAGGTATTAATAATAATAAACCAATGACAATATACAAGTAAGTAATTTGCAGAAGTGTAATAAAAATCCCAGGAGTCTAAAGAAAAGCTAATTAACAAGTTATTAACTCAGAAAGGCTTCCCCACACATGGCAGTCAGAACTTTCACTCCATCACATATTGGCTTGGGCAAGTCATCAGCCTTGCTGTGCCACAGCTTCACCTGTGAAGAGGGATGATACAATTCAACCTACAGCACAATGTAAGTATAGGTATTATGGGTGTTTATATGAAAATACTGAGAGTAAAGACTCCTCTACATTCCCAATTAGATGCTTTGATTACACGATTTAAGTGTCACTAAAACATTATTATTTATTTGGTCACTTAAGTTAGAATCTGAGCCAAGTAAGACCTTAATTAATGATCAATGACAAGATGTAAAAATAATTTGTAGCAATAACAACTAACATAAAACAACCACTGTCATCTCCAATCAGTTAATAGCAAACACTATGGTTTACAAGCAAGTTACTGTCAGGTCCCTACTTAACAACTTATATTGAACTGCTGGAGGTTCCTTTTTTTCCAGAGTATTTTATTATGTAGGCCAAATTAAACAATGGCATGTATAACATAGGAAGGGTTAATGCTGGTTTTAAGAAGTATTACAAAGATTTGACATTCAACCACTAGATTATAAGACGCACTTAAGGACAGTGACTATGTACCGGGATCTTCCTACTTTCAGGTGCAGCTAGTGCCTTGCATACAGTAAAGTGTGTGATCTCCAGAAAGTGTATGTTTATTTATGTCTGTGAATGAGGCATGAGACGTTTTCAAAAAGAAACACTGATAGGATTTAAAAGAGAGATGGTGCTCTCTGTAACTGACAAGACTGTATTTTATAAGGTTGCTACAATGGACATAAGATCTAAAACTGTCAGTATTTTTTAAAGTACCAAAGGTACATGCATGTGTGTGCAAAAGGTTCACTGGAAAAGAAATGGTTTTACTACTCCCCCAATCCTATTAAATACTGTTAAAATCCTTTTACAACACTGCTCCTCCTTTCCCTTCAACATTCCCTGACATTTTTAAACACTGTACCTCTAAATGACTACATAGTATATTTGTTTCACCTTCGTTTTCAAATCTGCTAAGTAGTAATTACCTTTAAAATTAAGTGTCAAACTGTATCTGAGTTTAGTTAAATTTAGAAAATAAATTGTTCAAAATCACAGCTGCAGTCACTTAAAAACATTTAGTAAACAATAACATGCCATGTTCTAACTGTAAGTACAAAAACTCAAAGAATTCCCCAATTTCAATTGGTACACCAAATATGATGCAAATATTTATACACACTTTCTTCTGCATATCACTTGTGGCATCACAAGACATTATAAATAATTTGTGATCCTAAGGGCCCATAACCTCTGAGGACACATGGTTATCTCATGGCAGTACTGAGCAGTCCAAAAGCTTCCAGACCAGCAGTAAGGCAGCCACGCAGTGAGGCTGAGGACAATGGAAAGGACAACACTGGCCTGAGTCAGGGCCTAAAGGAAAGGTTCACCAGCAAGTCAGCTGGACTGGGAGTCTTGGAAAGGACCTGAAGAAATATTAGCACAGGCAACATAGGAAGGAATGCTACCAAGAGAAAAATCTTCTATTTCTGTAAGCTAGAGAAATATCCATGCATCTCTATTTACTGACTTGAAACTGACTTAAGTTTCATATAATTCTTTTTGGAAATTAAGATATTTTACAAGAACAGACATGCCACAACTACTACGACTGAGAATCATGGCTATCTTGGAATTGGGGGGTAAATCTCAATAGTGGCTAATTGGCAAAGCTATGTTAAAAATGTTAGACCAGAGTAACGCTGCTATAAGAAACAGACAAGTATTTCTGGCAGCTGCTCCTGCTGGCATGAGAAGTACTCTTGTAGTAGAGATTATTAATAGTAATACACTTTGGGAGAGACTCATTTATGCTATAAAAATATCCCACGAAAACTCAGAAGTTTAAAAGTTTAAAACAGAGAGCAACCAGAAAACTAGCACCAAGAGTAACAGGCTGAATCAGCAACACATTAAAAAAACAGAAATCACACATGTAGATAACTTATTTAGATAGACACAGATCAGTTTTAAAGCATGAGATAAGTGGATAAATTTTTTTTTTTGAAAAAAATGCTGACAAGTCTATGGCCAAAGTTTTTCCTACAACAAAAAAACAAGATAACCATGAACACGTTTTGGACCTACTTACACTTTTTTTTTTCTCATGAGGCCTGAAATAGAATTGTACTATTTTTTCCAAAATAAAAGAAATTCAATTGACAGAAAATGAAAAATAAAACAAACAAGCCATGAAGTACAGTGGTATAGTATCTACTAAGTAAAGTCCTATAAAACTTTTCCATGACAGAACTGAATATACTTAAAAATCTTATCTTTTGTTTTTCACCATTAGAAAGCCTGTATTATTTTTCAACTGTACAAGTTTCTGGAAAATAATTTAGCAACATCTATTAATAATGAGGTTTATTCTTCTTACTAAACAATTGTTAAGCAGTAAGATGGCTCAGTATGCAAAGGCATTTGTCCAAGTCTGTTCACACCTTGGCATCTGCACAGCGCAACACACACACACACACACTTAAATAAGCGAATTTAAAAAAATGGCCAAGTTCAAATGTCAATTTTGTTTAAAAATAATTAAATATTCAAAGTTATTCCTGTGGCTGTCTCTGAAGAGTGGAACTGCCAACAATTTAGAAAAATTTTTTGTTTTAGATTATGAGTACATCCTAATTTTAAGAAAAGTGATACTCAATATTAAAGGAAAATAATTTTACCAAATAAGCTATTAATTCAGATAATTTTGAGTATATTAAATTATTGAATCCAGGAGGGTAAAAATTCCTAAATTTGATTTACCAACAAAAATTACTATGGTCTGCATTTTGAGTACATGCAGTATCTCCACACAAATAATTTTACTTCTTTCTGAAACGAAAATAACATATTTTTTTAATAATAAGTCCACTAAAGAAACATAATGATTAATGTTACATACACCTTGAACGAAAGTAATGTATGAGGTTATTGCTTAAAGAGAACATTAAAATGAGCACATAGCTTCTTATCTAATAGCACAACAATGAAGACAGCTTAGAATGCCACAGAGTACATCTGAAAGGTGCTAACTGTGCTGACTTGTGGCTGCTCAAGACTGGCTCAGTGCACCGACGAGAAGGGCACTATCACAGTCTGCCCAGCACTCTGGCATACACACCAGAGGCATGGTCCGTCAGTTCAAAGTACCACGAACAAACCAGTAGTCGGAATGCTTCACCAACTTCACGAGTACAACTTGTTACATAATTTGTAAGATGGCTTCTTAAAAAGTGAAATGCCTAAGGAATTCTAAGTTCATAAACAAATTGTGGTAGTAAAAGACAGTTGTAGGTCAATATTTTGAAACTTTGAATGTATTTCCTCAAGGAAATAAATGTTCACAGTGACAAGCTCCCAGATTTGCTCTCTGAAAAGCTAATATAATGATAGTTGAAAAGTATCAAGTTCATAAGGAAATAGATGTATAAAGGCCACAAAAGATAGTGGAAAAAAAAATGGCCAGTGAGATTACATAGCCAGCAGCTTAAATACCAGTCTTACTATTTACTAAAAGAAATTAAAAAAAAATTTTAAAAAAAGGAAAAGGAAAAAAAGGATAGTTAACTTGTTTGAGATTCGGTTTTCTCATCTGCTCACTGGAGAAGCTTCTTACCTTATAGTTCATAGTTCACATTTATGTTATTTAAAGTTTAAATCAGCTAAAAAGAAAACAACCAAAAAGAGTAGTCCTGTAATATATACTAGGTTCTTGAAAATGAAGCATGGTAATATACTTCTCTAACCCCAGCAGAGTCTCTAGTTTAAGGCCACCCTAAGCTACACAGCAACACAGTTTCCAAACAAAAACAAACCAAAAACAAAAAAGTAATCATTTTTTAAAAGTAATCATTAATCAGATTGCTATATGACTACTAATACATTTAAAAGAGTAATAGTAAGCACTGTTAAGACTCCAGTAATTAGTCACCAGAAAAAAACTGTTCATTTAACAATCAAAAAATTTGAGGTTATTTAAAATTAAATAATTTAAAAGCCATTCTAAAATTTTGCTACAAGTGGAAACATCCGCAAGCACACCACTACATGAACAAGATTTATCCTACTACTGCTAGAATATGAAATTTCCAGTTTCACTAGTTATTTTTTCTTTTACACAAAATGTTTTTTATTTATTTTAAAGACAGGATCTTTCTAGAAGCCCTGACAGGCTTGATTCTTAGTGTGTAGCCCAGGCTGGCCATTCCCATGCCTAGTCTCTCCAGGATGAGGGACTACAGACATGCACAACCACATCTGGCTCAGGTACCTCTCATGGCCGCTGCACCCTGCAAGGGTGGTGCTGAGCAGTTACCACAGAATCTTCATGGTTCAAAGTCTAATATATTTATTGGCTTTCACAGAAAGTTTGTGGACCACAGGCTTCAACTACCCCCACTAATAATGATAAAGAAATGATATGTTATCATTAAGTTCTCAAGCTACATACCAATATTTGAATTTAATTTTACTCTTATTTTACAGAAAAACTTTTTTTAATTTAATACATTTTTTATTATTATTTCAGCTCATACAAACTTAATAGGTACACCAGTTCCCTCCCTCCCTCCTCCTCCCCAGAAAAACTTTTAAATATGATATCTGGAATAGAAACTAAATAGAATTATCCATATATTACAAAATTATCCTAAATCTGTCTTTCACTGTTACCCAAGAAGGCCTTGGACACATGAGTCATTTTCCTACATCACACTCTCTCCATCACTAGGCTGGCCCTCACACTGAGTCTTCCATGCTGCTAAAGCCTAGGCTACAAAACCCAAATACACAAGTTCCTTTAAGGACATCATTTGTCCATAAACTCGCCCAACCAGGTGGCTAAAACTTCTACATAAACCAAAACTGCGTATCATTTTTGACAAAATAATATCACTGACAAATGGATTTAAGAGAGTCTTTCAAGTGTCTAAGTGTTTCAAGCTAAAACAAGAGAAAAATGACTTCTAGGCACTGAGTAATTTTCATTCAACACGTTACTCTAATATCCACTTTTATTTCTCTCATTACAAAGAAAACATGCTGCATCCTTATTTTACCTAAGTTTGACTTCATTTATCATTTACTTTGCAGGTGTATATGTGTGTGTGTGCCCATCAGAGGGCACTGTGTATCCCTGTGGAAACCAAGGATGACTTCAAGAATCATCCTGGATTGCTTCTCTCTCCTTTTTGCTTCGCTCTGGAATTTCACAAGTTCTGTTCACCAGGACCAGAAGTGCAGGCCGCTGCCTTTTCTGTCTGGCATATGTGGGACCTGGGATCTGAACTCAGGACCTTCTGCTTGTGAAGCAGAGTCTTAACCCCTAAGCCATCTCTCCAGCTCACTTCATATAAATTTAAAATGTGGAAAAGTAATGTGACTAACGATTCCAGATATACAATATTACTATAATACAAGTATTCCAATTTCAAAGAAAAAAATTACTAACTCTTGAAAAATTTTTCTTCTCCTAAAAGACAATCAGGGCTTCACATTCGACACTAAAAATTACATTTAGATTTATTTTTAACATGTATTCCAGCTGTTAGTTTCTCAAGTAACAATAAAAAAATTTCTACTCAATAACTGATTTTTAATAACTTATTTATTTACAAATAAATTACTATTAAGTTCAATAACCATATACACAACAAGAACCTAGAAAAAATAAATAAAAATAAATCAGACTGTCAGAATATTATACATAATAAGGTAAATAATTTTTTAATTGGTAAAATGCAACTGAAAGGTGATTATGATTTTAAAGAATTTTTCACAATTTTCAAGCTGTTTTATCTTTTTTAATTTTTGTTCAAAATATTAACCACACAACATTAACTGACTCAACACTTATAATGGAAAAGCAATATCATGTTTTTTAGATAATAGCATATTCAGTATAGTTTTATAGTAAGTATGGTTTACATTCAGTAATGTTATAATGGTTGGAAAATAAAAGGAATGCTCTCTAAAATGGCAGAAGGTTCACCACCCTCCACACTTTGCTGTCATGTGTATAGTAATCTATCTAAAAGAACTTTGATTATTATATATCACATCAGAAATCTTTTAACAATTTTTGATAAAGAAAAATAATTTAAAAATATTTGTTATCAGCTGTACCAAAGAGAAAAAGTAGGAAACAGCAAACAAATGTCAGCACATTTAAAGCTACTGGCATTAACCAGCTGTAGAAAGTTGTAGAGCCTCATACCCCTCTAGTATTTCTAGGAGCCACAGCCAACAAGCCAGCTAATAGTAAATTGTTGGCAGACACACCAAAAATGAATCTATTATTATTTTTCAGAACATCTTTTATAAACTTTCTACTATGAATTTTACTTTAGTATTAATTCTAACATATTACAACAGAAAGGTTATAATTTAACATAACACAGTAACCTATAAAAGTGAATTTGAATCATGACCTTAGGAAACCCTCAGGGGGAGCCTTGAGGTTCTCTATGAATTTTCTTATGAGTCTTTTCCTCTACCACTTAAATTTAACATCTATGTTAGAAGACAAAGGCAGAAAACATGGCTTGTGTCACAATGAAGAAGTCTCCTAGACTCTAAAACTGCAGTTAAATTTATAAGAAATATCCAACAGAGAAAATTAACTTAACCCTTTTATGTAAAAAGTGCATCACTCTAAGTAAGTTCTTTTAAACTTATTCATGTTGTTGAGAGTAATAGCAGCCTCCTGCTAAATACTTAAAGCAGTCACCTCACTCACCAGCAGCTGTAAAAGTGGCAAAGTGAAAGAAGACAAATTAAGGAAACACTGTGAGGCAACAAGAAAAGCATATCAGAGAGATCTGCGTATTTTCAATGTAAAAATTATATTAGAGTTTAATTTCACTAAAAATGTTTTCCAACATGGCTGCCACTTATTTGGAGTAGAAGTGGGAACCTCTCGAAAGAAATTAGACTTAGTAGAAAATATTTTTACAAAGGTTACTTAGTAAATTAAAGTATGACTCAAAAACAAAATTCCCTTTACAAAGATGGAAACTACTTTCCTGCTCTTTCAGGTTATTCTACTTGTAAAGGAGAAACTTCTTTGATTAAAAGAAAAGCAAATGTAGAAAAGAACACTGACAGCATTGATTGAAATAGCACTCATTTAATTCCAAAGAGAGAGAGAGAGTGTGTGTGTGTGTGTGTGTGAGAGAGAGAGAGAGAGAGAGAGAGAGAGACAGAGACAGAGACAGAGACAGAGAAGTGCTCGGGCTTAATGTGTTCAGAATCATATACTTTAGATATAAAAATGTATCTATCAGTCTAGTAAATGATTCAAAATGGCAACACTAATTCAGAAGATAAACTGCAGATACTACTAATTTCACAACTGGTAGGGAGAAAAGCATATCTTACTAAGAAACATCCAATAGACCTTAACTTGATTTTACATCAGCAGTAGTTCCACAAACTGTGTGTAAGCTCAGGATGCCACAGCAAGCTATTTGTGTTTCAGGTAACAGTGAACAGTGTTGTCTATTATATTAAGCTTTAATTTTGAAGCAACGTTTAAAGCCCAATGACCTGGAATATTCTTCAACTGAACTAAATGCTTTCTGTTCCATGTATACGGGTCACCAGCAGCTTTTAGTTTCTCTTGTAAAATAAAAGCTAGAAAACTGAAGATGTACTATTTGTTGTCATCTTTTTCACATTTACCAATATAAATCAGTTAGCAGGACTATAATCTTATGAAACATAAATGAGACAAAAAGATGGTCTAACTCAATCATCTAGGCTCAAATCATCTGATAAAACTCTCGCTTGCGTAATTTTTCACTGTCTATACAAAGCATTGTTGGCCTTAGCTATAAACACAAATTCGAAATTTGAGAACTGCTTCCCTAGAGGTAGAAGTACACAGGTTAAATAAACATTCATACTTTTCAAATGTGTGAGACTTACCCGTCTTCGACAAAAGGGAAGGCCCTGGGCAATGATGCTAATGCTAAATATCTTCATCACAGTTTGATGTGGCAGAGGGTCCTTTGCACCTTTAAGATCAACAGGAACCAAGCCATGGTTTACAGTAGCTTTTCCTGGTTTTGACATTTTAAAACTCTTCTTGGTTGACGAATATTCTACATCTAATACAGGCACATTACGAAAATACTTGTCATGAAATTAAAAAAAAAAATTATAGTAGTTTTAAAAGACTGAGAATTGAGGCCTGCTGCTTTTGTCTTTCAACCTTCTCCTACTGAACGTCCTGACCTGTCTGAGGCTTGGTGAAGTGCAGACTGTCCTAGAATAGCCAGGAATTATAAACTCCTGAAGTGAGCGCTCCTGCTCCTGCCAGTCAAACAGCTGGTGAGCTCTCATACCAAGTTAGTGGTGTGGATATAGCTAAGCAGAACTGGGTGTGGGATCCCTTGTAAAATTCCAACTAAATAAACCAGGTGCTTACGACAAAATGAAAGTGAAAGTTTTCTTTACAAAATTAAAAAGAGCACACAACACTCTCTCCTGTTGCCTATCTAATTCTCCTCCATATCCAAATATCAATGTTTCTATCTTAAGAATACTCTGCATTTAAGGAGTGTATGTATAATTAAAAACATACATATTGAAATTTGTTCAATCTTGAATGTTCTATTGAGTGCTGTTTTCAAGTGTTTGTCCTATATATGCTCTTTTCTTTTTCCACACAAACCAGTCTCTATCTCATACACTTGGAGAATAAAAACACACTAGCACTCCACTATTAATAACCCTTTCCTTTTCCTATAGGAGATTGTTGGCAATCTCAGTTTCTCTGTAATTCTGAAAAACTAGTCACATGACTGATTAAAGGTAAGTAAAAACAGCACTGAACATTTATACAATAACCTGATGAGCAGTAATCATAGTCATATGTCATTTCACAACAAGGACATGTTTTAAGAAACACACTGGGAAGCATTCAGTGTGTGAACATCAGTGCACACACTTGCATCAGCTAAGCTACAATGTCACTCCATGACAAGGCCTTATGGGGCCACTTCCTTATAAGCAGAATTCTTCAGTTACTGAAAGGCTGCACAATACCCAGAGATCCTTAATTTCTGCAACACAGAGGCAAGATAAATTTTTGAATACTAAAGAGGAACAGGATGTAGAATTTATAAGAACTTTCAATAGTTCCTTATTGCCTACGATAAACTTTAGAGGTGAAAATATTCCCCAACTAATTTCTGCAGCATAATTCCAAATAGTTCTTTAAACTGACCACTTAGACTGATGTCAAACTTGCTAATAGCTGAGGATGACCTTCAACTGCTGATCTTCCTGCCTCCACCTTGCAGGTATTGGGATTACAGGCACTAGTCACCACTCCTGACATCTTTAACTCTGCAGAGATTCATCTTACTAAATACAGATTGGAGTGATGAGAAGACAAATTCGTACATGAGAAATAGTCCGAGTCCAATCCTGAGAGTTACACTCTTAAACTATATGTAGTTACTAAAGGTGGGGAAAGAAGGAAATGGGAATTATGTTTAATTGATAAAGAGTTTCAATCACAGAAAATGAAAATTTTTCAGACATGTAAAGTGGTAATAGTTACTCGATGCTGTGAATGTACTTATTGCTATGAAAGATAGCTAAATAACTAATATTCATATTCACTGTATTTCTAAAAGCAACACTAATATTTCTACTTATGTAGTACAATCGCTCGTTCTGTTTCACTGAAACATCCCTGTGCTAATGCAGCCCCTTAGAGCGCTATTCCCTCCCAGTTACCATCAACACCTACCTTTATGAAAACAGAGATTCTTTATTCTCAAAAAATTCTGCCTGTGATAATTTCTGAAAACAATTAGCACCTCAATTACTCTCTCTGAATCACATAAACTATATAATTTAAACTAAGTGACAATTTAGAACAGGAAAATATGAAGAGTGTACTCTATTACATAAGTTCAATAGTCATTCTAAATGGGAAAAAATATATAAAACAGATCAATTTAGCTTTTATTTAACTCACTGAATATTTTACGTCTTCATTTGCATATTTAAAAGCTTTCAAATCAAGTTTATTTATATACAGACCTCTGATATCTTTGAGTTCTAATCATAAGAGAATGGAGATAATATAGAATTTAAAACTGATTGGACCAGGCAAATTTTAAAATGAATTTAAATTTTCTTGTCCTGTTTCTAAAGAACTAAAAAATGATTATGGTAAAACTAGACTTTCCATTTCCAATTGATTTATAATACTAAAATAACAGTTAAAATGAAAACTTTGTTTTATAGCAAACATCAAGTTTTCAAAAGCACAGAAGTGGTGGCATGCTCCACAATTCCTCTTTTGATGGGAAACCGCTGCCCTCAACTGGACAGTGCAAGCACTGCAACCACAGCAGAGGGAACTTGAGTGGAATTCAGTCTCTACTGCTGTGTTTTTATAGGAAAAACTAGATAGTAATGTCCAATGTCTATATCTCAAGTTATTGAACTTCTGAAGCAATGTTCTTAGTACAGAACAGAAATGTGCAAAACACCAAAATCTTCAAATACAGAGAACCCTAGTCAATGAAGAAAATCATAGACAATGTATAAAAGAACCAACTGTGAACACATTAATCTGTAGTTAGCGTCAAATGTTCTGTGCCTCAATTTCACCTATACCATATATACCTTATGTAACTATTGTGATTATTAAGTGAACTTACATAAGTACACCGAATAATGAATGCATCATTATCTAGCAAGTGTGCAATTCTATTAAACTGCCGTAATTTAATAGTAATACTACTGTTATTAGGCTTAAAAAAATCAGACAAGCTGGGCATGGCAGTATTCACTTGCACTCACAGTACCCAGTGACCTGAGGCAGAAGAATCACATGATCAAGGCCAGCCTGGATAACAAAGCAACCACACAGACATACTATTAAAAAAAAAATCAATTTCTAAAGCTTGGCACAAAGAAAGCAAGCAGGAATTCTAAAATCCATCTCTAATTTTGGAGTGGAATATTTAAACATACTATCTATGAGTTTCAAAATTCTATCAAAATTTTCACCTAAAAACTGAAGCCATATAAGTTTCTTGTCACAGTACCTAGGCATTTGAATTCCAACTCCCTGCTAACATCCAAGAGTTCACCACTAGAGACAATAAGATAAACTCGTGTCTCCATTTACCACTTTCTGATTGTCTTCTAAAAGTTTATATTGGCAAAACTATTACATGAAAATATCTTCTCAAACTATGACCAATATGGTATTTATAAAATACATTACAATTTCGGGCACTTCAATTCTTGTAACAACAGAAAAAATGTTGTTGCAGCCATTTATTCTGGATTTCTTTCATTCATGCAGAATACTTGAATTTAACTGCTCTTGACTAGAGGCTACAGAAAAAAGACTTGCTATTTTTCATAACTATTTATAAACAAACAACTTGGAAAATTTAAGTTTACCTACAAGTACAACAGTCTTTGTTGTTCATTGGTTGGTATTTTTGAATGATAAATGGATTATTTTGAGAAAGGATCTCACTAAGTTGCCCAGCATAACATCAAACTTCTGGATTTGAGGAGCCTCCTGCCACAACCTGAGGCATGTGCTGTTACATCTAACACTAAGAACAATTATTTTATATCATAAGTTTTAAAGGCTCAACTCAAAAGTTTTCAACAGGAAAGATATTAATATAAGCCATTGAACCTCGATATTATCTATTACTTCTGTGAATTTAAGAAATTATTTATTCTTAGAAACAGAAATTTCCAGACACTTAAAATTAGAGCACTACTTAGATGAAATAAGTCAGAATAACGTACTTCTGATAGAGAACATGTATCATCAAACATACACCATTGTTCTGAGATGTATAGTAAGATGTTATTTTCTATGTGGCATTAATTTTCAGTCTTTCATGATGCCTTAGATATCATATTGTTAAAATATTCCTCTACTAAGCAATTGATACTTGATGACTGAGCAATTAAAAAGAACAAGGAAACAGTCATTAATCAAGAAATCAAGTTTTCTCCTTAATAGCTATGTTTGTATTAGTAACAACTTTAAAAAAATCTAACTAGAGATGTTATTACCTCAACTGTAGAAAAATACAATTAAATTCAGTTTGAAGTAAAAAAACTTAAATATATGGTATGCCTGTTAAAGCTTTAGTATTTATAAAATAAGCCAAATGAACAAAATTGTATAAAAATTAAAATCACATTCAAAAGAATGTTTGAAAATACATTTTAACATTCAAAAATATCACTACAAAAGATTACAGTGTCCAATTGCAATGTTATTGAGGCATCACACATGTAAAAACTTTAATGAGCCATATTTATCACCATCCTTTCCTGCTCCATTTCATTATCTGAGCAGCAAGAAAGCGCCTGTCCTTAGAGAAAATAGAGCTTGGGCTCCAATGCAGCACACACAGGTATTGGAAAGCCACGCCATGCCAGTAACATAGTCCAAAACGAAAGTACTGCAGCTGTAGAGAGGAAGTATTTTCAAATCAAAACCCCCGAAGCCAGGTTTATAAAGCATTACAACTGTTCAATTTATATTCTGAAGCTATGACTGCTGCACATTTGGCTATTTCAAATTTCACTGAAAACTTCAAGTTATTTCCAAGTATTTGGCTCAATTATCAGTTAAAAGGATACAATAATACTCCACCAAAAGTCCTAAAAACTCACCAGTTAAAGATGACAAAACCAATCTAAAATACATCAGAAATTCTGAGGTCGAAAAACCGAACAATATATATTTATTTGCTTACAAAGAAGTTATCAAGTTTTTCTCTCAACTAACACTCTTTCAACTGAATTTCATTATCAGTGCTAGGTAACTTACCAGTCTAAAAGAACACTGAGTGAATTTTATATCTAGTTTTAACTCCACCACTGACTGGTAACCTTGGGCTAATTGTTCACCACACATTTCAGACTTCTAAACAGAAGCCAGAGCAGAAGACTGAGAATGACAACTGAGGACTCAGTGAGCAGCATGACTCCACCACTGGTGTGGCCTTCCCATGATGCCCAATCATCAAGGAGGCCAGCCACCGTATTATAGTGAGCAATAAAGTTTTAGAAAATATGTCCAGTTCACTGCTTCACCTCACTCATGTATAATTTCCTAAAACAGGCATCTATACCTGTGCTGTAAACCACTCAACCAGAGTGGTGATACACAAGGTATATTTGATTTTTTTTAAGTAAGCTTTGTTTAAGACGTATTATTTATGTCAAAGAATTGCTAACTTCATAATGAAACTTTTCCTTGCTCTTTTAAATGAAATAAATATCTAACTCAAATTAAATTTTCTAAGTATTTCAAGAATGCCTAGTATGAAGCACTCCATGACTGTCACATAATTTACCTCATGATTAAGTTTAACTCTCTCAGTCTGTGCTCGGTTACCCCAGCTGCTAAACTGGCCTTACACAGCTGCTCACTAAGAATTTAGCTGATGATTATTATAGTTATACCTTTAAGTCAACTATGACAAAAATTACAACTATTGTAATTACAGGTATTTCAGTAATGCAAAAATCCTAACCTTGTGATGACAGAAGACTGAAAGCAACATAATTTTCCACAATTTTTGATATAAAATGTAAACATTAAAAAATACAAAAGCTTCTTTAGAATCAGTTTTTAAAGTCCATCATTTAAATTATTTTTATGGCCAAGTCTAAGCAAACAGTCCATCTACCTTTCAGCTAAAGGAAATTAAATATCACCTAACAATTATCTTTCTCCCATAAAGATCTTGAAGACTATTACAGGTCAGAAAGCTGTAACTACATAATACTTTTTGTAAAAGGAGTGGGGGGGTGGTTAAGACAGGTTCTCATTATGTAACTCAGGCTGGTCTCGAACTCAACTATTAACAGACATAATCTAGGCAGTATTCAGGAGGCTGAGGCAAAAGGATTACCATAAATTCAAAGCTGATTAAGTTACAAAAGCTGTAAAAAAAAAATAAGTTATCGGTAAGTCAATATTAAGTAATGTAAGCAGTTTTGTCAAACAAATTTTAAAAATTAAATTAAGCAAAACTGCTGGAAGCTCACTAGACTAGCATTTCAAGAGGCTGGAAGGATTTCTCTACAAATGCTAAACAGGTAAACAGATGTGTAAAATATCTAACAGTAAAGGGGAGACAACTTTTTCACACTGATGAATCTTTTACATTACACATTATAAAATATATTCATTTCTATAATTCCCATTCACATGCTACAAAACCATGTTTTGATTAATAATCATTAAAAGTATTTCAGATGAGAATTTATGCCTGGGATTACTTACTACAGATATGAAATACTTTTAGAATTAAGCTATAAAGGACAGGCTGACAATCTCATAAATAAGGTCTAACTTTTCATTCTTTCTAGTAAAGAAAAAACTAATTAGCTACCCAGAAAGATTTTAAAAGCAAGCGAACAAAACTCCATTCCTATAATCCTGTATATGTTTGCAATAAAGAAATAGTAGCCTTGGATCCGACTCTGTACTCGACTTTGCATAGACAAGAGGAACAGAAAGGCTTAAAGATTTTTCGAAGGGAACTCAGCTACCAGTTAGTGGTGCTGAGATTTTAATCCTGACAGGTGTAATTACTAAATTCACATTTTTCAACAGAACATCTGCTCCACAGAGTCCCATCCTAAAATAACCTAGTAACCTGGGTCATTTCCTACTCTATTTATTTGGAGATTTCTTATTTCTGTTTCAAATATCTATGCTTGCCGGTTCAGTATAACTGGAAGGAAAGTATTATAGAATGTTTGTATATTACATATAGAATACATGTAACATATGCACAAAATACATATGTATTGTATGTTGTATGTAAAGTATATTTTTAACATGCCTGATTTTTACCTAGTCCAAATGGGAAAAAGCAAATGAATGAAAGTATAGCATCCTTTAGTAGATGACATTCTCAAAGATGGTCACAGTAGTGTTCCCGTCTAGCACACTCTTCTTGCAACTGGATTCAGACACATTTTTCAAGAAGTACAGACTACATCCTCTTCACTTAACTAGTCAATTTTTTTTCACTGCCACAAGGGATATCTTGTTATTTCTGAGATAAGTTTATAAAGAGATTCAGCTTCCACTTTCCTTGAAGCCCTAATGTGCAAGTCCATGTGCCCTGAGGCCAAAGTCCAGATAAAAAGAGCAGTTATGAAGAGAAAGGGATTTCCACCCAACCTCCAGCTGTTCTAGACCTTTGATATTATACCTTGACTTAACAATGAGGCAGCAGACAGCTGGGACTTCAGAAGCCTGGTTCACTGCCATGCAGTATCTACCTAGCCATCCTAATGAGGGTTCATTGCAAACTAACAGCAATGGAAAGGACAAAAGGGGACCTACAATGAGAAGGTGAGTGGCTACTTTTGAGGGTCAGAAATATTTTGGTGGCAGTTTCCCACCTGGTAACATCTACTGAAATGACCCATTTAGCAAGTGTTTTGCTATTTTCATAATAAAACTTCAAAAAATATTACATACTACTTAGGCTTAGATTTCATCCAACAAGTTTGGTAGAAGACAGAAAAAAAAAAGAAAAGAAAAACTCACTTTTAAATTTCCATAATCTGGCTTTCATCTTTATTTCAGCAAACTGAAAAAGATGATGGAATAGTAGGAAAGTAAAAAAAAAGGAGACAGAGCAAGTCAGTTCCAAGACCTGGAAAGCACATGTAGAGAGTGAGTGCTGTCACCTACAGTGAATGCTGTCATCTAGAATGATTTAGGTGGGAAGGGGAAGGAAGGGAAGGGGAGCAAAGGAAAGGGGAGGGAAGAAGGGAAGAGAAGAGGAGAGGAAGGGAGGAGAAGAGAGGGAAAAAGAGGAGAGGAGACAGTAGGGAAGGGACTAGGGAAGGAAGAGAGGTAAGGGAAGAGGGAACAGGGAAAAGAGGGGAAGAGGAAGGCAAGAGGAAGAGAAGAAAGGGGGAGGAAGGGAGAGAGGGAGAAAGGGAGGGAGGACCAGATTCATACTTAGAAAAATACTGACATAAGCCTTAGTGACCCAACTCACTATAGCATGTTACTTTTATGTCTTTTTATGGTGTCATCCTACTAGTCTATTTACAACAGTGCTGATTTTCATATACACTTAATCATTTTACTATATGTATTAATTCTAAATAAGATACCACCTCAAATTCTAGTTTCAAGATCATTTGGTAGTTTAACACCTGTCATGGTTTGAAATGTGTCCCCCACAGTCTCATGTGTTTGGGAAGGTCCTGGCACCTTTCAGAGGTGGAGACTTGCTGGAGGAAGGCTGTCACAGAAGGTGGGCTTTATAAGATGGATTTGCAGCAAAGCAGTCTGGCAGCTCTTAGCTTCCACCAAGATGTCTGCAGTGACAGCCTGTCTGTCTCTAGTTTCTGCCTCCAGCCATGCCGCTTCCACCTTGAAAGATTGTATCTCCCCTTTGGAATTGTAAGCTGAATAAATCTCCCTTTCTTCTTTAAATTGTTTGACTTTCGGAGTTCTCTCACAACAAAAGATAAGAGAACCATTACAACCTGTAAACAATGTAACCAATTTTTAAAGAAAATAAGTTCTTAACTTATTGGCTAAGACACTGGTGTGCTGTATATATCACATTTTCATCCAATTCTTATTAATACATATGTACTACATGCAAAGTATCTTGACTGCAATAAATGGTACTGCTCACTCTTCCATGTATGATACAGAATGAAAATTGGTGATGCAGAGACTAATGCTTTTGCAAAACTCTGAATATCAGCATACTAAAAATTGAGATACCATCCATCTGAAATCTTAAAAGTCTTTCTAAAATTTCAAAACAGCAGCAACATCAAGATCACAGTTGTTTTTTTTTAAGAAGGCATGGTAGTGCACACATGCAATCAAATTTCAGAACTAGAAAGCAGAGTCAAGATGACAGTCTAGGATACACAGTGAAACCATCTCTCAAAATGGGGGAGGGTGGTCACAATTTTCATAGTCACCCTCTTACACAGAAACTCCATCTCCTAGGTCTTACATTTATGTCACTTTATTAATTTAAATTACCTTTGTGTTTGACCTTTTCACTTGCTCTATAATCTTAAACGACCTGAGAAGTTAACTTCCACCTAGAAGGGCAAGCCACATCATTACTTGAGCAAAAGGATCAGATCTAAAGTTCCATCTTTAATTATCTAAACTCACATTATTCTGCCAAATACAGAAACAAATGTGTTCTAGAAAATGGTAATGATAAGGATCAACATCTAGGTAAAATTTAGAAATCAAGATCAAAGTTGTCACTTCATTATACTAAATAATTTAAGAAAATACATGTTAAAACAAATAATTTGTAGGGATGAGCCTCTATTAAGACATATCATTGCCCCCTGCTCTTCTACAGTGTTATCATCTGTGCTTCTCTTGAGTTCCCAAACCTCCTCTACACGAAAAGGGAATATAAACAGTGGTTAGTGAGAAATGTGCTTAATTCCCTGACAAAATGCAACACAAAAATTAATAAATATTCCATCAAATATATCTATGGAAAAATAACAATATAACCAGGACTCCACTCAAACTCCAAACTTAATAGGACATCGAACAGTAGTACACAGTGACACGGAGCTCTGCTAGTTTTGTGCAGCACTGTCATAAGTAATTTTAGTTATTATTGTGCATGGGAGGGTGGGTGTGCGAGAGAGAGAGAGAGAGAGAGAGAGAGAGAGAGAAATATGTGCCACAGTATACAAGTGGAAGTCAAAGGACAACTTTCAGTAGTTAGGTTCACTTTTTCCTCTGTGGGCTATGAGAAGCCAGTGCAGGGCGTTAGGGTTGCATGCCAAGAACTTCTGCTGCTGAACTATCTCGCATGCCTGCATATTTAACATTCGGAAAGGTGTTTTTTGCACAGCTCCTGAATAAAGATTGCTCAAGATTTGTGTTTATAAACATTTACACTATTTAGAGCCCAGATCACAGTTCTCAGGTCATAGTTCTCATTTCTTTCCTCTCAGAAATTAAAAGAAACTGAATTAGATTGAATCAACTGGTCAAACATTTTTACTTCAGAATGACAGGGTGCTTACACCATACAATATTACCTTCTATGCTAACACAAGAGGAACTGTAGTTTCAAGTGAGACTCTTTGGAAGGATGGTTTTTCATGTATCTTCTGAGGAAACCAGAGCTTTTGATGGAAGGCACTTTTGTACAAATCCTTGTGAAGTTTTCAAAAATGTACCCACATTCCCAAAGTCTGCACATCTGTGTACTGATCCCAAATTTATCCATTTATTTCCTGCTATATTAACAAAATGAGAATGCTGTTTGCTGGGAAAAAAGCAAAAATATTATGACAATACACATAACTGCTTCAAATGTTTATGTCAAATCCTGGTGAGAAATGGTGCAGAAAAACACCAAGCAGAAGTGAGACAAGCACAACAATGGCATTAACTACATGAAAATAGCTCCACCAGAAAGGAGCAACATGGCCCTCTAGTGTTCAGTGAATAAACAATACATTCTTAAGAAAGGCAATGGTTACATAATGCTTCACTATAAAAATTCACACATTTTCAAATTAACTGAGTACGCTTCTGAATATACCAAAGAATCTTAAAAACACTGAACTTCTATATAGTTTGTGGTTCTGAAGTGCTGTGCTTTCTTTTGAATTACTATCCATGACTGGATATCCATGGGCTGAGAAGGCAAGAAATAGTTTAGTGCTTGGTTAATATGGACAAAATCCTGCACCCAACCCACAGCAACACTCACACACACGAAACACAAAATACATATGAAAAAGAGCTCTAAAATGGTTTTTAATGTTTCCCTATGAAAAAAATGTGAGCACTAAGTTAACACCATGTCTCGATTATAAAAAAAAAGTACAGAAGTAAAAAATTACTACTGCCATGTTTACTTAAATACATCTCATTTAAATTTTTATCCCTTTACTCATTCTGTATTCTAACCCTGATTAATCCAAATTTTTAAAAATTTTTTATTATTATTTATTCAACTGTGCGCATGTGTGTGTGTATGTGCGCGCGCGCGTGTCTTTGTGTGTGTGTGTGTGTGTGTGTGTGTGTGTGTGTGTGTGTGTGTGTGTGTGTGTAGAACCACGGACGAATTCGCGAACCACCATGGACACCTCCACCTCCTTCTGCCCCGGGATTCACAGGCTCCGCCCTACCAGGACCAGAAGCGGAGGCCGCCCCCGCTTCCGCCTGGCGTCTATACGTGGGATCTGGAATCCGAATTCAGGACCTTCCGCCTGCAAGGCGGAGGCTTAACCCCTGAGCCACCTCTCCAGCCCTATTTTTTATTTATTGTATCAATTTACAGATATAAAGAGATTGATTACAACAAAGAAAATATTAAATAACATTGGTGAAATGAATTTAAAACTACTATTGTTTCGAGTTGACAAATACAAGGGGCCTAAACCTACAGGTTTAAAAGCTGATTTTTATATATATTTATATTTATTGTCTGTATTTGGGGCTACAGAAAAGTAGAGAATACTGGTTTCTAGGTAAGACATAATAGACTGCAAATTTTGCCATTCAATTCCCAGGTTTTAAGCAATTAATCACTCCAAGTTAAAACTTTAGAAACCACAAAATGACTCTGCAAAGATCCTACACTTGACCAGTATGCTCCTACTATTAAACAACACCTGACTGAATATATAATTAAATAAGCAAACAAAACAAGGACAGCTGCTTATTAACCTAAACAATACTAAAAAGAGCTAAAGGAGGTACAGAATTTTGCTCAGAGTTGTGTGAAATGTTCTTAGAGCAAGTAAGACAAAGGACAGAAAAGAAAAACAGAAATAAACTGAAAAATACAAAGTTTTAAAGTTTTGTATATGCCATAAATATAAATAAAGCACAGAAGGACTCTTAGCAAACTAATAATAGAAGAAATTTACTCAATTTGATAAAGACATATATAAAACCCTAAAGTTAAAAATCATAATAAGAAACTCAGAACTGTTCTATCAAGAACAGGTAAGGCAAAACCCCTTTAGCACCACTGCTTTTTGACAGCATGCAAGTTCTACAAAGGAAAAAAATGTTTGTGACTGACAAAACTTTCTGTGCAGAAAATCTGAAAGAAGGTCTGGAAGTATAGTTCAGTGGTAGAACACGCCTAGCATGTGCAAACTCTATGAAGATCCAACCATTTTAGAAACCCCAAAGAATTGTACAAAACTAGTATTATCTATAGAGAAGTTGCAGGATACAAGGTTGATG
Organism: Typhlomys cinereus; assembly: GCA_023101885.1. Classification (NCBI taxonomy): domain Eukaryota; kingdom Metazoa; phylum Chordata; class Mammalia; order Rodentia; family Platacanthomyidae; genus Typhlomys; species Typhlomys cinereus. The sequence goes on along the minus strand of JALPQD010000110.1, from coordinate 583,439 downwards.
AACGAAACTGAAGTACATACCTATATATAAATAAGTAAAATATACAATGAGAAATACATTTACATCATTACTCACAAAAATGAAATGTTTAAAGATGACAAAATATGTACAATAAAATCTGTAAAAGGGAAACTTTCCAATGAAAGCTATCGGAGGACCATTAAATAACTCAAGATCTATTACATATTCATTTTTTTATTCAATTGTGCGTGTGTGTGTATGGATGTATATGTGTAGAACCACGGGCGAATTTGGGAACCACCATGGATCGCCTCTACCTCCTCCTTGTTTACTCTGCCCCCGGATTCACAGCCCTACCAAGACCAGAAACACAGGCCACCCACCCCTGCTTCCGCCATGCATCTAAACGTGGGGTCTAGGATCCAAACTCAGGACCTTCCGCCTGCTTAACCTCTGAGCCACCTCTCCAGCCCCAAGATCTATTCCATATTCTTATATAGGAAGAATACAAATAAAATACTTGACCATATGAATAATGGAAGACATTAATACTGTCCAATTTTGTCTGTAAATTAAACATGATTCGTATCAAAGTTCCAGAAGTCATTTTTTGGACACTTACAAACTGTTTCTAAAGTTTATATGAAAAAGAAAATGTCTACAATATACAATACAAAACTGAGCAAGAGCAAAGTTGAAAAAGACTGGTGTTATGCAACTTCAAGACTTCTTAGAAAGCTAGTGAAAGGAAAAAAAAAAAAGCTACAGTGAAAGGAAAAAAAAAAAAAAAAAGAACTCAAGAGAATTGAAGACCCAGAAATAGACCAAAATAGACAAAGGAGCAAAGACAATATAATGGCAACATTAACAGTCTCCCTAAAATGAGGACAGAACAACTGGACACCAACACAGTATGCTAGTCGATACAGGTATGAACCTGACAAATGAAGACTAAAACTTGGGCACATCTGTAAAGAATTGGTAGTTAAGGCAATCCCTGAGCAAACCTGCAGAAGAGTATCTAACTGATGTGAGAAGAACCAGATCATGGTGTATGAGACCATCCCTTGGGCAAATGGATGACACAGAAGGAGGTGGTTCAGGAGTTTGGTATACTTTGGCAGACTCTGCAGTGTAGTAAGTGAGATTTGCCCTTCTCTCATCAATCTTTGTGGAGATGGTATGGTCAATTCTCTCAGCTCCTAGTGTTGGTATGAGCTCCTGAAAAGCTAGACTGTGAACTGTAACCAAAATCATAAAAATAATAAAATTCCCTTGTTCCCCTAAGTTGTTTGTTGTGAATTTATAGGTAATATGTAAACAAACTGTATAATCATATATCATGATTATATATGATAATAATGATAATGACCATCACACAAGGACCTTTTTATCCTTTGCAAAAAAAAAACTTAAAGTACAACATAAATGTACAACTCAGAAGTTAAGAGAAAATTTAGATACATAACATTAACATTTTAGCTACAACATGAAGGGCATCATACCTGAAAGAAATGATGGATGAGATCACATCATTAACATTAACACATATGCTCTATGAGGGACACCAATGAAAGAAAAAGAAGACATTCCACCAATAGAGAGAAACATTTACAAAAATAAAAACAGTCTGACAAACAACTCATTAAAATACATAAATTCTAAAAATATTATTAAGATATTAATAATCTGATTTAAAAATGATCAAAAGACCTGAATATATACTTCACCAATTAAAATATATAGATATGGCAGTTACATACCTGAAGATATACTCACCATTACACATTATTAGAGAAATGCAAATGAAAATAATGATATACAACATATTTTTTAGAATGCCAAAAAATCTGAACATTAACAATGGTAACACTAGCAAAGATAGAGAACAAAAGAAACGCTCACTGTCCCTATCTGTAGGTTTACCAAAGGAAAATCACTTAAACTGCCACAGAGTCCTGAGCCCCTACTAGAGCAGACAACCCAAAGGGAACTTTGCAGCCCACACAAGCAGACAGGCACAAGGGTGGGAAGGAGAGAGATGGCTTGGTAAAAGGAGAGGGGAGAGGGGAGAGAACCACTCATTATGTTTTTGTATAAAAGGGACATTCTTAAAACAAACCAAAATAAGAAACAAAAGAGCTTGAATAAGAAGTTGGCAGAAAACAATTTGAATCCATTATTCACTATGAAAGTTATCTAAAAGCCTAACTAAGTAAAATAATTGCTGGGTTCCACCATATGTGTTTATTTGTTTTTAATGTTAATAGTTAATGCTTGCTACAGCAAGGTTGGAAAATGTACTCAAGAGGAAAAATAACCCTTTACTTAAAAACTAGTATCTGACATTATTTCTTGACATGTTTTATTGTGAATACCAATTGTTCCTCAACATGCTCAGGGACTGGTTCCATGGCTTATTCCCCCATGTGTAACAGAATCTAAAGATACTCTTATATAAATGGTACAGTGTTTGCATTTAACCAATATGTATCTTCTGCACATTTTAAGTAATCCATAAATTATTTATAATATAAGAAACAATGTATTCCCTATATACACAGTAATTGTTATTAGACTATACTGTTCAAAGGTGAATGGCATGGAGAATATCTGTTTCCCAAATATTTTTGATCAAGGGTGCAATGATTCAACATCTAATAAAATCAGCAGGCCAACTACAAACCTATTAATGTATATTTTTCTCATAATTAGGAATATAACTACACATATATAGATTATAAATTCTATTTTTTCAAGATGTAATGCTTACAAGCATTTTCTTTAAATATTCTTGAGTGTGTATGCACATGTGCACACACAATGGAGAGAATAACCTCAGTGGGTCATGACTCAGGAGCCATTCACCTTGTTTTGTTTTATTTTGTTTTGTTAACTAGGGTTTTTCCCTAATCTGGAACTCACCAAGTATAAGTCTATCACATCTACCAGTTTTTATTGCATGGATTCTAATGACCAAACACAGGTCCTCATGTTTGAAAGGAAAGCAATTTACAGGTGGAGTCTCAGTCTTTGAATGCCTTTTAAAAGTGAAATTTTTAATAGATTGTGAGTTTCTTTCAGTTGAATTCTGCATGGTATATAGTTGAAATACTTCTTTTTGAGGCAATATTACCAAGTACTGATAACTGTAATATTTCTCTATGTATCCAGCTATACATTTAATATTTGAGTCTTAAACAGCATGACTATTTTTAATTTTTAATCTTGAATGAATGCATTAGTAAGAGGTAAAATAAAAGCTGTCCATATTATGATTTGTCAATCTTAGCTCTCAACTTACATCAATATTAGGGACAGGTCTCTACTGTTCAAAACAATAGACGTAAACTCAACGCAAAAAGTTTTATCAAAAAGGTCATGCAGATTTCAAATGCACTATACCAAGAGAATCAATAGATTCAGAAGAGAATTAGGGTGGATTTTTAACCATGTGGCTAGTGACAGAATGGGAAAAGAATGTCACTCAAAGCAAGACAAAACGCATGAAGGTAAAAGTAGTAGAAATACTACCATTACATTACGAAGATTATGTAAGACTTCAAACATTCTTATGTGGATTTGATTCACCATGGGAAATGGAACACCAGACAGTTCTACAAAGATTATTGATCTGTACACACCTAAAAATGACATCTTAATCAAATCCACTACCTGATCTGAGAGAGACAGAAAAATAAAATATCAGTTTGCAGTGGACCATACAGTAATGATGTCCACTGTACAGCTACAAATGCTTAGCTAAAACCACAGTGGGTAATAAGAACTTCTAACAAAACTCTTGAGATTATTGCAATAAAGCTGTAACCCATCATATATTACATCCTCTTCTTTCATGTATCTTCTCTACCACCAATGAAAACACCATTAAAAAATAAGTATATATAATTGCAATTATATACATATGAGTCAATCTGCCCCAAAAACGTATGTGGATAACTCTTCATGGTATTAGTACATATTCAGAAATTTATTATCTACATAAAGCCAGAAGACTTTTTTAAAAATCTCCCTTCTATAGGAAGAATAGTCTTAAGAGTTTTAAGAGAAAAAAAATCAAAATAATTAACATGCAATAACTCATATACAGATTTATACATATGACTTGCATTCAGAACTAAAAGATATTTACAGTACATATGGTTTCAAATAATGTGAAGTACTATAAATACTGCACTGATAGGAATTAAAAATTTATTGTAAGCTGTTGTTTTGACATTCATATCTATAAACTAGTTAATATAGAGATACTGACTTAAATTTTACTAAAAGAAATGGTATATATCTATCACCTGGAAAGCCAGATGAGTAATATCCCCTTGGAAATTAAAAGCATATTTTTATTTTTATTAAAACTCATCATGTTTTATCTATATGCTCTAAAATATTAACCTATTTTTCTACTATATTTTTCCTTGGGCAGCTGTTGTAATAACTGAACACTAACAATTATAATATAAATACAGACAGATAAATGTCTGTGGAGAATGAATTGCATTTTGTAAGATAGACACATGCACAAAAAATGAGGTCATAAATCTATGTTTAGATACTATTGAATTTTCCAGATTATACACACACACACACACACACACACACACACAAACACACACACACTTCACATATTTCACTTAATCCTTAAAAAAATCCTGAGAATGAGCATTATTGTCTTATCTGACATGTAAGAAAACAGAGTTGTGGTCACATAGAAAGTGGTATAATCAGAACTCAAGCTCAGGTACTAAGAGCTGTCACTCCACTTTGCTAGATTATTTTCATCTCTTGTGAATTGTCCCCTTTCCCTCATTTCCACAATCTTCCCCATACTAAAATCATGTAGTCTTCCTTCACAAAGCAGGAGATACAGCCACTCACAGGGCAATGTTTACTAGCAGATGTATATATGGTTGCTTTTACATTCATTTGCTCTCTGAAAATGTCTACGCCTAACAAGATTTGAAATTAATCTCTTTGTTATGACAAGACTAGAGTTCAGAAACTTTCTGAGAAGGTTATTATTCTCTAGGAGTCTATAATAGATGTAAATTAATGACTCCTTAAGTTTCACATATTGGCTACATTATCCTATGAAGTTTACTAGATCTTTGACTCTAGAAGGTGCTAGAGGACAGTAGACTCAAAACGAAACTGTTCTTTTGATTTGGGGTTACCCAAATTGATTCTATTACTGACTGGCACCTAACATATGATCTGAAGCCCTTTTTCCATCTATACACAGAGCTGCAGACATGTGTCTCTATACTGTACTGACCCCCTGCTGCTTAAAAACATATTACTTTTGGGCTAGAGAGATGGCTTAGGGGCTAAGACTCTGTCTCACAAGCAGAAGGTCCTTAGTTTCAATCCCAGGTCCCATGTAAAACAACAGGCAGAAAAGGAATGGCCTGTACTTCCGGCCCTGGTAGGCAGAAACTGGGAAATCCCAGAGTGAAACAAGAAGGAGGTAGAAACAATCCAGGATGATTCCGAAAGTCACTCTTGGTCCTCCACAAGCACACAATACCCTCTGATACACACACACGCACAAAATAAATATTTTTTAAAAACACATTACTAATATACACATATATTTATGAACATATATTCATATATACATTTGTTCATAAGATCTTATGAGGCAAATGTATAAAAACTGTTACTAGGGGAAAAAAAATCTAACAATCAAGACGGGTGAAAAACCAAATTAGAACTAAAAGAATGAGGTCACAATAGAAAGCACAAAGATAGATGGAAGTATTATTTCCCAAACATGCTTCTTCTCATGAAAACAGATCAGGATAGTAAGTCCTATGCTGACAGTATTCTCATTTGCTGTTTGTGCTAGCACAAAATAAAATTTTTAAAAAATTTTAAAAAACCTAAGATTCTGTAAAAGCTGAGCATCTCCTCGAGAAAATAGCATTTTTTAAAAATATATAATAAGGTGTTGGCACAGTCAAACTTGAACAGGCAAACCTAGCGGATTGTAGAACTTTCTAGAAGATTTAGTCACATGGGGAAAAAGAGTCAAAGTGCAGTTCAGAAGCATGCATGATAAACTGAGAGGAACCAGTCTAAAATTTCTTTTTCATGGTAATTTCTTCCTTTATAAATTCAGTCTCATGGCCTCATCTCTTCAGTAATGTTTTGTTGAAATACCACAAAAAAATAAAAAATTTAACTGAGTTCTCAGGACTTTCTTTGGGTAGCTTAGATTATTTCATGGTATTCAAAACCATCACATTTGGAAAATCTTGCTAAGCTGTTTGTTAAATTCTACCATAGAGGGCAGCATAGCATATGAAAAGAGAAAGGGTTCTTTGAAGTTGGGCATATCAAGATTAAAATATTTTAGTATACTATGATATGGGTGGGGAATCATTTGGCCTCTTTGCAACCTCAGTTTACTTATTATAGTTTTAATAAACAGTTTGTACTTCAAAAACAACAATTTTAGACTATTATTATGCCTGATTATTTGACATAAGGACATCTATACTGTTTGCCAAATGTTTCTTCGAAAATTAAAAGAAAAAAGGAAAAAAAAAAACCACATTAGGGATTTGCACTTTCTCTCTCTCTCTCTCTCTCTCTCTCTCTCTGGCCCTGGGTGAAGGATGGCTTTATAAGAACAAAGCCATACTACTGTCCCCTTCCTTAAGAGTTACTCCAAATGGAAAACATCTCAGGAAAAGCAAGATGCTCCGGAAACTATAAGAAAAGGTACAAAAGTGTTTCTCAGCACGTGAGATGGCACAACAGGCCTTTTGGCCACTGTCCACTCTCGTTTTTTGAGGGTATACAACTTTATTGTACAATAAATTCTGCATCTCTTCTACAATATAAAAAACAAACTTCGGTAACTAGAAAGTGGGAAATTATCTTTAGAGTTCTGATAGCTTTCACTATGCTTTAAAGACTAAACTAATGTAAGAAAGAATCTAAAGCTCTTTTTTTCCCATATTACAAACACATGCAAATGCAAGTGTGATATATAAAAAAGAGATACCCTTAGGATTGTTTAGAAGGCCTCCAGAAAAGTGTAAGTATACCAAGTAAAATTGTAGGTTAATTCTCTATTAACATTTGAAAGGTCTTGAACTCACAACAATCCACAGCCTTGCCAATGTTGGGATTGCTGTGTCACCATAGCTGATTTTAAAAGTGATCTTATACCTATCCTCAGTTCAAAGATCAGAATTTAAGAATATTTGAATATACGGTTGTTGTTTTTTTTTTTAATTTAGAATGACACCAAGAATTTGAAGACCTCTTTGATAAAACAAAGTATGCAACAGATGTTGATAAATTAAAAGATTCAGACAAGTAGGTGACATTTTCTTCTTAAGTCATAAGTCACTTAAAAAATGTTTTTAGGGCTAGGAATATAAATCAGTGATTAAAACCTTTGACTCAAAAGCAAAAGATTCTGAGTTCAGATCCCCAGATCCCACATAAAAATGCTGGGCAAAAGTGATAGAGGGCTGCAATTCCAGCTCTGGAAGGCAGAATCTAGGCAACTCCAGGATAGGCCTCCACAGGCCTACATTCAAGTGACCTCTTATATACACACAAGAAAAAAAATTGAAAAACTTTTTAATATTCTTGAGACAATGTCTTGCTACCTTGAACCCATGATTCTCTTGCCTTAAATCCCCAGGATGCTGGATAAGTGATTTTCTAAACGGTAGTTGGAAAACATAAAGTTAATGGGCAAAACATTTAGAATAGTATTTCAGATTGAAACCATATTTTGCAGAAAGATGTTATTGTGTTGATAAAAGAGCTTTATACCTTGCCATCTTTATGAAGAAAAAGGACCTTGTAATAAACAATATATCAATTAATGTGTACATACATAAACATGTATGTGTATGCACCAGCCTCTCTTTGCTACAAAAAAAACAGGAACAGAAGACTTGTCTGCCTAGCTGGTGTTTGTTTATGGCAGAGCTTCCTACTGTAGACTGACTTGAATATGCAACCTTCCTGTCCTATCCTCTAAGTCCTGGGATTACAAGTACAAGACATCACTTCCAGACTTTTCCTTATCAATTTTAAGCATAACGTTCAGCAAGGCATGATTTTGATTAAATGTTTTTCTTAAGTACATAATGGAGTAGGACCTTGGGTGTACTAACTCCCATTCCTCAAATTGACCTTCCTCTTCTGCTATAGCAACTTTGAGAAAATATGATTAAGAGAGAGGAACAGGAAAAAGAATATAGTAAAAGGCCTTATTAATATAGCGTTGTTAGTGGAAGACTCATCTGGCTAAAATTCAACATCTGAAGACAGAATGGAACTGGAAGAAAATCACTAGTTTGATGCCATTCCTCAGATATGTGTTAGATCATACCAGCTAAATAAAATCTAACTTGTGTTAGACTGTAAAATTGAAGGATAAGCATGCTTTTTAGAGTAAGTTTTATACACTAAAGCAAAAATGATATGCCAATTCAAGTTTTAACCCAAATGTATGAGACATCTCACTCCAGAGCAAATAAGATTAAGGAGATGAAGTCAAATCTGTACACTGTTTACAAGCCAAGACCTTGATCTACTGTACAACTTAAAACTAATGAGTAGGAAGGAGTAAGAGGATGAACTACCACAGACAACATTTATTTCTATGTCAGTAAAATAAGGAAACTATTATCAAGTTAGATGTTCTATTTGGAACTACAGTTGAACTACTAAATCTGTTCTACCTGAATATCCATGTTCTTAGTGAATTTACATGTAAGTCCCACATGCTAATTGAATGTAGTACCTAGCTCATTTTTAAATCTCGAGGCAATTCTGTGTACAGCAACTTCTAGTAACTTATGCCTTAGAGTAACTCTCTGATATGTTACTCTGCATATACTATGTTTCACAAGTAAGAGATTCTTCATTACTTGATTTACACAAATCCTGCCAACCTTCTATACCTCATACAAAATCACTAATCAATCCCTACCATTGGGAACATACTTTGGTAGAAACTTTGAAACTGGTGGTTTTCTTAACAGTAAACAAAATCAACTTCCTTCTCTCCATTTGTAATTCAGTTGACTCATTATCAGCACTCCTAATTGCAATATTTTCAAATACCTTACAAAAACAAATATTAGCTCATCATTTTATTATGCATGTAGAAACTAATTTGAAATAATACGAAGACTATGAGGAAAATTTCATTACAACCAAAATAGAGATGTAAAGTATGTGAAGCTGACTTAGATCAAGAATACTCACTTTTGTTGTCTTTGTATAGAATGGGGAGGAGAGCTGATGAATGGGCACGTCCGAGATATTACCAGAGTTTGTGACACTGTTACTGTGTGTATGTTCATCTTCTCTGCTACTGTCATCAGACTGATCAAAATCATCACTCTCCTGGTCCATTTCCTCCTCCTCTTCATCTTCTTCATCTTGTTCCCCAGCATGCTCCTCATCTTCCTCTTGTTCTTCGTGGTTTCCTGACGAGTCCTCATCTACTGAAATAAATCGGTTATTGTTTTCTTCCACTTGTCCCTGCTGGGAATCATTCTGGTCTCCGTGTCTAATGTCTGCTCCAACAAGTTCACCATTCCGTGAAGTGTGCTCCTCCTCCTGGTGTCTCAGCGGCTGCTGGTCCTCCTCTACCACGCGGTTCATCTGCTCTTCATCCACCTGACTTGAGGAAGCATTACCTCGCAGAGAGCCTCCAGTTCGTCGTCTTTTGCTGCCCACAGAGAGCAGTTCCTGATTCATTTCCAAAAGCCAGCTTGCTACTTCTTGGACTTTGGCTAGACTATCAGAAGACGCAAAGGTTTTCACATTCTGTAGGAGGAAATGGGGAAAAACAGGGTTTATTCAATCTATGTTATCATGTCCATGCTATATGTCTACTATATAAATATGATTAAAGATGTGTGAAGTCTGGCAGATAAAAAGTAATCATTTTGCAAATGTGTGATTGACCCCTCCCTCACTGAGGTTTCCTACTTTTATTACATCTACCATTGAATGTGCTATTATAACAAGACTCCAGTTTAACAGCTTTTTGTCTCTGACCAGGGGGTGACATACAGTGCCCATCAGGATGGAGTGAAGGGCATTGCAGGAGCAGCAAAACTGCAAAAGAAAATCAACAAACCACAATCCAGAACTTCAGAGACTCTATATCAACCACATAGAACTAGGCCAGTCTAATCTCTCCCCATCCTGAAGCTCAGGGACATTTGAGGAAGAGGGGGCGGTAAGAGTGTAAGAGCAAAAGGATGGGAGGAGCAATGATTTGCAAGATTCTCCACACTAGTTAGGGCCGAAGCAATCATAATAGGACTTTGCATGCCCTGCGCAATGTCCAACACACTATTGACCTCACAAAGTCTAGCATCTGCTAAAGGCACCAAGATCCTTGGAGGCAAGGGATTGACAGACACAGTAGTGTTCCTATGCTTAAGGGGAACATGAGAAAGGGTTCAGAGGAAACGCCACTGGGTCCTTGTACATCACTGGAGAGGAGGACCCAGAGGAGAGTCAGGCATACACAATAAAGGACTATCTGGGAATTGGGGGGGAGGCACTGGGGGATGGGGAGGGAAGGGAGGGGTAGCAGGGGGTTCGGGGGGGAGGAGGAGGGAGGGAGGGAACTGGTCTACCTATTAAGTTTGTATGAGCGGAAATAATAAAAAATGTATAAAAAAAAAAAAGCTGAATCTACAGCCTCCCCCAAAAAAGATGTGTGAAGTATTTGATGTCCTTGTGACATTCACACATTCTTCAGTAATCAGTAATGTTAAATTATAGACAGTATGAGACTTTCAAACTTATTTTAAAATTTTTCATTTAATCTTAGCGTGTTTTGACCAATAAAATATAATTTAGCAAATAAACTTAAATTTTCAACCAGTAGTTCAGAAACTGTACTCTATATTAAACTTTCCTAAATATTAAAAGCCGACACACACATACATACACACACACACACACACACACACATCTATTAAATGTCCGTCAAGTTCAAGAAATGTTAAACCAAGTCTACCTGAAAAAGCTTTATTTTCCTGAGATTTTCCACACTTATCTGTTTGCAAAATTTTGCTTTTAGATAAAAACTTAATCACTGTAACTTTCATTTTTCAAAATAAACACAATTCATTTGGACAGCAAATAAAAAAATGGTTTAAAAGGGGCGTGGGGTGGGTCTGGAGAGATGGCTCAGGAGTTAAGACTGTCTCACAAGCAGAAGGTCCTGAGTTAGGATTTCAGGTCCCACATAAAAACGTCAGGCAGAAAAGGCAGTGGCCTGCACTTCAGGCCCTTGTAGGCAGAGCCTGAGAAATCCCAGAGCAAAGCAAGGAATTTGAAGCAATCAAGAATGATTCCTGAAGTCATCCTTGGTCCTATAGGAATACATAGTGCCCTCTAATAAACACACACACACACACACACACACACACACACACACACACACACACAAAACAAACAAACAAATAACTTTTAAAAAAAACCACAACACAGGACAGATAAAGTTCTGAGGTTCATACCCTCTGACCCAGTAACTCCACTTCTGGAAATCTATCTTAGGAAGTAATCCTAAAACAGAAAAAGAAAAAAATTATACAAAGAATGCTCACTGAAGCTGGGGGTGAGGGAATGCTATAAAAACCCAGATGTTCAAGATACAAGAATCCATGAACCAAAAACATACACATATCAATACCTAAATAAGATATTCATTTAAAAACAGAAAAACCTGATGACATGGATGTTTATATGTTATCACAAGAAAAAAATCCTATGACTTAATTTTTAGGCTGCATGGGGATAACTCCTAAAGTTTGCATCTGAAAGATGCAGCATTACATTTGTGCCACATTTTTTGACTTTTACACATCAAAAATGTCTGCTTTTATTTTTTTTAAACACAGGCTTTTTTGATGCAATGTCTATTCACTGTATTCCATTACTCAATTAAAATATTGTCAAGGTATTTATTATAAATGCTAAATAAAAACTAAGTTAGAATCTAAAACTTAAACATTCATAGAGAAAGAAGCTAATAAATATTTTCAAGTGCACATTTTACTTTTAAGCCTAATCATGACCATTTTAGAGAAAACTATGATTTAGAGCACTGATACTATTGACAAATATCAACAAACATATCCTATATCTTTAAACTTAAAAAAAATCAATACAAAGAAGGTAGAAGTAATCCAGAATGATTCTCGAAGTCACCCTAGGTCTTCCACAGGGACACAGTGCCCTCTGATACACACACACACACACACACACACACACACACACATACACACACAGTTTTTTAAAAATTGATATAAAATTCAAGAATGCTCTATTACCTCTACTACTAATAGAAGCACATACTGTTAACATGTATTAGTTAAAGAACTTATGTTCTTATCATTAACTAATGAGACTGAACTGGAGCTCATAAAAATGAAGTTCGTTAACTAATGTATTTTAACATGTTGCATGATTTTTAGGAGGCAGTAGGAAAGATGCTGACTGCCAATGATACCAGGTCAGAAACAGTACTGAAAGAAAAAAGCCAAAGAACATTTAAAATGTACTTGACCCTAGGCAACTGAAGCTGAAAAGGAATAAGCAAATTTCTTAAAACTGCTAGTCTCAAGCTAGCTTCAAACAAAGTAGAGGTAAAAGCATGCAACTGTGTCTTTCAGGAGCCTCAGTTTACAATGACTATACAATAAAAGCCTAATTCTCACAATAAAAATATAATTCTCTGATAAAACAGAATCTTTAAAATATCAATTGCTACTCTAAAACAAATACCTACTGGTGCTCAACATCCTTCAGTATGGAGGAAAGAAAGTACTTGGAATTGTTTCTTTACTTAATCTCAAACACTACCAAAAGAATTGTTTTAAGACTTTACATGTTAATCAATATTATTTAACTTTTTGCCTAGATCACACAGATTTTTAAATATATTTAAACATATCTGAAACTACAGTTGCAGTTAGAATGAGAGTAACAAAACATTTCTAATACCTAAAGTTTCTATGAGGATTAGAATAAGTAACCATTATTATCTGAAAATAGTTCTCTTTATTTTTGGTAATTGTGGCTCATGAAGTTGTTATAATCACTGGATTAGCAAATGCTCCAAGTGAATAATGATCTCCATAAACCTCTGGATCACAAATTTTCTGTTCATGAATCAAAGTATAATTTTTTGATGTGTGTTTCTGATGACAGATATTTTATTTAATAATTAACATTGACTCAACATTTGAAGTAACAGTCAACAGTAATATAATTCAGATCCAAATGAGGTTTATCTAACATGTTTTTTCCCCCCCGGAACCTTTCTGCATTTACAAACATTCCAAACATTCAAAGTCAATTTAGTTTTATGCCTGGGTCATTTCAAGCAGCACAATCACCAACAAAAACGAGAGAGAGAGAGAGAGAGAGAGAGAGAGAGAGACTGTATTTTACCTCATTAAAAGGCACTTGTTTGCAATGTGAGAGTTGAAGCAAGGTAGCTTGCTATGTGCATGTCCATAAAGTGACTCTTAAAAGAGCCACAAGTACTAATTTGGGTGTTAAAATTTTTACTGAGTAACACTCATTGGATCTAGTGGCACTTCAAACCTGACTTCACTTCAACCTGTGCCAAGGGCATTATTTGTTTCCATGCATGAGTTTGTACCTGTGTTGTTTAAGTATTTATGTATGCAACCTTGCATGTGTTGGGGGTACCTGGTATGTGGAGGGCCAAAGTTGGTAGTTTTTTAAACGTGGTCTATGTATGTTAGGTTATCCTCAAACTCACTAGTTTCCTGCCTAGCATCCCCAAGCGTTGGGATTGTAAGTCATGTACTATCTTATTTGGTTTGTATGTGTTTCCTACACTAGTTTCTTGTGAACTTTTTAACTAGTTCTTATGAAGTTTGCCCTCTTTCTCCCCCTAAATGCATTAGAACTGCTAGTTTTAGGATGTCAAGGAATAAATGTGAACATGATATACAAACCAAAAAAAAATGAGCTCTGTGAACCTTGCTCCATTTGTCATGAACCTCAAAGAAAATTCAAAGACAAATTCTACTTTGCTATCATAGCAAACACTATGGAACTGTTTGTACTATCAAAAACGGGAGAACCAAATAAATTGCCACAGCTTCCAAATGACCCTAGATTATTAACATTTTCAGAAGTTATATGGCAAGTATGAAGGAACAGATTTCAGCAAGAAAGGTACTTTAAAAGCTTGAGGACAAAGATAACAACAAAAAGTCAAATCCTACTGGTCGTGAGAAAGAGTAACGCAAAAAACCTACAGTTGTATTACTCAAGAAACTTGGGATAGTCACTGAATTCTAAAAATCATTAAATGCCTCTTCTGTTTATGCCACTGACTCACTTTCCCACTTCAATTTACAACAGTCTACGCCCCCAAGTCCTATTCACTACAGTCAAGATAGATAGTAGTGAAATATCCCATGTAATGTACAATATAGTCAATGCTAACAATTAGCCAAGAGTTTCTTGTCTCACTCCAAGTGAAAGTCAATGTCTTTTAGGGTTGCTTATATAATCTAAAGTGTCCTGCCACCCAGCTACACTTTCTTTCTCTGCTCCATCCTGTCTGTCCTTGTTTTCTTCAAAGCAAAGTGTGCTGCAACCTTAGAGTTTTTTCATGGCCTATACTGAACCTGAACATTATCCAACTATCTCCATACCTCTTTCCATTGTTCTCAAGTCAATGGCATATTCTCTAAACCCCCCCCCAAACATAACAATGGAGGCTGAAAAGATGGCATCTGTCACCAAGCCTGACAACCTCGGTTCAATCCCTAGAGCCACATGATAAAGGGAGAAAAACTCCTGAAATCTGTTCTCTCATCTCCATTTGGGAGTGCGCATGCGCGCAAACACACACGCACACACGTGTGCGCACACACACGTGCACCAAAAAAGAACATGACCACCATCACCACCATAATCATCATCATTACCATCATCATCATCATTCTGCCTTGTGCTTCCATGTAGTTCTAAATACCAATAAGCACTGGAATATTAACTGCCCATTTATCTAACCATCTACTTGTATACTACCTTCCTTCACTAGAATTTCAGCTTTATCTAAAAAAGGGAACGTCTCCTCTTTCTAAACATGTTACCTCCAGCATCCGCAAAAAATGTGTGACTCAGTAGGTATTCAAAGCACTGCTTATAGAAGAAACAATTACTGAAACTCTTTTAGGCTAAACATGTATTATATGCTTTCTTTATCAAAGAAGAATTTTGGGCAGACTACAACACAATAACAAGTATTTCAAGTACTTTTTTAAAGGTTGTACTCTACACCAAACAAGTCACTTATTGTGATTTCTGAACTGATTGGAGCTTAAGTCATAATATGCTAATATTTACTTACAAATTATCTTCTAAATCACAAAAATCATTATTTTTCTCTTTATCAAACTTCTTTACTGGGTATAGAAACATATCTGTGATCCCAGCACAGAGAAAGCTGAGCAGGAAGATCATGAATTTGAAGTCAGACTAGGCTTCAAAGCTATATAATATTTCAAAATCAAGTGAAACAACAACAACAAAATTCTTATCATTTTTGAACAGACTATTATATGGCATAACTAAAACAGATTAATATTTCAAATAATTTTTTTTGCATATTCTGGTTCCATGGTATAGCTGACTAGGAAACCAGACATATAACTTAGGGTAAAATCAAGGAGCATGAAATTGACTGAAGAGATCCTTCGTGATATAAACTAATAAATCAATATAAAATGAGTTTTTCTGGAAGAAAGTATTGTGTTGAATCTTCATTGTCTTCTTGACTGGACTTTGAACCACTATGAAAAATACTCCTCTATGTCTGTCTAAGAGGGTGCTTCTAGTCGGGTTTATCTGAATAGGAAAGAATTCCTTTAAATATAGGCACTATCACATGGCTGAATAAAAAAAGAGAAGCAAGTTGAGCACCGCATTCATCTCTATCCCTGCTTCCTGGAAATGCTATAATGTGACAACTGTCTCACATTGTTCCTGCCACAACTTCCCTACCAGGACAGTAATAAACCTTTCCTTAAGTTCCTTTTGTCAAGTACTATGTCATAGCAATGTGGAAAGTAACTAATATATCATATAAGCAGAGAGCAATTCATACAGTTTCGTGGAGCTCAACCATTTAAATCTACATACATAAATCAAATGTGTATTTGTTGGAAAGGCTGTACAAGAAGATGTTTTTCATTCCATGTGACATTTCCTATTACTTTTCATATTATTCAACTTATAATACATATTTTTGTTTTAGCCAAATGACCTAGATTTACTCCTTTATAATTTTTATAAATTAAATCTCAATGACTTTTGTTTTTGTACTGTGGGGGTATTCAGTTGTCTTTAGAAAACTATCCCTAAATTCCCCTCATCCCTCAAGTAATACTGCTGTGGCTCTACACTACCCGCTTCCTCCTTGTCTGCAGTTTCCTTGAAACTAGGGGTTTCAGCTGTCACACAGAGGCTTATTGCCTCTCACTTCCATCATCTCTGGTGAGATCCTTTGTAAAACCCATCAGGTGTTCCATTGTCACCCCTAAATTCACTATTTTCATATCCAAACTTTGTTCCTCCTTCCTCTCCCACATAAAAAAAAAAACATATACACTCAAGTTCCAAAAATTTGTTCTTAGATCTTACTCTTTTCTCCAGTTGTAGAAAAAGAAAATAGGTATCTCTTCTACTCCCTCAACAACTTAAATCTATTGTCCACTAGGTGGAGCCAAGCAAGTCAAAGGGGGGAGATAAGATGGTAATTCAAAATGGGGCAACTGTACTAAGCAGAGTGAGAGGAGCATGTGAAGGACAGAGAAGTGGTATGAATGCTGCCTCTGGGAAGGATGAGAAATGACAGAAGGCAGAACAGAGTCAGATATCCATGGAAGAGAAGGTGTGTCATATGTGAGCAAAGTAAGAAAAGTGTTTCAAGGTCTGAGAAGGTTGTGATGGCTACAGTGGAGGCACCACACCAGAAGACATAAGAAGTCACTATCTGAAGAGTCAATGATTACAAGGTTGGTGAAAATCAGACTCTGCTAAACTTCAGAAATACTCAGCATCTTTAAAGAAAGCCCCACAATAAGACTGAAGAGTAATGATTATGGACTTAGTTCTCTTGCTCTTCTATTCTGCATCGTTATCATTTTTCAAGAAGGTTTTGATTTCAAAATAAATCTATCCCTGCAGGGGAAGAAAAGAAAAAAATGTTTCCCACAGAAAACCAGTGACAACTGTATTTCCTTAATGGGGTTCCCAGCTTGTAATCATTTTAATGTGGTGACTATGTATAGGGAGGATAAGGAAAACACAATGTTGTCTTATCATCTTATCCTCTGCTTTTGACTCTGGGAGTGTTGCTTTTCTTGTTGCTGCTTTGATCCCTCAGGCCTGGCTTCCTGGGAGGCCTCATTTATGCAGCTAGAGCCCAGGTAAAGCCATACAGCCTTTATTTCATCTGCTTTCCATTTCAAAATGCTGCCTGGACTTCTTTTCTCAGTGAGGCAAAACAATGACCTCATTTAGGTAAATATGCCAGACAATTATCATTCACAGACAGAGCCTCAGAAACAAATCTTTCAAATCCTTGGCAAGAAGGAAGAGGAAGATACCACCCAACTGCACTGGTAAGCTGTACTGTTTCAGAAAATACGTATTTGGAAAAGAGATATATTTAAATGTTATGATCCAGGCACCAGAGATATAATACTGATCAAGGGCATAAAGTCTTGCATCTAAAATAAACAATGTAGTAGCAACAGAAGTAGTCTTCAAAACGATGAGGAAAACATGACTTTTCTCAGCAGTTAGAGCTTTCTAAGCGTTTACATAGATTTATAAATGTGCTGAGATGACAACAGAAACCAGGTTAACTGATTGTCATGGTTTAAAATGTGAGTTGTCCTTCACAGGCTCATGTGTTTGAATCTTGTTTGGGAAAGTCATGGCACTGTTACGAGGTGGAATCTTGCTGGAGGAAGACAGTCACAGGAGGTGGGTCTTGAGGTTGATTAGTTCCACCCTACTTCCGGAAGAGGTCTGCTCTTAGCTGGCAATTTTGCAGCCTGTTGCCTCCATGATGGAGGTAATTTAGGCTACCTCCAGCTTCTGCCATCAGTCATGCTTTTTCCAACATAATGAACTGTATCTCCTCCTCTGGAACCATAAGCTGAATAAATCTCCCTTAAGTTGTTTGACTTTGAGTAGTGTCTCACAGAAACACAAAAGAATAACTGGTACACTGACCTTCAGTCTAGTCTGGTTCCTTCTCTACTCAGTTGACAACACTCTGGTGAGTGAAACCTCCATCACTATCCAAACATCCTCCAAACCAAAACTATCTACAACATCAGCTCTAATTCCAACATAAATTAGAGTTGCCTTAAAATTTTTTAACATTCTTTTACAATACAGATTAAGAACTATTATTTTTTAGGTTGTAAGAAAGACCAAAATTTCCTAACAAAGATGCCCAATTGTGCAGAAGAATACTGTCATGGTGATGAAAACTATTAAACCAAATCCCTTATGTAGTATCTATATTTTCTCACTCAAGAAATTTTTCAGATTTTTCAGGTTATAGAGCAGTACAGCTATACAAACCTAATAAGGCAGTAATTGTGAACTACTCTCAAACATGGGAATACCTTCAATTTCAGCACAAAAAATGCTGTGTTTAACACCATCCGCAAACTGAACAGCAGCACTGTGGATTGGTCACAGCTTGTTCTTTATCACAATGAGGGCTGCTGAAAGACTTTGCCACTAAACTTGGCCACTCAAGAAATTGGATGACACCAAGAGTGGCTGTTATTCTCCAAAACCACTTTGGAAAGGATTATTAAATAAAACTTCCAATTCCTGGATCCATGTCCTTAATTTTGAAGTTATTTCTCTTATGTCAACAAAATAATAACACTAACTCAAAATAAGAAAATTTAAAGGGCAAAGTCAAACTACTCAATATAAGAAACAAAGTGTTGGCAGCAATTCCTACAGGTATAAATCCAGTTTTATGTTTGAATTAGTAAATTAATAAACATTTTTCCATGTTATTCATTTCACTAGCAAACATTCACAAAGTACACAATATAGCCAGCCTACACATCTAGACCAGAATTTTGAGATGATTACTGCCATTTTACAGAACAGGAAATTGGTTTAGATTAAGGTTTATAACTCATGAAATGCAATACCTTCTTTGAGTGCATGTATTTCTAATTCCCTGAAGTATGTTAACCTGTCTTCCAACATTGGAGCAAAAGTATTGCAGTGCCACTGATGATATCCTCTTGGAGAAAATCGTCTTTCTAAGATAAAGAGAGCGGCCACACTCTTTCTCAGACTTCTATACCACTACCTTTCCTTCCAGCCAGACCAGGTAAGAGTTGGATCTAGGAAGCCTTAGGTTTCCATCAGAAAAAACTGACAAAATGAAACAAAATTTGTTCTAAGTCTACTCACAAGACTAAGTCTTGTCACTTCTACCAGCATACCTTCTTCCCCACTTAAGCATGTCTCCTGATGATTTTGTTCAATATTGAAAAAAGTGCTTTTAAAGTTGCATGTAGGAGCCATCAAGGTGGCTCAGTGGGAAAGAATCATGTGTGTTAAATATAAGTCAAATCCTGGGAGCCCACCCAGTAAGAGAGAACGGACTTGTGCAAGATGTTTTCAGATTTCCCCATGCATACTAAGCCACACATGCACTTGTTCTCTCTCTCTCTCCCCCTTTTTGCTGAATAAAAATATTTAAATGTTATACCTGAATGAACATAAGAATATTCATTTAACTACAAATAGTCTGATTTAAAGTATTAAAATTTTAAAGCAAATAATGAAACCAAATTCTACTTTCTAATCTACCCAATTCTGTAATCTTACTGCCTTGTAATTCTCCCACACAACCACAAAAATCACAAGTCTTATCTCATACCGAATCTCACTTTCTGCTAGACCTTGTTAAGTGCTGTACAGATGAACTATAATGCTATTGTTAAAGCAACCCTTTTAAATACATACTATATTACAGGCAAAAATGTGAGGTCCACAGAACCTGTGCCATCTTGCCTCTTAGGCACTATCCATCTACTACAACACATTTGTCCTTCTGAACTCTTTCTGAATCTTTTTGAATCCCACTATTAGGGCAACAGAAGCCACACAGTTAGTTCTGTGGTCAAAGATAAACAAAAATTGATTCCAGCAGACCATTGTTTATATGTTGAAAGCAAAACTAGAGACTATTAACAAAAAACATTAATAAGCAGATTATTTCAAGGTGATGCCAAAATCAAGCAGATGAGGAAACACAACTGCATAAAATTTGAATTTTAAGGCATACAGGATAAGAGCCCAGTTAGATCAAGTAAGAAAACTAGTTGTACCAGTATCCACCTATGAACTTGGGCAAATACACTCAATTGTCTTTATATTTCAGTTGTCTTGTTATACAAGAAGATTTAAAATTATGGCACTTCTATCTCACAGTTAGTGTAACAATTAAGTAAGAGATTACGCATAAAGAATATTTAAAGTTAAGTATGGCATGGGGTGAGTAATTACATGTTGAACATCTCTAACCCAAAAATCTATTAAGAAGTGCAAATGCTTCAAAACTTTTTGTGTGCCAGTCAAATTTTACATTTCAAATTTTGAATTAGGGATCTTCAATCAGTAGTGCCTATTTAAATGTTCCCAAATCTGAAATATTTCTAATGCAAAACATTCTAGATAGGCAATATACTCATATCACAATGAAGCAGTCTATTTCAAAGTCTTCTTGCAGGGCTGGAGAGATGCCTCAAGTGTAAAGACTCTGCCCCAAAAGCAAAAAGGTTGAGTTCGGATCCCAGATCCCACCATCAGGCTGAAATGATGTAGTCTAATCAAAGAAGTGACAGATCTTTTATAATAAAAACTTTAAAACCCTAAAGAAAGAAATTACAGAAGACACCAGAAGGTAGAACGACCAACCTCCCATGCTCCTGGATCGGCAGTGTTAACATCATAAAAATGACTATCTTACCAAAAGCAATATACAGATTCGATGCTACACCAATCAAAATCCCCAAGCAATTCTTTTTTTTTTAATTTTTTATTATTTATTATTTATTCAATTGTGCGTGTGTGTGTGTGTGTGTGTGTGTGTGTGTGTGTGTGTTGTGTGTGTAGACCACGGACGAATTCAGGAACCACCATGGACGCCTCCATTTCCTCCGTGTTTACTCTGCCCTGGGATTCACAGGCTCCGCCCTACCAGGACCAGAAACACAGGCCGCCCCCACTTCCGCCCCGAGTCTATACATGGGGTCCAGGATCCGAACTCAGGACCTTCCGCCTGCAAGGCAGGGCTTAACCCCTGAGCCACCTCTCCAGCCCCCCCCCAAGCAATTCTTTAAAGAAATTGACCAAAATTCATATGAAAACACAAAAAGTCCTGGATAGCAAAAACAATCCTGAGTAACAAAAACACTGCTGGAAGTATCACCATACCAAACCTTAATCTATACTACAAATCCATAGTAATAAAAACAGACTGGTACTGGCTTCAAAACAGATACATAGATCAATGGATAAGGGTTGAAGACCCAGATATAAGCCCACACAATTACAGCCATTTGATCTTTGACAAAAGGGTCCAAAAAACTCAATGGAAAAAGAACAGCATCTTCAACAAATGGTGCTGGCAAAACTTGATGCCTGCATATAGAAGATTAAAACTGGACCTTGTCACCATCCACAAAAAAATCAACTCCAAATGGATCAAGGACCTTAATATTAAGCCAAAGACTACAAAAACCCTAGTTGAAAGAGTACAGAACTCTCTCGAGCAGATTGGGCTAAGCCAACATTTCCTAAAAAGAAACCCAATACCACAGGCATTAGAACCAACACTCAACAAATGGGATCTTATGAAATTAAAGAGCTTCTGTTCAGATAAAGAGATTGTAAACAGAGCAAAAAGGCAATCCACAGAATGGGAGAAAATCTTCACTAACCACATAACTGATAGAGTTCTATTATCTAGAGTGTACAAAGAACTTAAAAAATTAAACACCAGGCGATCTAGCCCCTCACGGCCCTTTAGTGCCATGAGTCCGTTTCCAGCTGCCTACTTCTTTTGGAGGCAATCTAGCCCCTTATGGCACTCCAGTGCCATGAGTCTGTTTCTTGTTCCTTGCTCCTCATGAATTCCATGCCTAGGCACTGTGAGTTCTCATAGGCTCCCTAGTCCCTCATGGCACTCTACTGCCATGAGCTCTGTTTTATTTCTGCTTCTCATGGACGTGCCCTAGCTCCTCATGGCACTCCACGTCTGGAGTCTGTGAGTTCCAACCTTTCTCTTTTCTAATAAACTCTACCTTAACTCTACACGTGTCCTGGTTTCAATCTTTGACTCCAGAATACAAGAACCCTACGACATTGGGATGTTTGAGACCGTTTTCCCTGCAACATTTGGCGACCATGAAGGGACCCAAGAAAAAGAAAGATGGACCTTGAAGTAATAAAGCCATCTACAAAAGACCTCTAGACCATCCCAGCATTTCATAGATGAGGACATCAGACTGCTCTTAACTCCTCGCCCCAACTCAGCAGGAAGTAGCCAGAGTGGTCATTGCCCTTAATCCCCAGAGCAGTCTGAGTCCTCAAATAGGTTTAGGGAGGAATGAGGCAGGATTAGAGCAGCCATGCTGGGATGGGTCTCTCAAGGTCTTTGGAATTCCTGAAAGCCATCCCCCACTGCTGGAATCACCCTGAGGGAACACTCCTGCTGAGAAACTGACTCCAATCCTCCCAGAGATAAGATGGCCAACTTTCCCATGAAGTGATTACGGAGATGAGCTCGCCATATCAAACAACTTGATCTGTAGCCCACATGGGCCCAAGAGCAACTGGGTTGGGCCCCAATGGGAACTAACCAATGGGAAAAAGCCAGTTTCCTGGGCTTGTCTAGGTGTTTAAATATACCTAGCCCTGGCAACTATCTTTGGCGATCTAGCCCCTCATGGCCCTTTAGTGCCATGAGTCCGTTTCCAGCTGCCTACTTCTTTTGGAGGCAATCTAGCCCCTTATGGCACTCTACTGCCATGAGCTCTGTTTTATTTCTCCTTCTCATGGAAGCGCCCTAGCTCCTCATGGCACTCCACGTCTGGAGTCTGTGAGTTCCAACCTTTCTCTTTTCTAATAAACTCTATCTTAATTCTCAAAAAAAAAAAAAAAAAAAATTAAACACCAAGGAAATGAATGGGCCAATTAAAAAATGGGCCTGGGAACTCAAAAGAAACTTTTCCAGGGATGAAATCAAAATATCTAACAAGTATCTTTAAAAAATGCTCCACATCCCTAGCCATCAGGGAAATGAAAATCAAAACTTCTCTGATATATCATCTCACCCCAGTCAGGATGGCAAAAATCCACAATACAAACAATACCAAATGCTGGTGAGAATGTGGAGAGAAGGGAACTCTCATACATTGCTGATGGGAATGCAGGCTTATACAACCACTCTAGCGATCAGTATGGTGATTTCTAAAAAAGTTAAAGATTGAAATGCCATACAACCCGGCTTTTGGGAATAATCCCCCCAAATACAGAAATTCACTACAGTGACATGAGCGCAACCATGTTCATTGCAGCACTATTTATAATAGCAAAGTCATGGAATCAACCCAGATGCCCAACAGTTGACGAGTGAATAATGAAAATGTGGTACATTTATGTAATGGTATACTAACTCAGCTATCAAAAAGATAAATTAATGAAATTTTCCAGGAAATGGGTGGAATTAGAAAAAATTATATTTAGTGAAGTATCCCAGACACAGAAAGTTACACACTATATGTACTCCCTAATAAGTGGATCCTAGTTCCTAACCCATTTAATGACATACTCAAACCAAAACTACAGTATAATTTCAAATCTTTTTTTAAGTGACATGAAAAACAGAAATCTCTCAAAGAATAAGATCAGTGGGGTTGTTGAGGCTTTCTAGAAGATCTGATCCTGTTTTATAACATAAGAAGCTGTAACCTTTCACTCTCATTCTCTCCCAAGTGTACACTTCCTATACAATGGCTATGGAAACTGTCCCTCTACTTTTCAATTTTATTAATTTTAACATCTACTATACTAGAAGTCATACAACAAAAACACTTAGAATTCCTCAATAATTTTATAAGTATATAAAAGTTTCTCACTCTAAAGTCTAAAACTGCTGTTTAGGTAGTCAAAAAAGTTGAAGGCATATAGAATACAACAAACTTCACTCAGAACTCTGCATTTACCAGCTTTAGAACTGATTCTATAAATTTAATTGCTCAGACCAAAGTCATAACAGCTAACAAGTGCAAGAGCTCAACTGGAAACTAGATCATAAGATTCCCAAGCTCTCTAAACTAAGACATAAGTATGGCATATGAATAATGTACTCTGAAGGGTATTTATCATAAATTAACTAACATAGGTCAAATATTTTTCTCATCACTAGCCACATAACCCTGAACAATACCTGCCAGTAGCACCGACAAGAGAAAATCAAGCTACTAATTGTGCAATGTTATTACATTTCCTAAGTCAATTTTTTTTATTTTTATTTATTCAATTGTGCGTGTGTGCATATGTATGTGTGCACGCGCATGTGTGTCTGTATGTAGAACCATAGATGAATTCAGGAACCACCATGGATGCCTCCACTTCCTCCACCCCGGGATTCACAGGCTCCGCCCAACCAGGGCCAGAAACGCAGGCCGCCCCCACTTCCACCTGGCATCTATACGTGGGATCTGGGATCCGAACTCAGGACCTTCCGCCTGAAAGGCGGAGGCTTAACCCCTGAGCCACCTCTCCAGCCCTCCTAAGTCAATTTTTTTTTTTTACTAATAAAAAAAATTGTATTTACTTAGAAGCATTCAGAATGTCAATAAAACAGCTGCAATTTTTTTTTTTTTTTGCAATTACAGAGTGGTATTCAGTTAACAGAACAACAATTATTTCGTATAAGCTGCATCATAGACAACTGAAGATGAGAAAACTACCGTCCCCAGATATAACTAATTTGTGCTGTGCACCAACAAGAACCTGCTTCAAATTTCCATGCCAATTTACAACCCCCATACTGTACCAGGCAAGGTTAGTGGCTATTGAAAAATACCACCAGGACAGGGCTATCTTAAGACACATTCGGTAGTGTGTTAACTATACAAAAAAAGACACTGTACAGTTTAAAAACGAATCTTACACAGCCTTACATTTCAATTTTTTTTTTTCTTTAAAAGGAGTGAATTGTGTACAGGGGGGTTAAATGCTTTATAGACAAGAAAAAAAAACTGCGCTAGAACCAACTTATTCATCATCATCATCATCTTCTTCGTCTTCTTCTTCTTCCTCGTCTTCTTCGTCTTCCTCCTCTTCCTTCTTTTTCTTGCTCTTCTCAGCCTTCACAACTCCCTTTTTGGCTGCATCAGGTTTTCCTTTAGCTCTGTAGGCAGCAATATCCTTTTCATATTTCTCCTTCAGCTTGGCGACTTTCTTCTCAGGGCTGCTTGTCGTCAGCAGCAGTGTTGTTCCACATCTCTCCCAGTTTCTTTGCAACATCACCAATGGATAAACCGGGATGTTCTCCTTTGATTTTGGGGCGATACTCAGAACAGAACAAGAAAAAGGCCGAAGGAGGCCTCTTGGGAGCATTGGGATCCTTGAACTTCTTTTTTGTTTCCCCTTTGGGAGGGATGTAGGTTTTCATTTCTCTTTCATAACGAGCCTTGTCCGCCTTTGCCATATCTTCAAATTTTCCTTTTTCTTTAGCAGACATAGTCTTCCACCTCTCTGAGCACTTCTTAGAGAACTCTGAGAAGTTCACTGAAGCATCCGGGTGCTTCTTCTTATGCTCCTCCCGGCAAGTTTGCACAAAGAATGCATATGATGACATTTTGCCTCTTGGCTTCTTAGGATCTCCTTTGCCCATGTTTAGTTGTTTTTCCTCCGTGAGGCACAGAGTCGCCCAGTGCCCGTCCGGCTCTCGCTTGCCCCGGCGCTGTCTCTATGGAACTCAATGTACTGCAATGGCTGTGAGAGCCGTCAATTTTATATTTACAAAATTATTCCTTTATCTCAGTTGCAATTTGCCTCCTAGAAATTTCTTCTTGGTATGGTCTCTCAGGCTGCTGTACAATCAAAATCTAATCCTCATATTATCTGCTTATTTCCCCAGTATAATCACCTATCTCATCAATATACTCTTCACATGGAATGTTAAACTCTCTCATCATTATATTTGCCTTTCTTTTCCAAAGAGTTCCAGCAGACTTCTCTGAAATTATAAGATTTAAAATTAAGAATCCTGCCCAGTATGGTCTAGCATACAGCAGGTTCAGTTCACCTCCGTCCAGATACTTCTGGTCTAGTAAATGTAAAAAGCTATTCGAATTTTATAGGAACCCATAATCCCCCTAACCCCTGGCATGGTTCCACAGTGTACCATGTCAAAAATAAGCATGGATGGGTCAGGGAGATGTCCTAATAATTAAAGCACTTGCTGTGAAAGCAAAAAAAACAGAATTTGGATCCCCAAGTCCAATGTTAAAAAAAAAAATAGCTGAGTAAGTGTGGCAGTCCTCCTATAATTCTAGGCTTGGAAGTCAAAGACTGGAAATTTCCAGAGTAAGCTAGTTAGCTAGACCATCACTACTGGTGAACTCTGATTTTCACTAGAGATCAGAAAAGAAAAAAGTAGAATAATCCAGGATGATTGCTGATAACCTCAGGCCTCCACATACACTTACACAAACAAATGTGCACACATGCATGCACCCACACACACAATAAATGGAAAAAGGAAAATAAGCATAGCTCTGCTCTGGTCATTCTTTTTTTTATTCCTGGTCTCAATTTTTATTACATTCCTGTAGCTCCCCATTACTGTGAGGCTTTGTTCTGGAGAGACAGGGCAGGACATTTTTGAAAGGTCACAGAAGCTAGATAGTTTGTCCCTTTTATCCTTACAAGAAACCACTGTGTCTGTCATTTCTACGATAGGCATAGCTCTACTAGTTTTGTATGCCAAGCAACCAAGCAATATGGACATCATGGTATAGGCCAGATCCCCATTGCTTCCCTTTCATTTTTCTTACTAAGATACTAATTACATGCAGACCTCATGCTTATTGATGCTTTGTGGATGGATGCATAGGTTTTAGGTTTGGGTATCTAGAGGCTGTTTACAAGTAGAGATTAGGCAAGATCCAAAACTGTTGTTAACCTCTTTCTAGATTTGCAAGGTAACTTAAAATGAACTTGAAATGAAGTAAAGTGTTAAGCAATGTTTTAAAATAAATAGCTGTCCTAAAATTGACTCCACAGTAGTAACAAATTCAGTGGTTCCTGTATAGGAGCTAAAGGGACAGAATGGTTTAGCCTTTGTAAGCTCTCACCTTCATGGACCTTTTCCAGAACAGGGCCTCACAGCAATGAGAAGCTATGGGAATGGAATCAAAAATAATTTTTATAATTTTTTGGGGTGTGTGTGTGTGTGTGTGTGTGTTTATCTGTCTGTCTCAGAGGGCATTTTGTGTGCTTGTGGAGGCCAGAGGTGACTTCTGGAATCAACCTGGATTGCATTATCTCCTCTTTGTTTTGCTCTGGAGTTTTCCAGACTCCTTCTGGGATCTGATTTGTTCATTTGTTTGTTTGTTTTTAAAAAGTGGAGTCTCCTGTTTAAACCCTTCCCCCCTCCTGCTAGGCTGAAAGGCAGAAGCCTTCAGGCCCCAATGGGCAGAGCCTAAGTAATGCCAGAGCTAAGAAAAAAAAAAAAAACAAAAAAAACCACGAAGTAAAAGAAACTCAGGATGATTCCCAAAGTCACCCTTGATCCTCAACAAGGACACATTCTGATTCACACACACACACACAAGCAAAATAAATAAGCAAATAATAAAAAATTAAAACAATTTTTTAACTGATACAACACAGCAATATGTATTATACAGAGGAAAAAATCTTGACAAAAGATATGACACTTTGTGGCCTGTATACTGACACTTTCATTCTAAGCATCAAATACTGAAAAATTGCACTTGTATAATACACAGGACAGGTGCTTTCCAAAGACAGAGCTCCTGCTAGGAATGCAGATGCCATCATTCTTTGGCTCTGGTAACTGGACATAAAGATTACAACCGTCTCTGAAACCTCTAGTAAAGAAGCCAATAGTCACTTAAGAGCTCTGCCAGCTGTCTAGGCTGCAAGGAAAAGGAAATATACATAGAATCCTTATACATCAACCTCTCCACACAAGTTTGTGTTTTGCCCTTCTTGGAGGAGTATTTCTCTGAAAATAAAAATGTGCCTGACATTTTTTCCTAGGAAACTGAAGCTACTTACTGTTCTGTCATCTGGCTTCTACATTTCTATTCAAAATTCAGAGTAGTACCTACTTCACGTACCTTTTTGTGTAAACCATCTTTTACTCTTTAGTTATATTCTAAGTGTTTTCTTTATGGTCACTGTTCTACTGTCACAATGTGGTATTGTATCTCAGTGTATATTTGTATTTTTCTTTAGATCTTTCCCTATCCTTTTGGTTTCTTTTTGGAATACACGTTAGATGTATAGAACTGTAATTCCATCACCCACAGCTCTTAATCTTTTCAGGACACCACTACCTCATCACCATTTTACAGTCCCTGTTTGAAAATCTTGGAACCATACACAATTGAACAAAGATGAAATTGTGAAGACCTAGAGTGAAGAAGGGAAGCATCAATTATTATAAAAGTAAGTAATTAAAACTGAAAACATACTAGATTTTGGTTTGGCAAATCTTACAATTGGACTGTGGATACGGAATTGTTGGAAAGGAAGATGATAAACTAGAGATGGAGCTCAGAACAAGTAGGGCCCATCTCTGGAAAATCTTTGAAGTCATAGATAAATGAACTTGAGACTGGGAATCACCACCAGAAGGTGACACTACCATATCCATGAACTATACTACACTTTGCCAACAGTGGGGTAAAAAACTAATTATACACACAAGAGCTTCTTATTCAAAATCTGGTCGTCAACCAGCACTGCTAAGAGTCTGTTAGTTCCTAAAAAATTCCAAGTACAGTCGATCAATATCAGAGTCAATCTGCAAGGCAGTGAACTCTCACTTAATTAAAATTTCAATAAAGAAATCAATTTTTTCTTGAATATAAGATGCTCACAATGCTGCTGTACTTTCCTAATAACTACCTGACTTTTAACAACCTAGAGCTTTAACTTTGTTCGATCTAATATTTGAGGTTTCGACTCTATAGACCTGTGGTATGTAATGACCTGTATTTTAGATGACATAAATTTGAATTCCCTAATATGCTTCAGTCTAGAACAAAGCACTTAAGGACCCCAGCAGACTATTCGGAAACTGAATCTCTTCTTCTTATTCATAATTTCTAGTACATAGCAACCCATCAGGTATACAAGTTACCTACAGATGTCAACTTGATAATTAAAGGTACAGGTTTGGGGAACATTTATAGAGAATCTGTAGTTAAGGCAAGCCTTAAGCAAGCCTGAAGAAGATTGTCAAATTTATGTAGGAAAACCCAGCCTATGGTGGGTGAGACTATTCCCTAGGCAGAAGAATAAGATGGAGAGGGCTGGTTTAGTTTGGCATAGTTTGGCATGTTGTCATGTAGACTCAGCAACTCTGTGAATATGTGTGCAGTTTCCTTGGCTCCTCATATTGTTTATCAACTGTCTTATCAAGACCAGAATCATAAGCTGAAATAAACTCCTTTTCCCCCTAACTTGTCTGGTCATATATTTATCAGCAACAAGAAGAGAAACAGCAATACTGGAATTTAAAAGGTGAGGTAGGAGCAAGGAAACAATGTACTTCCCAATTTCAGATACCTAATTGTTTATAAAACTGCATCTGAACCCGAATTTAAAACAAATCAAAACACCTTATTATTCAAAAGTCTACTATTCCAAAAATTCCTCCACTTTTAAACACTAGTCCTCTTCACCTCCCTACTTGCACCCCAACATATACATAGTTGACACCCACAGTTATGATCTTTAACACCAGTTGGGGCTGTTTTGAGACTCCATAAACATAACAGTACAGCTTAAATTCTTGTGTTACTGGATTTTGATTAATGTTATGACTGCCAAAACTTGTCTATATTGTTATCCATAATTGTAGCTGCTATATAGGAATTTTTCATTATGTAAAGCATTAGTAGTAAAAATATCATCTGTAATTTCTACCTTTGAGATACCTCTACCTTTCAGATTAAAGTTTGATACAAAGTATTGTACAGTATTTGGAAAAATCTGTAGTCTTGATGTGTTTGGAAATTTTAATTATGAGTGTTTGATCAATATTTAAAGTTATTACAGTCTAAGAGCTCAATTACAATCTAAGAGCTTAAATTGTGCATGCAGCTTCACTATCTTTTCTAAACAAATTACAACAGTGAAGGGGCTGGAGAGGTGGCTCAGGGGTTAAGCCTCTGCCTTGCAGGCGGAAGGTCCTGAGTTCGGATCCTAGACCCCACATATAGACGCCAGGCGGCAGCAGGGGCAGCCTGTGGTCCTGGTAGGGCGGAGCCTGTGAATCCTGGGGCAGAGTAAACAAGGAGGTGGTGGAGGTGTCCATGGTGGTTCCCGAGTTCGTCCGTGGTTCTACACACACATACATATACACACGCGCACACATGCATACACATGCATGCACAATTGAATAAATAAAAAAAAATTACAACAGTGAGGAACCAAATTATAAATAAAAGGAAACATTTCTTTACAAAACTGTATCTACTGGTAGATTTTTAAAAAATATTTATTTATTTATCTTGTGCATGGGGGAGGGGCACTGTGTATCCCTATGGAGACGAAGAATGACTTCGAGAATCACCCTGGATTGCTTTTAACCCTTTAGCTATGTTCTAGGATTTCCCAGGCTCTGCTCCCACCACTGCTGCCATTTCCACCTCAAGTTTTTACATGGGACTGGGATCTGAACTCAGGACCTTCTGCTTGCAAAGCAGAGTCTTAATCCCTGAGCCATCTCTCCAAACCAAAAAAAAGAATTATGATGCCATGATTTTGTCTCCAATAAATGAATGGATGGAAATACTGGCTATTGAGCTGATAACATCACAAAGGGAAGGGAAGGAGACACTAAATGACTTCTCATGAAGTGACACATCACACCTCACACAAAGAGATAAAATTAAGTCAAATCAAGTTTATCAAACTAGCTGTCAATTTCCCAGAAAGAGATAAACTACTACGTATGTGGAAGTACCTTATAAGCATGTAATCAATCAAGTCTGGACTATCAAAACTATGCATATGTATTAGGTAAAAATACAAGTTTAATAAAAAAGACAAGGTAAATAAAGGAAGATAGAAAGTAATATTAAACAAGATTATTTATAAAGACATGGGAAAACTAGTTTTTATGCATTGACTATGTAGTTACAAGAACAGTAATCAATACACTAAGATGTAAGTTGTTTCTAAAACATCTGTACTGCGTAAGTACTTTACTCAACAATGAAACAGTTAAAATATAAATCACAGATAATCTCCATCCATCCCACAACAGGAACTTCCACACAGGACAGTATCACTTATATTACTTACAACTATCATTTCTTTCCCAAGTTGTCACAGTGAAATAGAAGTTAGGTATTAGTGGTGGAGGAAGGATCTAAAAAATAAAATTTTATTTAGCTTTTTGATTATACTTCCATGTACTCTGTGTGCATCTTCCCCATGTATACATACACACCAACTGAACTAATAAGTATGCATGAGCATCTACCACTAGGCTACACTAAAGAGAGGGCTGGAGTGATGATTCTGCCTCACAAGCAGAAGGATCTGAGTTCGGATCCCTAATCCCACATAAAAATGCCAGGTGGAAATGGGCAGGCAGTCTGTATTTTTGGCTCTGGGAAATTCCAGAGAGAAGCATAAAAACGGTAGAAGTAATCCAGGATGATTCCTGAAGTCACCCTTGGACCTCAACAGGGACAGAGAGTGCCTTCTGATCCACATCCTACACACACACATATACACAATTTTTTACAGTATAAGAAAAAAACTAAAAACAAAAAATATGATGACCAGTGAAAGAAAGAAAGAGAAAGAGGTTTTTGCAGAATGGAAAAGACACATTGCTGTATTCCAACCACTGCATTTGGTGTCTTTACATAAATTATCTCAATTTTCAAAAAGAATACTAATCAATACAATATTCACAAAATCAAAAACTTGAGCATATAAGTTTGATTCAAACATAAGTCTGCCTAATTACAAAGCCCCTTTCTCTCTTGATATGAGAATACTTAAATGCTACATAAAAGGTACAGCAATTTCAAAAAAAGATGAGATAATCTATGCATCTAGAAAATATAAAACCACATGTAAGTGAATTTAAAAAGTGGATAGTACTCCATCAGCCACTATGTCCCTCTCACACGGGAGAGTTGCTTGGCACTTATTATAGTATAGTTCATTAAAAGAAAGTAAGTAAATCTGTCTCAAGAAACAAAGCAGCCATAACACCAACTAGTGATATAGTTTCCTCTTCTTATACATTATCGATATATTATGACATTTAGGGGAAACAAAAAAGATGGCAATTTTTCAGAAAAGGGCAGATGCAGACTGAGTAATGATTTTAAACTATTTGGCTTTCCATGTTACTGTCAAGTCAAGATGTGGGTATAGATGGATCTGAAAATGCTTCTTCTGCATTTGTTTTGCAGAGAGAGAATGGTGAAAATGATATCCTGGATCCCTTTATCTATTTTGCCATCTGATCACAAATAGAAATGAAAGTTCTAAATCCTAGGACTTGATCTGATACTAAATGAAAATATTTAATTGACGCTTTTATTAGAATGTTTACTGATTTTGTTAGTGTGATGAATTCAAGACTACTGAAGCTTCTGAGTGGCTTCTCCCTATCTTCAGACCCTGATTTTATAGAACTTTGATCTTTCACAGAAACATATACTCTACTTTATTATCTTGATATGAGTTACATGTGTGTCCATGTTCATGTGGGTATGCCTGTGCACAAGTGTGCATGTGAGGATCAGAGAAGAACAGCAGGTATCTTTCTCAATTGCGCTCTACCTTCTTCTTTTTTAATTTCTTGCTAAGCCTGGGGCTAACCCTATTTGACTAGACTAGTTGGCTAACAAGCCCTAGGGATCCACCTGCTTTTGTCTTCCAGTGCTGGAAATATAGGCATACAGCCAAAGTCAGTATGAGGATCCAAACCATGGTCGCCACACTTATATGGAAAGTACTTTACTGACTGAGCCATTTCCCCAGTCCCAAGCAACACTTTATACCAGAACAACTTATACTATAGCACTTAACGAAGTCCAGTATTGGAGAGATGGCTCAATGGTTAAGACTCTGCCTCAAAAGCAGAAAGTCCTGATATCTCAGATCCCATGTAAAAAAATGCCAGGTGGAAATGACTGTGGCCTGCACTTCCAGCCTTGGTGGACTGAGCCTGGGGAATCCTAGAGTGACACAAAACGGAGGTAAAAGCAATCCAGAATGATTCCTGAAGTCACCCTTGATCCTCCACAGGGACACATAGTGCTTTTTCAGAGAGAGAGAGAGAGAGAGAGAGAGAGAGAGAGAGAGAGAGAGAAGAAAAAGAGGAGGAGGAGGAGGAGGAGGAGGAGGAGGAGGAGGAGGAGGAGGAGGAGGAGGAGGTGGTGGAGGTGGGGAGGGAAATAAAGGAGGGTGAGAGGGAGGAAAGGAGATAGCTAGCTCTTAGTGAGGTATGAGGGAGTCCTGAAAGATTGTTTCATTCATGCCACACAGTTAAAAATAATTTTCAGTCAATTTAAAATACTGCCTACTTTGCTTTTGTTGAAACACGAGTAAAGCTGACTAGAGTAAAATGTTCTGTAAAAGGTAAATGAATATAAAACAGATCAAAATTAAGAGGATCTGTGAATATTCATGATAAATTAAATTTAAATTCTAGTGTACACTATGTATTTAGTCAGTTTCACCAATTATGTAATAATGCCATGCAATGAGGACAGCATACATTAGAATGAAACAGACTGCCCTGAACAGCAGCTTTTTTGGGGGGATGGGGAGTGGGAGAGGTGCGTATTGCAAGACATACCTGAAACTATTTTCTTCACTAAAAATCCCAAACTATCAAGGAAAGAAAAATATTATTTACCTTCTCTGATCAAGTTGAACAACAGTAAAATTGATCTCAACATTCAGATCTGTTGGCAACATACACCAAACATTTTAACAATATCAAACCTTAACCATAATTTAACTTAGACAATGCAATTATTAAATCATTAAATTTTGTACTTCAAACTTTGCTTTACATTAACATGCTTTTAAACTACTTTTGATAATGCTCTGGAATAGATGTCTTTTGATATATAAAGCTAAGTTAGAAATATCAGTAGAGCAAGTCTACCACTTAAAAAAAAATGAAGAAAGGTAACTGGAGCTACAGTAAAAGCGAGAGACAATATCTTTAACATGCACATTCAACAGATGTGATTTTCATACCCAAGCCTCCTACCCCAAATCATATGCTATCTGCTGTGTATACAATTGTCATTTGAAACGACCACTCATACCACTTTAGATTTGCTCTGCTAATTTAGGCTTGTTGCTACAACATTCTGAGTTAAACTCTGACCTGGTGATTAACAAGAAGTCGATAACCATTCCAACACTTAATCTCTCTCTCTACATTGACTAAATTTGTATGACTTGATTTCAGAAGATCTCAGCACAAGATGTGTTTCCTCTGTCAAACTTGTGATACAGAAATAGCAATTACAGCTTTTTTTAATTGAATAAAAAAGAATAAGAAATATGAGGACTGGAGAAATGGTTTAGAAGTTAAGATTCTGCTTCACTCTGCCTGAAATACCAGTTCCCATATAAAAACGCCAGGTAGGAACAGTTGTGCACTTCAGGCTCTGATGGATGGAGCCTGGGAAATCCCAGAATGAAGTAAAAGGGAGGTAGAAGCAATGCAGGATGATTCCCGAAGTCACCCTTGATCCTTCTCAGAGACATACAGTGCTTTCTCTCTCTCCCTCTCTCCCTCTCTCTCTCTCTCTCTCTCTCTCTCTCTCTCTCTCTCTCTGACACACACACACACACACAAAATAGACAAATGAAATAAGCAGTAAGCAAGCACAGGCTGTGACTACTTTTGAGCAACCAAGTACATTCGAGTTACACCTGAAAATTAACTTAGATAAGAGTCTGAAACAAATGCTAAAGGGTGCTCTTTGGGGCGCTGCACCTAGACAGAAACAAAATTGGGAATATGCTTATCTGTCTTTTCAAATTTAAACTTCATATGTCTGTTTTTCTTTTACTCGTTTTTAATAATGTTTACCATCTTAAGCATTTATTTTATTTATTCAAGTATTGCAGGAGATGTAAGACATAGCACATCACATGTGTGGAGGTCAGAGGACAGCTTTTAAAAGTCAGTCTCTCATGTAATACATATGGATCACAGGACATGGACAAAATACATAAACTAGAAATGGTCTGAGAATTTACTCCTTGCTGGATAGATTACACAGTACCAAGAAATACCATAGAAACTACTAGGAGAAAGAAATAATCATGACTCATCGATTCATGAGATCTGCAAGTTATAGTAAAAAAATCACCATAGCAACAGGAAAACCACCACTGTAATAGTGGCATGAGTACCAAGGAGATAGGCAACAGCTTTCTGATTGAACTCAAGACCACTGAACTGAAGACCCACTTGTCAGAAAGGAACACACTCCTGTTACTATTAACTAGAACAGGGACCTATAAAAAGGAAATAGAATAATACAGAAAACAGCCTATGAACCTATAGGTAGGAAGACAGTACACCAAACTGCTTGTAAATACTTCTTATTATATCTATCGATTGGAAGAACACTCAGCACTAAACCTAGAAGTCTTCTTTTACAACAGAAGTAAAAGATCTCAACACCCTGACAACCAGCGCCTAAAGCAGTGGAAAAAGTGAAGTGGACAACAATGGCCAATCAGAATGCAGAATACCGAAGACCTTGCAATAATCACCCAGAATCAGGCCAACCAAATCTCTCTCCATCCTAAGGAACTTTGCAGAAGATAAGATTGTTTAAGAGCCTAAAGATGGGAAGGTACACTGTTGGACAAGACATTCCACTCAAGGCAGAGCTGCTACATTCAGGAATTCACTGCAATAAGACTTGTCCTTACCAGAACTGCATATTGACTACATACCAACATGTCCTCATAGACTAGCGAGGATCTCAGGAGATATCATTACAAGCAGTAGGAATCTTAGGGGCTAGGGCTAGGCAGGTGAAGAAGAGTGCCCCTATCAGTGGGTCTGCCCAAAGAAGGACCACTTGGATTGGTTACAGAGGCCTGATCCCCCAATAGAGCAGATGATCCAGAGGGAGTCCTGACACCCATAAAGGCAGACAGACAGGAGGGTGGGAGAGAGTGGAATGGATTCATTAAGGGAGGAGAGGGAAGGAGGGAGATAAGGTGGAAAGG
Source organism: Typhlomys cinereus (assembly GCA_023101885.1). NCBI lineage: Eukaryota > Metazoa > Chordata > Mammalia > Rodentia > Platacanthomyidae > Typhlomys > Typhlomys cinereus. The sequence goes on along the minus strand of JALPQD010000110.1, from coordinate 546,827 downwards.
AAGGAGGCAGGAGATAGGGATACTCAATATGCTTATAAAACTAAGGGGAAAAATTAATTAATTTGAAAAAATTTCAGTCTCTCCCGCTACAATATGAGTTTCTAGGAATCAAAGGAACTTTGGCCAGGTTTGGAGCCAGATGCCTTACCATTTCATAGGCTCTGCCTTACCATTTCATAGGCTCTGTGTTTATTTGTTTTGTTTGCTTTTGAGATAAGATCTTGCTAGGAAGCCCATATTAGCCTGAGAACTTGAGGTACTCCTCCAGCTAATGATTCCTGCTGGGATTAGAGGAATGTGTCATCATACCAATTTAGACATTGCCTTTGAATGATCAACACTGATTTTCAGTCACTCTTAAATCACATTTTTTGGGATAAAGACTGTTTCCTTTTCTTTTCTTTTTCTGAGTGTGGGTATGTAGCTCCAGGTGAATGTGTATGTATTACAGGGCACTGTGTATGCTTGTGGAAGCCCAAAGGTGACTTCACTTAGATTGCTACCTCCTTTATTGCTTTCCTCTGGGTTTTTCCAGGCTCCACCTTTCAGGGTCAGACCAGAAGTGCTGGGAGAGAGAAGCGTAATGGGATAGGGGAGGATCATGGGATCTAGGATCTAAACTCAGGTCCTTTATTTAGAGGCAAAGGCTTTAATCCCTAACCCATCTCTCTATCCTCAATGAAACTTTGAATTACTTCCTCTGAAGTTATATGATTTTACACAAAGTCCAAAACATTCCCAACCTTACTCTTAGGTATTAAAAAATGCCACATACATTAATCATAGCCATCACATCCATCTAATCTAAAAACTATTTAGATCTAATGACACTAAACTGCTTCCAATATATGCAGTGGAAGCTTTTCTACAATTATTCTTGCCAATTCATACATGATAATTCATGCATGCAGTTCTAACTTGGACAAAAGTAAATTCACATTCACAGTGATGATGAAAGAAATAGTACTAATTTCCGTTAAAGGTAAAGTAAAAGCCTTTAATTCCATCTGCTACTGGTCCATTCATCAGATGCGCTCCCACTGCAATATATACCCTTTTTTTTCCAATACCCAATTCTTACATGCATTTGAGCAACCAAGAAACTTCTTTCCTTCTCCAGGCCCACTCAGCCCTGGAACCTGCTGTTTTCACATTTTTGCCTTCTCCTTTCTCAGTCAGCACACTGTCCTAGACTAACAATCCATTCTTTTTGCTGAAAGTAACTACCCAAATGAATCTTGAAAAATCTGAAAATATAGCTAAAGAGTTAGAAATAGTCCGGTGGCTAAGGCACCTCTCACAAACCTGGTGACCCAAGTCCAGTCCCCAGAAGACCACATAGTGGAAGGAAAAAAACTAATTTCTAACATCTCAATGGGATGGATGCATATCTGTCTGTCTCCTTCTCTCTCAAATATGTAAATACAATATTAAATGAAAATATACATCTATAATATTTGATTATGCATAGCTTCAACATACAGAGATCAATACCTTAATATGCTGTATTTCCTTACAATTTCTTCCTCTATAATGTGTAACAAATATGTATGTTTAAAACTTGTGTTATATTAGGTTAAAATACATCAAAATGCTAGTATTCTTGACCCACAAAAATGGCAATTTTCACATGGTTTAACCTAATGCCATTTCCAACAAATGAACACAGACTACTACAATTTACAGGTTTTCTTTTGAGATTTTATACTAAATCACAAGCATCTCTCTACCTTTCTATCTCTTCAATGAAATTTTAAAGCTAGACAATAAGCTAAACAAATGGATATATTATTTCTTTAGTTTTTAAAACTAGTTGTCTCCAGTTTTTTTTCACTGATACTGATATGTCTAAATAATTTCTGTGAAATCTCAGATTATGACATTAGAGAAATCTCAAGAGGGAAGTTTACCGCATCAAGAGTCATCAATAGTTTCAATCCAACTCGAACATGCTCCCGAAATGACTAAAGGGACTTCCCCATCGGTGTATGAGATTGTATCCTGTAATTGTGCGCAGTCCAAAGGATTATGCAAACTGTGTGTGGTTAGAAAAGGAAAGTTTGCAGACAATGTGAAGAAGGTGAAATAGAAATAGAACTAGAACATATTCTCACTATCAGTGGTTCTCAAACCACTCAAAAGAACAAAACCAAAGAACCAAAACAAACTTGTTTAAAATTAATACCCCTGGATCCCATCCCAAGGTTTCTATAAATGAGTCTAAACATAAATTTCCTCTTTGTGGGGGGTAGGGATTACATACATATGTGCATGGAAGGCAGTAGACAACCTCCAGTGTCATTTCTCATCACAGTTCGAAATGTTTTCCAAAGGTCTGTCACCAGGACCTGAAACTTGCTAATTAGATTATGTTAATCCCTGGATCTATCTGTCCCTGTTGACAACTCTGGGAATACAAGTACACACCACCAAACCAAAGAGAGGCTTTTTACATGAATCCTGAGGATTGAATGCAGATCCTCATATTTGTAATGCAAGCACTTTACCAACTGATTTATCACTGCAGTCACAATTTTTACTATTTTTCTGAGTAATTCTAATCAAAATAAAAGTGACTCCTGAAACACTACTCCAAATAAGAGTATCTACAATATAATATACATCCTTGAGTAATAACCACATTAAAAAAGACTGCTGAGTAAGAGGTACTCGTATCACCCACTTACACAAGACACAAATAATGGAAGGTAAGGTTATCTTCAGGCTTTTGCTTTATCTCAGTAGTCATGGCTAAATTGAAAATGAAATATACTTAAAACACATAAGAAATACAATTTTTAAAATCACAATGTTGGAGAAAATAACAAATCTTAAAATACAGCTCCAAAGCTGGTTTTGCTATTTCCTAGTTTTCTGATTTTCAGGCAAGTTATGGACTTATCTAAGTTTCAGGTTTCCTCATCTTAAAAAACAATTATTAGGAGCACCTATCTCATAAATGATAGTTGATACAGAGGCTTAGTTTAGTATTATGTTCCAAAGTAAAAATGAAATATAAATAAAGGAGTTATTACATAACCATCATTATGGAAGCAACCTATTCAATGTACCTACCAATCTTTCCCCTAAGCTACAAAGTGTCTACATGGCTTATCAGGCACGTTAGGTGGTGAATAAACTATTTAACAACGTAATAACTTAGTGCCTAGGAAAAAATGAGCAAAGTCAAAATTAACTTCATTTCATTAACCTCTTTAAACACTAAGATAAATTCTAGAAGAACTATCCTATATAAAGAATATCAGATATAAAAATGATAAGATAGCATTTGTAGCAAAAAAAATTAAAGGCGATATTAACACCATCTATCACTCAATTCTGAAAAAATTTCATTCTCTCTAACTCCAACTTCTACTTTCCAGAAAAAAGTGTTTATAGCTACCTCACACTGCCATAAGTAACTGATTTTAACTGAAATAGATATTTTAGGAGTGTGACTGGTTAAGGTATATTAAAATGTTCACATAGAATTTGACCAAAATCATCAATCTGACCAGCACCAGATTAAATCCAGGTCTTAAATTCTTGATCTGAAACTCTTTAGAAAAGCAGCTCACAAAATACAATGTTCATTTAATTTTACATTAATTATTAACTGCAGAATAACCATAGTATCCTTTTTCTCTATTTTCTAGTGTGTATGTCATTCATTTGTGTATGTGCATTTGCATGTGGGTAGATACAAGTGACTGTGTATACATGACTGTGTATACATGTGGAGGTCCCAGTTAATTAAAAAAATTATCACCACCATTCTTCCACCTTATTGTTTTTAGGCTGGATCTCTAAACAAACCCAGAGTTCCCAGATACGGCTAGTCTGGCTAGCTAGATTTCTCTAGTGATTTCCAAAATGCACTTTCCAAAGCTAGAATTACAGGCAGACAACTATATCCACTAGGAATTTTTGCCTTTGCAAGCACTTTAAGAGCTGAGTTATTTCCCCAGTTCATAATGTCTTTTATTTGTACAATCATTCTTTAATTTTAAAATGTGGTCAATACACACTGATAACCATCTCTCTTCCTATTTGCTCATCCACTGAAAAGTGGGTGTAGGGTATGCAGTGGGGTGTTAATGTATGCTACTCTAGCAACACATTTATCAAAGATTATTTTGTTGGCGATCCATCATTCAACGCTTACAACATGTATTAAGTTCAGAAACACCTCTCACCAAATCTCAAATTGCCCATGTAATTTCAGAAGGATTGGGTGAGGGTGATGAAGGTGAGAAAAACAGAAGCCAACAAGTTTATCTGTGGAGGAATGAGAGATTACAAACTCTAGTGTTAATATCATATCACAATCTTCTAGAATTACTTTTAAGGTATCTGAATTTAGGCAAAAATGTGAAATTATACTGCTGATATTGTTATCTTTCAAGAAACACTGAAGCCTCAAACAGAACAAACATCTGAGTATATCCGAAAGAAAAGCTCTCTTTACATGATGCTCTGGATCTCATGACAGTGGTCATTTAAGTTTGATTCACATGTAGCAACTGTATTAATTTGCTTAATATAAATCAGTTCAGATGTGGTTGAGATAAAAAGTATATAAACAGGTATATAAACAGAGTAACAGAGAAAGCTTATCATTTGTATAAGTTAAGGGTCCTATACAAATAATGGTAGTATTAATGAGGGAACAAGGGAGAAAAATAGATTATTTTCTTTCTAAATCCAATCCCCCCCAAGCTTGTTGTAGCAAAATCTTAGCACCTGAGTTTCTTTCTTTGTTCCATAATAGTGGTTCTACAATTACATTAATTTTGTATTCTATATGTATAATCAATTATTTGTAATATACACATCTTGAAAATTTATAATTGTGGGTATTACATAATCATAGCTATTTGCATAATTTATCCTTAAGCATTACTCTAAAATAATCTTCAGAGTTTTAGTTGATATTTTTCAGAAATATTGTTCAGATTTCCAAAATTTTATATCCAGGAAACCACTGAGAAAAAAAATTACAGGAATTGGAGAAATGACTCAAGGGTTAAAGTCTCTGCCTCAAAAGCGAAAGGTCCTGAATTCAATCTTGGACCCCATGTAAAAATGCCAAGTGGAAATGGACAATGGCCTGTACTTCCAGCTCTGGAAGGCAGGGTCTGGGAAACTCCAGAGAAAAGCAAAGAAGAGGTAGAAGCAACCCAGGATGATTCCCAAAGTCACCCTTGGGCCTCCACAGGCACACACAGTGCCTTCTGAGATACACAGATGAAAACAGACACAGAAAGACAGACAGACACAGACACACGCACACACACAGAGACTCCAAAACAGTTTTCTAGTATAACTCACAAACTCAAAAATTTCCCATAATTCCCTTATTATGATTACAGGTACAACTGGAAAACTAAGGGATTTGCAGATATTAAGAATATTTTTCTTCATTTAGATAATGTAAGATGCTTACAATGAAATACAAACTTCTGTATTTCAGACATGTACTCTTATAGTCCTACCAGTATGTTGATTCTGAGTTCAGAATAGTGAGAATTTTATACAATACTACTCAGGCCAATAAACTTTTAATGAACTGACAGAAATAATACATAGTCTTGAAAACTTCACAGGGGCACACAAATTAACTATGTAATATCAAGGTTAACCAAACTTACAGCAAAGAAAACAAAACAGAAAACCCTACTGCTATTCTTATTTTAAAATCAATGTTGTTGCTATCCTGTTGCTGAAGTGGCTAGCAGTCTCTCGTCAACTCCAGGCTGCAATCACAACATCCATTAAAGCACTCCACAGTGAGAGCAAGCAAGCAAGTGGTTGTCAGTGCAGCTAGTAAATCACCTGATCCTATTACAAAATCAATTACTGCAGTGCATTTCCATTGCCACACAATCTGATGATGACAAAATGATATTGGATAGCTACTGCAAGGTCAAGAAAACTGCTAAGAACATCTTTAATTGGTCCTTTATTTTAATCGTTTGGTCCTACTTATAATGCAGCCATTTTAATTGTATTTTTTACTTGAAATAAATCTATGTAGTTACCTTTGATTGCCTGGGACACTCGATGGACAATCTCTGCAACTGGTCTGATGTATGGCTACAGTAAGAAAACAGATCGGAACAGCAGGTCGGACGGCTCAACCTCTTCAGTAAAGAAGAAATAATGCTGCAGCCACAGCCACACATTGACTTGCTTATTAGATGAGAATCTGACTTAAAAAACTGGTAATGCCCCACACAGACTCAAAAGTGTCTAACTGCCTCATTCTGCAGCTCCCTTGATGAAAGAATAAACAGCCTTAGTACGAAAGATGCCAGCTACAAACTCATCACCAAGAAAACCTGGCTATTAAAACAGAAGTATCCTGGCTACACTTTAGGAAGAAGGTATGGTGCTTTAATATTTCAAAGTGTTTTATATTAAAGCCCAAGAATTTAACAAAGGAGCAAACTCAAAACACCCCAAAATATACTAACCACTCTTTCTGTCTTCCATCAGTTTAGATCTGTTTGCCTACGCCTTCAGCTCAGCCTATCCAACTGTTCCCTCTGTACATGCACACTCTGTGGACAGCCAACAGGAATGAGCCCCACCCCTTGCTGTCCCTGCACACTGTTCAAGAAGCGCTCAATATCTGGAAAAGAACTGCTGCAGCACCACTCTGAGGAACAACAAGGAGCAAATTACCGGACGGATTCTTTAACTTACCAATCAGAACTGCTGACTTTCATGACTACAATTCAAGAAGCCTGCCAAATATTCACAGTAAGAATAATCAACAAATTTTACTTATAACTGTAGATTAATTTATAGCACTGTTTTGAATCTTATTATTCAAACTAAAATTGAGTGAGAAACAGAAACATAGACCTCAGTATATTTTTACAACCAAAAAATTAGATACTAGCTAATCTTTGAGGGTCAATGGGAGAGGGCAGTAGGGTGACTAATTAAGATTATGTGAAGTAGAAAACTCCTACATATTGTAAGACTTCAGAGGTAATGAGTATAACATTCTACTAAAGATCAGTAAAGATAATGATAGAATAAATAGCAAGCTCCAAGAGTTTTATAGAGAAGAAAAGGACTTGTGGCTAATAAATAAAGGCCATCAACAATCTGTTTTCACACTCAATCTTTTCCTTGGGTCATTTACTACACTTCATTAGAAGATATGTTTAAAAATCCATAAACTACTTTGAAAACATCAACAATCGCATTAAGGTTGCTGGCCATTCTCTATAATCTTTTTATAATTAAGCATTGTTTTTCCTAATATATATAATATATAAATTATATGTACCATATACACATACATACATAAAATATACAGGTACAATTCCTAAGGCAAAAGAGGATTGCATATAAAAATACTTGAAGAATCATTACTTCATATTACTTAATAAACATTGGTGTTACCAATCTTTAACAGTACCCTTTTATGAGAGACAGTCTAGAAACTAAACATAATGAAACACCTTCAGGTGTATATTTTTAACATTTTCAATTGTCTGTGGCATGGAAAAATCCTTTGTTGTGTGTGTGTGTGTCAAGATCAATATATTCCCTGGTTTATAGCTAAGAAGAACTAGTCTTCTGCCTTCACCTTGCACTGCCCTTTGCATATTGACTTTATGCTTAAATCGGCTTTCTCAAGGATATCTAAAAACAGGCATACATTTCACATTGGATTTAAAACAAAACACCTTTTCCAGATAGAGTACAAACATAAACAGGCAAAAGAATGCAGTAACCTTTTACTCTCCTGCTGATACTGTCTGCTGCACAGAATTAAATCCTCATCTGCAGACGCAATTAAGCTGGCGCTGCCAAGGAGCCTACCTTTCTGGTGCTACACAAACTATTCATCCAAAAAAGAAAATTATTTAGAAAACATGAAGTAGTATCAGTTTAAGTTTCTAACACGGTTTAATAACAGAGCCTCCATAACCTCGCTATGTTTTCACATTTCAGATGCATGTCAGACACATTAGGGGAAAGGTCTCCTGCTGCAGTTGCACTTCTCCTACCAAATATGCAAGCTAGGAAAGCTAAGAGAAGTCATGAAAATATTCACAGCATGCTAATGTAAGGCACAGATACCAGGCATTAAAAATTGACATGATTTCTAATGTCAAAAAACATATAAAATGCTCAGAATAACTTGAGACTTTCATTCATTAAGTAAATCACTGTCTGAAATAGTGTATCAATTAAAAATCCCCACCAAGTACACGCTGCTCTTAAGGAAGGTGAGCTACTTTATTAGCTTCTCAGCACTACTACTGCTTCTAAACAAAGACAGGAAGTAAATGACCTGAAATTTTTGCCTTGGGATGCTTTGTCAACCCACCCCGACTCTCAACCCTGCCTTTAGAAAGTCAATCCTAACAAAAACAAAATGTAAGCAACAATGGTTATTTTCATTATATATATATCATTTTCTTCCCTGTCAGCTAATCTAATTGATCCTTAAATTGCAAACCAATAAAAATAATTTTTTAAATTGTCTGAAAAATGAGTGTAATGTTCAAGAAAGTGGCAATGAATATTTAATTGAGTCTGCCTAAGAGCTGTTATAAAAATAGAGGAAACAAAATAGATGAAACATTGGCACATTAACATTTATTCACTAAAAACAAGAGTATCACAAGTACTTTTTTTCTCTCCAGTGTTAGGAATTGAATCCAGGAAGAACCTTGAGCATAATATTCAACCAACCTACCATTAAGTCCCAGATGCAACCCTCATGATTTTAACACTTAACTGCATTAAGCAACTTCCTTGACATGCACAAGAAAGGACTCTCTGGGAATTGGGGTGGGAGGCACTGGGGGATGGGGAGGGAGAGGAGTGGGGAGGGGGAGCAGGGAGTACGGGGGGGGGGGGGGGAGAGGGAGGGAACTGGTGTACCTAATAAGTTTGTATGAGCTGAAATAAAAAAAAAAAAATAATAATAATAATAATAAAAAGAAACAATGTTTTTTTTTAAGTATAACAATGTATTCACGATGAATTCATTTTACTTCTTTAAAAAACAAGGTAATCAACATATTGAACAAAAATCTTAAAAGGCAGGGAATCATGCTTGACTGACATGGCAAGATCTAGCCAGCACAATCACTGGAACAAAAACCCACAAACACAACTCTTCAACAGGCCATCCTTCCCGATAAAGATGAATTTAGCTATGTAAGCAAACAAAAGGTAGTATCAATAGCTCCTCAAGTAAAAAAGTTAATTAAATAAAAACTTCAAACTGACACTACCATATATTTTAAATTCTTCTTTCATTTAAAAATACCATATACTGTTCACAAATAGTATCCCAGAGACAAATGACTCCAACATGTGTACTCCAGAACCTTGCATGGAATCTAGTGATCAAAACTACTTTTATAACTCCAAAATGATGCTGTCTTTTACTCTCCAGCTCTGTTTCAGGCATGTCCATACACATTTCCTCAGGCAATGTAACATATATCCTACTTATCTAAGCACAAAAACCAATACAAAAATTCAGTGCCTTTCTTTAATCTAGACCTTAAATGCATTTTCAAAAATGAAAAAATAATGCCCTCTCTGCTTGTGGTAAATACTGCCACTTTTTAAGAAAAATGCATTGTTCATGTGAACGTACAATAAGCTGAATTTTAAAAATTAATGCATTTTAAACTTTTCAATTTTATTTTCTAGTAGGATAAACATTAAAGACACAAAAATAATCAAAGCTCCTGGAGGTCTTAAGTAATTTTTAAAAAATACAGAGGGGACTTGAAACCATAACAAATTAATTTACTAGAAACCTTTATTTTTCTTATTTTTCCTTAAATCAAGGTTTATCGTGTTGGTTACAAAAATAATTTCAGTAATTTTAGAAACAGCAATCCCCAAAATCCTCATTTTAGGATATCAAATGTAAAATATTCCTAAATTTTTAATGATAAACACAATTACCATCTGCCATGTTTTAGTAGTGCTAATACTAGCATCTACATTTTTAAGACAGGAGAAAAACAGTAATTGTAGAGAGACTTTTTTTTTTAAAAAGTCTAACTTACATATATATCCATTGGAAAACATTTTTTTTTTCTTGGCAGTATTGGGAACACAAGGCCTAACACATGTTAAGCAAGCACACTCCACTGAACAGTAAACCCAGTCATTTTTGTTCTGTTCTGTTTTTTGTTGTTTTATTTTTCTTAATCAAACTTGAAGAGGTGGCTCAGGGGTTAAGCCTCTGCCTTGCAGGCAGAAGATCCTGAGTTCAGATCCCAGATCCCACATATAGATGCCAGGCGGAAACAGGGGCAGCCTGCGTTTCTGGTCCTGGTAGGGCAGAGCCTGTGAATCCCGGGGCAGAGTAAACAAGGAGGAGGTGGAGGCGGTCCATGGTGGTTCCCGAATTCATCCGTAGTTCTACACACACACATACATACACACCCGCGCACACACACACAATTGAATAAAAGAAAAAAAGAAAAAAAAAAGAGTCTTGCTAAATTGCCTAGGACTCACTCTACAGCCTAACGTAAGATCCTCCCCACCTGAATTTCCCAAGGAATTGAGATTACAAATTTGAGTTCCCAAGGCCAGCATGTACTTTTTAGTATTTAAAAAAAAAAGTAAGAACCATTTCTAAATTATCTTTTCATGCAAACATGCCTATGGGTTAGGTTTTTTCTTTAACACTTCTTATTGGTGGTTTAGTTCTTTGACAATTTCATACATGTATCATGCATTCATTCTAATTACTTCCCCTAATCTTTTTATCCACCCCAACATACACTGTCAGTTCCCCCTTCCTTACATGTGTTTTGATTTTTGTTCTGGGTCCCTAAAAAGAAATGTGAACTAGACCTGACAGCTCATGTTTGCAATCTCAGCATGCAGAAGGCTAATGCAGGACTGTCATGAGCCCAAGGCCAACTTTGAATTCCAAAACAACTTGTACTACATTGCGAGACTCTGTCTCTTTTCCTCTCTCTTTTTTTTGTGTGTGTGTACATATATAGTGTACTTCAGTATGAAGGGGGGGACACATAGATATTAGACAAAGGAGGACATTGGTGTCCTGCTCTCTCACTCTCTGCCTTATTCTATTAGGACGGGTCTCTTGCTGAAACAAGAACTATGCTGGTGGCCAACAAACCCCATCAATGTTCTTGTCCCCTGCCAACAGTGCTTCATAGAAGAGTGCTTGGGTTTAGCTCAGGTCCTCATGCTTGTGCAGCAAGCTCTTACCCTTTGAGCCATCTCCCCATCCCTAAGGCTGTCTCAAAAAGAAGAGATGCAAAAACTTTAAGCAAAATACAGCTCAGGGGAAGAGGGTGTCTTTTTTCAGTAACAAATACTAAACAGAGAAAAAATACATACTTATGAATATGAAATGCGGGGGCTGGAGAGGTGGCTCAGGGGTTAAGCTTCTGCCTTGCCGGCAGAAGGTCCCAAGTTCAGATCCTAGACCCCACGTATAGACGCCAGGCGGAAGCGGGGGTGGCCTGCGTTTCTGGTCCTGGTAGGGCAGAGCCTATGAATCCCTGGGCAGAGTAAACAAGGAGGAGGTGGAGGCGGTCCATGGTGATTCCCGAATTCGTCCATGGTTTTACACACACATACACATACATATACACACATACATACATACACGCACACACACGCGTACATGCACAATTGAATAAATAATAAAAAAAGAATATGAAATGCATATGTGGGCATATGTTTAAGTAAATCATATACAGATATGTACCTACAGACAGACAGGTGACAAGACAGTAATAGATAATACAAAGACAAAGAGATAAATATGGTGACTGACATCTAATTTCAGATACTTGAGAGGCTGAGTATGAGTATGCCTTTGTCATGATTTGAAATGTGAGTTGCTCTCACAGGCACATGTGTTTGAATCTTTAGTTGTTTGTAGAGGTCTCTACACTTTTAGGAATTGGAGCCTTGCTGGAAGAAGGCAGTCATAGGGGTGGGCCTTGAGGTTGGTTAACCCTGCCCTGTTTCAGTTATTTGGTCTGCTCTTGAGTTTGCAGCTTTGCAGTTCTCAGCCTCCCCTTGATAGACATGACTTATACCACCTCTAGTTTCTGTCAGTCAGCTATGCCTTTTTCATCATAATGGACTATATCTCCCCTCTGGAATCGAAAGATGAATAAATCTCACCTTTCTCTCTTTAAGTTGCTTGAGTTTGAGTGGTACTTCACAGCAACAGAGTAACTGCTACACTCTTTAATCCACAAATTGAAATCAACCTAGATAACACAGTGAGATTTTGTCTCAAAACCAAGTAATATGGTAAAGATAGTCAGGGAAAGTACAGTATAGTATCAATAATAATAATTTTGTTACTGCTGAGAATATATTAAAAGTCTGACAGATTAAGACTTTACAGTAAAAATGAGGAAGAGTTTAGTTTTCACCTTCTAAATTTATGTTTCAGCCCATATTTTGCCCCTTAAGCCCCATAAGGGTTAATTTTCAAAGGCATTCTCCTTGACTCTGTTCTTGGCCAAACTCCATGTTCTCAATTTTTTAATACCGACTCTCCCACATTTCATCATTCAAGTAGCTATTAAGTATCTACTACTTGCTAGGCAGGAATGAGTTATGAAAATATTTCAAAATAAAACTCTTTTCTGCCTTCCTTGAATGTATATTCTAGGGGCAGAGATACATAAGGAACAATGCAACTGTTTACTGTAGCAAATGAGATAATTGCCAAAAAGAAAAAACACCAGAGGAAGGATGAGGCTAACAAAAGTCCCATCTATTCTCACAGCAGAAAATATAAATAACATTTTTATAATATTTAAAGATATTTAAATGTTAGAAGGAGTTGTGTCAGCAAAAAAATTGATGAAAAGTCAAATATGAGTACTTTATATATTGTCTATGTCCTTCACTGAGCCACTTTACTTTTTATTTTTAACCCCAATGGTTCATATTCCTTTTACACCAATGGGTTTATATTTCCAAATAACCTTTGACAATGACTGTTCAAAAATTCCAACCACAAAAGAAATATTGCCAATACAATTAGCACATAGGAATTCTAACTCCAGAGAATCAAAGCAGCGATTTAAGTGTACCAGTAATTTTTAAGTATTTATTGAAATGAATCTGAAAAAAGTTCAACACAGTGTAATAACTCTGAAAAGACAGAAGAGGGAACTGTAATATTTAGGAATTTCATACTAAGTAGTATATTGTGCTTTAAACTTCAACACTAAATTTACGTAATGATAGCTAAAAGTAAAGTAATGGTTACTCTTTTATGTATCTCCATTTAAAAAAAAAGTAATCAAAGACTCTAAAAGAAAATTTAGACAAATTGGGTAATGGATGAATACATGGATATTTACAATTTACACACACAAAAAAATCACCATTTATAATGAATGGTTCTAACAAACTGCATCTCCAGTTGCCAAATAAGTTTGAATAACAAATTTGCCTATCTGTAAATCTAATGTATATTTTGCTAAATTACCATATCAATTACAAATTTAATTTTTTAACTTTTATAAAAAGAAATCATGAATTTTAAAATAAAATTTTACATATCCATTCTTTCAAAACAAAGGTGCAACGTCTTTGGAATAATGGTAACTCATAAATATGCACAGCTAGGAGTTCAGTGCAATACAGGAATGTTTGCCTACCCTATGTAAAACAAAGCCTTAGTTTTGAATCCCAATGCCACAAAAATACATTACATTATTCTACCACATTATTCTACTTACATAACAAATAAGTATGGTCTAGGAAGATATTTGTTATAAGCAATATTAAATTTTAATGGAATTTTAATTTAGGACTGGGGATGACTTAGTGAGTAAATTTTTTTCTGCGCACACATAAGATCTCTGAGTTCACATTCCCAGGACACATGAAAAGACCCAAACATGGCAGTGTTAACCTGCAATCCTAGTGCTACAGAGGCTGAGAGGAGAATCATGAGGGCTCAATGCCAGGCCAGGATAGCTAATCCAAGAACTCCAGGTTCAATGAAAAATCCTGTTTCAAAAAAAATAAAGTAGAAAGTGATAAAGATATCCTATGTCAACCTTTGACCTCCAGATATATCCCCTTTCCTCTTACACTCTCCAGTTTTCAATCACATGCCCTTCACTTACTTGAGGTCCTACCAGCAGTAGAACTTCATTATTCACATTTCCATGTACATTCTGTTTATGAGTGGTGATACCAGCTTTCTTTTGCCATGTTCTGTACTTTCTTCTGAATTCTCAATAGCATCTCTAACATCCATATTTCTGCCAAAACCCATTTTTGATGATATACACATTCTCTGAGAAGACATGGGTTTTCCGTACTATGTTCCTCACTTCCTTCTGAGGTCTCACCAGCAAGAGCTTTAGTAACTATATTTCTGCCGGGCAGTTACACATTCCCCAATTTTACCTACACATGCACATTTGTAGTCATCTATTACAGTAACATTGTACATTCAGTTCCAGAACCTTTCTTTGTAATTACTCTAACACATTACCACAGAAATTTATCATCTCACAGTTCTTGATGGAGCCTCTCTTCAGCTTCCCTACCACAATATTCTTAATCACTATTATTAAATTAGGACATAAAATATTTTAATCTCAATTTGTCACAATGTATTATTATTAAACAGTTTTATCATTTCTGATACCTCAAGCAGATATTCAAATGGACAATAAGCATAAGGAAGAGCCTCAAAAGCACTATCAATGAAATCTAAATTTAGCCAAAGAAAAGGAAACAGCAAATTCAATAGCTGTTTTCATATTACTCAACAATATGGTATTACAGATGATTTATTTTCTCTAATCATAAAATCATAGTACACTGCATTTTTTACTAGATAGGGTGTGATTTCTTTCCGACATCTGCTGCTATGTCCCTTCCAATGGGTGGTCAGATGATAGAAAAGCCAGTGCTTGTTAATCTCAACATATCTTTAGTTTACTTTCAAATACTGATGGACACAGAATTCTTATTTGATAGCTTTTTCCTTTCAACTTTGGAATTATTACTTCCTTATCATCAAGCTTTCACTGATTCTGGTAAGTTCTTTTTCTACTACTGCTTTCAAGATCTCTCTGTATCCATGGCACTGAAGCACCTGCCTGAATATGTGCCTAAAACATGGGATTTTTTTTAATGATAATCCTACCTCCACTTCCAGGTAATATAAGCTGACTCCTCACATGACTTCATTTGGATAAACATCCAAATACTAGGTAGTATTTACCAGTCTCTTTGAAGTTGTTCTTTTGCCTCCACTCACTCTCTCCTTCAGATGATTTTTTTGCTAATTTAAATGACTCATCATTGCCAAAGAGTTGTTTTACTTACTTAATTTTTCAATATTTTTTGTCTTTATAGTAGCTCTGTTGAGATCCCCTATTTATTCTCTATATTCACTCATTGAGACTATTTTTCTTAGATAATTTGAACATAGAATTCCTTGACTTTTGTGACTGTATTTACAGCTATCTTTAAAAGTCTTTAAACATTATCTTGTCCTACTGAGTTAATTTCTACTTTACTTTATGTGAAAATGAGTCAATACACTTTCTTTATATAATTAGTAACTTTGGTTGAACATGGCACTGTAAATATGCACAGCAACTATGGATTTTGCTATATTGTTCAAAGCAATGTTTGGTTTTACTCCTATATGGTTTTAACAAATCTACCTAGACTGATAAACTGAAACTTCATTTTATGTTTCCTTTGCAGTGTGCAGTAATTGACTATGCTTAGTTCCTTCGCTTTGGAGCTTTGCTATAATTAGCCTGATGCCCAGGGTAGTTTATGATGGTAGGCTAAAGACCTGGGGAGATACTGTACTCAAATGTATGGGTCATGTTATGTTGCCCTTAAGGCTTCTTCTCCACTACCTCTCACTGTTCTGTCAGTCCTATGTTGTTCTCTCATAACATAATAAATCTTTTCGCTAGCCAGGCCACAGGTAAATTGAGAGATGAACTCAATCCAAAAAAAAAAAAAAATTAATCTCATGTGGGCCAGTTTTCTTTCAAGAACAAAAGACACTGCTGGACATGGTGGTACAGGGCTCAGGAAATCAGGATACACACTCTAAAGTTCTAAAGCCCTGCCTAAAAAAAAAACAACAACAACAAAAAAAAACAACTATTGCTTTGATAAACTATTAAAGATGCCCTCCTTCGTCTAATCTAAAATAAAGAAATAAAGAAATAACCTAACTGTGCACTCACAAGACTAACTAGTATCACAATCCAATCACAAAAAAAAAAAAAGGCATCTTATTGTAGCACCTGAGTTCAAACACAAACTTCACCTGAAAACAATTCCCTGAGGAACTAGAGAGGAAGCACAAAACTGTTTCCTTTGGGCTTTAGCTATCAAACAAGAAATTCCAGACTTCTTGAGAAAAATCTGTCACATACCTACACAATCGATGAGTATATATTTCAAAATAAGTGTACAATGTCACACTAAATTAAAATAAAAACCTTTTGTGCTTCAAAATGACACCATCAAAAAAATGAGAAAATAAACAACAGAATAGGAGAAAATATTTACAACTCATACATTTGATAAGGGCCTAGTATATATAATATTTAAGAATGCTTACAACTCAGCATTAAAGAAACAATGTAAGTTTAATACTGGACAGGACAAAGAATTGAATTGATTTTTTCCAAAGACAGACTAACAGTGAATAAGCACATGAAATAATCCACAATGACATGTCATTTCACACCATCTAGGATGACAAAATACAAGAACTGGGGTTACAAACATTTTGACAGTAATTGAAGAGGTACACAAAGAACTACCACATTATTTAAAACTGCCACCCCACTCACATATATTCAAAAGAAATTAAGGAAATCAAAACTTAGGTCCACAAAAAGCTTTCTATCCAAGAAAAGTTTACAATATACACATTTCTAACAACCAAACAGTGGATATATCAACTGATGAATGACTAAACAAAATGTAGCATGTAATAGAATGCTATCCAGTTGTAAAAATGCTTACAATACTAACATATATACATCCTAGAAATACTGTGCTGACACGAACAAAGACAAGTATAAACAACAAATAATATGACAATGGCATTTTTTTTTTTTTTTACAAAATGTCCAAAATCAGCAAATCCATACAATGGCAATGTCTGTACTGGTTACCTAGAACTGGAAGCAGGGTTCAGTGAAGGAGAGGAAGAAAGTGACGAAAGCATTCCAAGAATGGGGAACTGTGATGGCTGCACATACTGGTTACATGAAAATATTAGAAGTAAAGTTTCTGTCCTATAAACTATATCACAACAAAAACTGTAAATTTATAAAGATGAAAACTGGTTCTAAACAAAAAAAATCTATCAATGGGAAAAAAGTACAAAACTATTTTTCAATTTAATTCATCTCTAGAAACCATTTACTGAATTTTCAAGCAAATGTATTTAGACATCTATGCTTTAATAGTTGCTCCTAAATACATCACACACACACACACACACACACACAATATATATATACACACACACACACACACACACACACACACACACACACACATACATGACAGAAGAGCCAAGTATGAGCAATTTGCTATAATTATAGAATAATCGGTTCAATATTTGTTTCAAACATCCTAAAAATTATAAAGAAAACCAATTCAGTTACTATTTCTTCATATACTTAGGAACTCTCCTTCAGCTAACCAGGTATTATATTATTTTCCTTTAAAATCTTTTGTTAACTATATGAAAAACAACCACAGGAGAAGTAAAATGATTCGACCAGTAAAAACGCCTATACACAAATCAGAAGTCACAATTACCAAGTCACATGGTAGAATGAAGGAACTGACTTCTGAAAGTTGTCCTTGGATTTCCACACCTACACCACTGCACACATGCCAGAGCATGCACTTGCTCTCTCACTGTCTCAGAGAGATTATCAGATGCTTCAGCATTTTCTCACATTTTCGTGGAGTGAAGGGTTGCATGCATATATGTGCAAGCATGCTTAGACAAGCCCAGAGCGGATACTAGGAATTAGGCATTATTTTGTACAACAGGTAAAAAATTTGGGAGCAAAATCAATCTGTCATGATAAAGGCATTGTTAAATTATCTATATAATAAATGGAGCACACAAATCTAAAATATTGTGTGGTTGAAGTTAAAACAGAATGAGATTCTAATATTAGTTCATCGGCCTTTACTCTAATATTATAAAGTGGTCTGGGAAGTTGTTCTCAGTAAGAAAAAACAGAACCCGTGTTGAGATCCCCAGAAACATGTGAAGCTGAACACAATCATCCCAGTACTGCTATAGCGAGAAGAAAAGACAGGAGACAACCCAGAAGCTCACGGGCCAGCTACCCTGGCACATGCAGCAGCAAACAAGAGATCCTGTATTAAACAAGATGGAAGGCAAAGACTAACCCCAGGGTTGTCTTCTGGCCTGTTCACACATGCCATGCCACAAATATACCCACAATCACACCACACTCACCATCACACACTCACATGCAGCTTACTCTGATAGAAAATTTACTGAACTCTTCAGTAAAGACATCCACAAAAAATTTCATATTTTAATCTTAGAACAAAGAAATAAGGATAATCTTATATAGCAAGTATCACAAGCAAGACCTAACATATTAAAGAAAAGTCAAGCAATGGACAATAAAAAAAGAAATTTGATTATGCTTTGGCAACCAATTGAGTAACTATTACTAAATCTCAAATAAGAAGATGTCTATTTAATTCATAAATTGCTATCTACTCATTCAACCAATTTTTTTGGACACAATGCATAGAAGGGATAAGAATAATTATAAAGAATAGAAATTCTGATACGCGAATAAATACATATACTTCCTGATGCAATTTAACTTAACTGTTATGAGAGTGGCATTCATATCACATATGCATAGATATAAGGAATAAGCATAAAGTACATGGAAAACAAGTACTCACCAAGTAATTAGACAGTCTTTTGAAAATTTTGTTGATAGTTGAAACTTCCTAAATTAAACAAAAAAGAATTTTTCAGCTTCAGAACCATACCTATTTTGCCAAATTTAAAACAAAATTTTTACAATCTCAAAAGAAGCTATATATGCAATTTTTGGATAATAGATTATAAAGACATTGGCAACATTTAAAATCCTAAAATGTTTTCTCCATAATAAAGATGAACATATAAACTGGCAAATTTATTTTACTATTTACAAAATTTAGAAAAGCAAACTTATTTTAAAACTGACAGCCTAAATCTTAATCCTTTTAGCCAATGTCAAGATTAATTATGCTCAAAAACTAAAGAATAAAAGCACTAAGAAAACTTTAGTGAACAATTTTTTGTCAAGCATCTCATTGCAGTCTTGAAAAACCTTATACTTAACTTTTTTGTCTTAGTCAGTCGATACCTAATGGCTACTAATCATCACCTTAAATCCCAACTGTACTGAACTGCACATGTCATGTTTTTAAGCCACTATTATAAACCAAGCATGAGCTCAAGAACTTGCTGAAGAAAGGTCTCAGGAATAAATACTCTTATGTATCTAAAATTTGCTAATATTAATAATGACAACTTTCTTTACTGAAATTTGTTTGAAGAGGTACCATATAACAAAAAGGGGAAATCCCTTTCTGTATTAAAAAATTGTCTTCCTAAAAAATAAACTTAATATAGGGGAAATCTCTCCAAAGAGATCTGCATTTCTTGGGGAAAAAGAAGGACTAAGAAACATGTTAGGATCCACTCCCAAGTCTAAAAAACAGATCCTATGATGTAGCTAAAGAGTCCACAGAACCAGATTATGGGCTTATTAAGGAGAAATTATCCTTTTTTCCCATTTCTGGTAACAGAAAAACCCTATAAAAAATTCTAAGAATGTAAACAGAACATTTGTCCCCTAAAACAAACAAACAAACAAAATGATCCCATACTTATGATTATTCTAACTAATAACCATGAAAATATTGGTATCTGACAATATAGTTTCTTTACCAGACACTAGGTCATGATTAAATAGGAGGAAATGGGTCTGGTACTCTATGTGTTTCATAATCTATAATTTTCTAAGAAGACAGTTAATTTATTATTTTCAATTCTAATTTTAGATAGATAAAAATTACACATTTACAAATGAGCCTAGTATAACTCCATACCTTATCCCTACCCTATCTTGTCCTTTTATATTTTTAGCTT
This sequence comes from Typhlomys cinereus, assembly GCA_023101885.1. NCBI lineage: Eukaryota > Metazoa > Chordata > Mammalia > Rodentia > Platacanthomyidae > Typhlomys > Typhlomys cinereus. Next base: position 526,594 of record JALPQD010000110.1, on the reverse strand, counting down.
ATCCTTTAACTTCTAAAAACTTTATGCCATAAAAACTATGTAAAATTTTTAAATTTTTTTTACTTTAAAAAAAATCCCATACTGCATTTCTATTTCTTTAACAAAAAAGGCATAGCACTGATTTTTCTCTGGAGCGTGGAACCTGAGGGCTAGAAAACAGCTAGGGAAAGCTTAAAGAGAACTAAATGTGAATCTTCCTGACATGTCATAAATATTTAGTGAATTAAAAAGTAATCTGATATACTTTTAAAAACTCTGATTTGCTCGAGTTGCCAAAAAAGAACAAATCAGGGGCTGGAGAGGTGACTCAGGGGTTAAGCCTCTGCCTTTCAGGCGAAAGGCCCTAAGTTCAGATCCTAGACCCCACGTATAGAAGCTGGGTAGAAGCGGGGGCAGCCTGCGCTTCTGGTCCTGGTAGGGCAGAGCCTGTGAATCCCGAGGCAGAGTAAACAAGGAGGAGGTGGAAGCGTCCATGGTGGTTCCCGAATTCGTCCGTGGTTCTACACACACAGACACACACATACATACATACACGCACACACACTCACAATTGAATAAATAATAAAATTAAAAAAATTTTTTAAAAAAGTCACTGTGATATAAAAAAAGAACAAATCAAATTTAAACAGAACTCACTTGCTTTTATAGAGCTTATTTATAGAGCTTATGTCCTGTTTTCATTTCCACAAATATTTTTTTAAAAAATCTAAATTCCCCAGTTTATTGACAGCAAATTCTTATCAAAACTTTTTTTTAGCCTTGTGACTTACATCTTTCACTATCATGTTTCATATTCCTCAAATCAACACAAGACCCAATTGGTTCCTTTATTGTAGCAACAAAACCACCATATAAACTCGAATTCCATTCCCCACAAAATGAACTTATTCTAGAAACAGCTACCTGCATTGATATTTGCAGCTAGTAGATTCTGCAACAAATTTTTTGTAGAATCCTAAAATATCATATAATACCTAAGATTACACTATCCAAAGTAAGCTAACAAAAGAAGTGTTAAAATAACTGAGTGAATATTCACTAATTTTTTTCCATTTTCATGTGCTTGTGTGGGGTGTGTGCATGTACATGTGTATATGTATGTTTGTATGTATGAGAACACATGTGCATAGATGCACATTCAAATGTGTGCACATGCATGTAGAAACGTGAGGTTGATAATAGAAAGCACCTTCAACTGCTCTTCCACCTTATTCTTTGAGACAAGATCTCTAACCAAACCCAGAACTAGCAAACAGGGCTAGTCTGGCTAGTCAGCTTGCTCTGAAGATTCCCAGTTTCTGCTTCCCAAACTGAAATTACAAGAAAGCTGCCACCTGCTTTTTTATATGGAATATAGTAATCAGAACGATAGTTCTTTAATCCACTGAGCCATCTTCCCAGATCCTTATATTTCCAACTTTAATATACAATATTCTTTTTTTCCCAATGCAAAACATTTTAATAGGTTGTCAAATATAGTTATTAGAATAATCTAAATATTACTTATAAAAATTGGTGTACGTTAGACGATTTTATAAAATAAGAGCACAAATCACACAGTGACAACAATATTCTTAAGGATTCCACAAAATTAAATCACTATTATTTAACAACAGTAGTCCTTCATCCACTGGGCCATCTTCCCAGATCTTTATACTTCCAATTTTGATGTATAATTTAATAACTTTGATACAACACTTTTGGTGTTTTCAGTACATAAAAGTGTAATACATATAATTATATATGAGGTATGGTACCTGATAATGATTACATTACTGATTTATATGTCACTATACTTTTTATCATTATTCCAAAGTTACTTTCTACTTATCTAAGTTTACTTTTAACACCCATGCTGTATAGCTCCAGCAGCTACACAGTCTCATCTATCTTATGTTTACTATGTTTTCACTATAACAAGAGACTGCATCCCTGATATCATGTTAATGCAAAATCAAACTATCAATATATGCTTCAGAACACAACCTGTCATTAGCAACGTATGACGGTAAAATCCCAGTAAGTTTTTCTACTATCTAAATGGATACAAAGCAATTAAGATTTAAGGTATAATTTTTTTAAATTATTTATTTATCTATTTGAGAGAAAGAGAGAGTACATAGACACACACCTCTCTCCTACAGCAGGCATATCAGAGGACAACTTTAGGAAATCAGCTCTCTTTTTCTATCATGTAACTCCAAAGATCAAACTCAGGTCATTGGGCTTGGCAACAAGTATTTCTATTAGCTAAGTTATATCACCAGCCCTAAAATTCTGATCTTACAGATTCAAACATTTTCCCTTTCTATTCAAAAACGATTCCCAAAAACATATTCCAAATATACAAACATGTTCACTTAAACAAGCATTATCACATTTAAGAAAACTAAAATACTAACATATTTGTTTATAATGGAATTAAGTTTGAAATGAGCAGCAGAAAGATAAATGAAAAATCTCAAATATGGGAACTTCAACAGCATACCTAAGCAACCTATAGGCCAAAGAGTCTCAGAAAAAATTTAAAAGTATTTTGGAACTAAATGAAAATAAAAATAAAAATGCAACTCATCACAATGTGCAAGCTGCAAACCACAGCAGTGCTTGGCAAGAAATACTCAACATTAAATGCCTATGTTAAAAGAGAAAGGAATGTTTCCATAATCCTAAATCTGAGGGAGGATGATACAAGTTTAAGACCAGAATGTGATTTTACACAGGGAGACTATCAGAAGGGGGGAAGGGAGAGAAACAGGACAGTGAGAAATACGAAAAGGGTCGAGAGGAGAAGAGAGGAAAAAAAGATAAAGGAAAGAAAAGACTGGATCAGATCCCTTCATTCTAAATGACACAAACCACTAAAATTCAGATAATCCATGTTGTCCAATGCATATGAAAAAGCATTCCAAGGAGCGATGGTTCAGGGGTTAAAACTCTGCCTCACAAGCAGTAGGATATAAAGACAACTACAAAATCAACTGTATTTTTATATACCAGCAATGAGTACATAGAAAATTTTTAAAACAGCTGTAATCCCAACACTTGGCTACAGCAGAATTTCCATAAGCTCAAGGCCACCCTGGGCTACAGTGAGACCCTATCACCAAAGAAAGAAAGGAAGAAAAAAGAAAAAGAAACAAGAGCAACAGTAATTTACAACATCAAAAAAGAGAAAAAACATGGGTATACACCTACAAAACATAAAGATCTGTACACTAATGAAAGTAACCAAAGACTTGAAAAGTGACAAAATATCCATGGACTTTGCTATTAAAGATGCTGATTTTTTTTCAATTAGACAGACAGATAATGTATACACAGCAGAATGCAGGTGAGGCAGACAGATAATGTATACACAGCAGAATGCAGGTGAGATAGGACTTCCCTCCAAAAACAAAAATAAAGTATAATGGGGCTGGGCAATAACTAATAGCTAAAGCATTGTTGCAAAAGCATGGAGGCCTAAATTTGGATCCCCTGTACTAAAAGAAAAACTGGGCAGGGTAACACAAGCCTATAATTGCCAGCCAGTCTAACAGCCAAAAGTACAAACTATAGGCTCTGTGAGAGACCCTGTCTCAAAAAAAAGTAAGGTGGATTAAATAGCAGGTAAGGAGCCTCTGTTCACAAGACTGGTGACCTAAATTCAATCTACAAAAGTCCACAAGGTGGAAGGAGGGAACTTTCAACAGCTGCCCTCAGACTTCCCTTGGTGCTCCACTATAAGCATACTGGCACAAATATATGTATAAGCTCAAGAAATAAATTAAGAAAAACAAAAGCAAAAAATTAAAGCAGAAACCAACAGAACTCAACCTCTGGCCCCCACATGCAGATCTGGGCAAGCATGTATTTACTTGTATTCTCTCTCTCTCTTCTGTAAAAGAGACATATGTGAGAGGGCTGGAGAGATGGATCTACAGGTTGAGCCTCTGCCTCGCAATCAGAAGGACCTGAGTTTTGATACCACATCCTATGTAAAAAAAAAAAAAACACTGGGTAGAAATGGCAGTGTCTTGTACTTCTGACCTTGGAAGACGGAGCCTGGGAAATTCCAGAGCAAAGCAAAAAATAGGCAGAGCAATCCAGGATGATTCCCAAAGTCACCCTTGGGCCTCTATAGGTACACACATTCATATGTCCTCTGATATACCCCACACACACACACATAAAAACACAAATCATCTATTGAAAGAATATTAACAAGTCATTTATATGACTTGTACTTATACAGAAACAATTAAAAACTCTATAACCCAATAGGAAAAAAGCAAATGACCCAATTTATAGCTTAATATTTTTCTATGATCATTCATCATCTAATAATTAAATTAGCATATATTTGGATTATATTGTGCTAAAATGTTTCATTGCTGTTTGAGTTACCAATTTGAACTTACCGAATTTAGGCTGGCAATTAACATGAAATTTCCAACTTCTGAACCAGCCCCAAACATGCGAGTGTCATTTTGTGCTATTTATTTAAGCAAAGCAATACTTCCAGCATTGACAATTATAAAATCAAAATATCAATCAACTCTGAAAAACAATGAATAAGTTCTAGGCCCTGAGTATCAAATGCTCAGCCAAGAATTAATTCTTTTTTTTTTTCACATTTAAAAAAAAATCAACGGTATATTATGAGGTTGCTTCTCCAACTTAGTGGATAAATATTACAAAAATACAAAAGTAGCAGGTTACAGCTAAGCTATCAAATAGAATTTGTTTCTGGCAATTTACCTTAAGTCTATTACCTTTCTATAGATAAGGAACTTAAACCCCCCCCAAAAAAAGTTGATGTTACTAATGAATTTATCTCAGAAATCCAAATTACATGCAGACAGAAGAAAACTAGTTCAAAAGCCTAACACATTACTCTATACTGAAACTGCAATGTTTTAAATATTCCAATTATGCAACAGTAGTAAGGATCAGAGTAACTTTTGTAAAGGAACTGATAGGAGCTCAGCGAAGATGAGTTAGTATTTTACACAACCCAAAACACAGTTGCATAATACATCTGAATCCCCAAGTTCATCTATACATTACAAGGCTGAAATTCACACTATTCCTCCTCAAACACTCCCCAGTCCGCTCCCAATCAATTACCTTACCTAGAAGCTTTTCCACTTAACCTTTTGAATCAGATTTGATGGGTAAATATGTAATCTACAGAACATTCATTATTATTTCAGAACAGACACAGTATGGCCATATGCTCAATCTTCAATCGCATTTCTTTCAAAAAGCATCTGAACTTGTTGCAACTGTTGAGGAACATCCAAGCTGTTGGTGCGAGTCTGCTTATAAAGGCAATGCTCTGGAGACAGAGTCTTCTCACAAACAGTGAGCAGGCTGGTTTCATTATTATGTGTTCAACGACAATCCTCAGTTCATTAAACAAGTTCTGACAAATACGGATTTCTTCTAGAGGAATACCGAAGAGTAAGACATCTATAGTATATAAAAGGCTGAAGCAAACTTCCTTGTCCACTAAAAAGCATAAAAACTGTAGCAGGCATCAAGAAAATTTCATTACAAGCAATGAATTTCAGAATATTTTGTTGATTAGCACTTAATTTATCCAAGATAGATCTCAATAGAGGTAAACTATTTGACCCCTTTGCGTCAAGGACCTTTTTTGTGTATGTAGCAGCATGAAGCAAAGAAAATAACAAAACTGGAAAAATACTCATTGTAACGGGGTAGGAGTTGATGAAAATGAGCGAATACAACAGCTGTCCTCTAACAGAGTCTGGGCCAGGAACACTCTGCTTTACCTGAAGTGTGGTAATCTCTGGTGCAATCTCAGAGCGCTGGTAAGAGCATTTGCCAAGCAGAGCACGCTGGTAAAAGCTTGCTGCTTCGTGTAACCCAAGAAGAGGCAGAATGAACAATGCGGAACAATAAACTGTGAACAGGCAAGAAAGCCACATTGCTGTGTCCAGTTTGTTGGTCATCATTAATTGAACGGCGCCCGCCCCTTGCGGGCCGTTCAGGGTCGTGTCAGCCATGGAGAAACACGCGCACCCGGGACGCTGTCCCACTCGGCGGCGACCACAGAAAGACCGAAGCAAAGGCGGAGCTACCGAGCAAGGGCCCGAAAGGGCCGGCCAACGCGGCCGGCTCCCCAAGACTTAATTCTTTAAACAAAAATAAGCAAGCATAATCATCCTTTTTATTAAATTTGCTTTTATCTTTAATAAATGGCAAATTATTGTTAAAATATTTTTATGATTTATTACCAGCAAATACTTTACTTTTATACAACTACATACCTGGGGAAACAAAAAATTTTCTTGGGTATAAAGAGGTCTTGAGTTTAAGAAGACCTGCCCTGCTCTAGGGGACCCTTGTGTTTCTTGAGAAAAAGACACTCATTGTCCTGTAAGTTGTACTTACCAAGAAACCTTGGGAAAGAGACATTGCTTTCCTCCAGAGCAAGGACAGGCATTCTTACCTCCTCCTATGATCTATTTAGGTTCTCTAAACTGAGGACTCCTCTCCTGCTAGGAGGTACACTATGGATACAAGAACTGTCTGACCCTCCCTATACTGGTTTGTGTGAAACTGAAGCTCAGAAAGTTGGTTCAAAACAGCTAGTATGTACTGTACTTACTGGAATTGGCTGCTGTGAGTCAAAAATTATCTTTCAACTCTAGACTAGTCTCACATCTTCTCTCAGCATCCTTGTGGATATCCAGCTAAGTAATGTGCTAATTTGCAAGCAAGAGTAAAATGTCAAACTCCTCACAGTTCCTCACAATGGAACTCTAATTAATAAAAATGGCAAAATCAACATTAGAAAAAAGATAAAATAACCCAAAAAAGGCTATATGGAAGAGTATTAGTCACCAGAAATATCTATCAACACCGATGCACCAGTGATGTCTGATAATTCCTTCCACTCTTGTAAACAAATACTTCGAATACCTTATAATTTGGAAGTCTTATAAAGCTAAGAAACTACAAGTGTTACTTCATTCCATGTTATGTTACAAAAGGACTCTAGTTCATTTAGGCTAAACCACTCTAGTGACTATGTAGTTCAAGTGGCACCCTGTATAACTCTACTGTGCAAGAGCAAATGATCCATGGGATGAAAATTAAACATCATGTGCATATATCCTGTTACCAAGTGGTCTTTCACTCCCAAGATTTTGGCAGCCTGATTCTGGCTTACCATTTTTTTTCTTTGGGATTTATGGTATTTTTTTTTAAAGCACTATAATGGCTTCTTGATACTTTGGTGGGGGAAAGTTTTTTTCTTGTCATAATGGACCCACGGGTTTTTTCCCCCAGTTCACAATTAATTGCAATTACTCTCTACTGAGGCTCAGATTATTCCAGATTGGAAACTGAACTGGAAATAGCATCATTTGGCCACTGAATTCCTCTGGTTGATGCTCATAATGCAGCCAATCCATTTGTAGGCATTTGCTTGTTTTCTCACTTGACATGTGGATTCCCAAGAACTGAAATCATCTATTTTTCCAGGAAGTCTTGGAATTTTGCAGTGGAGAACAGATATGGATGGTGAGTATAAATCACTGTGTCCTTATTTCTAAGCCTTTCTAGTAGATTAAAGTTGGGGAGGGAGGGTGAATAACAGGCATTCATATTTATATTTCCAATTAATGTGAGGTTTTTTTCTTTGGTTCCTTTAATTCCACAAAACACTGATATTCTACAATGAACATTTTGGTTCCTAATAATATTATCAGGTTAACTTAAATTTCTGGTCTTAAAACCAGGTGAGGTGGAGCACACCTGTATTCCCAATACTCAGAAAGCTGAAGAAGAAGGACTGCAGGTCAGTCTGAGGCTGGCTTGGGCCCACAGTAAATTCAACACTTAAAACAAAATTCCTGACCCTGTATGGTATGTAAAGTGACTTCCAGATCATTATAAACCTAGCTACTATGTTAAGTGCATGAGATCACACTCCATAGCCCACTGTATATTTTATATCAGGACATGAAAAACATCTATTATTTTTAGTCAATATGTTTGCATTCTGTAATATGGAAGCATACTATAAAGTATTTATTTAATCATTTTCTTTCTTCTGAACAATCAGACTGTTTCCAACTTTTTGTTATTTATAGTTACAAATAATTCTTTAATGTTTCTGTGAAATTATTAATGGATATTCTGAGTGATTTGCATTATTTATAACCTGTTTTTTAATTTTAAAAAATTTTTAAAGACTCTCATGCTAAATTTTACTATATGTATTATTTTCTACTAGCCTAATTCTGTCACCTTTTCCCAGAGAATTTTGTGTATTTTGTACATAACTGCTCCTTTTCTCAAAGTGGACAAAAAAATAACAGAAGAAAATCCTCTGATTCATGCTTGCTGTTCTGTGCATGGAGTGTGTATGTTGCTTCCCTTTCACTTTCTATATATTTGAACTCTCATTTTTGTGCATCTATATGGAGCACAGTTTTAATTACCACAGCTGTACCGAGAGCTTTCTAGCAATAAATATAAAATATACAAAACTTTTTAAAAGCCAAGAATCTCATGAAGGAAATGTAAGGACCATCAACCTTTGCCTTTAAAAAGGTAAAACAAAGATGTTTCCCCTTTTACAGTTCAAAACATTAGATATTTAAGAAAATACAACATAGATAAGGCAAATCACACCTTTTCTTGCAAATTAATGGGTGTACATTTAAGAGGCGAGGGGAAAAAGGGAAAAGGGAGAGAAGTCAAGGAGAGATAAAAATACCAGCAACATTCTAAAAATTCCACATTCTAAAAAGTGCCACATTGTTCATAAAGTAAATCTCTTAATGGTTAATCTTTTAATATTTAAATTCTCAAGAGACAATTTCCAGTTAGATAACTTTATACATAAATGGAAAGCTCCAAATGTAAATACCTGGGAATATGGCCAAGGAAAACAGAACTAGGCTGGAGAGTTCTACAGTCCAGATGAATTCTACCACATATTATCACGAGGCAGACCTAAAACACAGAGGGAGGCTGGCTCAGTGAGGAAAAGCTTGCTGCTCAAGCTTGAAGACCTGACTTCAAATCCCCAGAACTCATGAAAACTGCACATAAAACATTAGTATCCATAATTCCAATAACGTCTGTATGGAGAGATAGAAAGCAGAGACAATCCCCAAAAGCTAATGGATCAACTAATGTGGTATAGGCAGCAGAAAAACAAGAGACTGTCTCCTGACCACCACTCACTTTTCACTATAGCACACACACACCCACATTCTTGGAAGTGAATGTGTTCATGCATTTATGTGCACACACAACACAGCTGAACTTGTTTCAATTTCAGTTTGAAAAAGTATGATTTACAATGGCACATTCAAGTATATGACTTTACTACCATGCATCTCTTACACACAATTAAGACATTAAATAAACCTGTAATAAGTGTTAAATGCCAGGAAAGTAGACATATATTGCAAACTGTCTTTAGAGAAATCACAGATGATACAGGTAGTTTCCATCCTACCAATTTATCCTACAAATTCTGCAAATACTTTTTTTTACAAAACTAAAATACATTTACCTAACAAACAAAATAACCAAACAAATCTATGATTTTAACTACTGAAAACTTCTAGTTTTATAAATCCTTATATTATCCCTAACTATACTCATTTCACAGACAAGAAGCCACCTGACCCAGATTCACTCAGTATTTACTGAATTAACTTAACTTCCCTAAAATCCAGTTTCATCCAATTTTCCTTCCTCTTCTTCTCAGATAAAAAAAAAAAAATTTTTTTTTAAAAGAAACTCACTAACCAGATGTGAAATCTTAAAAGTCCATGTCAGAGATGATTGCAGTACCAGAGCAGGGAGGCCAATGAAACAATAAAGCTCCCAAATCCTGATACATGATAATGATGCTATTATAGCTACTAAGTGAATCGAAAACATTAAACAACAATTTTTCCCCAATCATACAAGCTCAATAGGTAACCCCGTCCTCTCTCTCCCTCCCCACACCTCCCCAGTCCTCCCTTGCACTCCCCCCCTTTTCCCTTTCCTTTAACCTCCCCTCTCTACCCTTCTCCCAGTACCCCCCCCCCTTCCTGCTCCCATCCCCTGGAGCATCCTTTTGTGTGAATGCAAACCTCCCTCTAAGTCCTCCAGGCATAGCCTGGAGCCCTTTCTTTCTCAGTATGGGAACACTACCATGACTGTTAATCCCTTGCCTCTAAGGATCCCACTGCCTGTGATCCATGCTAGACTTTGGGGGATTGTTGACAAGTCAGTCATTGTGCAGGTCATGCAAAGTCCAATTATGGCTACTGCAGCTCTAACTTGTGTGGAATATCTTGCATTATGTTGGTCCTCCCCATCTTTAGGATCTTACAATCTTGCCGCCCCCTCTTCCACAAGTTTCCCTGAGCTTTAGGATGGGGAGAGATTTGGCTGGTTTGGTTCCAAGTGAATAATGTAGGGTCTTTGGTGTTCTGACTTATGGTTTGTTGTTGTTTTCAGTTTTGATTTTCCTGAACTGCCTTTGGTTATATCCTGATTGGTATTGAAGGTCACCTCCTAGCCAAAGATAAAAGGCTGTTTAAATGAAGATATAAGAGGAGACTGAAAGGTAGATGGAATAGGAGGAGTAAGACACTGTAATGGGGGAGGAGGGAGAGGTCAGTGTCCCATTTGCAGGATGGTTACCATCTATCTACCAGTCCCTATATCCTACCTGCTTGGTGAGATCAAACCTCTTCAGTGGCAAGTGACCAGGAAGGGAAGCGAGAGTGAGTTTCATCAGATGTCTCGCTATTTTCATGTAATATTTGATGGTGACCTATTTTCTCTACTGAAGCCTGATGCCCTCTCTCCTTTTATCTGGGAGGGCCTCCTCCTTCCCTCCCATTCACAATCTCCGCAATTACAGTATTACAGAGATCCACTTCCAAATATGTCATTAAGTGGGTTTGGAACTAGGATCCACCTATTAGGGAGTACAAACGGTGTCTAACTTTCTGTGTCTGGGATACTTCACTCTATAATTTTTCTCTAATTCCATCCATTTCCTGGCAAATTTCATTAATTCATCTTTTCTGATGGCTGAGTAGTACTCCATTGTATAAATGTACCACATTTTCATTATCCACTCGCCAACTGTTGGATATTTGGGTTGATTCCATGACTTTGCTATTGTAAATAGTGCTATTATGAACATGGTTATGCTTGTGTCACTGTAATAAATTTTTGCTTTATGGGGGATTATTCCCAGAAGTGTTATAGCAGGGTTGTATAGCATTTCAATCTTTAACTTTTTTAGAAATCACCAAAATGATGGCTATAGTGGTTGCATAAGCCTGCATTCCCACCAGCAATGTAGGAGAGTTTCCTTCTCTCCACCACCTCTCCAGCATTTGGTGTTTAAACAACAATTTTTTAAATGAAATAAAATTGTATCTCTGGGTCATCCTATCACGGCTAAATTTTTGTTAAGTGTAATTTTTTATCTAAACATGAAAATCAAAATTTTTAAAAATATAGAATAATCTCATGAGATAAGATTTCCTACCACGAGACAAAAAAAATGTTATTTTAAAGAATGAAAAACAAGTCAGTAAGAAAAAAGTTGGTATATTTGCCACCAAAACTTTAGATTTTTCTCTTCAAAGAAGTGCAAAAGTCAAGAGACTGTTGTAGGTTATAGGATAACAGTAACCCTGTATAAATTCAAATCTCATATCCTTCCCTCATCCCCCCCCACCCAAAATGGCAGCCTCAACACAAAGAGAAGCTATAACTAATAGACCAATAGAATCTGGTATTAAGCAGAAAAATGCCAGGGTGTCTGAGGCAAAACTGATAAGGTCACAGACTACTCAAGACAAAGGGGAAACTGGAAAACTGAAAGTGATGGCAGTGCCCAGATAGTAATACGTCTAAAGAAACTTGGAAGCAAAGAGAAAATTGAAAGAGGTAAAAATTCCACATTATGCAAAAATAAGCAGAGATTATCAAAGCTCATGGAAAACTAATCTTTTCCAGACCTCTGTCTTCCCAAAAGCCTTGCAGATTACAGAAATGGCACTTTAGCACATAAGTAAAAGGGGGAGCTCTTGAACAAGAAACTTAAAGAACCAAGTGAAATGTTGATAAGTAATGAAATGCAAAGCCAGAAACCCAAAACTACTTTAAGAATGAGGACATACGACTAAACTTAATAAACATTGAATAAATTTTAGAAATATTGCTGGCAAACAAAGGAAAGGACAAAAAGAATGGTATTTAAATAATGTATTTTTTGATAACAGAATTTGTAATACGAAGAAAAAGTAAATGAAAAGCGTATTTTTTGATAACTTAGAATTTGTAATACGAAGAAAAAGTAAATGAAAAGCAGACAGAAGCATCAGTTCTTGGTGAATAAGAACTAAGCGAATGACAAAGAAAGCTCATTTAGAAGAGACAAAATAAACACCAAACAGGACTCTTAAGAACACTATGAAATGTGTCCATTTTGAATAAAGTTAGCTATTAAAACACAAGCATCAATGCTCTGAAGATACTTTTTAAAGTATAAAAGAAAAATCTCATGTAGAGAAAAAGAAAAATAAACATAAAACAGCAGTAAAAAATAAACTATCAAAAAATCAATAATAATATCAAATCAAGATATCAAATCCAGCCATGTAAATAGTCTTCAGTCTCCTACAAGGAATTTCAAATTGCTTATTAGATTGATTTACAAAAAAAATCACCTTCATATCTGGAGTCCACAAGTTGTTTTCCAGCTCCTTGCCCCTCATGGATTCTATGCCTGGAGTCCATGAGGTCTCCTGTGCTCTCTCCTCTAATAAACTCTGCCTTAATCCTCAAAAAAAGGTTCTAAGATGTGGAGTGGGCTACCACCTCTTGGCCTGAATGAAAGTGAATTGAGTCATGTTCGGAAGATGAACCCACACTGGAAGACTGAAAACAGTTTGCAGGAAGACAAAGGAACAGGGGCCAATAGAAAAACAGAAGCCTTAGATTTCCTGGCAGATGAGCCCAGGCCTGAAGCAGAGGCTGATGCAAATGAATATGAAAAGATGTCCTTCTGGTATTCCCTTAAACATGTGGAATAAATTTCAAGAATTGTGTAAAAAAAATCTGAACAGAAAAATTCAGCATCAAGGTTTAGATGTAAGAGAAAACATTCTAAAAAAGATAAATTAAGGAATGAAAAACAATCTAACAGTCAACAGTCTCCAAATAAAACCCAGTGGAAGGAGCTTACTCATTATTTTGGCATCGATAAGATTCGAGTCCCCTGTTTAAGTAGAAGAAAGTTGAGATATCAGGCCTTGAGAAGAGGATAGCGTTGAGAAGGCTGAAGAGCTCAACAGCCAGCTAGTTACTCGAGAGCCTTGAGTGAAAATTGTCAAAGCAGTTTGCCTGCCACAAGTTTGTTCAAGCCAAAAAGAAGACCAAGAACTCAGGATGCTCAGAAAAAGAAGAAAGTGGCATGGGGGTTTGAGGCAAAGAAAAGATGGGAAACCAAAAGCAACATGGGATACACGTGACCTCATGGAGCTCAGGAGGTTTGCAGACCAGTGCAGACAGTTTCCCTCTTAGGTTACAGCCAGGAAATTGATAATGGTAGAAAAAATAAACATAAACCTTGGGAGTCGATTCTGAACTCTTCCCAGTCTTTTTTCTAAGAAGTTCATTCTGTTGAAGTGAAGAAAATGAACATTTTCTTTGTGTAAGAAATTTTAAGCATACAGACAGACTAAAAGGACAGTGTTTTATTTATTTTTGCATATATATGTACAGTATAAAATCAGCTGTGCCTCTCATCTCTTTGGTGTGGCGTAGCCTGTACTTTCTTATCTGTTCTTGGCATTACTGCAATTTTTGAGGAACTCTGCTTTTACAAATGGTTTTTATTTATAATAGAATAGTCATAAATACAAAAATTTTCAGTTTTTAGAGACTTCGCAAATGATCCTAATTGCTTTAATACTATAAAAGTAATTATTGATTCACTATTAGAAGAAATAAACTTAGTATTTCATGTTACATAGTAAAGATAATTGGTTTCTTTGTACATCTTTAGCTAAAATAATAGCAGTACATAGTATTTGGGAATGATTTAGCTTTGTCTGGAAATCTCTCTTTAAATAGCTCTCAGCCATGCCATTCTTTCATTCAATAGATGGTTCTTGGAAGAAAAATGGTATGCTTGTGTTAAACAGACAAATGTAGTTCAGAATGATGTACTTCTGAATCATCTAAGAACTGTTTTCCTTGTCTTTATCATTCTTTCCCATTACTCCTTACAAGACTGAGTTAAAATTTCTGTTAAAAAAAGACACTATTTTATAAAAGATACAAAATAAATGAAAAATTAAGAACAAACTTAAGTATGAAGCTATATAAACATCTATGAAGATATATAAATAAACTTAAATGGAAAAAATCCCACATTCTTTCAGAGATGACTCACTATCATAATAATGTTGATTACCTGGCAGCTACAGAATGATAATAATTTGAATAAAAATAAAAAGAAATGTTTCTCAAGGCCCAAAAAATTGATACTTAACTTTACTCACAGAGAAATGTACATCTAATAATTCACTGAGAATCTATTTCTTATACTGGCAAACTACCAAATTTACCTTGTTGGAAAAGCTGTGGAGAAAACAACAGCCATACTAATGGCAGGAATGCAGAGTAATGCAATACCCAAGGGGTGGGGGCATCAGTCACATTTGCTGGTGGAGCTAGATACAAGCCTGCAAACTTAACACAAGCCATGCCCACTTCTAGCAAAGTTACTCTCAAGATACAACTCTAGCATTAGAAAACATATACACAGATTTTTTTATGACATTGTAACAACTTTTGACATCCTTAGTTCAGTTCCCAGAATACATGTAAAGCTGCAAGGAGAGAACCAACTCCAAAAAGCTGTTCTTTGACCTCCACATGTGTGCCATGATATGTGCACACCCCCCAGACACCTAACACACAAGTGCGCATGTGCACTCACACACACACACACACACACACACACACACGCAAGTAATAATAAAAGTTTAAAAACTGATTTGAAAGGTCTACTACGTTTTCTATAGTTTAATTTCTTTATCTCAGATAGCACTTACTATTAAATACTACTTGTAGAATGAAACTTACTCATTCCGAACAATTCAATGAATCATATTACCCTACATCTCCATGAAACCATAACCATTAAAGTTAGCATCAATTAGTGGGTCTACAGAACAAGTCTTCTGCTGTAAAACTGGTACACAAGAACATATGAAACTTGTGGTTTTTAAAAAAGATATGGCAGAAATCTATCTAGCATCTTTCAAATCTCTATGATCTATTTGCAAAAGTTTTCTATCCTCTGCTTAAGGTCAACTGCCTTCACTTCATTACTTTAACATAATCATGAATTGAAATAAGAACTCTTAGCTCTTTGGACTGACAAAGCTACTAGTATGCCTCAGCCAATAAAGCCACTCCTTCATTAACGCTGCTGATAAAGCAACCTTTTGTTCAACTATCAAACATCAGAAGCCTCAGACTTGATTAACTTCATCAATTTATCTATTTTCCCACTTTTGTCCCATGAACAAAAAAGTGTTCTTAAAGTCATTTACTTTAACAACTAAAACATAATTCAGAATTATTCTAGACGAAACTGCATATACTTATTCTATTTGGTATTCGCATTGAGTCGAAAGGCATAAAAAGTGCTGCCTTTTACTAAATGTCTGAAGAGAAAATACAGAATGAAAAGCAAAAATGATCACTTTTCCAATCAACACAGAATAATCAATTTCAATAAGCAAGGCACAGAAAAAAAAACCAGTACTTAGATACAACTCCTGCCCTCAAGAACTCAATTTAGGGAGTAAGAAATCTAGAAAATTTGCTGTAGTTTATAATACTCTTAATTACTAACTATAGTAATATGAAAGATATAATTAATTGAACTTAGAAAGTTAGAAGCTTTTCAGATTAAATAAAGATAGTGTATTTAAGTATTGTGCTTTTTATGATATTTGTTTTATTTCTATTTTGTGTGTCTGTCTGTATGCATGCATCTGTGTGTTATCAAAGGGCAATGTGTGTACCTGCGAAGGCCCAACAGCCCTGGTTTGCACTGACCCCTCTCTGCTTTGCTCTGGAGTTTCACAGGCTCTGCCATCCAGGGAAGAATAAGGCCACTGCCATTTCTACCTGGTGTTGTTATATAGGATCTGGGATCCAAATTCAGGGCCTTCTGCTTGCAATGCAAAGGTTTAAACCCTAAGTTATCTCCTACCCCTAAGATAATGTATTTTTACATATGACATACATACAAATACATACAAATCAAACAACATGGTAAATTCAAAAATTTTTAAAGTTAGAAAAAAATTTTGCATGAGTGTATATACATGTGTGCGGCCGTGCGTGCGTGCGTGTGTGTGTGTGTGTGTGTGTGTGTGTGTGTGTGTACCAGAGGGCACTTAAGTGTGTGAGCCCATGGAGGCTCAAGGGTGATCTCAGGAATCATCTCTATCTCCTCATTTCTCTATTTCCTTATTGCCTCGGTCTGGGGTTTCCCAGGCGCTACCTTCTAGGTCCAGAATTTCCACCTGGCATTTTCACATGGGATCCTGGGATCTGAACTCAGATCTTTTTGCTTGAGAAGCAAAGGCTTTAACCCCTGAGACATCTTCCCAATCCTAGAAATGTCTTATCAGGAAATATCTCTTGGTATGACATATCTCCAAAGCTCCCATATTTCAGAATACATAAAGCTTTGGAGAGTTAAGACACCTCAACAGTATATGAAGGTTAGATTCTCAAGAGTGACTCAAGCTCAATGTAATTACGCATTATAGACTAATTTAAGCTGAGCATCTTTCTAAACTATTTGCTATCCAAAGATAAAAATCAATTACATGAGGTAATAATTAAGGATTTTTAAACCCTTCAAAGTATCAAGAAAACATAGCTCATGAATTGTAAAGACCTGTTTGCTGGAAGATTTTAAGAGTTGCATTTAAATTTATCAAGAAACATTTAGAATTTATAAACTATCAGATGTAATTTACTGTAATCATAGTGTAAACATCCATGCTACTGAGTGACTGATGCTCTCCTATTTGTCAGAACATTATTTCAGTATAATACCCATCCTCATTCATACCCCCAACACCATAGCTATCCTAATCCATGTTCTTACATAAACCAGGGAAAGTCAATTAATCTCCGTCATACCACTGTCTCTAAATGTAAGCTACTATGAATAAATCCACTCTTAATATGCTTTTCAAAAGGTTCTCTGACATGTGTTTTTCACTCCTATTTGAAAAGCATCTTCTCTAACCACAAAAAAAGAGAAGTCAACAATTACAATACATGCTGAAATGCAGATAACTTTGAAAACTCTATACCACATGAAATAAGTCAGTCATGAAAAGATAAATATTATTTGTTTCTATTTATATATGCTATTTACAACAAATCAAATTCATAGGGATGGAGCATATCAGAAATTACCAGGAGATGTAAGGGGAGAGTTATTTCTGTTGCCAAATATTGTGCCTACAGACTCATTACACACAGAAAAATGTATTATCTTTTGTCTTATGCGATGTATCCACAATGAGAGCTGGGGAGATGGCTCAGTCAGTAAGTTCTTGCTATACAAGCATAAGAAGGATCTGAGTTCACATAAAATCCACATAAAAAGACAGGTGTAACAGTCCATGCCTATATTGTACAAATGGGGAGGAAGAGAGAGGAGGATCCCAGGGCCTTGCTGGCTAGAAAGTGGTTTCCATATATAATGAGAAGCAAGAAATACCATGGACGGCAATAGAGGAAGATATCCAAATCAACCTCTGACCTCTAAACGCCTGCATGTGAACATGCTCACATGTCTGTATGCATTCTCTCCCTCCCTTTTCCATCCCCCCCTCAAAAGACTGTTCTTCAATGAGCTCCTGAGAACCTAAAAAGAACTAAATCTCTAACATTCACTAAGAATAGATAATTAGTCAAAATTTTAATTAACTAACAGATATAGAAATAGAAGGAACAGTCTGATTATCCCAGAATACACACTCTTACCACTACAAAATGCAGTGAACATTTAAAAATATGCATATGTTGTAAAAGTTGACCAAGTCCATAAGAATATAAAAGGGCAAATCTCAAAACATGATCTCCCACCTTGTGTACTTTTAACATATACTCAAAGAAACATATGTAAAGGCAAAAAGCAAAAAACACTGGTTGTGTTACATACATTTTGCACCCACACGTGACAGTGTCAAATATCAAAGTTTCAAATATGATAGGTACAATGGATACATTTATTCTGTGTACATACAAAATTTTTCACATGAGGATTTTACTTATTTATTTTTTAGTCACCAGTATAAATACAAAACAAGCCCTTAAAAATCATTTTTCCTGAAAAACACCCAAACTAAAAAAGAAAGAAGCACAGAGAGGAGAGGGAATAAGTATTTAGAATGATCTTTCTAAATAAAAAAGGCTCTTTAAAACACACAGCTTCCAAATAGGAAAAAAGAGAGATAATAGAATTCAAGAACATTTGGGAGTCAGCTGCTAGGCTTTCTTACATAGTCTGAGATCTAATAACATTAATACTCCTTTTGTAAAAAATGTGATGGCAGTAAGACCACAAAAAAAGCATTTCTAAATCGCTATTGGCCATTCATAACATATAACATACAAGTGCGATAATGAAATTAAGCAGTAACAGAAAAGTTCCTCAACTTTGATATCTTTAAACTATTCAAAATTATTCAATAAATGTGTGAAGACACATTATGACTGGTTATAAAATGTTCCTCCCAGTTTTTTCTTGTATATGTGGATGTGTGGGGGTGTGTATGTGGATCAGAGGGCATTGTGTGTGTGTGTGTGTGTGTGTGTGTGTGTGTGTGTGTGTATCAGAGAACATTGTGTAGCTAGCTATTATGAACAAATCTAATATACATTCTTTCAAAAGAGATTTTTGTGAACATTATGTTCATTTCTCTTGGGAGCACCTAAGAATACAATTACTGTATCTGAGACAGGTGTGTGCTAAAATCTGTGCAAAGCTGCCAAAGCCTAGTCAAAGTGCCTATCATTTTCATTCATATCAGCAACTTATGAGAGTTCTGGGTATCTTCCAGGAAAATCTGTATTGCCAATCCTTTGAATTTTAGCCCTTCTGATTATAAGCTTCATTTTCCATTTCCATAATGACTAATATTCATTCTTTATGTATATATTAAAAATATAGTGCTTTCAGAACAAAAGACTAGCATGGCTATAGCAAAGAATGAAAAAAGACTAAGAAGTACATTAAAAGTCGCATCATGTGAATGGGAGTGCTAATTCAATTTTAGCTTGCTTTGATCTTTTCCTTGGTGCCTTTGGAGGGCTGTTTAGGTTGGGGGATATGGGTGTGTGTCCACATGTGGAGGCTAGAGGACAAGTTGTGGAAGTCAGCAGCTCTCCGTTTCCCAGTCATCAGGTTTCAACATTACCTGCTAAGCTTCCTTGCCAGCCTTAGACTTGCTCTGTTTGAGCTACTTCTGAGACCACTTACATGGACTCATAAAATAGGACTAGAACACAGGTAAGTTAGTGTGACGCAAGCTATGATATTCCTTCAGCACTAGAATCTAAAGTGTTGAGATTGCCTGGGTGGGGGGGAGCAAAACAGAACAGTCTAGATCCAAAATTCAAAAACTTTTTCAACTTTTAATGTATGTCAAAGAAAAGAAACAAATTAAAAATAAAACTTTAAATAAATCTAAGGTGAGAACTAGAAACAATGATTTCAACAGTTATTCCAGCATTCTTGAAAGCTACAAGATGATTAAGCGAAATAGTTAATATAATTCTCAAGAAAATTAGGCTACGTTATAGGGAAAAATAAGACTCAGGGTATTAGGGAGTCATCACTGCAGATGCTGAAACCATGAAGAATCACTGTAGCACAGGGAATGCAAGGGATTACAACCAGTGTACCACTATCTTTCCAGATTTAAAAAAGCAGTATCTAGAAAGACACTAGCTGAGTAGCTAACAGGAGGTCAACACAAATAACAAACACTTGTCTGAATGATGTAACATGCATCATAGTTTAAATGTCCAATGGCCTCCACAGGCTCATGTAAAAAGAAAAACGACTTGGGATGAATTTCTCTCTCTCTCTCTCTCTCTCTCTCTCTCTCTCTCTCTCCCCCTCCTCCCTCCCTCCCTCCCTCTCCACTCCTCTATCCCTTCTTCCTGAATACAGCAGCAAGGTAACAGAAGTCTCCTGCTCCTGTCCACATGCCTTCAAGGCTTATCACCATCATGGTGAACTCTATCCTCTCAGAAACTAATGCCAAATAATAAAAACCCTTTCTCCTCGTGCTGTTTGGGTCACAATATTTTATTACAACAATAGGAAAGAGTAACTAGAAAAAATATGTATTAACTTATTTAATTCTGACAATCATCTTAACGTAGAATATAATCATGTTATTTCTTGTGAAGAAGGAAAAAAATCATGAAGTTTAAAGAGAATTGTCCAAGTCAGTCTCTTAAACCCTATGTTACAGATAATGTAAGACATACCAAATGAAGATGAGAGGGAGTCTGGTTATAAAGTACATCTAAATTCAATTACAGAAAATTTTCAATTACAGAAATTTCCTTAATATGGACTATATTTCCAATCCTAAAAATCTTCCCACAGAAACTTCATCAAGAAAATATACATCAAAGCCACTCTTTTAAATGAATCTTTTAGCTACCATGAAAACAAAATCTTTAAAGGCCAGTAACATCAATAAGTTCACGAACTCATACAACTGAAAATGGCAATGTTTCTTCCTTACAGTGGGTTGCTAGCCTTCATGGGGACTTTTCTAAGGGCTTTTGGCCCCTAAAACCCAGATCTCTCTTCTTCCTCCATGTACTAGCATGCGTATAAAACCAAGACAGAAGAGTCACACTAGAAAAATTAGTCACCCAAGAAAAATTAGAAGAAATAGCCTTAGTGATCAATAATAGTAATCATTATTTGCTAAATATATGATTATCAATATAGGACACCCAAAAAGAATCTAGTATTAGACATAAGAGTTCAACAAAGTTGCTACATACAAAAATCAGTATACAACAGCAATTTGTTTCTCATACTAACTAGATTATAATTACCAATCACAAAATGTATTTTTATAAAAATTCACTCTAAAGATGGCTTTTGTGAAAACAATACAGTAATACTAGATATATTATACAATACCTAAGAAGATAAATGATAGTTATCTTATAAAAAGGTTAACAGTCATTCCTAAAGAAAGCAATAAATTTCATGATTCCAATCACAATCCCAACAGAAGCTAGAGTTGTTTTTTCAGAAGGGAAGCTAAAACTAAGTTCACCTAAAAGTTGAAGATTCATTTTATCAAGGCATATCAAAATTGTTCTAATTAACACAGAAATGGTAATGATGTGAAAGTAGATAAACCAAGCAATTCTCTGTCACAGAACAGACATGCTAAAAATAAAACTCATTGCATAAGACTTTTGGCTTTTTGAATACCTAAATAATTTTAAAGCAGAAAGAGTTTATTTGGGCTTGGTGTTTCGATCTATCCTTTTAAGGAGAATGTGGCAGAGGAGAAGAGCTCAAATCATAGTGGTCAGGAAGCAGAAAGACAGCATGATTGTGCTGACTGGCTACTTCCTCCCTTCCCCCCTACCACCTCCATCTCCATCCCACATTTACTAGCACCTAAATTATAAAACTCATCACCACAAGTTAGTATAAAGGTAATACATAATAAAAAGGTAAAGTACACAAAGAAAAGATTCAAATAACAGGAGAATAGATTCACCAGAAGCCACACGAAGATGTTTGACTTTACTGTAAATTAAAGTAACAAAAGCTTATGAAACTATATTTCTCATCTCTCAGACTGGCACAAGTCAGAGGCTAGGTAAAATTAAATATTAATAATAATGACATAGGGAAATATAGTAGTAGGTAGCAGGTGGCACCTCTCTTTTGGACTAGACAGCAATATCTAATTTTAAAAAAGTGGCATCTAAATATGGTGATCCTGTAATTCTTTTGGTTTCTATCCAAGATCAAATTTTCCACACTGACTAAGCACAATGTATAAGTATCACAATATAGCTTGCCAAATGATCTTTACTTGATGTAAATGTGGAAAAGTAAACAGCAGTCTTAAGAAATCAACTAAGTTGGTATATGTCGATTTGAATATATCTAGAAAACAATGTAGCCTAAAAATGTTTCAGGTCAGGCTAGAGAGATGGTTCAGGAGTTAAGATTTTGCCTCACAAGCAGAAGGTCCTGAGTTCAGATCTTAGATCCCATGTAAAAATGCCAGATGAAACAGCAGCAACCTGCAGTTCCAGCCCTGGTGGGCAAAGCCTGGGAAATCCCAGAGCAAAGTAAAAAAGGAGGTAGAAGTAATCTGGGATGATTCCCAAAATCACCCTGGTCCTCCACAGGGAGGTACAATGCCCTTTCTCTCTCTCTCTCTCTCTCTCTCTCTCACACACACACACACACACACACGCACGCACGCACGCACACAAAAAGTATGTTACCAGTTCACATATCGGTCTCTATGTATGAGTATGATAACTAAGATATACACAGAAAGAAAAGGAAAAAGCAGTCAACCCTTCACACATAAACAAATCCCACTGGAGCTCCAGTCTCATTAGCTGCTACACACTGCTCAAGTACCAACTTTCATGGGTTTTTCTTTTGTTTATCTATAACCTACAGACTAATTTGCAAAGATGAAAAAAAAAAGCACAAGGGAGAATTTTTCAATGTGTAAATACGTAAAGAAGTTAAAGCTGGTCTCGGTGGCAGAAGCCTTTAATCCCAACTTTCCTTGGTGTTTCCTTGAAGATTCAAGGTCCACAAAGTGTACTTTTAGATTTGACCTCAAAAAAAAAAAAAAAAAAAAAAAAAAAAAAAACCTGACTGGGGATATAGTTCAGTGGTGAGGCATATGCCTAAAATACTCAACCGCCTGGGTTCAGGCTTCCTAGAAATCTGACACACACCTAGAAATTGTGTAAAGGATTAAGACTAGATATTTCTAATGGATACAGAAAGGATCTTAATAGGTGGCCTAGTTATTTGAGATCCAGGGATTCCACCATGGTCCAGCCTTGACCAAGGAGAAATGGAATCAGCTATCTCTATCTCCCATCAGCATGCATAGCGTGCTTCCTATTGGAAGGATGCCTGAGGAACTCAGAAGCACTTAAAATTTCATAGGTCCTTCCATAGACAGTTTCAATGAAGTTATCTTCTTGTACCTATAACAGCAGCAATTATAATATTTTCACATATGCAACACTATAAGTAATTCACCTTGCTAAATACAGAGTCTCCTGGATTTTTTGGCAGAGAGTTCTGAAAAGAAAATGAAATAGGTAGTTGAATGGTCATAATATTTAAAAAAAAAAAAAAAAAGGATTCCATCAACCCCATTTCCTTTAACTTTTTGACTTCTTCCTCTAAATTGTACAGAGTTTTTAGGTAGCCCACTTCCAAAACCAAAATTAACAACAGCACAATTAGAGCTGTTTGAACTGTTACAACACTTAACCCAGAATCTTTGGTAAGAGCATCATATAAACTCATCCACAAAGTAAAAACATATTATCCCTACTTTCCTCTTACCCTCCCCAATCTACTTTTCTCACCCATATGTAGAACCAATGTCTACATATATTTCTAAAGCTTTTGATACATTAGCAAAAATCTTATGACACACACACAACTCTTTTCTTCACAATTTGACTACACAAAGGTATTGCACAACATAATCTTGGCTCCAATTATAGGTCTAGAAAGCATGAGGATTAAGGGAAAGGATATGAAGAAATTGGTCACTGTATTAAAGTAAGGTTATTGCATGTCTTCAAGAAGGCAGGCAAGGCTGGGTGGCTGAAGCAAGAAGATCATAAGGAATTTAAAGCCAGTCTGGGCTACATGGTAAATTCCTAGGCCACAGAGAAAGACCCTTTCTCCAAAAGAGAAGAGGGGAGGGGAGGGGAGGGGAAGGGAAGGGAAGGGAAGGGAGGGGAGGGGAGGGGAGGGGAGAGAAATACAGAGGCCTTCTGCCAGCAACAGACATGCAAGGAGAATGTAAAGTTAAAAGTATATACACCAATTATTCCTTATATACAAAAATTTTTCAAATGAAGATATATAATAATGGTTGAAGACTCACCTAGCATATGAAAGGCCTTAAGTATGATCCTAAAAAAATCAATAAACGTCCCATTTGAAAATCTCTATGGATTTTCTTACAATTAGGCATAATAATATTTGCTCTATTGTTACTGTGCTGCCATGTACTTAGTGACTTAATAGTTACAATTTTCATGCACTAAGCACTATGGTGCTCAAATTTTAAGAGCAACTGAATTTATACCTCTAGAGGGCAGCATTTATCACAGGATAGACAAGTGTAAATGAAAGAATTCCACTGTCCAAGAAGTTACAGACATAGAACAAACAAGCTTCAGTAAATTTCTTTCTTGTAAGAAGTCTGTAAGCCTGTAACAAACTAATGTGTATTATGAATCTTTAAAAGTCCATTATCATACTGTATAGTGTTTCTTCTTCAATTAGTCAGAACTTTCTTCAGGTTCAGTGGTCCTGAATACTACTTCAAACTGCACTATGGAATCAAACCACTGGCAAATTCTCTGAAGAGAAAAGTAAGCATACGCTCAAGTCTCTCTTCCTTCTTTATTCTTGGGCTTATTCCCAATTTGAAAAGTTGCTAGATATCCATAATCATGTATTTACAGACCATGACTAAGAATGAACAAGTGAAAAAGCACTCATTTATTTCTGTGAAATGAGAAACGAGGAGAAGCCTGCCTTGCAATGCAAAAGAAAGAAAAAGACAAATGCTCTAACTACTTGAGACATATCTACTTCTAGCTTTAAAAGAAAACCACACAAGAGTTAAAACAGGCTTAATTTTAAAAATTATATATGTATCCAAATTCAAATATTAAAAATTCCAAATATATTAACAATCCTCCCACAATTCAGGTCAACTGAAATTAAAATGTAATAATCTAAGGATTTACTGTAAATTTGAATTTTTATATGAAAATACATAGAAAACGTTCATTTTTAAAAGAACCATTAAATGAAATTGTTGATTTTTTGTTTTATTTCACCAAATAACACAACTGTTTAAAGATGTGTGATGGTGAGAACCACAACAGGTCATAATACAAAATAAAAGCAGTTGCTCAGTCTTAATCAGGACATCTAAATCACCTCCCATTCCAATACTCAAGGAAGCTTACAGAAGAGAGGGCAGCAAAACTATAAGCACCAAAGAACAGGGAAAGGTAATGTTAGACACTAGCTGCTGCTCCTATCAGGCCTGTCCTACCTAAGAACTCAATATAACAATGTCTATCTACTTCCACTAAACCTCTACAACAGCTGGCCTAACAGCTTCAATCTATGTGGTGGGCCATTCATGCCCTGACAGGTGCCCAACCACTAACAGTGCAGGTGTCCTAGAGGGGACCTAAGGGCTTGTACATGTAGGGAGACACAGGAGAGAGAAGAAAACAGGTGTGAAGGAAGAATGGGAAGGGTGGAAAGGGACATGGAGTAGGGGTAGGTAACGGGTATGAAAGCACATACACTCATTGCTAACATAATTTAAAGTTAATTAAAAGAAAAAAGTAAATTTTGCACTCTCCAAATGCTAGTTAAGGAAAGTCATGATTTCAAATGCAATGTATATATCCAAATACATTATTGTTTCCTATGTACTTTTTCACTCCATGAATAATGCTTGTTTTTTTTTAATTTTTATTTTTCCTGATAATGAGGCAGGCTACAAAGCAAACTCAAGCAATTTTGTGCAGCTCTTTCAAGGGGACTTGATTCAAATCCCCTTAGCAATGTGGTGACATCAACCTTGGCAAAATTACTTATCAAAAAATACTAATCTTAGGAGAAAGATATCTTGACATGATCAAGATATATCATATACATATGTGAAACTATCAAAGAAAAAATAGACAATACTAAAGTAGTAAAAAAAACTTGTCAGGAACTGCTGTTTCTGTTGGAATGAATTTTCTCAACTTGTCAGTTTGAAGTATGATGCATTTACTACAAGATATTTTACAAATAACACAATTTGCAGTAGTGTCTATGTAAATCACCAACAGTGGCTAGAATGAAATGTATCTTATTTTAATGTACTTTATACTTAATGAGAAAGTTTGCATATTTTTAAAATGAATGCCAAAAAATTAGAATAGGCATATTTTTTAAATTAAAAAGGCACTGAGGCTGGAAATGTAGCTCATTTGGTAGAGCGCTTGACTAGAATGAAAGAAACCCTGCATTTGATTCCCAGCACCACGCAAACTAGGTATTGGGGGTGGGTGGAAGAGGACGATAAATGAGGAGTTAAAACTTGTGCCTCATAAGCAAAAAGATCTGAGGTTTGGATCCCCAGATATCCCACGTAAAAATGCTGGGTGGATATGGCAGCAGCCTGCAATTTCAATTCTGGAAGACAGAGCCTGGGAAAACGGAGCAAAGCATGGGAAAACGGAGCAAAGCAAAACGGAGGTAGAACAATCCAGGATGATTTCTGGTGTTACCCTTGGGGCTTCCACAGGTACATAAACTCAAGTGTTCTCTTGTACATTCATTTAATCACGCACACCAAAAAAAAAAAAAAAAAAGCAAGATTAGGTAATATTGCTCATTTCAGTAATCCCACCACAAACAAATCATTCCAACATAACCAGTTCCAACAAACAGCTACCCATCATGTGAAAGACACTTGTAACAATATTAAAAAAAAAAAAAATCAACAGTCAAAATTTAAAAATTACTTTTTTTCGATTTTCAATGATTCATATGAGAAGGGACATTATGTTTAAAATAATTTACAAATGTAAGTAGAAATGTGGTCAATGTTTACATTTTTAAAAAACTTTAAAAAAAAAAAGAACATCTGTAATCCCAAAATATGACAGGCTGAAGCAGAAAGATTTTAAGTGAAAGCCAGTCTGGACTACACATCAAGGCCTGTATCGGAAGAAAATATCCCACTGTGTAATACACATTTAAAATACTTGTGCTTACCAGTTCTGGGGCTAATTATAAAAAGGTCATGGAGAGAGTTGTTAACATTGTTCAATATGCACATGCCAATGGGAGGAATCCTAGCCAATATGAGAATGTTGACAAAACATTTCCATTACACAAATCAAAAATAAAGATTTAATACTTCTTAACATGAATCCAAATGAATGATCATTATAATTATGCAAATTAATTGTAAAATTATAAATAGTTGAAGAACATTTTATTGATACTGACAAATTCAGAAGTTACTTTTCAAAAAAGCAAGGTAACACTGGCACTTTTAGTCCTACCTCTACAATCTGAAGCAATGTACAAGTAATGGATTAGTACTTCTCAAACTTCATCATGCATCAAGCTCACCTGGAGTCAACATAAACTGCTACTCTGGCTGGAAAATCGATGTTTGTAACTAATTCTGAGGTGAGGTTGATGTTGCTAATGGCAAGGTGTTCCACTCTGAGAATTACAGAAAAGTGTAACTTATAGGTAAAATCAGGATAAATTGACAGAGAACATGGATGAATTATGTGAGGCAAAACAGTTTAAATACAGACATTCTAATATATTGCTAAATCAAAAACACAAATGTCTGGGAACCAATAGCTTATAATTATGCTCCATACCTGTTTCACTTTTCCAACTTTCTAGACACAAGAAATTTCAGTTGCAGTTTATCACAAGGATGTAAGGGAAATCGTATATCGAAAGCAAAAACAAACATGAGTTAGAAACTAAAGCAGCAGAAAAGATTTCAATCTTCTGTATATACTGTAAAGCCTAATCAAAAATGTTCTGGAGAACCAACTCACATTACACTTGGGAGTCATCTGAGAGAACCTAAGACACAGTCAACACTTTTTGTTAGGGAAAAAAATCTATTTTTAAATAATCTAAACATTTCTATACCATATAATATCAATATTAGAAGTTTTACTGTTATCATCAAATATTTAAATAAACCAAAGGGAAGTATCATTGGTGTTTAGATTATTTAAATTATCAGTGGAATTTAAAATTAGGGAGTAAAAACTATGATAAAAATAAGAAAATTCTACTGGTAAAGTGGATCAAAAGGTAAAGGTGCTTGCTACCAAGTCCAATAGCCTGAGTTAGATTCCCAGAGCCCACAAAATAAACTCCATGGATATACTGTGGCATATGATGTAGGCAAACACGAACGAACACACACACACACACACACACACACACACACACAAAGACAATTAGGTTACCTTCCCACAGGACACTTAATTACCAAGTTAAAAGTAGATGAACCTGACTAATGTCAATTTAACCAGGTGGACAATGTGGATAACACCAGCAGTTGGCTATCACCAGGAGTGGGACACATCACTATCATATGCCTTTCAATAAAATTCATGGTTAACATTTCAACAATATTGTTGGCTGAAAATTTTATTAATAGAAACAATGTACTAACAGATATTGAGAATATTCACCCTAATTACTAGCCAGAATTCTTCAAAAATCTAAGAGTCATGAAAGAAAGATTCTGAAATTGTTTGAGGTTGACATAACTAATTGCAACAGTCGCTCATGAAGACAAAACAAACCAAAATATTTGAAACTTGATAATGAAGTTAGTGAGTTTAAGCAATTATTGCTTCCTGGAGAATGAATAGAAAAATCAACAATATTCACAAATGCTCATATAGTAATGCTTAAGTTGCTTCTGGCATCAATATTTATACACCACTGTTACACAAAGTCATCACAGTGGATGAGGAGAAGCAGGAAACTAGGAGAATCACTCAGTGGACTGACACATCCCTTCTACAAGATAGTGAAGAACAAGATAGTGCTCAGCAATGGAAAGTCCATCTGTTACTCTAATAAAATAGCCAAACAGGCCCAGATCTGCAGAACCTCCTGTTGAGGAAATTTAAGAAACTTACATATCATGTGCCCACTTAGACAACTGAGCTGTGACTTAAATGGAGTTTTAAAACACATGGGGGAAGGGAGAGGGAGAGATGGAGGTAGTAAAGGTAAGGCAGGCTTTCCTAAATACAGTCAATAGAAAGTATTCTCAACATTCATAAATGGGCAGCATATACACAAAAAGTACACGGTTAAGTCTGGTAAAGACTTTACTAAATGGCTTTAGCAGCACCTTTGTCAACTCATTAAGATAAAGTTTTGTCAACCGATTGTCTCAGATAACTAAATATGAAGAATTCAGCATTCAGGTAAAGTTCTTTGAGTATATGTGCAGTACTAACCTTGAAAAACAGTCCATCATGGCCACAAAGTGGAAGCCATGGAAGTTTGAAAGAATTGGTCACATTACAGTCATACAGTAAAGAGCAATGAATTAATGCATGCTAGTATTCAGCTCACTTTCTACTTCTTATTCAGTCCAGCCCCCTCTCCCAAGCACAATGGGCAAGTCTTCCCACCTCAATTAACCTGATCAATATAATCCTCACAAAGCCACTCAAAGGCTCCTCTCACAGATGATTCTAGATTACACCAAGCTGACAGAGATTAACCATCACAATTCTAAAAAGGCTACACGAATTGACTCTTGATGACAGTAAAGAACAATTTCACCGAGGTATGAGCAAGCAAACCTCTTATACTCTTAGAACTT
Source organism: Typhlomys cinereus (assembly GCA_023101885.1). Lineage (NCBI taxonomy): Eukaryota > Metazoa > Chordata > Mammalia > Rodentia > Platacanthomyidae > Typhlomys > Typhlomys cinereus. The sequence goes on along the minus strand of JALPQD010000110.1, from coordinate 496,799 downwards.
TGAAGAACATTGGTCAGTAATTGGGTTGAATTCTCAATACTGCTTTATGTTGTTTCTGTTAATGGTGAGAATTTTTGGCCAGCAATAATGTAGAAATGTTAACCATGAATCATATTGATTCATGAAACTGATATTTACAAAAGATTACATTTTAACCTCTATTTTCATAGCAAGTAAAAAATGTGAGCAGTAAGTGTGAAAGAGCACTGAAGGTTCCACCAGTCATAGGTCAAGTCTAATGCTGTTCAAGGAAATACTAAATTTTCCTTAACTAAAAATATACTAGGAAAACAAGGAGAGTGACTTAAGATGATGTTAGAGGGTGATTAGGAAAAATTCAAAAGACAATGATTTGGAGCAAAAAATAAAGCTTTCATATTTGTACTCATTGAATTCATCTACAAATAAAAATACTATCCTTGAAAAGTCCTTCTATATTAAACATCCTTTTAATTTCTCAATTATTTTCTATGTAAAGGGTTAAACAATTATGATTTTTTTAAATAGAAAATTGTTGCAACATGAGTAAAGCATTATCATCCATCTTTTTTCCTTACTGTGATGGTTAATCTTGTCAACTTGACTGTATTTATAATCACCATGGAAACACACCTGTAGGTATATTTATGAGATATTTCCAGAAAAATTAACTGAGACTGAAAGACCTATGCTGAATGTGAGTGGCCCATCCCATGGACTGGTAAAAAGGGGGATTGAATAGAAAAGAGAAAACAAGCTGAGTATCAGAATTTCTCTCTCTTGACTGCAGATACAATAACCAGCTGCCTCAAGTTCCTACAGCCATGTTTTCCCCAACATAATGGCTTATACCCTTTCTTACTAACCCCATTTGTTCTTAATATGCTTTTGTTAGGTATTTTATCATAGCAACAGGAAAAATAACTCTTCTCACCCTAGTTTAACAGATATACTTTGGATTTAAAAATCAGGACAGGCACTTAGTGAAATCAGGAGCACATGGGAAAGCATGCTGACTGACTCTCTCAACTCACATTCTGTTGTTTCTACAAAGTGAAAAAAGAATCTTTGGTTTCTGTGTTCCCACTTTTATTTCCTCTCTTTTCCTGTGCTTGGAAAGTATAGATAACTGAATTCAGATAGACTTTTTTTATTTGTTTTTATTGCAAGGAGTGGAGGAGGGGGGGTCTTACTATAGTGCCAAAGCTAGCTTCAAATGATCTGCTGTCTCATAGTAATACATACCTATAGGCACCTACCACTGCACCAGATGGATGTAACTTTTGACCTGGCAATTTTCTGTGGGAAATTACTCTGTACAAATATTGTAATTTATACAAAATGATGCTCTATGCAAACTTATTTACTGCAGTACCATCTGTGAAAGCAGGACTAGAAACAATCTAAACAACAAACAATAAGGGAAGCACCCATCAATACGAGCATGTTTCTAAAACAGTAACATTCGGGGCTGGAGAGGTGGCTCAGGGGTTAAGCCTCTGCCTTGCAGGCGGAAGGTCCTGAGTTTGGATCCTAGACCCCACGTATAGACGTATAGACGCCGGGCAGAAGCGGGGGCAGCCTGCGTTTCTGGTCCTGGCAGGGCGGAGCCTGTGAATCCCGGGGCAGAGTAAACAAGGAGGAGGTGGAGGCGTCCATGGTGGTTCTACACATACATATGCACACATACATACACACACGCGCACACACGCATACACACACAATTGAATAAATAATAATAAAAACATACATCGCCATGGAATTTATATAATACTAATGTGGAAAAATGAAAATATTGTTAATGTTCCAATATTAAAAGATCTTTAAGACATGCTGTGAAAAAAAGAAGTGTATACACTGTGGCCTCCTTTCTGTAAAGTGTGAGACTATTAGAACATATGATCAGGCATCATTAAATAGCAGGACATGGGGTCCATACATTTTGTGCTGTAGGACTGTGTTTATATTTGTCTGTATATGTGCAAGACATTCAGAAAATATTAAGTATATATAAAAACTGTGTACTTTTATTACCTTAGACATATCAAAATGAGAAAAAGAATAACTTTATCCAGAAAAGAACAAAAAAGCCTAAAAGTTCAAAAATTAAAATTAACAGAAAATGAATGATCTAAACCAAGCATGGTAGATCATGCCTGTAATCCCAGAACTGAAGCAGGAGTGTCAAAAGCTCAAGAGTAGCTTAGGCCACGTAGTGATTTCTAAGCCAGTACATAGGAACTTTTAGGCCAGAAGAAGGAAGTCTGGGAGGGAAGAAAATTATGTGAATAAGGAATAAGCTTCCAAGTATTAAAAAGTCGATTTTACTAAGTAATTTCCCTCCAGCATATGAAATGAGCACTTGCTTGGCATTACAAGAAAATACAGGGAAATTTTTGTCTTTTATTAACTAAAATATTTCTTCTTTACCACACACCTTTCTCAAATTCTCCAGACTATACAAATTCCCTGGCTTATCAATGTCGTTTCATTTCTAAAAATTTCAATCATACGTTTTCAACTAACAAAATGTCTACACAATCTACAATTCATATAAAGCACATGCTATAGAGGTAGTAAAGAACATCAAAATGGAAAATAAGGGTAGATAGGAATGGACTGGAGGTTAAACTTCCCAACTTTGAAAATTGCTTTACATTAGATATGCTTTACATTGGATAAATACCAGGGACTCAATGGAAGTTTGACAAAATGGAGGATGACATTTAAAAAGTAATGTTCTCCAAGAATGAAGGTAATCTGAAAAACTGGACGACTATAAATAAGTCAAAAAGTAGAAACAACACAAAAGTCCATCAACTGTTCCACAATAAATGTGGTATGTCAAACAACAGAATACTATTCAACCCTTAAAAAGTAAAGTACCCTCCTGCAAAGTGAATTTATCTCCCTAAGATTTCATATGTTTGAAGCTTGGAGTCCCCAAGATGGTGGTACTAGGTGGGAAGACCGTAGGCCAGCTGGGGTGTGCCTTTAAAGGAGATTATATAACCTCTCAGTCATTATCTGATCTCCCATCTGGCAATGTAAGTATACAACACACACACACACTCACACACACACACATGTACACCACACACTGGCACTATCCATCATGAGGCCCTCACCAGAGTCAAATCCTTTGACCTTAGATTTATGAGCAAGATGCTAAATAAACTCTCTCTCTCTCTCTCTCTCTCTCTCTCTCTCTCTCTCTCTCTCTTCCTTTGTTTCATGTTTGGCCTTTTGAGATAGGTTCTTATTCACTATATAGTAATCCACCTGTCTCAGCCTAAGTGCTAAAATTACGGGCATGAATTACTACATCCAGCTTGCCTTTTGCAGACTGCATCAGATAAGTATTTCAGTACACTTACAGAACACAGTACCACACACTGATCCATGCTGAAACACAGAAGAACCTTGACAATATGCTAGGAAAAAGCCAAACCCCAAAAGATTATACACAGCTCCATTTATATGAAATGTCTAAAATAGATTCGAAGATTGCTGGAAACTAGGTAGAGGTGACCTGATGGGCACCGAATTTCTTCTGAAGATAATGAAAACATTCTGCACCAGTAACAATTAGGGAATTTTATGTGTATACCATGTAAATGAGGTAGGTAAGGGATATAAGATTTAGGCAGAGGAAAAAAAAAACCATATTGTTTAGGTAAGGAGTACATAAATACCTTCAAGTCTTCTACTGCTAGCGAGATGTGTACACCTGTAATCACATTACTCAGAGGGCAGAGGCAAGAGGATGGGGGCTCAAAACCATCCTTAGCTACATAGTAAGCCTGGGGCCAGCCCAAGTTGTGAAGTCCTGTTTCAAACAAATATGTAAATTCATACAACTTCTAATGCCACACAATCCAAGGAGGATTCATTCAGTTTATTGGGAGAACTCCACTGACAAGAGTCCCAGTAAGAAAATACAGCCAAAGGGAAAAAAATTCAAAATTTTAAGGAGAAAGTAGTTATAAGATGTAGACAATAAATGCATGATTCTGAAGAAAAATTAAGACAAAAAAGATGCATTTTCTTTCTGATTTAAAAATGAAACATTTGTAAGAAGGAAACCCAAAGTTTAATACTGGTTATCTCTGGATTGAGGAAATAAGGGCAATTTGTAGTCTTTTACCCAGACTTTTCCAACTCATTAACAATGACATTATTTGTCTAATGAAAATGTACCATAATGTACTTACCTCCACAAAATTAACCACAAAAACATTCTGAGACACTAACACCTTAACTTAAAAAAGAATCAAATATTTGTTTAAGACACTTTCTTTGCAGAGTTGACAGGTATTGTCTTTAAAAGAGAACATGACAAATACTATCTCTATCCTATATCCTATCTAATGTGGCAGTTAAACTCCTGAGCACTTGAAATGAAACCTAGTGATGGGACATAATCCCAGCAGTTGGGAGTAGAAGAAGGATTAAAATCAAGAGTTCAAGCATCTGCTACACAGGGAACTCAAGGCCAGTTTGTGCTACACAGCAAGAGAGGAGGAAGGAGGTAGGAACATATGGAAAGACAAGGAGAGGGAAGACAACAGGGACAGGGAAACTGAATGTTAAATATAAAATACATGTTTCCAAGATTCAGTTTTAAATAAAAATCTTAAATACTATAGTAAATTTTCATAGTAATGTTGTAGTTATAACATATTTGCACATACAACGTTAAACAAAATACACTAAAATAAATGTCACCAGTTTGCAAAGTCCTTGTGGAAAGTCTGAATTGAGACATCTATCTAGTCTCTAGGCAGATGTCTTAGATGGCAGTTATCTGATTCTAGGGAGCTTCAGTAAATTCTTCTCTGACTCACTTTGTCTTATGGCCCAGGAAACAAGGTCTGCAGAGTGTTTCTTTCATAAAATGTGACTACAAGAGAAAATCTCCATGTTGCCTAAAAGTTACATTATACAACAAATTGTAATGAGATTAAAAACAATTAAAACTAAGATAAGTACATTTTGACTCTCTATGGATATATGACAATTTTCAGTGGCAAAGGAAACATCTTAGTAATAATCTAATTCTAGCTGGAAACTACATGTTTATCATCCTACAAACACAAGCAGAAGAGTAGATGAAGAGGCTATACAACTTCCTCTGGCTTAGGATAGCCAAAAGCGATCAAGAACATCTAAAATCATGTTAAGAAAACTCAAGAAAAATAATTTACCCACATCTCAAAATGAAAAGCTAATATCTAACAAAGATATTTTTCCAAGAATAAAGGGATCTGAAGACAACAAAAAAGAAAAGCCTGTTTCTATCTTCTGTTTTCTGTTAATGTTTAAAACACTAAGAGAGAAAAAACTAATCTCTAGTAGCAAGAGAGAGAGAGAGAGAGAGAGAGAGAGAGAGAGAGAGAGAGAGAAGCTGGTAGAGGGGCAAAATTGCTTGAGGAGGACCGACTGGAAGGGCAAGCAATCCTTTAAAAGTGATAGAGAGCTCTTCACTGTGGTGATGCTTTCCTGCTACACACTATTGCCAGAACTCACTAGCTCACACACTTTAAATGGACAACTCTATTGCACATAAATGATAACTCAGTATGGATGACCCAAAATAAGGAAGGAAGTGCTTGACAGCTGCTGTCTGCCAAGTTTCGGTCACTATCAACTTAGCTGATATTCCCTGTGACAGAGATTTGGTCAGGGCAGTTTCTATCCCTCCACAGCTTTGACTGAATTCTGTACTATTGAGAGGCCACAAGGCAGGTCTCTGAGACGCTCAGAGTAGTTCTTAATTGACAGCAGCTAACAATAAAACAGGGATTATCGATGAACAACTGTAATTCTGCCAACCAGAGAGCCTGGACAAGAAATCAGCACATTAGAAAGGCGCCCACAAGCCAGGTGAGGGCTTCCTGAGGAAGAACTTGCTAAAGCATCCAGATTCCTAACAGGAAAGGTGTAATGCTAAATTCACAGTCACCTTTTATACAGCAATGAAAACTATTATAAGCGACGTCTTAGACATGAGAAAAAATGGCTTATATCATTTCTCTTAAATGCTGCCAATCTCAATCATTAATGCACACTCTAATACACCAAATTATACATGACTAATTCAATATCCGAAGTCAGCAGGATAAGGTAAATTACTTCCAAAACGTTAGCCTTAAAAAGCCTTTAAGAAAAATAACATAAATTCATTGTATTCATGTAAGAATGTGTCAAAAAACAAAAAAGTAACAAAATGTAAATTAAAAAGCCCTTATAACTTAAAAGATACAACTCAAGTCACTTATCAACTAGAGTACAAACAGTATTACAAACTTGGTATGCATCTTTTTAAACAAATGAGAAGAGGAACTAAGGAAAGGGAGGAGGAAAGAAGCAAGAGGAAGAAAAAAAAAGAATGAGAAAAGGAGGAAGACAGCCAGCCTCAATTCTTACCAATTCTAAGGGAATAGGAATCATTACTTTCTGAAGTATAGAGCAACCATATGATACTAACCAATCTAAACTTTAGGGAACTCAGTTACTAAAAGATAAAAGAATTATGAAGAAAGTCTGGAGTAAAACTAAGTGAAAATAAATTAATGAAAATAATAATTCATGCTCTGCCAAACTTAAAAGAATATTTAATGAAATGCCTCTGAAAGCAGCCAATACTTCTACTGCTCGTATTGTATGTAGGGTTCCTAGTCTATAAAAGATATCTAAGAAACTGAAAAAGGATTAAAAAAAAAAAAGTAGTATAGAATAGCCATAAAGTTTCTATGCAGTAGAGCCAAACTTCCTGGATAGAATCCCAGTCCCACTATTAACTACAGGTAGAACCTTGAGCATGTTTAACATCTTTGTGCCAAATTTTGGACTATAAAATAAGGACATTAATAATATTTCATAGGTTTATTGTAAAAAGAAAATAAATTATAATACATGCAAGAGACACGGAATACTATCTGCAAACATCAAGCACTCAATGTTGCTTATCAATTTATTTCTATACTGGCATCAAGTAAGCACACATTTCAAGATGTGTACGGCAACCTGTGGCATAGTGTCCAGTGAAGCTAAGGGTCTACAACTTCTGATTCTCCCCACCCCAATCCCTAAATTTTGATGACAAGAATTCAGTCCCTTTGGCATTTTTAATCATTAATAAAATATCACTCAATACTTCAATCACAGTGTTTGCATGTGACCTTTGATAAAATTTTACAAAAGCATACAATTAAAAGTTCTGAAAGGGACACAGTTCAAATGTATATTTACTGTCATGGTACTTAAAACACAACCAAGAGAAAAATCTTTAACAAAACATTTTGACAACCAATACCCAGACTTAGCTATCTTTTATGGTAAGAGAAAGAAATTATGAAGACTATTTAAATTTTCTGTTAAAAGCAAAAGTAATAATAGCACAAAGATCAAAAGTGTTCTTTAAAAACAAAATACTTATTCACTCCACACAAAATATAGGAAAAAAGACAGTGACCAAAATAGCTTAAGTGATTACATTAGGAAAATATTCGAACAGTCACCCACTGATTTAACATGCCTAAGAAACCAATGTTCATTCTCAAATGTGCTGTTTCACACACATACCTACCAGTTTTCCAACCCTAAATAATATATTTCTAGGGTTCATCTTTTCTCCCAAGCATAATCTCCTTCAAAAGACTTAACCCAGTTCTGAGTGTTCACATATACCTCCAATCCCAGAAATCAGGGATTCAACAGCCTCAGCTACCTAAGACCCTGTCTCCCCCCCACAAAAAAAAAAAAAGCTTTTATTAATTTAAAATGAATCACTTCACCTCAAAAATCTTTTTTTCTTTCCCTTTTGGCAGTGCTGGACTTTTACAGAACTCAGGTCTTCAAACACTCGAGGCAGCCACTCTACCCACACTACCAGCATAATCTTTTAAATACACTGTTCCTTGATTTAAAAAACAAACCACAAACTCCTGCTATTGTGGTAGTAATATTTAAAAACCTAGTCTGTGGCATTAAAAGCAAGACTAAAGGCTTGAGAAGATGGCTCAGTAGTTAAAGTACATGCCTGAAACAAAAGGACTAGAGTTCAGAGCCCCAGACCACATAAAATGCTAGATGGATTTGGGAACCCACCTATAATTCCAGCCTTAGAAGGCAGAGACCAGGAATTCCCAGAGCCAAGTAGATAGCCTGACCAGCTCTGTTGTCAAGCTCTTGGTTTGACTGGAGACCATGTCAAAAAAAAAAAAAAAAAAAAAAAAAAAAGGTGGAAAAGCAATGGAGGATGGCTCCTGGTATCAACCTTGGGCCTCCACATGTACACTCACAGACACACACATTTACATACATACACACTCGTAGTATCTCTCCACACATATACATGGAAAAAAGAGCAGGAAAAAAAAATAAAAACAAGATTTACACAAAACCACTGAAATTACAGACTTAATTTTTTTAATTTTTTTAATTCAATTGTGAGTGTGTGCATGTGTGTGTATATATGTGCGTATGTGTGTGTAGAACCACAGGCGAATTCAGGAACCACCATGGACTGCCTCCACCTCCTTCTTGTTTACTCTGCCCCAGGATTCACAGGTTCCGCCCTACCAGGACCAGAAACGAAGGCTGGACCAGAAACGAAGGCTGCCCAGCTTCCGCCCGGCATCTACACGTGGGGTCTAGGATCCAAACTCAGGCCTTCCGCCTGCAAGGCAGAGCCACCTCTCCAGTCCCACAGACTTAAATTTTTTAAAAAGATATATACATGGGAACATTTTTTCTTCTGAGTCTATAATCTTCCTTCTAACAGAATAAAATCCTATTATTTTCTTCTCCTCTCTTGATACATATTTGGATTAAAACTGCATGCACAGTTTCTGTAATTCCTAGCCATGCTCCTGAAAAGTTCTGTGTATCTGTTCCTTCAGCCTTCTACTGATGGCTATAGAGATTGTCCTAAGAAATAACCAAACAGTGCATGTGGAAATCCTCAGCTGACACACAGTAATATTGGCTAGATGGTAAATAACCAAGGAAGCTCTGAGCTCTAAATCAATCATCAAAAAGGAAAGAGACATAGCAGCTAAATTCCTCTGTTCCAACTGCCTTCTTTCCCATTCCAACAGCCTCAGCCATCATCCTACTTTAAATATGCATTGGTTTGGGCTCAAGTATACACTGGAAGCCAGAGGACCCTATTTAGAATGATTTTAAAACACACACACACACACACATATCATAATAGGACCTGAGTGAAAAAGAAATCAGCCAAAATCAAAATCATCTTTAGCACATGTTTATAATATCATGAATTCTTAAACCATATGTTGAAAACTCACATGGAGTTACAGAAGTGAATGTGGGGTCGCAAAAAATGGTAGAAATAATTCAAATCAAACAGATAATGAATTCAAAGTGATGCACACCCGTGTTGTGTCAAGTGACTTCCCCTCAGTCTTGGTTCTGAACACACAAAATGTTTCCAAGCACCATGCATATGTCATGCCACACGTCACCAATAACACTGTCTGTCCTGCACTCAGACTCAGGACTATTGTATGCTATGAATATCAGTGTTTTTACCGTGCATAAAACTTTCTTAAAAAAAAAAAAAAAAAACTTCTGTTCTTACAGAAACATACTCACTTAAATACAAAACAAAGCCTTTAACATTTTTCTATCATCAGGTCTCAGAATGTAATTATCAAATTATTGTATCTTTAAATACTGCTGTACTATGGAAAAATGTTTAAAAAAGAAAAAAAAGTTGCTGATTTCAGAGTTTTTTTTAATTAAAATTATAAATCAGTGAATTTAAGCTCGGAATTAACACAGAATTTATAACAATTTCTAAAGTTTCCCTAAACATACTGCTGCCATTTTGTACTACATAATTATATAAAACAGCATTCTTAACATCGACAATTACAAAATCAAAATATCAAATTTGAAAAAGTTAAAGAAGTTATATGTGGGGGCTGGAGAGGTGGCTCAAGGGTTAAGCATCTGCCTCGCAGGCGGAAGGTCCTGAGTTCGGATCCTAGACCCCACGTAGAGAAGCCGGACAGAAGCGGGGCAGCCTGCGCTTCTGGTCCTGGTAGGGCGGAGCCTGTGAATCCCTGGGCAGAGTGAACAAGGAGGAGGTGGAGGCGGTCCATGGTGGTTCCCAAATTTGTCCGTGGTTCTACACACACACACACACACACACACACATACACGCACAATTGAATAAAAAAAATAAAAAAAAGGGGGCTGGAGAGGTGGCTCAGGGGTTAAGCCTCCGCCTTGCAGGTGGAAGGCCCTGAGTTCGGATCCCAGATCCCACGTATAGACGCCAGGCGGAAGCGGGGGCGGCCTGCGCTTCTGGTCCTGGTAGGGCGGAGCCTGTGAATCCCGGGGCAGAAGGAGGTGGAGGCGTCCATAGTGGTTCGCGAATTCGTCCGTGGTTCTACACACACACACACATACACACACACACACACACACACACACACACACAGACGCGCGCACATACACACACATATGCACACAGTTGAATAAATAAAAAAAATAAAAAATAAAAAATAAAAAAAATAAAAAAAAGTTATATGTGCCCCATTATCAAATATTCAACTAGAATTTAATCACATATAAAGAAAAGCAAGCATTATCTATTAACACACAACTTTGAAGTAAAAGGGGTCACAAGAGGTAAATGTTTAAGACACTTTGTGTTTGATGACAGATGTTACTACTAGATCAAGAAAAAGAAAGTCAACTTAAAGCATCAGTTTCCAAAATATCTAAGCTGTCATTAATTCTAAGATATGCTTTCAGAAAGAAAAAAAAACAAGGTCACATGAAAACTATCAAAATTTGCTTGTAATTTATTCAATAAATATTTGGAAAATACCTCTGGACAGGGCACTATACTAAAAGCCTGGAAACAAAGGTGACAAGATAATGCTCCCAGTGTACAGCTTATTGTAGAGGCTTTGTTTTGTTCTCTTCTAGTCATTTGCTTGCATACCTCATGCCTACTATGTGGCAGGAATGTTAGGCATTTGGGGGAGGAGGAATTCACTAAACCAAATGAGTAAGACATGATCCTTGTCCTCAGAGAGAATATAGATGCCAGGTGCTATAAAAGCCACAAAAGACACTCTGAGAACAAATAACTAACTCTATTGAATTAGTCAGGACACTTTTCCTAGAGATGACATTTAAGTAGGGTCTTAAGAGATAAATGTTTCCAAGCAGAAAGAAAAAAAATTCCCAGATGGAGGAAATAGTGAAGTTACAGAGACAAATACATACAAAAATCATACTAGATAGCCACAGATTCAACATCCTCAATTTCACCCAATTGCAAATCAAAAATACTTTAAAAACTAAAAGTCAAAAAAAAAAAAATGTTTACTGTAGCTGGGAAGACAAGTCAATCAGGAAAGAGCTTGTCATACAAGCATGAGGAACTGAATTTGGATCCTTGGCACTCACATAAAAGCCAAGCATGGCAGTGCCAACAATCCCAGCATTAGGAAAGCAGAGACAGGTGGATCCCTGGAGCACAATGGCTAGTCTATCTAGATAAATTAGTCAACTCCAGGTACAATAGTAGACACTGCTCCACAGATAAGATAAAGGACAATAAAGGAAGACAATTTCACATTGATTTTTGGTCTCTACACACACATAAACACATGCATATACATCCATGTACATACTAACACAGACACAAAGAAAAACACAAGCACATGCATGTATACACAATTGCTTATAGATTAAAAACACAATTTTTCTTGTTCTAAATATCCCAGTTATTTAAATGACATTTATATTGTATTACTTAGAAGACAGCTAAATATTCAAGAAGATACAGCTGATTATAAGCATTCTTGCTCTACTTTAAATGAAGGTCAGAATATCTACATATTTTGGTATGTAAGGGGTATTCTGGAACAAATACCCCTAGAGATATTGAGAGATTATATACAACATACACACATCTACATACACAAAAAAAATGAAATCCCAGGTATATACATGTGAACAGAGCTATTCACTGCATACATTTTTAGCCAAAAAATGATGTGACTTTTAGTACAAACTAACACTGTACATGGAAGAAAAGTCTGTTTTTCCCATTTCCTGCTATTAGGGAATTAAACTGTCTTCTAGAAATAAGGATTTAATGAAATGAAATTTGTATGTAGATGGAAATCTCTACTAGAAAGGCTACAATAAAGAATCACCTATGGTGAAAATGCAGAGAAAAGGACTATGTCTTTCTTAAAGAAGGAAATTCATTAAGGTCTGTCCATGTCTATGGCTTATCCTTACCAATAATCAGTGTTCATAAAGATTCTAACAGGCAACCATTTTCTAACTTGCAAAAAACAAAGTGAAAACAGAGTAACTAAAAAGCAAAATTTCCCAACATTGGCATTGAGATATTTACACTAGATAATCTTTTGTTTTGGGTGCTATTCTATACATTTTTTTATATCTGGTCTCTGCTTACCAAATACCAAAAGTACTCTCTGGGTGGCTCAGGGGTTAAGCCTCTGCTTTGCAGGCGGAAGGTCCTGAGTTCAGATCCTAGACCCCGCCAGGCGGAAGCGGGGGCGGCCTGCATTTCTGGTCCTGGTAGGGCAGAGCCTGTGAATCCCAGGGCAGAGTAAACAAGGAGGAGGTGGAGGCAGTCCATGGTGGTTCTACACACACAGACACACACACACACACACACACACACACACACACACACACACGCACACACGCACACACGCACACAATTGAATAAATAATTTAAAAAAGTACTCTCTGCCTCCACCCAGTTATAACCCTCAGAAACATTTCCAATACTGACATTCCACATTGTCAATGTCCCCCGGGGTATTTCAGGTATTGTTCTTTGTTTCTCACTTATTATTTCATTTAATCCTAAAAATACATCACCCACAAGGTAAAGAGGTATAATTTTCCCCATCTTACAAGTAAACTGAAGATCATACAACCAGTAAATGTGTATTTGAATGCACACAGAATGGCCTGAGTTCCTGCCTTGTAATCACTGTTATGTCACTTCCTACTAGTGCCTCAGCCCTTTTCATATGAATCTTGCAAAGAAGTATAATAAATCTTACTGAAAATAAAAACTATAATTACCTACACAAGTGGAAGAGAAATTAAAAATTGCCCCAGCCTCACTCAGGATCTGAGCAAAATACTCTTCAAGCACTGGCAGCACAGCTTGAGCAACAGTGTGGTCTGAAGAAAGAGAAGTCACATGGAGGAACCTGGCTGGAGAGTCTTTCATACACATCACAATCAGTCTTAGATTCAGGTCTTACTTTTTTTTTAAGTAAGAAAGCTAAATTGAAAATGGAAAAGTGTTCTTCAACCAAAAAAGGTTCATAATTTAATTCAAGAGAAAAGAAAAATTAACTTAAAAAAGAAATTGACCAAGTTTGATATGTCAATTAAGGATATCCAAGAGGTAAGAAAGGTAACCAGTAGGAACATCTTAAAAGATGCCTTTCATATACCGTCTGGTAAGAAACTGGGCAGAGTCAGCACTTCTCAGGACCACAGAACAGAAGGGGGAAGGGCCTGAAAGGAAACTTTCAATACAGTCAATTTAAGTGGTAAATCAAGAAAGTGATGAAAATTATACAGCTGCCTTAAAATTAAGGTCAAACTACAGCTGACAACCATGAGGCCTACATCAGGCTCGATGTGCCTGCAGCACAGCCAAAAAAGCAAAGAAAAAAAACACTTAAGATTATCACTGGTAAGTTAGTTAATATATCTTCAACATTCAAAGTCAAACAAACAAATTTCTTAATTTCTATTTTTGTTTACTGTGTATATCTTTCCTCTTCCAATTAGTAAGCAAGTTCAAGCAAGCAGGTATCTTTACGCTTTGTTCACTTAGATCAATGTGTGGCACAGTGGGTGTTCAGTAAATACCTCTGCTGAATAAAGGCTGTATTTAAAATAGCGACACAGTCAAGAGCAAAAATCACAAATGATTTCAGTTCTCAAAAAACAAAACAACCTCACAAAAATAACTTAATACTGGATTACCTATCACTCCAAAAGCTAATATTTGTTAAACGCTGAGCCGAACACTGTGGAAAAGGCTTACACACATTCTCTCACCAAGTCCTCTTAATTACCCTGTGAGTGTAGTCGTGACTATTATCATCACCACAGTTTTACTGGAAACACAAGGAATAACTTGTTTGAGGTCATGAAGTATCAGAGCTATCACTTGCCTTTCAGCTGCTATAGCACATAGCAGGGTCATCAAGAAATAGAAACCTAACAACGGAAACCGCACTGAAATCAAAACATTTGGTGTATGGTCCTTTCTATCAAGTGCAGTAGAAATTTTTCCACTCTGGGATACACTAATTCAGTGGTGTAAAGAATCCAGATGTTGAAAAGTCATGAACAAATCAATCATCTAATCAACATTTCAAAGTGTAGGAGACAAGAAGAAGCAACACCTCAAGTCCACAACTCAAAGAAATAACAGGGTGTGACCTCTGAACAAGACTGACCTCAAACCTTGCAAACACTGTCCCCTATCTGCTGCTTTGTCCCTCCCTCTGCTCTGCCAGACTCTGCTCCCCTGTACACTCCATCTTTTCTCTCCTATTGGATGGGCTTTATAACAAACTTAAGTTTGTGGATTATCTTGTCTATGAAGAAACAAATTCCAAATTTCTAAATCTAGTAATAAAATAAAAACTACTTTTACTGTAATGAAAAAAATTTCAACTACATAATACTCAACTGAAAAAGGTCACCCCTCACTGTCTTCAAGTATCCTAAAGACTACATTACCAAATTCAAAATTAAGAAACAATCAATCACACAAAATAAAACTAACAAGTGTCTATACAACCTTACAGAATTACATATATAATAAACAGGAAGAAATCAAACATGTACTCTTCCCCCTCATTACTTAGAAATCTAGTAATAATTATAAAATCCTTAAAAATATATGGGAAAAGAACCTCATAAACACTACTTCAATGATACCTTGTAATCAAAATAGAAAAATATACAATACTGAATTTTTAATTATCTTTTATTAAATCAATCATCTAACCAGAGATCCACTTGCAGATAAACCAACCTAACTATATTTATGCCAAATATAAAGGAAATTTACTTTAAAAGAAGTTAAATAAAGTGTTAGCAAGATAATCAGTGTTAAGAAGTATCTTTTCTTAAATATTTTATTTATTTAGTGTGTGTGTGTGTGTGTGTGTGTGTGTGTGTGTGTGTGTTAGAGGACACTCTGTGTCCCTGTGGAGGCCCAAGGGTGACTCTGGGAATCATCCTGGATTGCTTCTACCTCCTTTTTGCTTCACTCTGGGATTTCCCAGGCTCAACCCACCAGGGCCAGAAGTGCAGACTGCCACCATTTCTGCCTGATGTTTTTACGTGGGACCTGGGATTTGAACTCAGGATCTTCTGCTTGGGAAACAGTCTTAATCCCTGAGCCATCTCTCCAGCCCATGTTTCAATCTTTTATCTTGCCTGTGGATTATCTTGTCTATGAAGACACAAAATGATTTATACATCATCCTGCCATCTCTCTAATTTTTAAGACTTTTTAACAAAATAATAACGAATCATATACTCATTTGTGACAGCTAGTATTACTTCAATACTATTTATCAAACTAAAATGCTGAATTAAATGTTGGCCAAAATAAAACCTGATTTTAGCCTATTTACATCACACTTGAAAATTTGGTAAATTAACAATGATAAGATACTGGATTGAGAGTTTTGCATAGTTTCATATTATCTTACTGAATAAGCAACCTCATAAAAAAAAGTTCTATACCACCAATGGTGCTAAAACCAGTATTAGGTGAAAATAGCTTGTTCAAGGCCAAGGAGCTATGTACTTCCCTGTGCAACTGAGTCTTCTGCCTCAAAACTATAAACAAAAGTGAGACATGAACTAGCAATCACTGGGTAATCACGCCTAGAAAACACCAACTCACTCCTTTAGACTCTCAAAAAAAACACACCATCTGAAAAGACTAATAAACTATATGTTTTCCAAAAACAAACGATTGATTTGCTTTGCTACTTCACTACAGCATATCACTGATAGGAAGTGGGGCATGGTGGCACAACCCTTAATACCAGCATTCCCAGAACTTAGGAGGCTCAGGCAGAAGGATCTCAAATTCGAGGCCTGTCTGGGTTACATTCCAAGTTCCAGGTTAGCCTAAGATACATAAAAAGATACTGTCTTTAAAAAAAAAAAAAAAAAGTGTTTTGAGATTAGCGAGTCAGAAGAAAACACACAGTGTCCAGTAGTGAGCCTCTCAGAGGAAAGGCTGGGCAATATTAAAATTATTTAGCATTAGCTTTTAAAATTTACTAAATACTAGAGAAACATACACAAAAAAGACATCACAACATACTGGGTACACAAACAGAGAAAGAAAAAAAGAGCTACCTTCTTCCAAAAGCCACCTAATTTCCAGTAGCTATCCTTCAGCTGGAAAGAAAAGGCAGAGGTGACACAGCATAGCAACAGAAATTGCAGGTATCTGGCTGATCCACAAGCTGTCCTTTAGGTCTGAGGGAGAAAAAGCAAATGATATCTAAGCAAAAAGATATGTAGTACATGTTTTTGTTTATTTTTCTTTTTCAACTATCTTTATGGAATGATACAACACAAATACTAAGTCTCATATTTTCTAGTATTAGTTTACTCTTTTAATCAAGTGTCTCTCAAAAATTTAAAAGAATATTTTAGAATATCTTTATCTAAAATTAGCCATTCTAATAGCCCCATGCTCAGTAAGAACTGCAGGTGCTCCCTCAAACATTTCTCAATTTTGAAAGTGTTACAGAAATAAATTTAAGCCTATTTGTGTATAAGCCTATAAGTATGTATACAGACACATATTTATATATGTATCTTAAACAGCCTTCGGGAATGTTATAAGCATTTAGGAAACACTCCATTTAAACAACTTATGAAAGGTACCATGAGAATGCATCAATGAAGTATCATAAGAAAATATTAAGGCATAAGAAAGACTAGCTTCATCTTTAAAATATCTTATTTATTTGAGACAGAGAGGGTTGAAAAGGAGAAAGAGGGAGCGAGGGGAAGAGAGGGAACAGATGCACAAGTGCCACAGCACGTATGTGCAAGTCAGAGGACAACTTTCTGCTCTCTCCTCTCACCATGTGGGCTCTACGGAATGAACTCAGGTTTCCATTGAACCATCTCATAAGCCTAGACTGGATCTACACTAAAAGGGAAAGTCTCAGAACTTTAACAGTTCATTACTTGAAAGCAACTTAATTCCTATTAGCAATGATAATGAAGCCTGTAAAAAAAAAAAAAAAAAAAAAAAAAAACTAATGCGCCTTTCTTTATCCATGGTCTACTAAAATTGTTGCTAAAGAAAAAAATTTCAATTTGAAAAATTGCCAACAAATTCCTTTTATCTTTTAACTTTATGATACGCCTATGATACCAGCTCTCAAGAGGTGAGGCAGTAGTATCAAGTTCGAGGCCAGCTAAGTTTATATAAGGAGAGACCTGTCTCAAACAAACAGCCATACATATATACATACAGAAACATGCTCCACTGATTGAATGGAGAAAGGTATTTTATAGGGACTATCTAAAGGTTAGACTAAAAAAACTATCAGACTGTACAATTTTTAATCAAAATAAAGAAAGATAGTTGGCTTTCTATATCTATGAATTCCAGGTCTGCCGATTTAATCAAATACATATCAAGAATATCAAGAAAAAAGGTTACAATAAGTACAAACCTTTTTATCTTTTCAATATTCCCCACACAAGATAGCATAACAACTTTTTATATGCTATTCATATTGTGTTATGTGTTATAAGTAATCTAGAGGTAAATATTAAAATATACAGGAAAATAGGTATAAGTTACATGTCAATATTACTTTATCTTCTATAAGGGACTTGAGCATCCTCAGATTTCAGTATCTACTACACAGACTGTAGTATACTATACACAGTAAACACAGCTTTGAAACTAACTAAAAAGGGGTCACTGACATAAGAATAGCCTCCTATCTTGCAAAAATAGGATCATTCCAAGACAATATTTATGAAACTCACGTAGATATGCCATCATGTAATACAGCACTTGTTGATATACAAATGTTTTACCACGAGCTGTAATATAAAATTGCACAAATGGGGGCTGGAGGGATGGCTCAGGGGTTAAGACTCTGCCTTGCAAGCAGACTGAATCCGAAAATAAAAAGGCCAGGCAGAAATGGTGGAGGCCTGTACTTCTGACTCTGGAAGGCAGAACCTGGGAAATCCCAGAGCCAAGAAAAAAAGACAGAGCAATCCAGGATGATTCCTGAAGTCACTCTTGGGCCTCCACAGGCACACATGGTGTCTGATACATACACACATACCACACAATTAAATAAATAGATAGGTAGATAAATAAGCTGCACAAAATAAATTATCCTTTGTAAACAATACATTGGAGATATATGTATGTATTTTGTGATTGGTGAGTACATGTGTGTGCTCATGAAGGCAGGTGTATGAGTGTAGGTGTTTGTGTAGCATCAATTCACAGGTAGAGGTCAGAAGACAACCTTGAGGTATCATACCTTGCCTGTCCATCTTGTCTGAGACCAGGTCTACTTACTAAGAGACATGGTAGGTTGGGTAACTCTCCAGCTTCTAGAGCCTATCAGCTCTACCTGTTATGTTCCATAGGTGCACAGACATCTCTATCTGAATTGTATGTGAGATCTGGAGGTTTGAACTCAGATGGTTGGGCTTGCATGGCACACAGTTTTCTTACTGAACCATCTCCTAGTTCCTACAGTAAGCTTCTTCACAGATACTTTTGGTTTTGATACAAAACCAGTATACCACTATTTGCCAATTAAGGTATGTTTGGATAAGATGCGGTTCTCTAACTTTTTTGCTACACACATTTATATAGAGCATCATCCCTACTTCTGAATCCATAGTTTTCTTTACTACTAAAATTATTTTGAGAAGTAGACTCTTTACTTCCTGCAGAATTGCAGACAGCTAGATGAAAGAGCACATCTAAAAGAGCCAGTCCTGACTTGTTAGTACAAAGTTCACACTTCAACATTGGTTGATTTGCAAGTCCTCCATTCCCAGAGCATAGAAACTAGTCTAAAGACAAAACCCCATCTACTTGCTTTTAATGCATGAAATCCCTCTGAAGCAGCTCCTTGGTCATATACATGTTATCTACTGCTGCATTCGTATGACAAGAACAGGGCTAAATACTGTGACACAGTATGTGGCCCACAAAACCTAAAATGTTAACTAGCCATTACCAAATACTTTCCTCTACACTGTGAGATGTCAAATGTCTTATTATATTTCTCTAAGAATCATCTTCAAAACATCTTCAAAGTACAATGAAATGAGCTGCTGCTTGTTTACACAGATTCTCTGGGGTCTTCTGGGAGTGCTATGACAGACAGACGGTCGGACAGACAGACGGATGCACGCACACATGCACGTCCTCAAGTCTTACATCACCTCTTATTAATCCCCAAAGGTACCAAGCCAAAGTACATGAATGCTACCTCTCCCCCACCATAGAGTTCCACCTTTCCCACCATGTAAGTAATCATGTCAACCTTAAAAGGCTACTTTTTAAATCATCTAAGTATGTCTTCCTCTTCATAAGAAATGTGGAAAGCAGAGAAAAGGCTTCTTGACAGGTATATTCTGTACCCTATGCCTCACACTACAATTATTTTAAACTTACTCGTTTCAGAATATTTATTCCAAGAGACTTCTGCCAACTGAATACTCTCCAAAGAAGCCAAAGCTCTGGTTAGGTGTATTCGAATTAAGAGACATAAAAAGTACAAATATAGGGATGGAGAGATGGCTCAGGAGTTAAGATTCTGCCTTAGACACAGGTCCTGAGTTCAATCCCAGGTCCCACATAAAAATACCAGTCAGGCAGAGCCTAGCAAAAAGGAGGTAGAAGCAATCCAGGATGATTCTCAAAGTCACTCTTGGTCCTCCACAGGGACACATATGCCCTCTGATACACACACACACACACACACAAGTCTAAAAAAGTATGTATTTCTACTCAGAATCCTTAATTGTCAAAGCCAACATCGAATGTTAACTATAAAGATATGTCTATATTTTTAAGTGCCAAGTTGTTGACTGGTCGCTTAATAAATATAAATTAATAAAAATAAAAGGGGGCATTTTCAGCACTAGTACTCCGTTGTGCGGACACAAAGATGCATGACAACTGCAAGCAAGAGAAATAGCCTTCCTAGTCAGCTATTTTTAGGATCACTTCATGGTAATAGACCAAACTTAAGATTAATAATAATGCAAGGAAGCTTAAAAATATGAATCTGAAAAATTAATCTCTCTCTTAATTTACAGTTCTATAAGTTCCTTAATAATAAAGCCCTATATTTTTATGAACTCCAAGAAAATAAATATTAAGTCTCAAGATATTTCAAAAACAGAACTGTATGCCCTAGGACTATGTTGGTGGCCATGCTAACAGATTGCTACTCTTTTCAAATGTCACTGTTGCTCACTTTTCAGGCATCTTTCAGGTACTGTCACCACCTAGTGTCTGCTCTTACTGTGCCCTGGCTTACTCTAATACAAATATGCCCCCAATAGTAAAAATAAATAAAAAATAAACTCATTTTTCAGCACTTGGCTCTGCATTGGCAGTCTCAAAAACCTAAATGCTTTGAAAATGACTCCCACTTCTATCTATATGGTCAGCACATCACCCAAACTATTCTGCAGTCTTGATATTACATGAGGAGCTAAGCATACAACTAAGTTAGTAAAATGAATGCTTAGGATGAATGAAGTTCTGGATTCCATCCCCAGCACCACATAAACTGGAAATGATAGCAGGTGGGCACATATGTATGTGAGTGTACATGCACAGGAGTGCACATACATGTCAAGGCCCAAGGTGACATTAGGAATCATCCTCAAACACACATTATTCTGACACAGTGTCAGTAATTACACCCAGAGTTATTTACAGGTCCAGTCCGCTGACAGCATATGCTGGGGATACCCAGGCTCCACCTTCCAGGGCAGGCAAGCCACCAAAACCATCTAGTACTTTTACGTGACATCTGGAAACCCAAACTCTAGTAAACTCTAGTCCTTTTGCTTTCACAGCAAGCGCTTTCATTAGGGAACCATTTCCCAGCTCCCAAATTTTAAATATTTTGTCTCCACATGCTCGCTCCTTCCTGAAAGACACCTTTCCACATCTGGCTCCAACACTCCTGTGTGGTCCAAAGCCAATATTTTCCCACAGAAAATGTACAGACACACTGACAATTGTAAGGTACCCCACCCAACAGCAGATAGTGGTCTTTGATGAACAGTGCCCCACCTACCCTTCCCCAGAGCTTTGTGCAATTTGTATCTGGTTGACTCTGCTACGCATAAGAGCACCTCAGACTGCAAACACCAAATGCTTTGTCACCCAACTATTCAATAAAACACTTTCATGATTTTAAACAATTTATAGAGCAAAAAAAAAATAGGTCCTAAAATTTGTAAGCAACTTTGATTGGGTACGGGATAAACTCTTAACTATAGTTTCTTGGTTTATGCTCCCCTTCTTCCCAAAACACGACATAGGTTTCCCATCATCCTCTTTATAAAAAATGGAACTACATGACTTTCTCAAGGCCACAAAATAAAACAACAGATGCAAACAACAGGTTCTACGCTCAATCTAACCTTACACTCACTATTCTTCAATATCTTCATGTCAGTTCCCATTTAAAACAGTAAGCATATAAGGTGTCTCTTAAACGAATAAAAACAATACATCTAAAGAAAAAAAGAATTGGAGAAGATCCAAAGGAGGGCAAAGTGGTCAAAGAAATGGGGGGAAAAGTGCTCTAAAGATAAAAAGATGACAGAAAAGAATAACCAAATCTATAAAGGCCAGAAAAGATAAACTCCAGACCGTTTTTAGCATTCCTCAAAACAAACCATATCCTGTACCTTCCAGGAGGCAGGTTTAGATAAGTGAATTGTTACATAATACAAACTAATAAAGTTGCCAAACTCATTACTTTAAAAGGAGAAAAGAACATAGAATCCCAGTATTGTTAAATGAGAAAATTTTAAACAAATCTAATCACGATATTGGATGAAGACATTAGGACAAAGGGCTAAGATGGAAGGATAACCCCAAATTGTCATTCATTCCTACAAAGCATCTCAGTCTGCTTCAGAAGATCCCACATGAAGAGATGTCTGGATGGACCAGAATTCTCAATCTAACACTATCTATGCCTTGTTACATAAAATTCCACTCTATGTTCAACTCTTAAAGTATTTTATATAACTACTAAATATGTGAAATATTAGTGAAAATTAGACTTTAGTTTAATATTAAGATACCTGAAATACATGTCAAAGATTTTAATAGACTTCAATTTTAAAATTCTAGAAGTTATTTTTAATTAAATATGAACAGTTTCTAAGCTGACTCCAAAGATAAACCAAGTAGGAAAAGTTTCAGGACATTCTCACGAGTAAAATAGTACTGTCGTATAAAACATGCTACCTCCAAAAAGAAAAAAAAGAGTGTTTAAGTGAAGGGGAAAGTGCAGTATCTTTTATAAGATGTAACAGTGCTCTCCCTACATTAAGTCCTCATTAAGTTTGTGAACTGCAAGAACTCTTGAGTTTCTGAGCAACTGATACCTGTTAGTATTCTTATACATAGGAATCTGTGGACTTGGGAAATCAGCAGGAAAAAAAATGTACTAAAATGAAAGCTGCTTTTCCTCTCAAGGGTAATTCCAAGAAAGGAAGAAAGGTGAGGAAGGAAAGAGGAGGGGAGGGAGGGAGGGAGGAAGGAAGGAAAGAGGGAGGGAGGAAGGAAGGAAGGAAAGAAGGAAGGAAGGAAGGAAGGAAGGAAGGAAGGAAGGAAGGAAGGAAGGAGAGGGAAAAGAAGGATGGAAAAGGAGGGAAGGAGAGGGGAAGGAAGGGAGGGAAAGGGAGAAAAAAAGAGAAAGAGAAAGAGAAGAAAGAAAGAAAGAAAGAAAGAAAGAAAGAAAGAAAGAAAGAAAGAAAGAAAGAAAAAGAGAGAGAAAGGTTTTTCTGATACAAGTGGTTCCCACGTGGGAATCCGTAAGAGCGCCCTTCAAATAAAGACGGTGCTGGGTCACAGCCGGCGCACCAGGAAAAGGTACAGTACAGAGCTGTCCTTTGTGCGCACAAGGCTCCGGCTTCCTCGATTTCCCTTTGCCAGTTAGTGACCAGAAAGGTGCAGGCAAGTATCCGCTCGGTGACAGGCAGGACCCGCGCACGCAGTCCGTGCAGGCTTCGTCGCCGCCCGCGAGGGCTGCCGCGCACGCCGCCGCCCGATGCCGCCCGATGCCCACCGCGCACCTCCTCGCCCTCGCCGCCACGCCTCGTGGGAACACCGCAGCACTCCGGAACCCAGCCCGCCCGCTCCCGCTCCGCGCCCCCCGAGCCCCGTCCCGGGCGCACTCACGCGGGAAGGGACGAGCCGTGGCGCGGACGATGCGGCCGCTTCCCTTCCTCCTCCGGGCCGAGACGCTCGCGTCGCTCCCCCGGCGGGAGCCACCCGGGCTCTTCCGCGCGGCCGCGGCGGGGAGGCGGCGGCGGCCCCGCTCACCTCTTTCCTCTTCCTGGGTCTCTTCAGGCTGCGACTTCTGCCCGTCCCGGGCCACTCGTCCCAGGACACTCGCGTTCGGGAAAGGCCGGGATTTTGTTTTTGCAAAGTTTCCTCCGGGCGGAGGCTGCGGCCAGCCCCCCGGGTCCCCCCCGGCCCCGCCGCCCTGGGGGGCTGGGGCGGGGGAGGCGGCTCGAAGAAGTCCCGGAGTCCCGCCGAGGAGCCGGGGGGCGGACGGCTGGCCCAGAGAGAAGACCCCCCGAAGGGGCGGAGGGGAGGGGCAGGGCAGCAAGGAACGGCGGCGCTGGTCCCACTCTCCACGCCGTCGCGGCCGCCGCTTCACATCGGGGTCCCCGCCCCCCCGGGCGGGGGGTGGCTCCTGCGCCGGGAGCCCCGGCTCCTGCACTCCGGGGCCAGATGCTACGGCCCCGCGCGACTGGACGAGGCGGAGGCGAGGCTGGGGACCCGGCCGGCTCCGCTCGGCGCCGCCCCCGCTCCCGGCTCCCGCATGTGTCGCTGCGTCTGGGACCCCCCCTCCCGACACCTCGGGGGTCCTTCGCCCCACGCCCCGGGGCGAGGCAGGAATCCCGAGCCTTCCTCGACGTCCTCTCACGGCGGAGCAGCTGCCAGTCCCGGCCCCGCGGTAGCCGCCTCCCTGCCCCCCTGCCGCCGGCTCCGGCTCCCGCTCGGGCTCCCGCTCCGGCGTGTGCAGCCGCCGCTGCCGGCCGGGAAGGTGAGGGGGGGAGCGGAGCGCGGCCGCGGCTCCTGCTGGCCTGAGCTGGGGCAGAGGACTCGGCGGCGGCCAGTGCACGGGGGCCGGCTTTCTCGGATGCTCCCTCGCGCTCACTCTCTCGCCCGCGGTGGCGGCGGCGCCCGGAGCTCAGTTCGCTGTCTCCCTCGCTCTGTGCGGGGCTCTCGCCTCACTCCAGAGAGAGGGGCGGGAGGAGAGCGGCGCCTGGAGATGACGCAAGTCGCCTAGCAACCGCTCTCCTCTCCCCCCGCCCTCCCTCCGGGATGGGCTCGGAGCTCGCCTGCGCCTGCCGAGCCGCCCCTCCCCGGCCGCCCCGCCCTGGGTGACTGCGGCGAGCTCTGATGACGCGCAAGGGAAGAGGAAGTCGAGAATCCGCGAGCGGGTGGGTGCGCCTCGGGCCGCGGGACTCGCTGCTGCCGCCGCCGCGGCCGCCGCCGCCGCCGCCTCTACGGCCGCGTCAGAACTGAGGAGAGGAAGGGGAGGAGCCCAGTGGAGCCTAAGCTGCCTTCTGATCTTTTCTCTGACCCTAGGGCGGCGGGGAGAGCCGAGCTCTGTGGCGGTCTCCTTCGAGGCAGGTGCAGACTGCTCCTCGGGGAACGGCGAGGAGGCCCGGGCCGCGCGGCCGAGCCGAGGTGCTTGCCCCCCGAAGGTGAGGCATCCGGACCCGAGCAGGCCGTGCAAAATAGCCGGACTGGTGGAGAACTTGACCGACAGCCGGATCGTTGCACCTGCCCTGGGGAGCGGGCGCCCCACCCTTTCCGTGGCGTGGGGTGAGACCTTGCGCCGGAGAGCGTGTGGTCAGGACGAGCAAAAGTCGGTTGCGTGGTCGGGTGTGTGAATGCCTCTTGCGTCGCGCTCGGCGGAGCTCGGAGGTGGTGGTGGAAGTGAAAGCGCTTGGTAAATTGCAGCGCGTTGTGAAGATGGGTTGTGATAGGTCGCTCCCCGCCCCCAGCGCGAAAGGAAACGGGTGCGGCTGGGCGACGAGTCACTACCTTAGACCTAAGTGGAAAAAAGAGGTGAATTGCCGGGGCGGGGGGAAGGGAGGACTCAAAGGAAGCCTTCCTCCGGGAGACTGTGAGGAGCTTTTGACTTTTTCACGGGAGAAAGTAGCGGCACCAAACACTTAGGAATCATTCTTGCTTGTGGTTCGGAGTTTTAGAACCTGCCTGATTTTGGTTTTTCAGCAGTGCCTCTCACGGTCAAAAAATTTTGGCCAGTGCCTCGAGTCTAACTCAATAGCTATTTCCTTTGTGAAATTAATGAGCAAATTAGGCAGTTTGTCCTACAGATGCTCTGCTGGGAAGTGAAGTTAATCCAAGTTAAAACTCTTGATATTAAAAGTGTATTTCTCTAGAAGTGTCAAGGTAAAAGCATCAGAATCCTCAGAAATCTATCTTGAACTTGCCCTGGTTAGTAGCGTGAGAGAGAGATTAAAACAGTAGCACAGATGAAGGAAGCACATTCCACAGTTCTGACGCTGGACCCTGGCACCCCCTGCTTCCTCTGGAAGCAGCAGTGAGGGTTGTTACATGTGCTGCAGGTCTTCCCACCTTGTTTGGGGGAAGGGGGATTGGACCAAATGCACATTATGAACAAACGGGCAGCACAAGGTGTTTGCCTCTACTGCCACCACCCCGTGCACACAGGAGGCAAAGTATTCGTTTTTGTTAAAAATCTGCAGAACAGGTGGGTAAAGGAGAGAAGGAAGATGCTACAAAAGCAAGGAGACTCCAAAGTTGAACTAGTCCTACTGATCTTGATCTAAAATTCCAAAGTCAGGTTAAATTACCCCAGATTTGACTGTCTGCTTGATCCATTCACCAGATAAGATACATACAGGATTAGATCAAAGAGCAGTAGCCCCACATAGCTTCGGGATAAAATTTTTGTTTCCCATCTTCTTTCCAGCAGAATTTGAAGAAGTGAAATATAGGCTTAGGGTTTGTTTCTTTTTTTAACTATGTGGGCTTCTTATGGAAAGCTTGCAAACACCAGAACTCTGCCACTCAGTGGAGAACACTCCAGAAAAGTTTACCGAGCAGAGTTTTTCAGAAGCCTGATCCTTTTCTATTGCTAGTTGTTCCACCTTTGGACCTTAGAGCTGAGGGATAGACAAGAGCCCTGAGCCCCGAGCCCCCTATTTGTGGAGTAGTAACTCCACAAAGCTGACTAGAGATGTTCTCCCCACCAGCCTGGTGATGCAAGCAAACATCTAGAATGGCTGCTGGACAGGAGGAAGCTCGTACAGTTTGCTCTGTATCTTTTTATTTCTTCATATTACCTATTAATCCAAAGAAGTCGATTAGTTAACCCAGCGTTCTTTTCCTGACTCAGTGTATAATAAAGGTTTGCATGCTGTGTGAAGGTGTGACAAAGGGATCTCTGTGTAGGGTTCAGAATTTCTGCACTTGAAAGCAAGCTGTCTGGGAAGCAAACCAGCATTTTAGTATCCCTCATCAGAGATTTTTACTGTCTAGGATTGCATAAACAAAATTATTTTGCAAATTTTTCTTTATAAAAATGCCATCTACAGTATATCGATTAGCTATTTTTTTACACACTGAGTAATTACTTAAAAAATAATAAAAGGAAGTAAAACACTGTCTAAGCAATCCACCAGGCCAAGTAATGGAATTTTGCCAGCACAAACCCCCCTCCCCCAAGTCTCCTAGTGACCTTGCTATGCACAACTCTCTCTCCTGGAGGTTGCCATTATCCTAACTTTTGTGGTAATCATTTCCTTGCTTTTTTTTATTGCTTTATCATAGGCATTCATTCATCCCTAAAATTACATTAATTTTTGTCTTTCTTTTGAGCTTTATGTAAATAGGACAATGTAATTTGTAATCTGCTATGCTTGCTACATTTGCTCAACATTATTTTAATCCATATGCTATTCAAGTTGTCCATGTAGCTATAATTCCTTCACTCTAATTGCCATGAATGCACTGTTCCATTATAACTATGTAGCAATTCATTTGGCTGTTCTATTGTTGATAGACATCTGAAGTCAGGTTGAGGCAGCTATGAATGTTAAGAACATTCCTCAAATATGCATTCTATCCCATCTGCATTAGTTCTTGTATAATCTATACTTGGGAGTATATGTCACAAACTTGAATAATTAATGCCACACTGTCTTCCAAAGTGATACATTAACCAACATTCACATTGTTTCACACTTCATCACTTGGCACTGTTGGCCCTTTTCAGGTTTGCCATCCTAGTGGGTGTGGAGTAGTACCTCATTACAATTTCAGCTTTTCATTCCCTAGTCACTGACTCTGTCAGGACCTTTTCATGTATCAGTATGTAAATATCAATTATATTCCTTTTTCTCTTAACATATATCTCAAGAGATGCTCCATATCTAGAGTCCTTTTGTAATCCATATTTGAACAAGATTTAGGTGAAGAAATGCCACAAAATGAGATATTTGGGATGAGTTCTTTCTAAAATAAGAAATATAGTCTACCTAATTATCTTTATAAATTGATCATAAACTTCTTAAAAATAAGAGTAATGGGTATTTTTTGCTACTTGCCATACAAAGCAATTTTCTTGAACTATTAAAGTGTTAATGAATGCCACAAGGTAGTTTTTGTTATGTTTAAGTTCCCTTACATACACAAAGGCAATTTTTATTCTCTTGAGGTTCATTGATTTCATAAAACGCACAATAGCTTTTTCTTCTCATAGTTCCTCCTAAAATATATTTTTAATTTTACTTAATAATTTCATAAATACCATGTTATACCACCCAAATATTTTTTATTTTTTCTTATCTCAGCTCTTTGTTTAAAGTCAGTGATATTTTAAAGCTAGAGGAAGCTGAAATCCTGAGAAATTAAATGATTTCCCCAGAGTCAGGAAAGCAAGCAAATGAGAAGGCTGGGCTCCACCCCAACTGTTCCATACAGTCCCATTCTATCACGCTGGCAATGGCTTCTGGAGCAGTAAGTACAGTAATTCTCAAGAGAAAATATATAGAATATTGTTGAATTCCAGGTAACAAAATTCTTATTTTGCAACTGAATATGTCTATTTTTAGTCTAACAGCTTTAGGATAGTTTAAGGATGATATAAGCAAATGAATAAAATTTTAATAATGCTAAAAAGGGATACATGAAAGAAAGCTTTTTATTTTTTTTTCCTTGACCTAAATGATACCTCTGCAGAGGTTCAGAAAATAAAGTGGTAGGTAGTAATATCAGAAAAGGCTTTGGATTTGATAATCAGACCTCTAAAAATTTCATGACGCTCTCAAAAATGGTGAATGTCAGAAGTCAATGATATTTTTAAAGGGAAAAAAAATTAAGGCTGGAGAGAGTTAAGCCTTTAGTTTAAAAGGAGAAGGGCCAGAGTTCAGATCCCAGATTCCAACTAAAAACTCCAGAAATGGTGGCGACCTGCACTACAGTAAAGCAAAAAGAAGGTGAAACACACACATAAATAATTTTTTTAAAAAAAGGAAAAAATATCGACTACAAACCTAACAAGCTAATGGGATCATTTCTATGTTAGTCTTCTGATCATTTGGATTTACTGAAGAAATTAATTCGAAAAACAAATTATTAGATGGATACTGGTTAAATGAAAATAAGTAAAATATCTGAATCACTTGTAATCATTGTTCATTTAACTTAAAACATCAGAGCAATCTCCTCCAGGACATAGCCACTTGGTTTCTTATCAAGGTCATGAAACTTTAAGTAATAAAATTCACCCATATTTTGAAATATTGAAACAGTTTTCTTTTTTTTTTTTTGAGCTTCTAAAACATTTTATTACCTTTACAAGTATAAACAAAAACTCTTTTCTCACTTATCTTTACAACATTTTGTTTATTATTAATACATTTTTATTATTATTTCAGCTCATACAAACTTATTAGGTACACCAGTTCCCTCCCTCCCTCCTCCCCCCCCCTGTACCCCCTGCTCCCCCTCCCCACCCCCCTCCCTCCTTATCCCCCAGTGCCTCCCGCCCCAATTCCCAGAGAGTCCTTTCTTGTGCATGTCTGATTTGAAACAGAAACAGTTTTCAAGAAATAAATTTACAGGGAGTTGATGAGATAGTTAAGTAGGTATGTGCTATCAAGCATGACAATCAAAATTCATGGTAGAAGGAGAGAACCAACTCCACCAAGTAGTCCTCTGACTTCCACAAGTGTGCTACAACACACATACACACACAAATGATAAATTCGAAGAAAATAAATTGACAAAAATACTAATGAAGGCTTAGATGTACGTAACTGTGATACAAAGGCTTTGAAAAACAAGGCTTGAGATTTGAAACTAAGTTACTAAATTAATAGTAGACTGTTATGAAAGGTACTAGTTATTTAAATATTATTGGTGTGCACCTGTTTTAACTTCCAAAATGCAGTGATCTACAGAAAGTAAAAGAGATATATATCACGAGCATAGACTTTTCACATTTATCTGGTTTAGGCAAACTTCTAGACAGACCTGTAGGAGATTGTCTTGATTGCTTTGGTTGAGGGGACAGACCCTACCATTATGGGTTTCACTCACATACAAGAAAGTGGTCTGAACACTGGCACGCTGGCAGACAACCAAGCAAGTGCACATACATTAATTCTTACTCTGACTACTGTGACTTTCCTGCCATGATGGACTTGTGAGTCAATAAAACCCTTCTTCCTTCAGTGGTCTAGGTCAGACATTTTTGTGGCAGCATCAGGATATAAAATTAAGATGTGTCTGCTAAGCATTTTATATTTTTAATTAAAATTTTCCTAATTTTCTTCTTCAGTAGGTTTTCTTGCTCCTTGCCTTTGCCATCCTGCAAAGCAACTTTTGATGTTGGGAGACACAGAAATATTAAGCACTCCCTTGGTTTCTAAAGGGAACCTGTGTATTTCTTAGACTCTGCTTCCTGCCTACTCTCCCCAATATGCCTCCCGTAGAAGATATTTCATCCCACCAAAACCCTTACTTGTTTTTCCTCTTTGAATTTGTCCTAACTTTCTAGAGATCATTTCAAGAGTACCCTGCTCTACCCACTTTGAGGGCTGCCACATCTTTTACTACCATCTCTACCAGATTCCATACTCCATTTCCTTTGCTTATATCCTTTTGTCCTGTTACCATCCTTTTGTCTCTTTGCCACCACAGCCCACCACTACCACCTGCCACTACTGTGCCAATAAACCAATACTATATGGCTCCAAAGGAAGGAAAAGAAATAATATTTATCAGTGTTGTTTTATTTCATCAAAAAATCCCACAAAGTAAATGAAAATGCTCACATTCTTTCTTCCTCTTTCAAGCTATCTGGGAAAAACATTTCCCAGCTTCCCTTGTAACTAAGCTGCATGACTTAAACCTGCAAGTAGAATTGGGTACAAGTAATATGTCATTAAAAGACTTAATCCCTAAAGTCTTCCCATGAAATGATCAGTTCGTGATTTCTTCCTGCCTGCAATGCTAGACACAAAAGACTTTAAAATTTTGCATCACATGTTAGAAGGAATCTAGGCACTCACTGTGTGAAAAGATGCTGCTAACTGACTGCAATCAGACAGTAGCTTGAGTAAATTAGGAAGTTGTGTGAAGTCGAGTTGAGTTTCATGTTTGCACTTAGACAAAGAATATCAGGTATGAGTAGTCTAGGGGCGTTGGGTTTTCAGCTTTTGTAAGAGATGGTCATGAGACTATGACCACTTAATGATTCTATTTTTATAGAAATGTGAATTTAGAGTTCTAATCTAAGTATAAGAGAATTTGTAGAGAGCACTCAGGCTGAGGCAAAAAGATCAGGAGATCAAAACCATCCTGAGTAATATAGTGAGATCCTTCCTGTAATAAAAGAAGAAGGAAAAAACAGTTGTCAAGAAAAGACTGAAAGGTTGATTCTTCTGTAAAAGTGCCATGCACTAGATCAGCATTGTTATGTTATTAAGACTTCTTTTTCAACTAATAGGCTTTCATTTCAATGAGAAGGAGCTTCTCAGCTCTTCTGCCCTTGCACTCTTAGCATTAGCCTCTGTTTTAACAGCCAAATAAAAGTCATGGCCTGCATTTTTTTGTGAAGGTGCTCATCACGTAAGAAGTTCCAGACATCAGGATCATGGCTGGCATCTCCAGATTACCCTCATACCTGTACCACAGCTGGACAGGGCTGCTGCTTCATCTTGTTAACCAAAGAACTGCTCCCTGCAGCAGACCTTTAAGTTTGGAATTAACAAATGACAATTACAAGAACCAACTCAGAGCACAGAAACAACTCCAAAAGCTACATTAGTTGTAATTTTCCTAAAACTGTTGATCAATTGCTACTTTAGAAGATCTTGCTGATTACATCTCATCTGATCCCACCATATCTGCAGCTCTGATCCCCGTGTTTATATCTCTCTGAGGAAATCTTAAACATACATTCCTTTCACTTTATTGAACAAGTAGTCCAACTCTCCTGGTCTCTACCTTACATACACATAGTCCATCAAACTTGTAAATAATGAATGGTGCAAACAATAGAAGTCCCAACTGGCAAAAAAAATATGTTGAGGTTAGTGTTTCTCTTAATAAAAGGTCAACTGGGGATAGGCATGGTGGTGCAATCCTGTAATCCCAGCACTCGGGAGACAGAAAGCCAGCCTGGACAATGTAGTGAGACCGCTCAAACAGGAAAGGAAGAGGAAGAAGGTAAAAACCTGGCTGCTGAGGAGTCCAAACCTGATGCAGCAGCTCCGTGATGTCATCAGTGCCCAGAAGTATTTTCTTTTCTCCCTATAACCAGAAGCAATGAGAGGAGAAACAGCGGCAGGGAGGACAGGCAGCCAGGACTCCTGAAAGCAGCAGAAGCTTCCTGCATGTCTTGGTTCTCTATCTTAACGGCATGCATAGAGAACCAGGGTCAACTTAATCCTTTAAATCCAGTCCCCCTGTAACCCACCTTCTCAAGCAAGATCACACACAACCTCACAAAACTACATCAAGCTAGGGATCAAGTATTCAAACCCATGAGTCCATAGGATACACTTCACATCTAAACTGATTCCATCTCTCTTCTTTTGACTGGTTTCCTGTTTGCTTTTCTCATCCAGCCTATTGCCTGAAAAGTAACAATCAGGCTGCTGAGCCTCAGAAGTCAGGAACATTCTTTCCGCAGATTTCCAGAACACTTCAGTCAGTCCTCATTACTAATAGTGATGTCTTAAGGTCATGCCTAATTCCAAATAAAGCGGAGGATTTTAGCTGCACACTGTTGCCCAACATTGAAGTGAGGATAGAAGTCTAAATGAGAAAAAGAAGTGTTGTGGTTTGTCTTTGTATCACTGATAAATACACAGTCAAACAACTTAGGAGCAAGGGGTTTTATTTTTTTTTAATTTTTTATTATTATTCAATTGGGCATGTATGCATGTGTGTGCGTGTATGTGTGTGTAGAACCGCTTCTGCCCGGCGTCTCTACATGGGGTCTAGGATCCAAACTCAGGACCTTCTGCCTCCAAGGCAGAGGCTTAACCCCTGAGCCACCTCTCCAGCCCCAGGGGTTTTATTTTTGCTTATGATTCTGTTTAAGTTTTTACCAACACTAAAAACCAAGGCAACTGGTCACATCATACCTACTAGAATTACTGAGAAAGGGACGAACCTATCTTGCTAGTCTGCAAGTCAGTCAAAATACTGAACCAGCTCTGTTCATCTTATCTACCTGCCCAGGAAATGGTTCCATTCACCATGGACCAGGTCTTCCCTCATCAATTAGACAATCTTCTACAAGTTTGCTTAGGGTATGCCCTAGCTACTAGTGCTTTATTGATGCTAACTACTAGTGCTTTATTGATGTGCCCAGAGCTCAATCTTCAGTTGTCAAGTTGAAACCTATGTCTAACACACACAAGAAGAATAGATATGGAACAGAAATTCACTGGTTCCTGAAACATGCTTAGAGTTTTCCTAAACAAAAGAACCCCTCCTAGAGATGAAATGTCATTGCCTTAACCCCAGAAATAATTTTTTTAAAAGAACAGTTCCCTTCCAAACCTTATACAATAATATTAGTGATATGTAGAAGTCTCTCCCCCACAGTTTGGTTCTTATAGTTTAATCTGTAGAAATTTAATTTTAGGATCACTTTAATAAGTTATTTATATCCATAATTGTCCATAAATAGTCCTGGATGGTTAACTTTTCAACTTTCATGTTATCCTTACAAACCACTTTTAGTGGCATTTGAAGCTCTTTTTTTTTTTAGCTCCATAAATAAGAATAATTCTTTTAAGACCACAAGTAATCCATCATTTGTACTTTAAAATATTTGAAATAGCAAAGTCACAAGTCCAATACAAACAACTTGGTTTTGAACCATCCAGGAGTAAGTCACCAATGTGATACCCTCTTGTCCCCCAAAAGACTTAAGCAGGTAATATTTCCTAAATCAACAATCAAAATCAGGAAACTAACATTGGAAAGGAATGCTCCCTAATCCAGGGACATTGTCACATTTCACTAGTTATCCCATATATCCCTTATCGGAAAACAAAGGGAGCATTTCTGTATGCATGCATTTAATTGTTGCATCTCTTTAGCATCCTTCCACCCAAAGAAACCTCTAACTGTCACAAGTTTGATGTTTTAAAGATGACAGAAAGTTATTTGCAGAATATCCCTCAACTTCACAGTGTTTGTGTTTAGCATGAACATCACCAAAGCAACATGATATTCTTGCTAATTCAGGTGGCAATTTTAACTAATCCTATTAAGGATGATATTCACTTTGATCAGCCAGTTAAAATGAAGTCTGTGGGACTTCTGCACAGGGAATTAATTCCAAAATGAAGTTGCTGGGTTTTTTCCATTTGGAATTGTTAACCATATTTTACATGTGGATGTCCACATTATCCTTCATCAAACTTCCTTTTTTTTCTAGTATTTTTATCAGTATGGAGTATCAGTTGTTCAATGGGTAATGATCTGTTAGTATTATTTATTTTGATGCTCAAATTGGCCCATGTTCAGCTAGCAGAAGTTTTTTTTTTTTTTTAAGTTGGCTTCCATCATTTTGTCCCATAATTCCTTGACTATTTTCTGACACACAAAATGTTCCAGGCTCATCTTGTACTTTCTTGTTACAGAGTTGGGAGTCAGTCGTTTCTCCAAAGAGTAGGGCTGCCAGATAAAACAAAAGATAACCAGATAAATTTGAATTTCAGATGAACAATAAAAAAATTTAGATATGTCTCCTGCAATAAGTTTGTATTTAATGAATATTTGCTGTTATTTTGCTTTCATTATTTTGCTAAATCTGGCACCTCCCCAAGATGCCCTGGTTCTTCTCAAGTGGTGAAAGGTATTTGGAGGCAGAGTTCTAGGCAGGTCTACTGATTGAATTTAGGTCCAGAGCCCCCACAGACTGTCAGTGGGCAGAGCTCAGGAACACACACTATATATCAGCTATATTTGTGTACACTGATACTGATGTCTTTTGGACATACTGCAATCCACAAGCTCACACTGGCAATTACTTCCAGTCCACCACTGCAGTATTTTTCCCCAGTTCTTTTTCTTTCCATATTTATGTCTCCATTCATTTATAGTGAAAACTCTGGCTCCAGTTCCTATAACATTTACTTGTCTACCTGATCAATTCCTTGGTCTTTAACCAGTTTGCATTGCTACCGCTGCCCTTCTCACCCTACCGTGCCCTGACCTAAGTGCCAGGCAGGCCTTGCATCAGGAGACTCGGGCTCCACGGCTCACAGGTCATCCTATAGACAGATGCCTCTTTTCACCTCAGCAAAGTCTACACCTTACAGTCGGCGTCCCCTATACAGATCTCTTTCTCCCAGGCTCTGTCACCCCACACCAGGCCACCCTCCATACAGAAACCTGCTTTGTCCTCCTCAGGATCTGAAACTTCATACCTGTCCTTTCCCGTGGAGCACCCCTTACTTTCAGTGTGTGTTTCACGGGAACCTGATCACAGTGATTCAAGGACACCCTCCTGCCTTCTCAGACAGCCTACGATTTATATACTTTATATACTTAAGTGTGACCTTTTTACAAATAGCCCAAGGTAAGTTTCTTCATGTAAACAAGACTTCCATGGCAGCAACTGGAAAATTGGTCACCCAGGGAATTTTGATTTCAGTTCATTTGCATTGATCTGAAAGTAAGCATTATCTGTTGACTAATAGCAAAAATTCAAGAGAAGTCAAAATTAGAAAAGTAGGCTTCTGGCTGAAAACCTGTGTTTGTCTGGACTTCCTCCCAAAGTCCCCTGAGATAACAATAGAAGAATTTAAAAAGCTACCAAAAAAATATAAAGAGTGAAAAAAAGTAGTGTCTACCAAGAAGGGATGTTGGGAAATTCTAGGAGACAGAGAGAGACATGGAATGTCTGACATAGGGATAGGGAAGTCATGGCCTGAGATCCCACATCAGTGTCCAGTAAGAACAAGAACAGGCTAATCAGTCCCTCCTGTGCACCCCCAGCAAATGTCAGAAATTCAATCTGCCTCGGAGGGCAGAAGCAAGCCTCCATTTCAACATGGATGGACAGCCAACCATTGCCAGGCATTAGAGGAAGCCGTGGTGTGAGAAACAAGAAAGAGGCTGGACCCTCACACATTCCATATACAAATAAACACTCCATACTTACATACATGAAAGAAAAAGGGGAGGCTGGGGAGATGGCTCAGTGTTTAAAGTCTATCTTGAAAACAAGAGGATCGGTGTTCAGAGTCCGGATTCCACATAAAAACGTGGATGGATGTGGCAGCCATCCTGGAATTCTAACCCAGGAAGGTGGAGTCTGGGAACATCCAGAGCAAGCCAGCTAGCTAGAGTAGCTAGCCAAAAAGGTGTGTTCTAGGTTCAATTAGAGACCCAGGCTCTCAACAAGAAGATGAAAGAGTGATGGAGGATGATTCCCAATATCACCCTTGGACCTCCACATACGCACACCCTCCCGTACACACATACATGAAAGAAATTTTTTTTAAAATTAACCTGAAGAAAACCAAGTGTGAAGAAAAAGCGCATTCAAGGTTATAGGAAGAATATAGCAAGGCCAAAGGAGGCTGACATGTAGCTCAGCTGCTAGCCTACTTATCCAGTATACGTGAAATCTTGAGTTTTGGCCCCACATAAAACAAAGTGTGGTGGTCCATACCTGTAATCTCAGCACTTGGGAGGTGGAAGCAGAAGATTCAGAGAAGTTCAAGGTCATCTTCAGCACATAGGAAGCTGGAAGTTGGTGCAAGCTTCATGAGACCGTCTCCAAAAAGGGGAAGGAGGGTATTCAAGAGTATGTGTCTTAAGATTATTAAAAGCTCTTATGAGGAAAGCAATGATCTATCTGTATAGGTTTATTGTCAAAAAATGCAAACCCTAAGGGATCCTAGAAAGAGTTTGAAGTTTAGTTGAGAGGAAGGGTGTCTTGGTGGTGGAATAGGCAGCATGTCAGTTTCAGAAGAGAGAGAAAGGCAAAGGACTCTCGCTTTTCTTTAACTGTACCTATATTTCTTTGATAAAAATTAAAATGTTATTAAACATTAAGTATGCACAGCTTTATACCTCTAAACAAATCACACCCTTAAAGTAGAGTTGTGTAAGGTGGGGGGGGATCAGAATTTAGCATTTAGATTGAAGTAGCAATCTGCCCATTTGCTGAATATAAAACTATTGCAAAAGCAGACTGCTATCAGAAGCAAAGTGGGGCTATACAACCCCCTGTTACATGCTTTCTTCCAACAAAGTGCTACTTCTTAAAGGTGCCATGACCTTCCAAAAAATTAACGTTAAGTATTCAAACACATGAGCCTGTGGAGACAACTCACACTCAAACCATGATGGTCAACAAGTAACTTAAATTTGGACCCCCCTGATGCCAAAGCCCAATATCTATGTTTCTTTACTAATTGTTATATGAGTTACAGTCAGTGAGAAACTATGTTTAGACTTTTGTTCACACACATACACACACAGGTGCTTGGTGGAACATGCATACCACAATGCACATGAAGATGTCAGAGGATAACTTGAGGGAGTCAGTTCTTCCTTTCACCATGTAGGATCCAGAAGTTGAACTTGGGTTGTCAGGCTTGATGGAAAGCACCTTTACCCACTGAATCATTTTGCCTTCCCAAGACTCTATTTCTTTAAATTATTTTGGTTGAATATTAAGTTCATATTAAAAATGATAGAGAATAAACAATAAAATGAATATCTGTGTACTCATTGACTCTTTTGAGATGGTGAATATTACCAGTGCCTTAGACCTCCTTTATGCAACCTCTTTATCCCTATTTGATTTTTCTCTCTTCCTCCCAGAAGTAACCCATTATTCTAACTTTGGAATTATTTAACCTGTCATTCACACACACACACACACACACACACACACACACTTTCATTTTGTATGCTTAGAGAACTAAGTCCTTTACATGTTTTTCTGGTGTTTGTGTGGAGCCCAGAGATTGGCATCAGGCGCTGTTGCAGTTTACCTGTATGTTGCTGATAAATCACCATCAACAGCTTAAGGAAATAAGGGATTTATTTTCTCTTATGACAGTCCAGTTAACAGTTCTTAGTCCAGCTTGATGGGAGAGCATGCACCAACACCAGGACTGAGGGAAATGACCACACTATCTCTACATAATGGCTGACAGAGGGATGATCCTTACTTGCCAGACCAGCATGTCTGTCCAAGTATACACAAGAATGCCAACTCCCTCAACCAGCCCTCCGTCTTTTATTCCAGGGCTTAATTCCATCCACCATAAGCTGGACCCTCCCCATCAGCTAGACAATCTCCTGCAGGCTTGCTCTGGGCCCAACTCAACCATTAAATCTCCACAAATGTGCCCAGAGTACAAACCCTCAACCATCAAGTTGACACCTGTTCCTAACTATGACAGGTATCCTCCTTTATCACTCTGCCAAACCCAGTGCTCACCAGTTGGCTAGACTGATTGACCAGTGAGCTCTGGAGAGTCACCTATCTCTGCCAATCCCAGCACTGGGGTTATGGTTGCATTAGGCAATGCCTGGCATTTTACATGAAGGCCAGAGACCTGAACTCAGGTCCTCATGCTTGTCTGGCAGACACATTACCCATTGAGCCATCTCCTCCGCCCATTCTTCCAATTTTTTGACCACTTTCTCTTCTCTCTTCTAAGAAGAAGTACCAGCATCTTCTTCACATTGTTATTTTCAGGTTTTGAAGGCTGGCATGCTGCGGGTTAGTTCTAGGCATTTTACCAGGAATTAAGTCATAAGTTACTGGATGATACACAAGTATTTTATAGTCTTTCCCATAGAGGATTGGTTCTTTCCCCCTGGTGCTTTTCAAAGCACATTCTCCAATTCTTGCTGGTGTGTACCTGCCACTTTCTGTAATGCTTCTGGTGAATAATCCCTTTCTTCCCCAAACAGTATCTCCCTGTTTGGCCCATAAGAAAACTGCTAATTATTGGTCTAGAAGCAGAGAAATACAGACAGGCATCATCTTGCAAGGCTATGCCCTAGATGCAGCCTCTGCCCAGGCTTCAGATAGTATGTTCCTCCCAGCAAAGGAAAGTTCCAGAATGTTCTCAGAACATGAAGAATATGGAGATCTACGACCTCCAAGCCCATCCACTCAAGTGTCCCCATCAGAGGTCTGGGACTCTTCACATTCCTAAGCAAGTCCCTGATAAGCATAAGAAATCTTGGGGCTTTGAATCCAACCTCCTTTCTAGCTGCATTGTATTGATTGTCCCACCTGGCTCTTCTTTTTTGGCCCACTTCACTTTCTATCTACAAAGATGACACTCCCTTTCAATGATGTCATGGAAGATTCTTGGCTTTCAGCCCATGCTCTAAGCCCATCATTTCCTGACCTGAGCCTATTATTTTCTTCCTTTGTGGCTTCTCTCAGTTAACAGCAATCAGTGCAGTTCCCTAAGCCTTACAGTGACCATTGTGCCAGCCCCTGCTAACTTTGAGGAGTATTCTGTCCACTGACTTCCATTTGAACACTATCCTAGTCTATCAGGTAAGCCTCTTAGCAATGGCAAGGCAGAATGTCAGGCACACACTACCCCACTTATTACCACACACCGGGACCTTGGTTGTCATCTAGTGTTTGTTGACCTGGTCTGTGCTAACTAGTCAGAGCCAACTCTTAAAACCCCATCCAAAGGGTTTTCTTCCTTGGACTACTTCCTTAGACTGACGGACTTGGACTGGATTTTTCTAAAACTAAGAACTGGAGTACAATTATTGACATTCTATAAAATATGATTCCAGGGAGAACGGTGGAGGAGTGGAGAGGTGACACAGCAGCAGGAACAGACTTCTGTAATGACCTGGTTACCACTAGAGACAGCTGGGATCAGTTGCATAAGCAACCTCTGAAAGACATGGCACACACGTCAAAGTCATCAAAGGAGTCAGGGCACCTGGGGTGTTTATCATGCAACTCCCAGCTGCCCTTGGGTGAAGACTGTTCCCAGGCACAGTCCTGCTTCAGGAACAGATAAAGACCCCGAGACTGCAGACAAGAAAGAGCTTCTGGTAAAGCTGGCTTGTACCAAATCATTCCAAGGGGCCTAGAGCACAGAAGGCTATTAACTACACAACTCCAGGACGTCCTGCCTCAAATAACATGTGACCTGTCCTTACCCTTCCCTCTTCAGCTTGTCCTGCTCCTCCTCCTTTTCCTCTTCCTCCTGCTCCTCTTCATTCATATTCTCCTTATGTCTTGTCTTCTTCCTCCTTCACTTTTGTCTCTTTCTCTTCCTCCTCTTCCTTCTCCTCATTCTATTTTCCTCATCATCATCTTTTTCTTCCTCCTCCTCCTTTTCTTCCTCCTCCTCCTTTTCTTCCCCCATCTCCTTTTCTCTTTTCTTCTTTTTCATAATAGTAGTTCTTCTTCTATCAACAGTTTCTCTCTTTCATATCTGAGTTCCACTGTGTGGTATTACCATAATTTATCTGTTCACTACTATAAACATTTGTGGATGGGTTTATTTGGATATTTGCTTCCATTTCTCTTGGGGAAATACCTAAGGGCTAAATGACTGGGTCATTATATAACATACTGGGTGTATGTTTAACTTTAAAAGAAACTGGTTCGTCTGCAAAGTGTCTTTTCACTGTCTTTTTAAACTCCCACCATCCGTGCATGAGAATCCCAATTGTTCCACATTCTCAACAATGGCCGGTATACATTTTAATATATGTATAATAGTATTGCATTGTGATTCTGATTTGCATTTCAATTTCAAATTCTTCTTATTGATATCTTTTCACAGCCCTGATTGTTGCGTTGTGTTTGAGAAATCTTTGCCAAAGCCAGTCACTAGGCTATTTCCCTTTGTTTTCTTCTAGAAAATTTTTACTTTTAGTGCTTTCATTTTAGGCTTATGACGAAAAGTGCTTCTGTTTTTAAATGTGTGATATGAGATAAAGGTCAAGATTCATTGTAGTTCTTTTTTCAGAAAGACAAAAAAAGTTCATTAAAAAAATTTCTTTAAAAAAATATGGATTTAAGTACAATCTTAGGACAGACACACAGATTAAGAGAGGGATTCACCATTGCTTCTGTTTAAGATGCATTCATGTTCTAAACTCAGGTGAGAAGTGATAAAATTTATTACTTATTATTTATTCAATTGTGCGTGTACACATATGTGCGCATGTATGTATGTATGTATGTGTATTTGTGTGTGTGTGTGTGTGTAGAACCACGGACGAATTCGGGAACCACCATGGACGCCTCCACCTCCTCCTTGTTTACTCTGCCCTGGGATTCACAGGCTCCGCCCTACCAGGACCAGAAACACAGGCCGTCCAGCTTCTGCCCGGTGTCTATATGTGGGGTCTAGGATCGGAATTCAGGACCTTCCGCCTGCAAGGCAGAGGCTTAACCCCTGAGCCACCTCTCCAGTCCCGAGAAGTGATAAATTTAATATATGGAAGATGTATATCTTAGCTACAGGAGTTAACTTGACAATTGAAGGCTTTGGCTCTTGGCACATTTGTAAAGAATTAGTAGTTAAATTCTAAGCAAGCCTGCAGGAGATTGTTTCACTGGTGGGGGAGACCCAGCACACATCCTCTGAGCAGTAGATAAAATGGAAGGAGCTGGTTAAGTCAGTTGACATTCTTCAGCGTATTTGGACAGACATGCTGTCTGGCAAGTGAGACTTGTCCTCTCCAAGACAAAGTCCTATGGATACAGTGTGCCAGTTCCCTCCATCCCTCGTATTGGTGTTAACTTTCCTGATAAGCTGGAATTAAGAACTGTAGCTGGACATTGTAAACCAGAAATAAAATCCCTTATTCTCCCTTTAAGCCATTTGTCGTGGATTTATTGGAAACAATGCATAGTAACTACAATGTCAGTGAGGAAGTAGATGCAAATAGGAAAACAACTCAGTGACTAAAATACCCCAGATTTTCCAGAGCAGCTCAAATTTTTAATTTTGTCTTTAAAAAAAACTTTCAGAAATCAGTTCTCTTTTCTCGCCATTTGGTCTTCAGGGGTCAAATGAAGAGTGCCATGTTTGTGCACAGGCACCTTTACCTGCTGAGTCGTCTCAAACAAACATTTTTAAAAATCAAAATTAACTTAAAAATTAACAAA
The DNA here is from genome assembly GCA_023101885.1 of Typhlomys cinereus. Lineage (NCBI taxonomy): Eukaryota > Metazoa > Chordata > Mammalia > Rodentia > Platacanthomyidae > Typhlomys > Typhlomys cinereus. The sequence goes on along the minus strand of JALPQD010000110.1, from coordinate 454,776 downwards.
ATACCAAAACTTTAAATAAAGACAGACTCTTCATTTTTGTTCGCTTTTGTAATGAGCCCTAGGCTCTAGGCAGCTCTTTAACCAACTTCCTGGATGTGAAAATTCACTCACCATGTGCATACTCAACATCCATCCAGAAAAGTTTTGGGTACCCTTTCAGCAGGCCTCAACTTTCTTTCCGTGTATTTCTCTCATCAAGAGATACAAGGAAAATAGTACTTACGATTAAGACATTCAAACAGAGACTAGTGAAAGAAAAACTATACAACAGGTTGGTATTTCAGGAGAATGACAAAGACAAAGAATTATCTCCAAGACAAAGAATTTCAGACAACAAGCAAATTATATCAAATATTCCTTGTTTTTAAAAATGCCAATTTTTTTTTTATCCCAGGCAGAAATAGCAATTCTGGCCCTTGAAGGTGTAGCCTGGGAAACTCCAAAGCAACGCAATAAGGAGGTCGAATAATCCAGGATGATACCTAATATCACCCTTAGGCTTCCACAGGCACACACTCAAAGCATACTCACGCACACACAAGCATATACAAATTTTTTAAAAATTTAAATTTTAATGTTAGTAACAACCACCCTAAATAACTGAAATAATCACACTTCATCCTTGGTACAGGACTTTTTCTCATAGTAGATATGCGTGCTTAATATTAAATCTAATATATCATGTATAGCTTCCTCTCCTGCTTTTCTTATCTTTCAATCATGGATGCCATTCTTGCAGTTTGGATGGATGAAAAGAATTGTTTGTTTGTGGGAGTTCACATTCTCTGTGATTTAAAAACCATTTTGACAGTCCCCCTTTGTGGACCCAAGACGCAAAAACAAAAGTTCTAGAAGTACCCAGTGATGAGTAGGGTAGCTCAGAACTTCCTTTGTGTGAATGTATTAATCAGATATTTAATTATTCAGTTTATTTCTTCAGGCATCATGATATCATCCTATGTATGCTATTTTCTGATCTGGCTAAAATTAAACTGGTATTCATAACTTTGTAAATGCATGGATAGTACCAAAAACCTCAAGGTGAGGGAGATGGAATACATGAAGCCAGGAATAACTTAGTGATCGGCTGCACACGGCCATATCCTTGGCAGTACCCACAATTAATCGTCTTTGTTGTAATATATTCTATTTTTAACATTATCTTGCCTTGTTGGAAGATAAACACAAGCAGACATAAATAATTTAAGTACTCCCTGCATAAGAGGACAGATTCTTGCTCTGCAAATGAGTGCAAATTATGCCTCACATTTTCTGCAAAGTTAAAGCTGCCATTAACTACAGGGGAAATCCACCTCTTCGGTTCCACCCTAAGAGTGAGCAGTATGGAAGAAAAGTGTTACACGTGAAAGGTCTTTAAATGGTCTTTAAATGACATGAAAGTAACAGTGATAGGAGCCTAGGTATTCCTTTCTTGATTTGATAAGCGTGTGAAATCTGGTACATATATGTGCTGTGTTTCATCTAACTTGACTGACCATTCAGAAATTGCCTTGTAGATTTTCTTGCTGATGATAGGCAGAAATGAATTGAAATGTATTAGATACTTGCTAAGAAAGAAGATCCAGATATGTGGGAAAAAAATATTTGGAAAGAAATCCAGATTGAAAAGAACAAACTGGGGAAGACCTCTCTCTGTCTTCCCCTTTCTCTTTCTCCTCTCTCACATGAATAAAATACTTCAAAAAACTTTATTTTAAAATATTTATTTATTTATTTTTCAGGGTTTCTGTCCCTGCCCCCTCCCCACTCCCTCCTCTTTCCCCCTTCCCTCCTTTCATCAATCTTTCCCTGTCCCTCCCACTTTCATGTCTCTCTGCATGTGTGGGTCACAGGGTTCTCTTCAGTGTACCTGTTAGAAACCAGGTCTCTGTAGCAGTATAAGAGACCCTTCAGTGAATAAACCCACAGGTGGGGATGCTCCCCTTCACTTGTTCAGAACTTGCCCTTGGGATTCCCGCTGTGTTGTAGTTGTTTAACTTTAAAAAAAAAATTAAAATGCAGGTAGACAGTGCCTACTGCATGAAGTAGATATAAAGAGTACACCCTCCTGAAGCATCAGGAAGCTTGACTATGATTCTGTAAGTCATCTGAAGCAATAACCATTACGTGCAGCCAGATAGGACAAAATCAATCCAGGCCTCCCTTCAACAGGTGTTCATCCCCACAGTCTGTACTCTTTTCTAAATCTGCAAGTTATAGAAGGCTGAAACACAGCCATGGGAGTAACTGGTAGAGAAAAAGGAGGAGTCTCATCTGATACTTGTAATACAACCGTATACCCAAAGGGTTCATGAAATGGTGATGTCTTTCTTATCATCCCAGGGAGGTACTCTGCCCCTTCCTTCTTCCACACCTGCCCTACTAGCTGACCTTTTCAAGTCTTCTTTTATTTTTTAACCTGGTATGGGTATGTATTTTCAGTTGATTTTATCTGTACATCAGTTTCAATGTACCTGTTCAATCCCCCAATAAAACCAGTTCTCAAAAATGAGAAAACAAAACAAAATGGTTTGCCCCAAATCCCACATCACATAAGAAGAGCCCAAACTCCAATTAAGGGTTTGATAGTCATAGCCTGTTCCAGACCAATTAACACCCACACCCACACCCACATCCACACCAATATCCATACTCACACTTACACCCACACCCACAACCACATCTACCTGGTGGTGTTCCTTGGGAGCTGTCTGCCTATTTTGAGACAGGGTCTTTCATTATCCTGGAGCTTGTCAAAGAGGCAACGCTGGCTGGCCAGTCAGCACCAGGAATTCTCCTGTCTCCACCTCCACATGCTGGGAGTACAAGCATGTGTTACCATACTAGGCTGTTTCACATGTTTTCTGGGAATCGAACTCTGGTCTTCATGCTTACGAGGCAAGAACTTTGCCAACTGTGCTGATTCCCCAGCCCTAGGCAAAAGCTTCTCAACAATGCAAAATCTAAGGGATCAGTTCTACTTCTAACCAGCCAAAAAGTTCACATGTTGTCTCAGTTTTCCCATCTCTAATACAGTATGTGATTTGTAAGAACACTTGTTCTTTACTACAAACAGGGATAGTGAAGATAAGATGAAATCAAGTGGGGTAAAAAAGTAACTTGCATCGTATCATCATTATCTTCATTCCCAGGAAAAATATAGGTTGCCCAAGGAGAAGCCAGGAAAGAGACTATTGTCAAGATATAATCCAACATTAGATGTGACCTTGGAAAACTGGAAATATGCAGCTTTGCTTTCAATTTTTACCAGGGCTACAGACAAGCAGACAAGCTGGTCATGGGTTACACTGCAGGACGCACCATCTGAGAACTTGTAGGTGAAAACTGACAACTGACAGATAGAGATTCTAAGTCCCATGTTGCAATAAATTTGTAATAATAATAATAATAATAAATGTAATAAATAAAATCTCTTGTTTCTGAAATTTGTTGCTTTTTCAAATAAATTGAAGGTCATATATTTGGTAGTATCTATAGGATTTGCTTTGCCACTTATGAGTCTACCATGTATTAATAACATATATTATTATTATTATTGTTACAACACGGAATATGGAATCTCTACCTGTCAGTCCTCAATTTTCAGCTACAACAAATTTTAGAAACAAAAGAGATTTTCATACTGAACTATTAACTAAGCCTTTTGTTAAATAATACAAGATATACACAGGAATGGAAGATAGCTCTGTGGTTAAAGTACTTGCTGCACAAGAGAAGATGAGAGTTTTGATCCCAGAACCCATGTAAATGCTGACCAGGTGTGTCAGCCCACCTGTAATTCCAGTCTAGAAAGGCAGAGGCTGGGAATCTAGAGCAACCTGGGTTGTAAGACTAACCCATATTAGTGAGCTCTAGGTTTGACAGAGACTCAGACACAAGGAATCAGGTAGAAGAACCAATGAGAATGATTCCTATGACCTCAATACACATGTAAACACACATGTCATACACATGTGAACTTAAAGCATGCACATGCATGTATGTGCACCATACATGTGCCCAACTACATGTGAACATGTGTAGATATATAGAGAGCCATCCAGCAGGAATTGGTTTTATTGAATGCTGCCTGTTGAAAGTGAAGTCTTTTAAATTTTTTTTAATTTTCATGTATGTGTCTGTGTGTATATGTCTCTCTCTCTCTCTCTGTATATATCATACAGTACTGTATGTGTTTGTGGAGACCCAATGGTGACTTCAGGAATCACTCTGGATTGCATTACCTCCTCCTTGCTTTGCTCTGGAGTTTGCCAAGCTATGCCTTCCAGAACCTGCTTTGCTCTGGAGTTTGCCAAGCTATGCCTTCCAGAACCGGAAGTGAAGATCCCTGCCATTTCTGCCTGGAGTTTTTACATGGAATTCAGGATCTGAACTCGGGACCTTTTGCTTTCGAGCCAGAGGCTTAATTCCTGAGCCATCTCTCCATACCTGGAAAGGTAATCTTATTCCTTGATACAAAGCATGGAAAGCTGAAAAGAGTTAAATGCTGTGAGCTTTCCATGGAAAATGGAAGTCCAGAAATGACAATTTAAACTATGGGCACTTTCTGGAGGCCTTGAAAATTAAGGCCACAGCCTGAGATCTTAAGGTTTCTGTTTATTTCACATATTATCGAACCCCCAAAGTCTAGTATGGATCACAGGCACTAGGATCCTTAGAAGCAAGGGATGAAACCACATTAGTGTTCCTATACTAAAAGGGAACACAAAAAAGAGCTCTAGGCAATGCCACTGAGTCCTTACACCTCATCAGAGAGGAGGACTCAGAGGGAAGTTTGACAGACACACTAAAGAATGCTCCAGGGATGGGGGGGCCCACTGGGAGAAGGGGAGGAAGGGAGGAAAGGAGGAAGGGGGGGGATCCAGGGAGAGGAGGAGGGAGGATGGGGAATGGGCTACTTATCAACTTTGTATGAATGGAAAAAAATAAAGATAAAAGGTTTCTGTTTATTTCAGAAGTTCACCCTGTCTCTCTCTCGTGGCCCATACTAGATATCAGGAATGTAGAATCTCTGGCTCTCAGACTGCCTATCCAAGCACACACTGGAAACTAGGAAAGCTCCCATTTTCCTATCTTCTTCCAGTTAATCAGAGGTTTCATGCTTGGATTTGCATATAGATTTCCAGCCCCCTGATTTTCCCCTGTACATAAATACTGGGCAACCTATTTTTACTATTCTTTCTCTGGGAACCGTGGGATTTTTCCCACCTGTTTTGGCCCAACATTTCTCTATATTCCTGTCTCCGCGTGTTTCTTACCTTCTCTACCTTTTTCATATTTCTCAGCCCCAAGACAGCTTCATGGATTACCATTAGAAAGCTTGCAAAAAGGGATAATGGCTGAGAACTCCCCCCCCCAAAAAAAACCTTAAAAATATGCATACACACATGCAAGGACACTACACAAATACAAAAAAAGGTATCTACAAAATACTAAGACTAAAAATAAATGCAAAAAAGTATGAGTTTTAGCCACAATCCCCGCACACTTAGAAATGTGTACATTTTTTCTACAGCATGCTAAAAATGTCTATTAAGTTCCACCTTCAATTCTGAGGCCAATCAAAACAGAAATGGCTCACATAAATTCTAAATAATAGCTCCATGAGAACAGAAAATTTCTTCATCGTGCAAATAAATTTCTTCCTTAAAAAGACAGTAGATTGGAAGCAGAAGAACATGACACTAGAAGCTGAACTTCTCAGTGGCAGGAAACTTTGATCTTACCATTTGGATACTTTCCAGAAGTTTCCTCTTACTTTTTTCCTACCTCTTCTTCCATGATGTTCTTGAACCTTGCTTGACATGATGGTAGTAGAGATGTCCCATTTAGAATTGAACATTCAATAGTTATTTATTCTCAGCACTTTGGTCAGTTATGAGTCACCGCCCAGTAAAGACAGCAGCTTCTCTGACTAGGTTGACAACATCAATATTCTGTAAGTATAAACAAATATTTAGAAGACAATTTGACAACATGACAATGAGCAAGACAATAGTAGTAGGTTCTCCTCTAGCATCTGACCTCCCCAGATATGAACTTTTGACCCAGTTTATAGTACGAAGCATAAATTCCTTCCTGGGAGCAGACCTCAAATCTAATCAGAAAGTGTTTGGTAACTTTCATCACAATCATGCTACTATTGCACCAGTGGGGATATCTTGCCTAGCAGGTTGGAATTACCAGCATTGGGTAAGGCCATTGATGTCTCTTCTCCCATTGCAGGCACTGTGATAGCTAGCCAGCAAGAAAGAAGTTTCTTTATCAGTTGCAGCTTTATTTCTTTATATTCTACAACTGATGTATTTTTTGTCTTCTAGTTATAATGAGCAACCAAGAACCACGGCAATAGTCTGTATTGTTTTGGGTTCCTCTGATCAGTAACTCTTAAGTCATATTCCATGCCTGGCACTGAGATTTAAAAACACATGACTTTTGGGAGTAGCATCATTCACCCATGAAGGGCACTTCTTTCTGTTCAAATGCCTTTTTTAAATTATATTTTTAATTAGTTTACAGAGTGAATTTCCATAAGGCTTTTCCTTGGTTTTGATTAATCCACCCACCATTACCTTCTCTCCCCATTCTCCTACTCTTATCCCCACCTAACCTTTTTTTTTTAAATTTTTTTTATTATTATTTATTCAACTGTGCGCATGTGCGTGTGTATGTGCGCGCGCGTGTGTGTCTGTGTATGTGTAGAACCACGGACGAATTCGCGAACCACCATGGACGCCTCCACCTTCTTCTGCCCCGGGATTCACAGGCTCCGCCCTACCAGGACCAGAAATACAGGCTGCCCCTGCTTCCGCCTGGCGTCTATACGTGGGATCTGGGATCCGAACTCAGGACCTTCCGCCTGCAAGGCAGAGGCTTAACCCCTGAGCCACCTCTCCAGCCCATCCCCACCTAACCTTTAAGCCTCAATTTCCCTTCTGTATTTTCACAGCACATGTGTTCTAGTCCCTTCTTGAAAGGGTGTGTGTGTGTGTGTTCATATGTATTTGTATGTATGTATGTGGTAGAGAGCGGGGTATACCATGGAGTGGAATTGCAGAGTAACAGTTGGGAGTCTGGAAAGATCTAGCCCTTGCCATATTTCTTCTATTTCTTTTAGCAATTCTACTTCTTGCTTTCTCTTACTCCAATTGCCTCTCATTGTAAAGGAATAAGATTACACCAGAGTACAGGATTCTCCCTATCCCAGCTTATATTAAATCCATTCCTAGCTGAGTTGTAGTCCTATAGGCAAAATTATATCTTTCAAATATGGCTGTGGGCGATCAACCATGTGCAGCTATGGTGGAAGCTCTAGAGAAGAGGGTGTATCTCGTGTTGACTATGAAAATATGTTATAAGCAAGTGCATAGAAGCTACTCCTTTTCCTTGTCATGGAATACCTTCTTCAAGGTAGACTTATTGGGTTTCAGAGTTGGAATGGTTTCATGACTTATCCTTAGACAGTGTGAGCTGGTCCGTGCTGACCACCTGAGAGGAAATACAGATCTGGTCTGGCAACTCTTCTTTATCTTCCCAGGATATCTTGTTAAGTCATTGCTTCTTCTTCCCTCAGTAAGAACTAGAAGGTAAAAGTCCTCCACATTTTTTGTTCCTTCAGTCATTAAACAGAGGAAATGAGAAAGCAATCCAAACCATGGAAAGGAAGTGTGAGTCTGCAAGTGAAGCCGTCTCACAAAGGGACACCCTACATCTTCTCAAGCAATACCCTACAACTCTTCATTCTTACCTGTCCCTTTCTCCAACCTCTCTAAATGTTTTTCTGCTCTCTATCACAGTCTTTCTAATTTATTCCCTCACAGTAAGGATATGAAGACTCTCTTCCTAAATATAATATTATACAAAGACATAGTCATCAACAGGAACTATTACTTCCTCCAAGCAAATGATAACTGCCTGTGACTTTGATTACCTAAGTACTTTATATTTTCCACAAAATTAGTTTCTTTTTGCTTTTCAATTTCTTTAAAAAAAAAAATTACTGCTTTGTAGGGAAGCACATGTGCCACAGTGTATATGTGGAGGTCTGAGAGCAACTGTGTGGGGTTAACTTCTTTTCCTCCAACTTGCTATGAGTTCTAGGGATCAAGATTCCAGGGATGAAAGATTCTAGGATCGAGTATAATGAGGCTTTTTATTTAAGAAAATAAAAGAAAAAATTAAGAAAATTTTTAAGAAATTTAAGGGGAAAAAAATCTGAGGATTTTGGGCTCCAGGGTGAATCCTTCTACTGTCAAGTCATCTTACTGGCTCCACTTTAATTTTGTCAGTTTCAGAATGCTTTGTTTTGTTTCAGAGACAGGACCTCTTAAGTGGTCTCCTCCTTCATCAGCTTCCAGTAGGAGTCCAGATATGCACCACTACGCCTGGCTCAGGTTCAGAATTTATATCTACCTTTGGATTTCCTAATTCATGGATTTGAAAGTTGGACAAGAGTCAGTCCAAGATTTCAGGAAATGGAGGGAAAGGTAGAAAGAAACAGAACCAAGAGCATCCTGGGCGGATGTCCCCCAGGGTTTCATGGCTTAGGGGCACAGGAAAGAGACTGGGAGAAGGAGGAGAGAAAGTAAGATACCAGCAATTGCAAAGTCCCAGACATCCAACTGACCAAGAAGACATGGCCAACCCAGCCTCTAAGTAAGCAGTTGGCTTGCAAAGTAGACATGGGCAGGCAAGCTCTCTGCCTGACTTCACTATTGTGATAAATATCTGACTCAAACAATTTGGAGAACCAAGGGGATCTTATTCCCATTTACCATTCTGGGTTGTAGTTCATCATGGCAGGACAGCTACCAGTCAAGGGAACGAGTCATACTATATCCACAGCAAGAATAAGAAGCAAGAGAACCGACGCAATGTCAGCTTGCCAAATACTCAACCAGCTCTCTTCATAGGTATGCTCAGAAGATCACAAGTGTTGAATGGACAGCTAGGTCAAACTTTACCCAATAACGGGGTCCAGGCATCCAGATGGGTTCATGAGCATTGGACAAACACAACCCAATCTAGGAGATTACAGGACAGCAGAATGTCTGGTCCCATTTATGGGGTGGAAGTAATTAACATGTGTTTCTAATACATGATGTGGCCAGAACAGTGTCCCTTTTTCTTCATTCTATTGTAATGTTCACATGTTGCTTTACTTAAAATTGCGCAATTCTCAAAGGCCCAGTAAGAACATGATTCTTGGTTCTAAGTCAGAAGTTTCATCCTTCTGTCTTATTTCTAAATGTGAGCATAGAAGACTGGCTTAGCCTGGTAAACATGATCTTTTCCACGGCAAGAACTCCGCAAGTGTCAATAACTGGGGTTGCTGCCCAGACAGGGGCCACATTCTCTGGAGGGTTCCACAGACTCTGAAAGGAAATTCCTCCATAGAGGGAGGGAAAGATTTTCCTTACGTCATCTATTGTTTTACACACTCCAACCTAATTTAAGCGGTACGAAGGAATGACCATCAGCTCTGAGTGTGCCAGAAAAAGTGCTAGAAGTCAGTAGCTGGAATATTGGCTTGACATTGTGGAATGACTGAGACAGTAATGTGAAACAGAGGAGCTTCTTCCCATTCTGGGTACACTCTTTCGTACCTCAGAGAGATGGCTGGCCATTTGTTTTAAAGAATTCAAATACTAGTCAAAGCTACTAGATGATGTAGGAGAACAGTCATGGGCAAATATCATAAAGAGGAGATTCAGGCAGGCTTAGGAAGGACAGCTGCTTGCTAGAGACATTGAATTCAAAATAAGATTACCACCCATTGTACTAGAAAACAAATATTTTTAGACATTCCTGTTCTTACTTCCTTATCTAGTTGTTTTCAGACTTTGAAACTAGGATTAAAAAAAGGAAGAAGCAAAGCTCAGATAGATTTTTTAATCCCTTTTGTAACATCCAGGGAAACATTGAATGTTTTCTATACATAAAAAATTTTTTCAAAAAGCCTTCTTTCTTCACCCTATTATGATTGCCTCCATGTTGCTTTTTTTAAAATTTTTTTATTATTTATTCAATTGTGCATGTATGCTCATGTGTGTGTGTGTGTGTGTGTGTGTGTGTGTGTGTGTGTGTGTGTATGTGTGTGTGTGTGTGTGTAGAACCACGGGGAATTCGGGAACCACCATGGACCGCCTCCACCTCCTCCTCCTTTACTCTGCCCTAGGATTCACAGGCTCTGCCCTACCAGGACCAGAAATGCAGGCCGCCCCCCACTTCCACCCTGCGTCTATACGTGGGGTCTAGGATCCGAACTCAGGACCTTCCGCCTGCAAGACAGAGGCTTAACCCCTGAGCCACCTCTCCAGCCCCTCCATGTTGCTTTATTTAAAACTGCACACTTCAAGAAAATGTTAGGGTTTATTCCTAATAATAAAATGTTCCAATGTTTGTGGCCAACTTCCTCATGACAGAGAACTACAGGTGTTTCTGTCTTTGTTGGAGACTCACTCCCTCTAAGAATTTAACTCTTAATAAATATTAAGTGATGTATTAGTTTTGGGATTCCTGGCAATAAATAGCATGATTGGGCATATTCTGAAATTCTGTACTTTTTGACTAAAGTACTATTTTGTAATAACGAATCAGAATAGATATAGATTCATGTGCTCTCTCGAATTCAGAGCACAGAAAAAGGGAGTCTAGGATTTTCATAGCACTGGGGAAATGTTATTCTTTAATGGAATTGTGTCAAATGAAATCTCCAGGACAAAGTGAAGAGTGCTTTTCTCACCATAAACTCCAGCAACAGAAGAAGAGTTGTTGTTTTTTTAAAGAGGAATATTTTAAAGAGGATATTATTAACAACTTTAACCAAAAGTTAAAATATTCTAGATTATGCATGATAACCTGAATCCTTCATAATGAACATACTGGATTAAAATTAAACTCAGTGGTATTATGCTTTTTAAAGCATCAAGCTCTAAGTTGTATTTAACAAGATTTCTTTTTTTTTTTTTCTTACTATGTCACTGACCTAATTTGAGAAGACTCTCAAGCTCCAGGTCTCTAGAAGAGTAAGAAGAAAAGCTACTTAGTTATATTCTGCAATTTATTACACTAATTTATGGTCCTTCAAGCCTGGGCAGGGGATGGGCTGTTCTTGTTTTATAGAAGAACCTTTTTGTCCTTTGTTGGGGACGTTTCCAGCTATTTAACAATTGAACTCTAATAGAATCTTATGAATAAAACTAATGAAAACATGAAGAAATGAACTCCAGAGACCAAACATACAGTAGCTTATTGTTCACTCTCCGGAGAATAGAAATACCTTCTCTAACAAGGTACAATAGCGCAAACAGGAACTAACACTCGGGTTTCAATGCACAAGGCATTTGGGGTCAGAAGGAGGCCAGTGCTGCTGACCTTCTTGGGGTTGATTCTGAAGCTCTAGAAGAAGCAAGCACAAAAAGGTAAATGTGTTTCCACTTGGAATGTGCTCACATGATTATTACAGTTGTTTTAAGAGGAAAACAAATTAACCAAACTTGTTCTCTGTCCTTTAACCGACATTTCTGCTCCTTTGGAAGAGACTACGTATACGTAAAAAGTCATAGTTCTTTTGCTAAGGCCAACCCTTACATGACCAGTTCTCTTAGACCTTGGGGAGTTTGTAAGAAACTTCAAGAACAGCCCACAACTGATATATCTAGTTAGGTTATGTTTTGCTTTGGGTGGTTTTAGTGTGGGGATTGAGCCCACATGCTATGCTTTTGTTTTTTAATCAAAAAATTCTATATGACAGACTTTCGTTAGAGTTGCAAACTGCAGAGGGAATAATTTCACTTGCCTGGTCTCGTGACTCCTTTTGAAAAAATGAGGGATTCCTGTGATCAGTGTTTACTCAAGTAGACCAATCCATGCTGCTTACAGTGAATGGCGCAGCTCTAAGTGGCACTCGGACAATTGCTTCAATTACACATTTATTTACCAGCCTATTAAATGCAATGCTTCTGAATTTTATTGTTTAGAGACAAAGTGGATATTTAGTTTATTTTTTTTAAAAAATCAGTCAACGGTCCAGTGAATAGCATAAATGTCAACAAAATAAAGACATATAGTTTTGACAAAGTAACACTTGGAAAACATTAGACTAGGCATGAGGGTATGGCTTAGCATACTTTCCTTGCATGTGCAAAGTCCTGGGTTTGATCCTCAACACTGAAAAACTGAAAACAACCAAAAACTCATGTTAGGTTACATGATCCCTCAGGCGTGTTTTAGCTCCAAGTATAAACATCGATAATATTTTAAGCTTTCTTCCAAATCTTACTCACATCAACCTGACTAAAGAAGTCAAAATTGAATGGAAAAGAAGAAAATCACAATGTTGGGATAATTCTCAAGCCTGAAAAAACATTCAAGAATTAAAATTTAATATGCAGTAGTTTCCTTGATTTTTGACACAGGATTTCTCACATAATCCATTGAGCAGCGAACTTCACCACTTCCACAAAAACTTTAAGAAAAAACTCATCTTAAATTATAAATTCTGTAATATGACCTAAATGCTTATTTAGTAGTAGACACTGGTGTTTTCAAAGAGTCACAGATTCTATTTGACTGTCCTGTAGTTGCCTGTAGGAATGCGGGCATTTAAAAGAAAGATAATAATATAATACATATGTTAATTTCATTAAGGAACATCTATCAATGGCCTTGCACTTTATAAACTTTATATGTATTATCATCCGCCCAACAATGAAAAAAAAACCTATAACTTTCCCTATTTTTCAGGCTAAGAAACTGAAGTGCTCTGAGTTTGCTAACTTGCTAATCAAGAGTTCACAGCTATTAGGTGGTGAGCCTTGAAAAATGCCATCCCTGAGTGTCTAATTGCACTCATTTTCCTACAGCAAAAGTTTTGTGTAAAAATAGAAATAAAAGAAACCCTCCTCTCCCTCCACAGGAACTGGAGAAGCTAGTTTGGGCTAGATGATGAAAAGGTTTTCAGGGAACAGCACTCACGAGGTTGAGGCAGGAGAATCACAAGTTTGAGAGAGTCTGGGTGCTATATGAAGACTCTGTCTCTGAGGGGAAAGGTTATATTGGGAAGCTCGGCTCCTTGAAGGGGAGATCAGGCTTCGAATGAAGCAGTAACTACAGTATAGGGTGGATCATTTCAAAGAAATAAGTGATTATCCTCAGGCTGTGCCATCTGTCTTGACAACTGGAGGCACATTCTGGGATCCCTGGGGTGGAGACTTGGTCTCTGTTGATAAGTACTCCTGTCGGGGACCAGAGCTAACATCTTTCCTTGCAGTGGTAACTTTTTCTCCCCCAAGCTTATCTGTCCATCTCCCCAGGAGCCGCTTCCCTCTTCTCTCTTCTCTCCACCAACTGTTAGCCTTCAACAGAAGTGACAACCCATCCCTTCACCTTTCCTCTCTATGTTAGTCACCTTTGGTCACTGTGACAAAAGACTCTAGAAAATCAGCTTTAACAGAGAAAAAACTTTGCTTTGGCTCACAGTTTTGAACAGTTCAATCCATTGTTCCTTGGCTCTGTACTTTGGGCCTGTGGTGACACAGAGCAGGGGACCCATGGATAGAAGGCCTGTTCATTTCATGGTGACCAGAAAGCAGAAAAAGGAAGTGGGGCCATGGTCCTAATACTCTGTTGGCAGGAGAGAGCCTTCTAGATAGATTATGTGACAAATGAAAGCTTACCAAAGTGGTGACCAGTGCCCCTAGACTCTGTGACTTAGTCCTGTGATCCTGATCCACTGATCCTCATTCGTCATAAGCAACTGGATATATTGTGGGCTCGGCCTTCTCTCCCTGCCTTAGGCCTTCCGTCTGGCTCTCCTCGGGCTCTGCTCCCTGTCACGCCCTAGGCTTCCCGGCTACAGTCTGTGCCAGGATAGATTGTGTATGTGGCCATGATTCAGAATTGTGGCTTCAGAGACTCAGCACTCTGCTACTTTAGTGACTTTAGTGATTCCAAGTTTCCATCCCTCCTTGAAAATACAAGATATATTTGGTCCATTTTATTGTAAATAACAGCATACACAAGTGACTCTAAGTACAAATGTCATAACTACAATTTATTTTTATTAACATTTTTATTATTATTTCCGCTCATACAAACATAATAGGTACACCAGTTCCCTCCCTCCCTCTTCCTCCCTCCTACCCCCGTGCTCCCCCTCCCCTCATCCCTCCCTCCCCATCCCCCAGTGCCTCCCCCCCAATCCCTGGAGAATCCTTTAATGTGCATGGCAGACTCTCCTTTGGGTCCTCCTCTCTGATGACGTACAAGGACCCAGTGGCTTTTCCCTGAACCCTTTCCTGTATTCCCCTTAAGCATAGGAACACTACTATGGCTGTCAATTCCTTGCCTCCAAGGATCTTGGTGCCTTTAGCAAATGCTAGACTTTATGGGGTCAATAGTGTGTGGGACATTGTGCAGGGCATGCAAAGTCCTATTATGATTGCTTTGGCCCTAACTTGTGTGGAGTATCTCGCATATCATTGCTCTTCCCATCCTTGTGCTCTTACAATCTTACTGCTCCCTCTTCTGCAAATTTCCCTGAGCTTCAGGATGGGAAGAGATTAGGCTGGCCTAATCCTAGGTGGTTAATATAGAGTCTCTGAAGTTCTGGATTATGGTTCATTGATTTTCTTTTGCAGTTTTGCTGCTCCTGCAATGCCCTTCACTCCATCCTGATGGGTATTATATTTCACCCCCTGGCCAGAGATAAAAAGCTGTTAAACTAGAGTCTTGTTATAAGAGTATATTCAAAGGTAGATGTAATAAAGGTAGGAAACCGCAGTGAAGGAGGGGTCAATCATCCATTTGCAAAATGGTTACTTTTTATCTGCCAGACTATATGCCCTCCCCTTCTGGTGAGATCATACCCCCTCAGTTGTAAATGATCAGGAAGGAAAGTCTGTGAACTTAACCAGATGTCTCATTACTTACTTGCAGTCCTTGATGAAGGCCTATTTTCTCTGCTGTAACATGGTCCCCTCTCTCCTTGTTTCTGGTGTGGCCCTCCTACCCGATCCCTCCTGTTCATAATCCTTGCAATTACTGTAGGTATTACAGAGATTTATCTTTGAGTGTCTCAAGGTGGGCTGGGTGGGTTTGGTACTAGGAGCCACCTATTAGGGAGTACATATGGCGCTTAATTTTCTGGGTCTGGAATACTTCACTTAATATAATTGTTTCTAATAACATCCATTTCCCAGCAAATTCCAGTAATTCATCATTTTTGATGGCTGAGTAATACTCCATTGTATAGATGTACCACAGTTTCCTTATCCACTCATCAACTGTTGGACATTTGGGTTGATTCCATGACTTTGCTATTGTAAACGGTGCTGCTATGAACATGGTTGTGCTTCTGCTATCGAGGTGAATTTTTGCTGTATGTGGGGTTATTCCCAAAAGTGGAATAGCAGGGTCAAATGGCATTTCAATCTTTAATTTCTTTAAGAATCTCCAGATGGCTCGCCAGAGTGGTTGTATGAGCCTGCATTCCCACCAGCAATGTAGGAGAGTTCCCCTCTCTCCACATCCTTTCCAGCATTTGTTGTTATAACTACAATTTATTAAAGAAATAAAAATTCATAAATGGCAAAATTATACTTTTCAAGTAATATTTTCCAATGTCTTCTTTATTCTTCAAGATTTATTTGTTTATTTATTTGTTTGTTTATTTAGTGTGTATATGTGTATCAGAGGGTACTATGTGGCCCTGTGAAGGACCAAGGGTGACTTCAAGAATCATCCTGGATTGTTTCTACCTTACTTTTGCTTCCCTCTGGAATTTCCCAGGCCCTGCCCACCAGGGCTGCAAGTGCAAGCTGCAGCCATTTCTACCTGGCATTTTCACATGGGACCTGGAACCTGAACTCAGGACATTCTGCTTGTGAGGCAGAGTCTTAACCCTGCCTCTCTGGCCCTCTTAAAGACTTTTTTAAGTCAATTTATTTCTTTTTGGTTGGCATTTCTATTATTTGTTGATGGCGTTGGAATAGTCATGGTCTCTTCCATTAATCTATGTTCAGTGAGATCAGTACATATTTAACTCACTCCCATGCATATCATGATTATTTTTTTAAAAAAACATGGTCATGCTTCGTGTTCCAGGCTGATCTTGAACTGCCAACCTTTTTGCCTCAACCTCCTAAGTGCTTGTATTACTGTAATGGAACACCAGACCTGCCAAAGACACAGTGTGTGTGTGTTATGTGTGTGTATGTGTATGTGTGTGTGTGTGTGTGTGTGTGTGTACTTGCACACATATGTTCATGTCATGATGCATGTGTAGAAGTCAGAGGACAACTTTCAGAGCCTGGGTTCCAGAATTAATTCAGGTTGCCAGGCTTGCTGGCAAGTATCTTCTTCAGCTGTTGAACCATTTCTTAAGCTGGGCATGGTGATGCATCCTGTAATCCCAGAGCTCAGGAGCTGAGGAAGGAGGATCAGAAGTTCACAGTCATCCTCAGCCACATAGCATGTTTGAAGTCAATTTGGACTAAAGGACATCCTAAAAAAAAAACAGAGAGATTTCTTCTTGCTGTCCTTATGAGAATCTTTTACACAAAGGCAGTGTAGAAAAAATTTTACAAAAAAATTGGAAAGGAAAATAAACTTTAGAATGAAGTTATTCCAAAAGAGAATATAGATTGTCTAAATGAATGATTCTCTAAAACTGTTTATACACATTCAAAAATGCCATTTTTAAAAAAATGTCTTTTTCACTGGGCATGGTGATATATGCACATAATCCCAGAACTTGGAGGCTGAAGCAGGAGAATCATGAATTCAGGGTCAGACTGGGCTACATATTGAGGCCTCGATTCAAAAAACACAACACAACACAAAACAAAGCAACAACTACCACATAAGAATTTGTCTTTTCTCCATTCAAGTAAAAGACTAACCTTTTAAATAATCACTCCTAGCTAAGTTTGGACTAGATTTTTTTTGAAACACAGCTGGATGTCAGGTTAACTGAAAAGTAGCTGGTTCTAAAGAATAAACAAAACAACGAAAAATGCCAAGAAATAATGATTGTGCTACAGTCAAAGATAGACAGGCAACCTAAATAGAGTTTTTTAAGTTAAAAAGGGGGAGTTGCTCACCTACAATTCTAAGAATAATTTCTGTCTTGGAACACAGACAGAGTTCTTGGGATTTACTTTAACCTTAAAGTCCTGTGCCTCTCCTTCCATTAATGGAGTGAGCAGAGTGGGCAAGAAGTGTATAATGGGATTCAGAGGAGTGTGGTCTGAGTTTTTTTTAATTTTCCAACAGCTACCACAACAGTTGTTATCTTGAGAATAATTTTCAGTTCTAAAACACATGTGCTTTGATAATGTTCTTTCTCTCATAATTGGTCATTAGAGTAAGTTCCTTTAAAACTCTGACTTTTGGCCAGTAAGATAGCAAAGCAGGTCAGGCACCTGCTTACAAAACAGGAGACCTGAGTTTGATCCTGGAAATCCACATGGTGAAAGGAGAAACTTTGTCTTCTAATGTCTACCCAGGTATTTCTCTCTCTCTCTCTCTCTTATTAAAAATATATTCTTAAAAAAAACTTACTAGCAACAAACAGTGACAGTGGTCATCCAAAGAATTCAGTAAAAGCTTATTAAGTGAAAAACTAACATTAAAAGAATAACCAGCTAAGATCAACACTGAGAGGTCATCGAGAACTCACTGTTTTCCTCTCCGACTTTCCTTCTACACCTTCTCTTCTCTGACTTTGACCTCACCTCAAGGACTAAATCAACATTGTCTGAGCAGATTCACCATGGGAAGGAACCAACACAGATGCTCCTTGACTTATGATGAGATTATGTGTCAACAAGCCCATAGTAACTTCAAAAGACTTTAAGTCAGCATGTATTAAACAAACTAGCTGAACAAACATCATACAGCAGCATAGCATGCTGCAAAGCATCAGAATTCTTGGTTTTGCTTTTGTTTCCCTTTACAAGCATGTGACTGTGGTTGCCTAGCATCACAACAGAGTATCAAAAAGATCAAAACTCAAAATTCCAAGTATGTTAGAAGTTCCAAGTACTATAGAAGAGGCATGTCACTTTTGTATCATTATAGAGTTGACAATCATTGAGTTGAAGTCTTGTAAACAGGAGACTGTTTTTGGTTAAGTGTGGAAGACTTAGTTCATAATACAACAGCTGTTCCCTTGATCTTTCCTAGCTAGTGTAACTGGAGCTTGGACAGCTGCCAGGGAAGACAGAGTGGTCCTTCCACCAGGAACTGCAAACCCATAGAGTCATAAAAATGCATGTAAAAAGCGAAAGGGGGCATCAGGCAAAGGCATGTGGTCCTGGATGGCCAACTATGTCATGTCATGAAGAAGTATTTAGAGAATAAGGTGAGAAATTGATTCAGAGTTCTTGGGACAGGTATTTTGCAACATGAATGAATGGTGAAAAGAAGCATTATGCATACAATGAGGGAAACCTAATTCTCGGCTTCCCACACTGACTCATCATGAGTCCTGAGGTCATCTACGGCTTATCTCATCTGGGGATTTCTCATCTGTAAAAAATACACACCTGCTGAGTAGAAGCTGCAGACGGTGGAGTTCCTTCCTCTCTGTGTCATGTATTAATCAAGTCACAGTGACTGTGAGAAAATCCTTGAGATAACTTAGGAGGATGAAAGATTTCTTTTGGTTCTTGGTTGCAGAGGTTTTGGTCCATGGTCAGTGGGCTCCACTAGTGAAGGTTCTCCTCTTGAAAGGAGTGACCATCCTCACATCTGCAGATGTTTTCTCTGCTCCCAGACCCTTACTCCCCAGGGGCTTCTTGCATTTCCTTCCCAGGCTTCTTTCCATCGATGTTGGAACATTCTGAGATCAACCCACAGCTCTCTCTTTCTCTTTTTCACAACACTGTTTCCATAGGCAATTCATTGTGATTTTGTTTATTTATTTATTTTTGAGACAAGGTTTCATATAGCCAAGTTTGGTCCTGGAACTAGATATACAGCCAAGGATGACCTTGAAGTCCCAATCCTCCACATCTATCTCATAATGCTACTGTTTGCAGGTGTGTGCCACCACACATGAGCTATCTCATATTTTTTTTCTTTAATTCTTTCAGTATTTCATTCATGGATATAGTGAATCTATGATATTTTTACACCTTAGTCCCCAATCTCATTCCCTCCTCCTTTTTCCATTACAATCCTTCTTCTCTGCCAGTCTCCCTCCTATCTTCATGTCTTTTCATGTGTGGCCCACTGAGTTTCATCTGGCTTGTCACTGATGTCATGCATCTGAGCTCTTGCTGGAGCATGAATCATATATCAGTGAGAAAAGCAGCTTTCCTTTCCTATACCTTATTCCCATCAGCATTAACCCTCATCAGTCTCTCAGGGAGGTTGGGGGCCTCTTTCCCCTTTGGTGGTGAAATGATGATAAGACAAATCCTGGGCAGGTCTTGTGAAAACATTCATAGCTGCAGTTAATTCTGTTGTGTCCAGAAGATTATGTCTGGCCACACCTCTGACCCTTTGGACGCTTACAATCTTACCGTCCTCTCTTCCCCCATGTTCCCTGAGCCTTGGGATAGGGAACTCCTCAAACTTCACATACCCCCACCATACCCTACTTATGAAACTCCTTCCTGTTCCACTGAAGAGTCAAATGTTGGTGTCAGTAATCATAGATCAGCCAAAAGACCATTCTTAAGGATTCTGAGTGTTCTGTGCTGGTTTTCATGAGGACAGACATCAGTAACTATAAGCCAAAGTGTCCTTGCTCAAACACCAGTATTAAAAGGGAAGCATTTGATGGGACAAAATAAGTGGCAGAGGGTTTTATAAAAGACCATGAAACTGATCCAGATAAAATGTTCAACCATCTGGGATTCTCTGGAGTTTGAGATACATTTTCAGAATACCTCTGGTTTGAGAGCAAAGCATTCAGTTGTTGCCTGTACAGGGGACTGCATTTGATCCCTAATACCAGAGAAAAATTAAATGTGGTTTGAATTCCTTCCATTTTGTTAAGTTTGTAGGTAGCTTAAAATACCAGACTGTGAATTACTTATCATATGTTTCAAATGTTTTGAATAGAAAAAAAAACCAAAGCTCACTGACAAACTTTAGACTAAAAAACAAGATAATTTTGCAACATTCTTTTGTTTTTCTGTAAAACTTTAAAGTATGAGTACCCATAGAGGCCCAAGGGTATCATCTGGAATCATCCTGAGTTGTTTTATCTTCTTACTGATTTATTCTGATATTTCCCAGGCTCTAACTTCCAGAGTTGGAATTACAAGCTGCTGCCATATTCACTCAGTGTTTTTATGTGGGATCTGGGAATCTGAACTCAGATTTTTTTGCTTTTGAGGCACAGTTTTTAACCCCTGAGATATCTCTCCAGCCCCTAAGTATGCAAATTCATTGTGATGGCAAAGATGGTAAGGAATATTTATTATCTGAAGTAACTGTACCAGTTACTCTTATCTGTTGCTTTGAGACAAGACTTCCTCTTCTTAGAGAAAGAAAGGGAGATCATTCAGCTTACGGTCCCAAAGGGGAGATATAATCCTTTATGGTAGGAAAGGCATGGCTGGCGGCAGAAGCTGAAGGAGATCTAGGTCATATCTATCAAAGAGGCTGAGAGCTGCAAAACTGCCACTGGAAGAGCAGAATTCTTCTGAAAGTAGGGTGGGGCTAATAAACCTCAAGGCCCACCCTCTTGGACATGCCTTCCTCCTGCAAGGCTCCACCTCTTAAAGGTGCCATGCTTAACCTTTCCAAGCAACTAAAGATTCAAACACATAAGCCTGTGGGGACAATTCACATTTCAAACTATGACAGTAGTTGTGAATGTGTCCTTCACTAGAGCACTTCATCAGCATATGTCAACTGATCAAGGAAAGAAAGAGGACAGCTATCTAATAAGGGGTCCAGACAGTTGGGCCAGGAGTTCACCAGGCCATCCAGAATTGCTCTGCTTTTCCTTGAAATGGAACAACCATAACAGAAGTGTGTGTGTGTGTGTGTGTGTGTGTGTGTGTGTGTGAGAGAGAGAGAGAGAGAGAGAGAGAGAGAGAGAGAGAGAGGTTGAGAGAGAGAGAGAGGAGAGAAGTTTTGGGTGTAGTTAAGATGCTATGTTAACTGAACGGGTGTGGTGTCCAGATACTTGAGAGACTTAAGTTTGAGACTAATCTGAGCAGCACAGTGAGGTTCAGTCCCCAAACCAAAAGAATACAAAAGTCTCAAGGTCACTGATGTAGAGAAGCACATATTTCCAAACTAAAATGAGAAGATGAGCAGAGATCACTCATGAAAGGGTTAATAATAGGGCTTGGGAGTATGACTTAGCGGTAAGCACCTGTTTAACACAGGTGAGGCTCTGGGTTCTATCTTTAAGTCCACAAAGACAAAGAAAAAAAAACTGGATAGCAAAACCAGGTGTTTGTATCAGTCATGCCTTCTGGGAAGAATAGTAAGTTTCTGTTTTCGTTTTTATTTTTACAGTAATTCTAAAATTAGCCATATACGCATCCTCTTTATTTCTCTGAGAGTTTGAAGGGGACAGCTGAACATCCAGCAAAGGATCAATTGAGGAGAGAGAGAAGACTCTGAGTTTCAGGTAACTGTTGCAGACCCTTTATGCTGTGAAGTGATGAAGGGGATGTTCACTTGCTCTCCATACATGCATTTCTAGCCTGGGACAGAAGCGCAGTTGATGAAGTGTAGCTAGAGAAAGGAAGTCAATGAAAAGCCTTTCTGCAAGGAAACGACCTTTCCAATGACAGCAAGCATGGAGGTGCAACAGCATGTGGCCTGGTAGGAAAGTCTTAATAGGAATATAGAGGGGAGATAAAAAAAAAAAAATAAGGTCCCAAGAGGCCAGCATAGATCCAGGGACCTCAGTGACACGTGGCTGAGAATCACATTAAATCTTTAATAAAGGGATCAAAGGTCAATTTCAGAATCTTCTGTATGTATCTGTATACTTTGTACATTTACATTTTGATAAGGTTAACTATTTGATTTACTTTACATTGTTGCTTACCAATATAATTCATTCAACCTCAATTTAATTGGGAATAGTAGTGTGTCCATTGTGTGTGCATGTGTGTATATGTTTGTGTGTGTGTGTGTGCAAGTGCACATACATATGTGGAGGCCAGAGGTTAACATTGTATCATTCTTTTTTTTTTTTTTTTTATTCAATTGCGTGTGTGTGTGTGTGTGTGTGTGTGTGTGTGTGTGTGTGTGTTTAGAACCACGGGCGAATTCGGAACCACCATGGACTGCCTCCTTCTTGTTTACTCTGCCCCGGGATTCACAGGCTCCGCCCTACCAGGACCAGAAACTGCAGGCTGCCCCTGCTTCCGCCTGGCGTCTATACGTGGGATCTGGGATCCGAACTCAGGACCTTCCGCCTGCAAGGCAGAGGCTTAACCCCTGAGCCACCTCTCCAGCCTCAACATTGTATCATTCTTGAGGAGTCTTCCTCCCTGATTCTTCATTTTTTTTTAATTTTTAAAAACTTTATTCATTCATTCATTTGTGTACATGTGTGCATGTTTATGTGTGTGTGTATTAGAGGACACTGGGTATCCCTATGGAGGACCAAGGGTGACTTCAGGAATCATCCTGGATTGCTTCTATCTCCTTTTTCCTTGCTTCTGGGATTTGCCAGGCCAGCCCACTACAGCCAGAAGTACAAGCCACAATCATTTCTGCCTGGCATTTTTACATGGGGTTTGGGATCTGAACTCAGACCTTCTGCTTGGGAGGCAGAGTCTTGACCCCAAACCCTCTCTCTAGCTATGATTCTTGATTCTTGAGACACAACCTTTCACTGGGTCCCAAAGCTCAGGAATTAGGCTAGGTTGACTGGCTAAGGAGCTCCAAAGATTTGTCTGTCTCTGCCTTCCCAGCACTGGGATTGCAAGTGTTTACTATCTTATCCAGTTTTTTTTTTTTTTATGTGGATGTTGAGGATTGAATTCAGAAGTACTTTATTGATTAAGCTATCTCCCTGACCCAGATTTTGGAGTCTCTATAGAGTTCTCAGGCAAATAAATACGTAAATTACATAAAAGAAAAAGCTAGAGACTTTGTTAAAGGAAAACAAACTGTCTTCATAAACCCAAGTATCATCTAGCTTCCAAGTGGACAGCCCTGTTGAGTCATTCCCCTTAGAAGGATCGAATGTGAGGGCTTTTGTTCAACCTCTTAGGCTTTACTTGTTGTAGACACTGGTATTGATTTTAGAACATGAAAACTGCTCATGGGGTGAGAGGATGAAGAAATAAAGAACACAACAAAGGTTCTTCCTTTAGCCATCTCTTTGACTTCTGTCTTTCTTTATTTGAAAGTGTGTGTTTTGCCTTGAGGAGCCAGGTTGCCAACTTCCCAAACTACCAGCAGTACAGCCAGGATGCTTTGAGCTATGTTGGTACCTGCATCCAGAGGAGGCCTGACTGAGGTGAGTGGTTACGGAAGTTAGATCTGCGTTGTGTACTAGCAGCCAGCTGAGCAAGCCTGCTCACATCTCACGGTCCTCGCATGGCACTGCACATCCCAGCTCTGCTGGTCACTCCCGCCCCCCTTTTCAGCCCTCAGACACAGGCTGCTCTCTGACCTGGTTCTATTGCTCATTCTGGCTACAGCTCATCTTTCCTCAAACTCTGCCCATAGCTGCTCACGCTGGCAAGACTCAGACACGCATCTGGGCTGGGGCCTCTTTCTAAGAAACCCACTATCAGCTTGCAAGGGGTTGAGGAATTTTCTCTGCTCTACTTCTGCTCCCTTTCCTAACTCCACATGCCCATCGAGTCCAAGGTCTCTAAAGCTAAACTGAACCCTGAGTCTGCCAGGAAACATCTCAAGCTCACAGAACATTTCCTCCGCCTGCCAAACAGAGACATATCTCAAACATATGTCTCTCTTCTTTGTCTTTTCTCTTTTCCTTCCTGATGTGTGTGCGTGCGTGCATGTGTGCATGCGTGCGTGTGCATGTGTGCGTGCGTGTGTGTGCATGCAAAGGCGTTCACAGAGGACAGAAGTTGACACTGGCCATCTTCTGCAATTGCTCTCTACCCAGTTTTTCAGATAGGGTCTTTCACTAATCCTGGAACCCAGTACACTTGGCTAGAATGGTTTGCCAGCAAGCTCTGGGGATCCTCCTGTGCTCTTCTTCCCCCCAGTGCTAAGATCATAGCTGGATTATATGTGGCTGCTGAGAAGCAGCAACCACTCTGCCAACTGGGCCATCTACCAGCCCCATATCTTTCTTTCTCAGCTTCTTCTTGATTAAGTTTCCTCTTCTCGACCACAGTCCATAAGATTTTCCTGGCTGAACAAAACAACTCTCACTCAGCTTTTATTAAATAAACACCACTGGGATAAATGGAGAGGAATTTCTGCTTATGTTATTTAATACACATACAGCACATTCTAAGTGCTTTATAAAATGCATTTATTGAGATGTAATTTACATGCCATCCAATTCACCACTGAAAGTGTCCAATTCAGTGTTTTTACTGTATGCACCTGGTTGTACAACAATTTCCACATCTGGTTTTAGTATTGCTTTGTCTCCCCCAAAGAAGTCCTGTGATGCCCCCCGATGAATAGTCACTCCAGAGTTCCACCTGTACCTATGAATCCATTTTGCATCTGTGCAGATTTGCCCAGTCAACATTTCATAGAGATAGAGCTATATAATATATGGTCTTTGTTATCTAAGCTTTGTGCTGATAAAACATTTGTAAATTTCTCTTTTGAAAAGGTTGTCTCTTTTAAATAACTCTCTGGCAAAATTCACCATAAAGAGAGAAACCATCGATAAGTCAGGAGGAATACTAAGTGACCTTTTTAAGAGTGTTTGTATTTTAACAGAGAATAGCAGCACCATTTCACTAATCAATGACTTTTATTTAAGAGAAGATGATGGGAAGAATACAAATGTATCAAGGGGACACTTGTCTCCTGCCCCGACTGACTCTCATTTCTGTGACCTTCTGATGCCCACAGGCTCTGCTTGAAGGAATTTTTAAGTTCCTAGAAAAGACCCAGACTCACCATCTCATTCATAGAATGAAAGAGAGCTTTCCAATAACTCTTCAGAGTTTTCTGAGAATTAAGCCCATCCTTTTAAAGAAACAAGCAAAAACCTTCAACATCAGTTTCATGAGCTTTAAGATATGTATTTTTTAACACTTAAATATCCTTCCAGTTGGGATGTGTCTAACAGTTGCTGCTGGTCTGCAAACAATCACACAGAAATTTACATTGATGACACAAGTCCAAACCTGTTGTGATGGTTAGTATTAACTGTCAACCAGCCACCTAGTAGGCAGACCTCTAGGTCCACTGGGGATGATTCTTTATATGAAGATTAACTTCTGGGCATGTCTGTGAGGTACAATCTTGATTATACAATTGATGTGAGAAGACTACAGTGGTGGGACCGTTCTCTAGGCAGTCCCAGACTATCTAATGATGTAGAAAGTCAGTAACAAGCAAGCCCACATGCATTAATTTACTGCTCTCTACTCTTGTTGTGGATGTGCTATGGCCACCTGCATTAAACTTCTATCACTATAACTTCCCTGCAATAACAGAATATCACCGGGAATTGTGAACAAACCCTCTCACCTCATCCACTTGCTTTTTGTCAGGTATTTTGTCGGAGTAACTAGGAGTAACTAGGTAAGATACTAAGACACTTGTCATAGCCCTTCCACTGAGATGCACCATCTCTGAATCCCCTGGCCATTCGCAATGTCTTGTAAATGTTAGCCCTATGACTGGACATTGTTGCTTCTGATATCATGGAGGATGGCACTGCCTGAAAAGAAAGATGACCAAAAAAGTAAAAACACGGTGTTAACCATGGGCTTACAAAGCTATTCAGAAGACACAGACTCTGCACATTAAAGACTTTTAGGAATACCCTAACCTTTGATTTTTTTTCCTTTTTATGTATGCATGGCAGTGAAATGCCATTTTTAAAAATCTGTATCTAATTTTGAAGGAGCATGCCGAGACTGTTTCCAAGGGGGAAAAGAAAAGCTTGCGTTAGAGTTTAATTGACAGGTATCTGTTTCTCTCTTTGTGGTACATAAAACAACAATGCCTTTTCATGAACTTAAACTCTGCATCTTACACTCAGTGCATCTCTGTTATTATCTGTTCTGTATCCCAGAAGAAGTGATGAATATAGGAGTGTCGTCTGAGTCGCCAACCAGGAGGGCTTGTCCAAATGAGTCCTGTTGCAGGAACCTGGCTGTCCGGCTCCTACCTTGGCTTGTACAAAAAAAAAAAAAAAAAAAAAAAAAAAACACGAGTCAGACAAGC
This sequence comes from Typhlomys cinereus, assembly GCA_023101885.1. Taxonomy (NCBI): domain Eukaryota; kingdom Metazoa; phylum Chordata; class Mammalia; order Rodentia; family Platacanthomyidae; genus Typhlomys; species Typhlomys cinereus. The sequence goes on along the minus strand of JALPQD010000110.1, from coordinate 428,424 downwards.
ACGTTGGGATACAGAAGATTCCAGTGGGATTCCATTTTCCGAGTGCTGGCAAGCAGCCTAGAGACGGCTCTGCAAGCTCCCGGAATCCTCTGGAGGGGCTGCAGCGCTCCATAAACTACACGCTGACATCACTCTTGTCTGGGCAAAGACAGGACCAGAAGCCGCCCAAGAAGGCCTCTGAATTCCTAATGAAGCCATCTCCAGAACTCTGAGCAGGAGAGGGAGTATCCTCACCCGTGTCTCCTCCGCCCAGGAGTTCCACGTCCCAGTCACCAATTAACTTTACAGTTACATCTGCCTTCCCTGCCAAGTCTCCATAAAGGAATTTATCACCTTCTGTTCTGCTTTTCTTCCCACATGTGAATCAGAAGCACGCAGTACTGTTTAAAAAGGCACTTTCAGCAAATCCAATTACTCTCCCAAGCACCTTTACAGAGGACCAGTGAGCTCTTCTGCATTCCCTCTCACTGCTCCTATTAACGATGCTGGCTCAGAAGCTCACTGTGAGCTCCGGCCAATCATAATAAGAAACCCTTGTTTGCGTGCCAGACACTCTTCTCAGAGTACATATACTCTCTGAATCCTCAAGGCATTCCTTCAAGATCACTATTGTTGCTACTCCCGCGTTACGGAGGAGGAAACTGAGGCACAGCCAAGTTAGGAATCTGGCCCAAAGTCATTCAGCTCCAGGCAATAGACACTGAGGGTGGACCCAGGCGAGCTGCATGGAGTTTGGAGTGGGCGCACTGCTATGCTTGGCTGCGAAGAAAAGCAATAGTCACTTTACTTTGCCTTTTCCTAAGCAAAAAGTGGGCAGGTTCTGGTGGTTTCCACTGCTTCCAAATAAGTCTCATTTGAAACTCAGTGTGGTAAAAGATCCAATCCAAGAAGCCCTGCTGGAAATGGGAGAATGCATTGGCCCCACGTGTGGCCTGTTTTCTGGTCTTGGGCATTTGGAGAGTCAGCAGGAACGCGAGGGGTGATCGCAGCTAAGAGTCTTCTGTCTAGATACTCTTGTTATTGATGAGTTTCTCAGGACCTCAGAGAAGCTCATCAGAGAGGCGCCTCTCTTGACACGCCCAGGCTCTGTTCTCTGGCGCTGTCCCAGCAAGCTGCCTCTGCCTCGGGACGGATCGTCTGTTAACGCCTGCATCTCTGTGCTTAATGAAGACAAACAGATGTGCTCATCCAGTTCAAGTGTGAATAATGTGAGTGGCTGCACGCCCCTGCCCAGCCACCTGTGCTTAGGAAGGAACCTGGGGCCTCCACTGCCCAACTTTGTGCACCGACTTCCTAATGGTGGTCGTCCTCAGAATGGGATCTGCAAGGCAGGTCTGTGCAGGAACAAGGACGCCTAGTCCCATCTTCAAGAGAATCTCTTCTTCAACTATTATCACCTCATCTTCCCAAGGTTGTTTGGAAGCCTGTTCTTCTTACCTACAATGAGGGCTCGAGAATCCAAACCACCTGAGAAATTGTGAAGGGTTCATTCAAGTCGGTAAGAACACTTTTTTAAACCCTGGGCTGCTGTCTGCAGGGATCACTTTGTATTTGCACAAAGAGCCATTGTTTCTGAAGTCGGGAGACTTAAAAAAACGAATCTGTGTCCTGTCCTCAGCAACAAGCGCTATTGAGACCTTTTCTGAGGGCTCCATACAGACGGAGGGAGTAACAGTCACCTACAATCACTGCTCTGTGTGTTTAAGTTCATGAAGAAATGGTTCTTTGCAACACTCTCATCCTTTGTTAACCGAAACTTTAACCACCTGACGTATAGTTTAACAACTTTTCTGTAACTGGTTGCATGTGTAAAAATTCTAAGCAGACTTGCCTCCACTTCTAGCCATGTCTATAAATGTTAGGATACCTTAGATAGTATGACACTATGTAGAAAACAAAGAACACAAACTTGTGTCCAATGCTGATTTTGAAAACTTCTACCTTCCTCTGAATTGATCCATTATATTTAGATCAAATGCATCTCTAGGCATCTCTAGACCTCTGCTTTTGTCTTCTATACACTTGGCCAAGCTATTTATGCTCATATTTAATTTCTCTCTAGAAATCATGCCAGGCCAGGCATTAAGAAATATGAATTCTCTCAAGCCCTGGCTGGAGACCAGAAAGCACTCAGCCACAACTTGAAAAAGAACTATGGGGAAGTGGGCTGTATATATGAATTACAAGGTTTAGCATAGGAGGATCCCTTTGCTTTATGTTAAGTGGTTATCTTTTTGGACTCCATCCAATTGGCAGGGATAACCCTGGGTCTCACGCATGTTCTATCACTGGGCTGAGTCCTTGCTTCCCACTCCAACCTAAGCATACAATATCCAGTGAGGCGTCATCCTGTTGAAATGCAGCTGGACTAACTAGCTTTCTGTTACTGTGATGAAATACCTAAGGAAATCAAGTGAAAGAAAAGAGGTCCATGTGGGCCTCTTGCTTTGGACCTATAATGACCCAGTCCATCATTGCATAGAATGTAATGTAGGAGGCTTCTTTATCTCATGGTGACCATAAATTGGGTCATGATGGCACATGTCCATAATCCTAGCACTTGGAGGTAGAGGCTGGAAGATCAGGAGCTCAAGGGCATTGCTGGCTACATATTGAATTTGACTGGGAAACAGTCCTGTCCCATAAAGATGAAAACAAAAATTCTTCTCCAAAACAAAAACGAAAACATAACAATAACCAAACAAACTAACAAAACCCTTCTGTAGCTAAGGAAAAAAAGAAAGAAAAAGAAAGTGCCAGGGATCTCAATGTACACTTCAGGGTCATGTGCCATTAGCGATATGCCCAACTTGGCATGCAGCCAGGGATCACTATGAATGCAACCCAGTACAAAATTGTAAATGGGGCTGGAGAGATGGCTCAGGGGTTAAGCCTCTGCCTTGCAGGCGGAAGGTCCTGAGTTCAGATCCAAGATCCCACGTATAGAAGCCAGGCGGAAGCGGAGGCGGCCTGCGCTTCTGGTCCTGGTAAGGCAGAGCCTGTGAATCCCGGGGCAGAAGGTAGGTGGTGAAGGCGTCCATGGTGGTTCCCGAATTCGTCCGTGGTTCTACACAGACACACACAGACACACAGACACACAGACACAGACACACACACACACACACACACACACACACACACACACACACACGTGCGCGCGCGTACACACATACATACGCACATGCGCACAGTCAAATAAATAATAATAAAAAAATTGTAACTTAAAACATTCTAAGCATGCGCTTTGTAGGTGACGCCATGTTGCAACATCAAAATGTTGGACATACCTCCACAACTAGACTCCACTGACTAAACTGCCTCTTGAAGGTTCTATATCCTGCTGCTACAGGGTAGCAAACAAGCCTTCAACACATGGGCTTAAAGGAAAAATTCCAGACCCAAACTGTACAGCTGGAAACATGGCTGTGGAGATGAGCATTTGCTGAGCATACACGTGACCCTGCATTCATCTCCAATACTAAAAAAAAAAAATTCTAAACTTAAGCAGCAACCAAGTACAAAAGAAAAAAAAATTTAAACATCACCCTTTAGAGGGTATTCTACTAACAATAAATACTATTAGAAGCATTTCATTTCTTCCTGTAAGTGTTTGAATGTAGTCACTTTACAGTGGAATGTTTTCAGTGCACACATGTATTGTCTCCACCCATGACCTTCTAGGCCAGAATCTTTGTGGCAGGGGAAAGGGGTCATGACCCAAGTGGTGTGGAAAAGGCCACAGAGGCTTTCTGTGGTACTCTACCTAACTAAGAGCAACTGTTCTCGATGGTTTCTTCTGTTGTGTTTGTAGTGTCTTGTTGACTTTGCTGATACCACAATTAATTTCCCTCTTTAAAACATTTCAACTTCAGAAGGCATCGTGAAACATACAATGCGCAACAAGTGATTCTTGGGAGAAAAGAATGGAGGAGGCTCTCTGGGACCCATCAAAGTGTCCTTTGAAGGATTTAGAATCTGTGCCAGTTAACAACCCTTCCCACCTACAACATTAGGAAAAGACTTGGCATAAGCTGGCATGAGACGGGTGTCTCTGCCCTATCAGTGCCTGGCTTGACTGTTCTATAGCAGGCTGTTCTAAGTAAGCACAGAGGCCCAGCACTGAGCAGATCCAGCAGTCCTGTGACTTTCCTCTGCAGCATTCCTGAAGCTTTGGGAAGAACTGAACTGAACATCAATGGGGGAGGAAGGTCTCCCAAAGTTCATGCCCAGCTTTGTTCAATTCCCTCTGGAAACATTCCCATGCATGTTTGTACTTAAGAGACAGGGCATCTGCCTTCAAGTGGGAACAATACTAAGGTGACCAATGGTTAAATATAAGCCAGAAAAAGTAGGTGAGTTCACCTCCCCAGGTCAGGGTACTAAGCTATTTCCATGCACTATGAAGCCATTTTGCTTACACTAAGAGCCTTCCTACCTTGAGTAAAATGACACCCCTTCAAAACAGCAAAATGCAAAATCAGAAGGAATCACAATAGGTTAAATACACTCTGAGTTGCGGTATGCCATATGCAGACGCCCGTCATGAGAAGCTTGTAAAATCAGCCGCTGTGACCGTTTATGAGCAGGCTCTGCTGATTTTACAAATACTTAGCCGTGCGGCTGCCTCTCCAAGGGCAGGCTCCAGCCTGACGTTTGCATAGCCAGCAGAAATAATTTCTTGTGGGAGATAGAATTTCGTCGTTTAGCAATATTCCATCACAGAAAGCTGCACCCTCAGCCACACACGCTGTCGGCTCAGAGGAGGTGGCTGCCCTCCTCCGGCTGCTTCCCTGCAAATTAATTGGCAGCCAGCAGGTAAATCAATGCCTCTTAAACAGGACGGTAGGCCAGATGCTATAGGTCTCCTTAGTGAGAATATTTATCACGCATGGTGGCCGCAAGGTATTTTAACAAGGTGCATTTGTTGGTTTGTCTTGATAATTAAAGTAAATCATGTTCAATGAAGAAATGCTGAAAGATAAAAAGTCTTGCAGAAAAACTATTTTTATTTTAATCATTCAAAGGTAATCATTTTCACATTTTAGGAGATCTGTGCCTTATTAAATTGATGTGCATCACAATAAAGGACTCTCTGGGAATTGGGGGGGAGACACTGGGGGAAGGGGAGGGGGGAGGGAGGGAACTGGTAAAAAATTTTAAAATGTATAATTAAATTTTTAATAAAAAAAAAAAACTTAAAAAAAAAAATAATTTAAAAAAAACACCAAAAAAAAAAAAATAAATAAAAAAAATAAATTGATGTGCATTATAGTCAGTTTTCTCATGAGCTTATATTACACACGTGAGACATTTCGTTGCTTCTTTTTGTGATTATAAATGATATTTCTCTGTGTGTGAGTGTGTGTTCATATGGGGCGTGCCCATGTGTGCATGTACATGTGGGTGTTGTTCCTCAGGAGCCAGATGCCTGGCTTATTGAGACAGGCTTATTTCTCATGGGTCTGGAGCTCACTGTATTAGGCTACTTGGCCGACAAGCTCTACAGATCTGCCCATCTTGTCTCCCCAGTACTGTGATTACAAGTGAACTACTGAGCTCAGCTGCTGCTGCTGCTGCTGCTTCCTCTTCCTCTTCTTCTAGTGGATTCTGGGGGATAGAATTCAGGTTCTCATGCTTGCACAGCAAGCACTTTACCAGCCAAGTTCTCTCTCCAGTCCTATAAATGAATATCCTTATATGTAACTTTCAGGCTTACATCTCTGATTATTTCCTTAAAGTGGGTCCTTCAAAGTACAGACAGACTATTTGTATTTATATGTGATGTGCCTGCCATCTAGTATAGATTTTTTTCTCAAAGCAGCTCTTTTCTTAACCCTGAAACAAAAGGTTCAGTGCTTTTTCTGCAGAGAAAAGGATGGGATGGGAGACCATGGTGTCTCTTCAGACCTTTCCCTCCTCATCACTGTGATGGTTAATATTGTTACCAATTTACATGGTTAAAGATGCTTAGAAAATTGGTAAAGCAGAGGGAAGGGAAGGGTGAAGACTTGGGAGGAGGAGATAAAAGATATGATAGATGGCCAGGTGAAGGAAGGAATAGTTGGGAAAAAAATATTTAGGGGAATAAGGGGATTGGGTGTCAGAGAGACTGAGGTGATAATAAAAAAAAAAACAACCAAGAATGTGGAATGCAACCAGATAGAAACCCCCTATAAGATAAATAAGTAAAAGAAAAGAAAACAAAAAAGTAAGCTTAAAAAAGTAGGACAGAGGGGCTGGAGAGGTGGCTCAGGGGTTAAGCCTCTGTCTTGCAGGTGGAAGGTCTGAGTTCGGATCCTAGACTCCACATATAGACGCCGGGCAGAAGCGGGGGCAGCCTGCGTTTCTGGTCCTTGTAGGGCAGAGCCTGTGAATCCCGAGGCAGAGTAAAACAAGGAGGAGGTGGAGACGGTCCATGGTGGTTCCCGAATTCCCCCGTGGTTCTACACACACACACACACACACACACACACACACACACACACACACACACACACACACACACACACACACACACACACACACACACACACACTTGAATAAAAATTTTTTAAAAAATTTTTTTAAAAAAAGTAGGACAGGAATGGACAATCCCTGTGCAGAGGAGCACAGAGAGAGGAAGACAGGACAAAACAAATAAAACCCTGGGCTGCTCCACCTAGAACCCAGAGACAATTAATACTAGAAGTAACAGGCATATGGTGCTTTCTGATTAGTTGTTGGTCAAGAGGTTTCAAAGGACCACACCTCCCTGAGAGATTCATGAGAACTAATAAGGAAGAAAAGGAAGATGCTATCCTCAATCGTACACCCATTGATCTATAACACTTGCTGGAGCATGAATCATGTTAGGCATATGACATCAAAGACAAACTAGAGGAAGCACAGTGGGTCACACAAGTCAAAAGACTTGAAAAGGGGAAGTTGTGATAGGGGAGATAAAGGAATGTCAGGGAAAAAAGGAGGGGTAATGGGAACTAAGGGGAAAGAAAAAAATAAAATTATTTATTTAAAAAAAGAGGACTGGAGAGATGGCTCAGGAGTGTATATTCTGTCTTGCAAGCAGAAAGTCCTGAGTTCAGATCCCAGGTCCCATGTAAAAATGTCAGGTGAGAAACCGCGTCAGCCTGCACTTTCAGCTTTGATGGGCAGAACCTGGGAAATCCAGGAGTAAAGCAAGAAGGAGGTAGAACCACTTAGGGATGATTCCCAAAGTCACCCTTGGTCCTCCACAGGGACACATAGTGCCCTCTGACACACACACACACACATACACACACACACACACACATGTAAAATAAGTAAAATATTTTAAAAATTAAAATAGGTAAAGCATCCTTCTGGGTGTGTCTGTGAGGATGTTTCCAGAGATGACTGGCACAGGACTGGTGAACCAAGTTCAAAAGACCTACTCCAAAGACCAGTACAATCCAACAGGCTGAAAGCTGTTCATCTCTTGTACCCTTACATTATTCTATCTTTTAGCTTTTGTGCATGATACTACTGTGAGCATTGGTACACAATGTCCTTCTCTGAGGCCCCAAATTCTGTATGTTCCTACACAACTACCTTCTCTTTGTTCTAATAACCACTCCTTTTTCTTGACCCTTTAGGACTAGGCTGATTGTCAGACCCACTGTTGCTAGCTTGAGATACTTTACCATTCCTGGAGGTCTCCCTGAACCCCACTTGTACCTTTGTAGATTTTTTTCTATATTAATTTCCTCACATTACTCATTCTGAGTATGCCCTCTGCCAGGATTCTGACTGTCACACAAATTTTGCTGTAAACTGTCTCCATTTATGATGCACCTGGGCATATAGCCAATGCACTCCCTCCAGCAGATAATGATAAACATCTGGAAATTCAAAATAACATAGATGCCCATTCCACTTTATTGATTATGAAAATCCAGTGCTTTGACTGGTGTCAAAGAAGTTTCCCAGTAAGTCTAGTGCTGTTGATCCAAAGTCTAGCATAGGTCCCTGACACCTTGATTCTTGTTTGCTGTCTTAAACAAGTTGTGGTGCTAGGTCTGTCTTAAGAATTAAACCAACTTGGAATTACAATGTGATTATGGAGCTTGCTGTACATGCTCAATTTATGGATCCGAGATGCTTGATAAATTCTGTGGTATGGATTCAGGAATAGAGTTGGGTATGTTCATGTGATTGTAGCAGAGACAGGCAAAGATTTGGGGGACGAGGATATTGCATGTAGTTGGATGATGAGTACTGCCAACTGTGGTGGAAGATTTGTGCGGTAGTGTGATCCTCATAGCCTGGAACTGTGGTTTTGGTTGGATTTTTGGATGGAATGGGGTCCCTTCGAATTTCTCTTTATGTGTTGTAGAATTTACTGTGATGTTACATTTCTGTCTACAGTTTGGGAATTTTGTTTCCTATACAATGTTGTGAAGTCTACTCTTGTTTTTCTAAGGAGAGAAAATGGAGATTTATTCAGCTTACAGTTCTAGAAGGGAGATAGAGTTCATTATGGCAGAAAAGGTATGACTGGCTGATAAAACTGGAGGTGGTCTAAGTCATGGCCTTCATGGAGGCTGAAAGCTGCAAGACTGCCTACTGTCTATTCATATTTTAAATTTTTCTTCGAAATAATAAAGTTAAAAAAGAATTAAAGCTACTGTTTTCAATTTAAAACCGAAATAACTGTATTTTAGAATTGATCACATTCCATTCACATACCTTCTATATTAACTGAGTTTCATACAGGGTTACCTTCAAAACAACCATCAAACTTTCAGAATGAGTAGCAAAAGATTGTTATACCTATAGACTGTCATACCCATAGTTTGTCATGTAAGCTGTCAATAGCTTGTCCATTGCTCTTCATACATCATTATATTCTACATGAATCTTTTTAAGTTTAAGATTCTATAGTAGGGCTAATAGGATGTTTCAGTAGGAAAAACATAGTGTGCAAACCTATGACCTGAATTCAATCTCCAGAGCTCACAGAGTGGAGAGATAAAAATGACTTCTGAAAGTTGTCTTCTGACCTTCATATACCATTGCATCTTTGTGCTCTCCCATCCTTCATCTCAAGTAAATAAAGGAACTATTTTTATTTTTAATATCTATATACCTATCTGTCTATCTCTCTATTCATCTATTTATCATCTATCTATCTATCTATCTGTCTATCTATCTATCTATCTATCTATCTATCTATCTATCTATCTATCTGTGTGTGTATCAGAAAGTGTTGTGTGTCATTGTGAAAGACCAAGGGTGGCTTTGGGAATCATTCTGGACTACTTCTATTTCTTTTTTGCTTTGCTCTGGGATTTCCTAGACTCTGCCCATAGAGCAAGAAATATAGGCCACAGCTTCTTCCTCCTGGGGTTTTATGTGGGACCCGAGATCTGAACTCAGGAGGTTCTGCTTATGAGGCAGAATCTTAACTCTTGAGCCACCTCTCTAGCCCCTGAACTATTTTTAAAAGAAAAATTCTGCAGTAGCTGTGCAAGGTAAAGCCTAGAGATGGGGAAATAGCTCCATCAATTAAGTCCTTGCCACACACATGCATAGAACCTGAGTTCAATCCCTGGAACCCAGGTTTGAAAAAAAAAACTGAACCTCTACATGCATACACACATACACATTTGTGCCCACATGAACATGAACCCCCACACTCCACCAACACATACACACACACCCCAGAATGCTTCTAAAATTGTTTTAACTAACAATATTTCTTGTGCTGTTTTTCCGAAAGGGACACATAAAGTGGTTTTTAAGTGCAGTGTCAACAGTCAGACTGGCTAGATTGCATTACCTGTCCTTTTTGGCCTACAGCAGCTGCACATTCGAACAATAGTCAGAGAGTCAGAGATGGGTGGGGAGCTGGAAGTCTAGGTAAGAAAACAGACTTTGTCTACCTCAGTGTTTTGCCAAAGGCAACTCTGAATTCATATTATTACATAATCCTTTGCTTATGACTTCATTCGTATTATCAACCCCTGGAGGTGGAGATTTGGAGCAATTCTTTTAACTGATATACAGTTTCTGATATACAATTTCCCCATCTTCAGAAAAGAAAAGAATACTGACAGAACATATTTTGTCACACTGAAATACATCTAAAAAGAACACATCACATTTAAGATTCTTTGGTTTATGCATTCTATACTGTGAAAGAGAACAGGCGGCACACAGGGGTTTAAATGACAGCTCTGGGATGGCAAAATAAAGCTTCACATCTAGGCTATCTGGCTGGGCACTTAGTAGATGGTCCCAATGAAGACGGACAAGAGGCTAAGAAGAATTTAATTAGCAATAAAACAAACACAAAAGCAGCAAGAGCGGGCAGGCAAGCCAACAGGAAACAATGCTCTAGTCCCCGTGTAGGAGCTGGACTGTGGTCACCATAGCTAATGCAACAGCAGAAACTGGAGGCAGCTTAAGTCATGTCCATCATGGAAGGTTCAAGAAACTGGGTCCTGATGGCAGCAGAAGGGAAGATGAGTTTGCCAGCACAGGGCAAAAAAGTCTCAGAGCTCTTCTGTCTTGTGATTCCTTTTATCTGCTACTAGGAGGTTCCATCCAGATTTAGGGTTGGCCTTTGTGTTGCAAATACATTGATCATCTCTCCAGGTAGCCTGAACTCAGCTGTTAGTTAATCACAGGTGTGGTCACATTGACAACCAAGATTACCATTTTCAGTGAGCTGGCCAGGGCCTGGGAGATATAAAGTGAGGAGACCAGAAGCACTGAGGCATGCCGTTCACACCAACCGCTAGCCATGAGCCTTCGTTCGGTGTGTAGCTGGGCTAGTAAGACCAGACAGGGATTACTCACAGTGATCAAAAAGTAGCCTTCTAAGGTTTGATTCCCCCCCCCCCCCGCCTCCAGATTCATCATTAAACTCCACTGCCCTTTTTAGTTAGGTTTATGGCAGCTGTGTTGGAATGGTCTCCGAAGCCATCTCCCACTGCTGGGATTACCCTGAAGGAAGTAACCTTTGCTAACTTCCCCCAACCTTTCGCTTGTGAAAGAATGTGGAGATTAGTTCTCCATTGTAGATAAGCCCTACTTTAAGGTGGGCACAAGATCAACTGGGTTGGTCCTCAATATGAATTAACCAATGAGGAAAAGCCATTTTCCCTGGGCTTGCCTAAGTGTATAAATATAACTGACCCTGTCAGCCATCTTTGGTGCTTGCCCCTCTTGGCACTCCACGTCTGGAGTCCATGAGTTCTTTTCCCATTCCTTGTCCCCATGGATTCCATGCCTGGAGTCTATGAGTTCTCCAGGGCACCCTTGCCCCTCATAAGACTCCATGTCTAGAGTCTATGACTTCTGTTTTTTTCTCTCCTCTAATAAACTTTACCTTAATCCTCTACACGTATTCTGGTTTCAATCTTCAACTTCAAACACAAGAACCTGGATACATACAAACCCTTAGAGAGTCAACCCCACAACACTTTCATGCATAAGACAAGTTGAATTACTAAGATCCCCCATGAGCTGAGTATGGTGGTACATGCCTGTAACTGCAGCCCTCAGAGAGTAGAGGCAGGAGGGAACTGTAAAGTGATTGCCTTGAAAGTATGAGGATCTAAGTTTGATCCCTAGAACCCATGTAAAAAGTTAGATGTGGTGTCAAACACATGTGATTCCAGCACCAGGAGAGGGGGGTCCCCAGAGACAGGCCTAAGGCTCACTGGCCAGTCAGTCTAGCCTAACTGGTGTTTCAGACCAGTGACAGACACTATCTTAAAAGAGGACAATGTTTCTGATGATGACACCCAAGACCCCCTCCCACACACACATGCATGCATGCATTACAATTTTCTAATTAAAAACAAAAGAAAGCTGAGGCAGGAGGATCACTGGATTTCAGGCAACCCTAAGCTACAGAGCAAGATTATGTTTCAAAAAATAAAATAAAATAAAATAAACAAAAATCAGCAGCTTTTGTTTCCTAAACATCATTCTTAAATCTTGAGGAGGCTTCCCTGCTATCGAATTAGTTGCTTTTAAAACAGCCCAAACTGTGAACTGTAGACAAATTGAGCTTTTTAATATTTCAATATGATCATATTTAAGAATGCCTCATTCTTTTTAAAGAATGTGGACATAAAACATTATTATAGTCACAATCACAAGCTATTTTTTAAACTTTATTTATTTATTTTGCGTGTGTGTGTGTGTGTGTATGTGTGTGTGAGAGGGCACTGTGTGTCCCTGTGGAGGACCAACGGTGACTTCAGGAATCATTCTGGATTGCTTCTATCTCCTTTGTGCTTTGCTCTGGGATTTCCCAGACTCTGCCCACCAGGCCAGAAACACAGACCACTATCATTTCCACCTGGCGGTTTTTTTATGTGGAACCTGGGATCTGAACTCAGAACCTTCTGCTTTCGAGGCAGAGTTTTAACCCCTGAGCCATCTCTCCAGCCTGAAAGCTACTGCTTTAAACCAGAAGTTGGTGAGGACAATAGACAAATAGATATTTCTCCACAAAACGTATAACTTGTATTCAACTTCAAGCTCAGAAATAGATTTTTATTGAGGGAAAAATAAAAGCAAAAAACAAGAAAAAAGTTCTGGGTCGCTCACCAGACAGAAGTTGAAGAAAATGTGCCACAGACTATGGCCAAAGCAAATGCCACACTACATGCCTATAGCCCACCACAGAGGTAGCCCTGAATTGGAAATCATTCCCTGGCACGCCACACCCTCACACTGAATTAATGGTTGGTGTCCCTGGGGAAGCAAAGTCCTCATGTTTCTGGGAGTATGAAGCTGATAAAGCAGGAGGACTCAAGATGGCTTCCTAGGGTCTTCCTCCCAGTGTTTGTCAGATTCATTTCCTGTGTTCTGAGCTCACTGGATTAACACTGTGCACCCACAAAGGCCATAACGCCTCACTTACAGGGAATACCTGAAACAAGAATCCAGCATTTCGTTCTGTGCTTTCATGCACTCGGTTCCCTTTTTTCCTCTTGATCTCTTCAGTGGGATGCCTTTTTGACAGCAGCAGTGATTGAATAGCCAAGAGAGATAAGAATATGCCTCTGCTGACAAGTTATCAAAGGATGAAACAAGTATGCTGATGGCCAGAGCTGCTTCCCGGGTGGAGAGAGGATGTAAGAAAACATCTCTTCTGTTTTGAGCCTGAACGTGAAGGTTTGGCTGATGCCGACTTCACTGTGTTGTATTATGATGTGGAGCTTCTGTTGAGAACATGGGCAGGACCGAGGCCCTGTGGGTGGAGGGATGGCTTTTCCCATCAGCATGTGAGGATGTGTGGTCACTCCTGGGAAGAGGCTGAGCCTCAGGGAGGAGTCAGATGTGGGTGGGCAGGGCAGGCAACCATTTCTTCTCATGGCCTCTCCAAATAGATCAGCTATTTTTGCATCATCATCGAGACTGAAATATCTCAGAGAAACAACTTACAGGAGGAAAGGTTTACTTTGGCTCAGGGTTTCACAGGAAGACAAGGTAGCAGGAGTGGAGCTATGCATATCAACAGGAGGGGCTTAACCCACAGGGGCTATTCATATGGTATGAACCAGAGAGCAGAGAAATCTAGCTAGAACTGGGCATAGGTATAACCTTCAGACCCACCTCAGCTGCCCAGTAACATACTTCTGCCAGTCAGGCCCTGCCTACTAAAGACTGGAGAGCCTTCAAAATAGGACCACTATCTGGAAGTGAGCATTCACATGAGCCTTTGAGGGAATGATTCGAATTGAAGCCAGAACACCAGACCTCCGACCAGGATTCCATCACTTTGGGGACCATTGTGGAACATCCAGAAAGCCAGAGTCATAGCCTGTTGCGACTCTGGGACATGTTCAGGCTTGCTGGAGCCAGCAGGTGTGCCTCTGCTGTGTGAAATTAGGAGCAGCGATGCGTGTCATTGCCCGGTTCAGTGCTTTACAAGGGTGTTATCGCTTCATTTTCATGACTGTGATAAAAATACCCTGTCCAGAGAAACTTAAGGTAGAAAGGATTTCTCTTGGCTTACAATACCAGAGGGATAGAATTCATTCTGGTAGGAAAGGTATAGCAGCAGGCAGGAAAGACATGACCGCAGGAGCAGGAAACAGACTTGCATTCTGATGGGGATTCAGGAAGCAGAGAAGAGGAGAAGCTGGATCAGGCTACAGAACTTCAAGGCTCATCCCCCAGTGACATACTTCTCCCAGCAATCCTCTATGTCTTAAAGGTTTCAAAACCTTCCCAGTAAGTATGGCCGGCTGTGAGGCAATAGGGGACATTTCACATTTAGACCACAACAAAGAGTAAGCTTCAGTCCCAAGTGGGAGAGTCCCCAGGGGATGGTGTACATTAGAAGCAGGGAACAGGCCTCTGGCTGCAAATAACGGTGATGCTGGTCCCTCTGGACTCTTGAGCCCAGCTTTATGGATTTCTACTCAGTCCTTTCATGTGCTGGTTACTGACCTCAGACAAGTTACCCAGACTTTCTGGGCTTCAACTTGATCACCAAATTGTCACCGAAACAGTCTAGTTGTGAAGATTGAATAATTTTATTTGTTAACATCTAAATTCTATGTGCTAGCTTTTATCTTAGGATTAAGGATGCTGGTATAATTCCTTACAACAGGGTTCTTAGGAACACTAGTAAAATGTGTGAGAGGCTGTGTAAGGCCAGAGTAAAGAAGGAGAAGGGTGATGTTAGTTTCTGTTCCTGTAACAAACACCTGAAGTACATAACTTGTAAGGAAGAATGTTTAATTTAATTCAGAGTTTCAGAAATTTTAGCACAAGGTAATTTTGCCCTATTTGGCAACTAGTACATCATGGTGAGAACACATGGCAAGGGAACTATTCACCTCGTGAGAGCCAAAAAGTAAAAGGAAAAAATGTAAAAAGCTAGGGTTCCAATAGCTTTTGCAAGGACAAATTCCCAATGATCTCTCTTCCTTCTATTAGGCAGTGTTTCAGTTCCCCTGCATAGCTGCTGATAAATCACAATCAAACAGCTTAAAGGAACAAGTAATTTATTTTCTTACGATAGTCCAGTTACAGTCTGTGCAGCTTGATGGGAGAGCATGCACCAACACCAGGACTGAGGGAACTGGCCACACCATCTTTACATAATGGCTTAGAGAGGGACAGTCCTTAACTGCCAGACCAGCATATCTGGCCAAGTGTACACAAGGATGCCAACTCCCTCAACCAGCTCTCTGTATTTTATTCCTGGGCCTAATGCTACTCACCATGGGCTGGGGCTTCCCCATCAACTAGACAATCTCCTGCAGGTTTGCTCTGGGTCTAACACAATCACTAATTCTCTACAATGTGCCCAGAGCTCAAACCCTCAACTGTCAAGTTAACACCTCTGCCCAGCTATGACAGGTAGCAACCGTCTAAAGGTAAACTACCTCCCAGCAGTGCCACAGGCTGAGGCTAGGGGCCAAAACTTTATTTACCACGAGGATCTTCAAAAGATATTCAAGATCCAAACCTGGGAGATGGGGAGAAGATCAGAGAGACAAGAGAGCTGCCAAAGGGCCATGAATGTGCAATGAATAAGGAGAGTGCACTGTCACTTTGAGGGGAAATGTTGTCACATCTTGCTTCTTCATGAAAAGGAAAACCATCTAGGGTGGAGCCTTAAGATTAGCCCACAGTCTTTCTTCCAAACAAAGCAAAGGTAGTTCTTTCCTTTGCCATAAGAAACCCAGAGGGGCCAAGCAGAGGGTGCTAAAGTTGGAAGGCCAAGCCTGAAGAGACTGAGATTTTACTCCAAGGGTAAGATGGTTGGTAGCAGGCATCTTTCTCTAGAAATACACTTTAAATGATATAAAAATCTTTGATGCACTCCAGTATATTCCAGCATGGAAAAATTACACAGATAGTGGATATAATAATTCTCCAAATATATTTAAGCCCTCAGCCTTGGAACCTGTGAATTTGACCTTGTCTGAAAAAAAAAAAAAAAAAAAGGCCTTTGAAACTCTAATTAAATTATGGCTCTGGAGGTGAATTATTTTTATATTAATCAACTGAACAGGCCTTAAATCCAAAGACAAATGTCCCTCTAAGAAGATATGGAGGGCTGGAGAAATGATTCAGGGGTTATGCCTTTGCCTCAAAAGCAAAAAGACCTGAGTTCGGATCCCAGATCCCACTAAAAATCCTGAGTGGGAATGGTGGCAGCCTATACTTCCAGCCTTGGAAGGCAGAGCCTGGGAATTCCTATACCAAAGCAATAGGAGCTAGAACAGTCCAGGATGAATCCAGATGTCACCCTTGGTCCTCCACAGACACACACAGTCACCTCTTCTACATATACCCACACACGTATACACTGACACCCACACTTGCAAAAATAAATAAATAAATAGAAAAATATATGGAGACACAGAGAGAAGGCCAACACCCCCCAAAATGCCCAAGGTTGTCTTGAAATTAGGTGAAAGGTACAGACCAGGTTCTCCCTCAGAGTGCCCATCAGGGTCTAACCTGGCCAACACACTGAATATGCCAACACAGTCTCCAAAATGTGGGAGAATACTTTTCTTAAATTTGTTGATACCAACTCTGTGACCATTTGTTAAGACAACCCCAGGAGACTAATATGATAGGATGACAGGAACTCAGCAGATCTTCTGTATCACAAGAAACACTGAGGTGTGCTCCAGTTCTTTATGACTAAGAGTTTTCGGCAGCTCTGTTGTGAGTGTCCAGCCTCTGCCTAAGGTCACTGGGTTTTACATCAGAGTGGCTTATTTCAATCCACTTTGTGCACTACCTCTGGGAAGCTGAGTTCATCACACTCCAGATATTGACTGGCCAGGCAATGGGCTCAAGGAAGAAAACATAGCCCATGGAGCCTGGCTTGTTCTGGCTGGCTCCCCTTCTGACTTCCAGAAGCATCTACTGACAAAGACTACTGGTATGGTCTTATGAGGAGCCCAGCTCATAAGTGATGCCCTCGTGCCATGACTAGCAAATTCCATGTTGAGACAAGAGAGTGACTTGCCCTTGAGTCTTTCATTGCTCTTGGCCAGCACCCATCCCTCTTGGGAATCTGCCTCACAGAATGCTTTCATCCCCCAGAGCTGTGACTTGTTAGGAGTGGTGAGATAGGAGCAGGGGGGGAGGGTTGCCAGGCAGGAGCAAGGGTCCTGGGAGGTTTGCTGGGTACTAGGAGCCCAGCTCACAAGTGAAGCTCGGCATACACTTGGGTGATCATCTGCAATCCCTACCCTTTTTTCCAGCTGTCCCTGGAAATTTCCACAGAGCCAGCGTAGACAGTAGGGGCTTCCTGTAGCAAGGTTGGGACTTACACAGTCCAGCATGGGGCAGAGGCTGGAGGAAAGAGACATTAAAAAGAGTATCCACACCTACTGGTGCTGTCCTTCCCACAAAACCTGGCTGTGCCTGTAAAAGAGAATGGCCCAGTCTCCATAGGGCACAGCTGGCCAGAGAGGAAGGACAAAGAACCCAGTACAGGTCCTGTGCCTATAAAAACAGCATGACACTCCCAAAGGTTGGCTGGAGACCCAGGGTCCTGACGTGAAGGATGGCCTTTTGGAAGTGAGGATGACATCCCAAGTCACTTCATTTCCAAATGGGTAGAAAACAAATCGGCAGCCCTTCCTTTTCATCTGGCAGGGTATTTTCTGCACACAGCGGCTCTTAGCAACCGCCTCATCCCTTCTGATTAGCGCTGCCATTACCGAAATGATTCCTCAGCACAGCGTGCGTCTCAGATCCTGACAACTGTAACCATTCCAGATGGCGAGAACATCAGTGACCATAATGGCCCTTCCCGTCAGTGTTCGCCTGAGGATTGTTCTCGGAACCGCGGGGGACACACACAGACTTGTTGCCTGTGGAGAGTTACAAGGGATAAGGGGAGTGACTGACGATTCATCCCACCAGCCACTTGAAGGAATCAGTCGCCTTTCTTCAGAGGTACAACTTACACCAGGGGCAGAGCCCAACTCCGACTGTGAGAAGCAGAGAATAAAAAGACAGGCATGACCCAGAAAATGCTAAGCAAGGATGAGGAGCAGGGACCTCGGAGGATCTGGGATGTGCTGTGTGTTTTGTGTGTTGTCCCAGCTCAAGGAGCAGGGACTATCCAGCAAGGACAAGGCAGCAGCTGTAGTTGCTCATGAAGAGACTGGAACAAACTCCTAGGTCTTCACAGTTTGGATTCTCTAAACAGAGCTGCTAAAGTCAAGGAAAATAAAGCCAATCCTTAAGACTTTTTTATGGAAACGACTTCAATTTATTCAACAACTGAATAAATTAGGCAGTTTTCTCCAACCTGGATGTCTGTCTTCACATTTTAGGTGGGCCCTTAATAAGATGAGCACAACTAAAATCATTTATTTATTTATTTACTTATTTATTTACTAATCTAGGGGCTCTCACAATAAAAAAAAAAAATAGGACTGGGTAGAATCTCATTATCATTATGGCCAAGTTTCACAATTGGTTGTTTCAAGTTAATAGTAAATCAGCTGAGCAGCCACTAAAAAGATGATGTGCTGGCTTAATGCTGTGTTTTTACAGAGAGCAGCTGACTTAACATACATACTGGGAGCCGGCAGAAGGCTCCTTTTGGTGATAATACTCATTTTTATGAATGGATCATCTTTTTTTTAATGTTCTCTCTTTAGCCCTGCCCTCATTTCTCACTTCTGCGCTGCATCTGGGACCCAGGATGGTGCAGGTAGCTCTGCCTTTTAATGAGGGGAATGAGGAAACGTGCTGCTTTTGGATAGCCCTGGTGCTGTGAAAATAGAAGAGAAGAAAGATCAGGAAAACAACGCAGAGCGGAAATTGGTTTGAGATGTGCCAGTCAGCCAGTGGTTTGCTGAGGTTGTGCCCTATGTATTGTCATGGTATGTTGGTTTCAAATTCAGGGGGCGACTCATCATTACAATGCTGTAAGCCCCTTACCTCGTGCAGGATACTCTAGGTGCACAAGACATATTATCTTGTTTATCTAATCAACAGAAGAATAAGCACATACGCAATTGAGTGGAAAAGTGCCACCCTCAGAAGAAAACACAATTCCATCTTTGCTTGGGTGCTGGGAGGGAATACATGGCCTCACATGTTGTTTTGCCACTTAGCTACACCCTCAGCCCCGAGACTTTGTCCTGAAGTTGCTGGCACACAGTAGTCTGTCAGTCATTCCAATCTCTCTTGCCATTGCATAATATTTGCAGCAGGGCCCTGGAGGATCTGA
This sequence comes from Typhlomys cinereus, assembly GCA_023101885.1. Classification (NCBI taxonomy): domain Eukaryota; kingdom Metazoa; phylum Chordata; class Mammalia; order Rodentia; family Platacanthomyidae; genus Typhlomys; species Typhlomys cinereus. Next base: position 409,214 of record JALPQD010000110.1, on the reverse strand, counting down.
TTGCCACAGCTAAATGTTTCCTGTATTTTCTCTGTCCTTCAGATCACCTGCTTCCTCATGTTTTCTGGGTGTTCATCCAGCAATAGGGCACCTACCCTTTCCCCAGTCATTCCCCAGTGAAGTTACACTACGCTTTCTTATTTGGAAAGCCCTGATATAACAGGGATGCAAATGGAAAGGCTAGGAAAAGGATGAGAGAGGAGCTCTTGAGGGTCACAGGCTTTGTAGGCTAGGATGCCCCAAGACTCCTCGTGACATACATGAGGTATTAGAACAACATGGTAGAGAACATTGGTTCCAGAAACAAGTTGCCTTGCCTGAGATCTTGGATTTCTTGCCGACTAGATGTGGCTCACATTTATCCAGTTTCTTGTTGCTTCAGTTTCTGGGAAATGAATGAAATAATAATATTTATCTCATAAGGTTATTATGAAGTTTAAATGCAGGCATGTTATTCAGAATATTGCCTGGTGCTATTATCTGAATGCTTGTGTCTCCCCCAAATCCATATGTTGAAACTTAGCCATTGGACAATGGTATTAGAAGGTGGGACCTTTGGAAAGCGATTAAATCACTAGGGCCATTCCCTGAGGAAACGGGAGTCTGTTCACTTGGATAACAGACCTTGGCATTGTTCGCATGCTGCTGAGTTTGCAGGTACGTATGATGAAAGAGTTGTGGGAGTCTGAAAAATTCCTTTGAGATCTATAGGAAGACCTGTACAGTCAGGCAGTATGTGGCAGGCCCAGAATCTCTTCAGGCTGACCCTAAAGGGGGGGGGGGAATGCATAAGACTGTGAGAACAGAGCTAAAGGTCCAGTTGAGATCAAAGGATGTTAGAGATGCTGGGAGCTTTGATTGCCTGCTGAAGGAAGGTGTAAACGGTCAACAGGGCCAGCCCAAGAGTGAGGTGACATGAGCTTCAACTGACAAGGCCACAGAGACAGGGCCTTTTGGCTCATTGGACCTTACGTCATACCCCCCCCCCATGCTCCAGGTGCAGGATGTGGAACTGAAGGATTTAGGTTTGCTCTGCTAGGTTTTGGTTTTGCTTTGGCCCAATTCTTCCTAATTTTCCTAGTCTTAGAATGGGATTATCATGTGCCATTGTATCTTGGAAACTGCTTTGATTTTTTACAGGTGCTCACAGCTGTCTTGAGTCTCAGAAGAGATTGTAGATTTGCATTTTTTTATTTGAGCAATGCTAAAGCTGTTGAAATTAGAGGCTTCTTAAAGAAGAACAGAGAAGCCTTTGAGTGCTGTAGTTTAGATCTTGAATTTCTCTCCAAGCTCCATGTGTTGAAGACTTGATCCTCAACTGGTGGCACTATTATGGCGGTTTCAGACTCATCCATTGAAAATTATTTGGGAGTTCTCATTAAATATATTGACTCTTGGGTCAAACTCCAGCTTGCTCAAATAGGCTCTGGCATGGCATCATAGTCTGAATGTTAATCGTCCACCAACCCTAGACTCATGTGTTTGAAATTTTAGCAGGTGTTAATGTTAGAAAGGTTGTGACACCTTTAAGAGATAGTACCTTGTGAGAGGAAGGCACATCACTGGGGGAAGACCTTGAGATCTGGTGGCCTAGCTCTGATTTTTATTGCCTTTGCTCTCTGCCTCATGAAGACTGGATTGACTTGAACTGGCCTCCTGCTACTGCCCGTGGCCATACCTCCTGTCTTGCAACTTCTACCATAATGGACTATATCCCCTCTAGAACCGTAAGCTAAATAGATAACCTTTCCTTCCTTTCTGTCTGCATCAGAGTATTGTCTCACAGCAAAAGAAGGGTAGCAATAACAGAGAGTGAGCAGAGACTCGATGTTTTTCAGAAGTTGCTGTGATCCTTTCAATGTATGCATCAGCATGAGAATTGTTGACTTAGAAATAACTTAACTTAGCATATTTACTTTAAGGATGGAGAAACTGAGATCTACAGAAGAGAAGCACCTTCCCCTCAGTGGTCCATCTAGGCAACAGTAGAAGCAACAAACACACTTCAGAGGGCAGAGAAAAGTGTCCATATAGTAGAGTGGGCTTTGGGACTCGAGACTTAAAACCTTCATAGAAAGCACATGTTGAGCTTTGCTTCCTCTCCAGCTGCCTCCAGCTCTGGCTACAGCAATGTGAGACTTATCAGCATAGTTTACAACAGACATTCTTTCTTCATTTCCAAATAAAGCAGAATCCAGTTTATGCCCAGTGAAAATAAATTAGTTTTAATGATGATCTCACTTATAGTGTTTACAGAGTTTTGTATGTTGCATCTGGTACCCTAATGCTGTTTTGCCTGGGAGGGTTACTGAATTGGTGCTGTGTTTTTTTAAGATAATGAGGAAGAGACCATAAATACGGCTGTTTTCTAGTTTTTAAATTCCACAAGAATACTAATTTTGACATGAAACTGGATGCAGTAGCAAAGAGCAGGTAACAGCAGAGAGACAGGGGGAGTAGCAGAGGAAAAAGGGAAGATGGTAAAAGGGCAGCTATAAGAGAAAACTTTTCCTGACCTCTAGTCCCAATGCTCTGTACAGTGGTAATGCATTACAGTGTGTGCATTAGTTAGACGTAAGGCCATAACTACTTTAGACTATTCCTCAATACTGAGCTCAGCCTTGTGTAAAGATTCAAGATATGCTTCCTTGGGATATCTTAGAAGAGGAATGAATGCAGAGAAAGCAAAATCACCTAGTAGAGAATGTAGGACAGGAGAGTAAAAGAAGTGAGGACTGGGAGATGACTTAGCAGTTAAAGCACTTACGACTCCAGCAAAAGAACTGGAGTTTGAATCCCCAGATCACATGAAAAATGGCAGGTGAGGGTGACACCTGTAATATCAGCTTCTGAAGGTGGAGCCTGGAAATCTCCAGAGCAAGCTGGCTGGTGAGATCAGCTCTGTGAGGTGGAAAAGCGATCAAGGATGATTCCCGATATCAACCTCACTCAAGATTCCACATGAAAGAGAATGCACACATACACACAATTCCACACACATATCAGCACACCTATGCACACGCACACACCACAAGCAAACCTACACATGGAAACAGAAGCAAAAAGAAGATGAAACCAATGAGAGACGTGGGTCTACCTGATCTTTCCTCCTGTGTGGAAGGGGATGGAGCATCAGGAGGAGAGGGGTATGGTTTGAGGGAGATCTACAGGGAGCTCAAGGGAGCTCAGATGTTTTTGCAATGACATGGAAAGCTAGAGCACTAGAGCTTAAATTGAGAGCAAACTAGATTCTGCCTGCCCGGCTTCTTACCTGTAAGCAAGCAAAGAGCAAACCCAGCCAAGATAGGCAGTTTTCATTCCTTCATCTGTTCCTTAATTCATTTATTCCAAAGACACTTGCTGCTTTCTGACAATGACGGCCATGTGACTCTATCTAATGATCATATGCTGATAATGTCCAGTGCACAGATCAGAAAAAAAAGCCCACAGAACCTGGCAACTTGCCTGTGACTCACACCTGGAAGTCAAACCCAAGCCTGCTCCATCCCAGCTGTCCTTGGAGTAAAAGCTGCATGACATCTGTCCTTGCTTGGCCATGCTCAGGGGACCTGGGGCAAACACTCTCTGCCATCTGTTTTGTTATTCCAACAAGGGGATCTGAGCCCAGATACTGCTTACTACTCATCTATAGTGTGAAATTGGTCAAGTCTTTTCATTCCTGAGTCAAATATCTCTATCAAAGGCAAATTCTGATCTAGAGGTTGCTCCTACATGAAATTCCACATATGTGTCACAGGGCGCTGTCATTCCTCTCAGCCAGGGGACTGATATGACTTCAGATTTCTCTGATGACCTGGATAGTTTCTGTTGCCTCTTCTACCGGACTGGGTCATTGTGTTGGTTTGAATACAAAGTGTGTCTCCCAGAGGTTCATTTGTTTAATTAAGCACTAGTCCCCAGTTGATGGTGAGGGTTGGGAAGGCTGTAAAAACCGTTAGAGGTGGAGTTTTGCTGGAGAAAGGAAATCACTGGGGCTGGGCCTTGAGGGCCTTGAGGGCCTTGCTTTCTGTTCTCTCTCTGCTTCCCGACAGTGCGAGGAAGCCAGGCTTCCTCGGAGCTCGGCTCAGACTCCTGCTGCCATGCTTTCCTCACCATGACACACTATATCGCCTTTGGAACTGCAAGTCAGAATAAACCCTTTCTCCATTAAGTTGCTTTGCTCAGTATTTTGTCACATCAACACGTAAAATAAGTAACACAGCCATTGTCCACTTGATAGCAATTTTTTTTAATAGCAGAATCCTTGACCTTGTTCAAGGTAGCAGTAAGCCTCTTCTAAAAGGCTACTTCCCAGTTTTCCATAAAGTAAGATGCTAAATTTTGGCCAGTGAGTTCTAAGTAAATCAGCATTTCAAGGGGAATCCATTTCATCATCTCTCTTTGTTATGGTTTAAACATTAAATATATCCCATAGGTCTAAGTGTTGAATACATAGTCACCAGATGACAGGACAATTTTGGGAATTTGTGGGAGGTAAGATGTGCTGGTTAGATACAGGTATCAACTTGGCAATTGAGGACTGAGCTTTTAAACATGTTTGTGAAGAACTGATAATTAAAGCAAACCCAGAGCAAACCTGGAGGGGATTATCTAAATGATATCAGAAGACCCAGCCCATGGTGACTAGGACTATTCCCTGGGCAGGTGAAGACCTTGTAGGCAGGTGGTTGAATAGATTGGACTATTTTGTCAAACATCTTGGCAGATGAGGTTTGTCCCTTTCTGAGCAATTCATGTGGATATAGTGTAGCCATTTCTCTGGTGTTGGCATGAACTTTCTTGCCAATGGATTGTAAACTGTAATGGAGAATCATAGGCAAGAATCCTCTAAGTTGTTTAGTCACAAATTCCCAAAATTGTCCTATCATCTGGTGACTATGTTCCTCTAAGTTGTTTAGTCATGTTTGGTCATTGTTTGTATCAGCAACATGCAGACAAATTGCAACCCAGGGCTTACCTGGAGAAGGCAGGTCACTGGGAGCACATACATAGTCCCAGTTCCTTCCTCTCTCTCTGCTTCTGGTCTACTATGTACTGAAGAACTTTCTCTACCATACACTCCTATCACCATGATTTCTTCCCATGCATAGTAGTCAAAATCAAGTCTGTCCAATCAAGGGCAGAACATCACAACCCTAAATAAATCTCCCCGGCTTAAGTTATTGATGCCACACATTCTGTCATAGCAAACTAACACACTCCTTTCCTTCCTGCTGTCAGGAAGCCATAGTTGATAACCAGCACACCAGCAGCTGTCTCAGGTCAAAGGAACTTTAAGGACAGCATCCACATGCAAAGGTAGGATTCAGAGACAGAGCTTGACTTTCAGTGGACTGTGTGGTTCCTTCCTGCCAGCATTGGACTTCTTATTTCCAAATTCATTTTATGTGAGAGAAAAATAATCCTTTGTATATTAAAGTTTTTACTAAACTGTTTTTTGCTTTATGCAAACAAACAATTTATACCTTCAATGTCATTGCTCTGGCTGTCTGATTTTCTTGAATTGTGGTGTTAAGTTTCCTATGTTCTGCAGGACAAACTGATAACACTACAAATCAGTGCAGGGCTAGATTCTCAATCTTCCCTGGCCTGTCTGGTCCTGTGTCTCTGTTGCTACAAATGACAACAGCCCCTTTGCTGTCACCAGTGACCGAAAACCTGCTGCTTGCTTTCATCAGTTTGCAAATCCTATAGGCTCTCCGTTCACACACAGAACATTTGAAGAGCACATTATCTCTAGAGAAGGTCAGCAACACAGATGTCTAGTTGTTCTGGTAAGGGTTGCAGCTGAGAACAGGCACTGGTTAAAGAAGCATAAAATAGCATTTGTGTCAAGTGCTTCAAACAGAAGGCGCTGAGACAGATGCACAAGGAAGTAGTGAGGGAGGGCTGAAGGGTAGGTGTTATTTGATGCGGCCAAGTGTAAGGAGGATGTAGAATACAGTGGGATGTGGTCCTGCAGCATATGAGAGGGCTGAGGCGTGCCTGTAATGAATGACAGAGTGTCTCTAATGAGGCAAGAGAGGCTGTTGGCTGAAGCACTAGGGGTCCAAGAGACAAGCAGGGTTGTTTCTCAGAGTGTCAATGGCTTTGGGCTTTGAAGACCATTGCAAAGGGCACCATGTTAAAAGGGTGGTGGGCAGAGGCTGTCTAGTCTCCTCCTCTCCCTGTCTGTCTTTCCCTTGGTTACTTTCCCTGTTCCCTGTTTCTCTATCCCTGTCCCTGTTTCTTTCCCTCACATTCTTTCCTCTCTCCTGCCCCTCCTTCCACTTCCTTCTCTCTTCTCCCCTCCCCTTCCCTTCTTTCCTTTCCCCTTTCCCTTCTCTCCTCCATTACCTCCCTTCTTCTCTATGCTCTTCCCGTCTCCTTTCCTTTCCCCTCTTCTTCTTCTCCTCCTCTTCCCCTCCTCCTCTCTTCCTTCTCTTTTTGATTCACTCTGCTACTGTCCAGCCCTGTCACCTTCCATCTCTTTCTGAAACTCTCTGTCCAAGGACCAAGGACCAAGGACCATTCTTCCAAATCCCAACACCCATCATTTTGCTCATGCTCCAATTCTTCCAGAACTCTTCATTCCTAACACAAATCTAACTTCTTAAGTCAGAGTTTAGGTTTCCACCATGAGACTCCACTGCCCATATAGCCATTCATCAGATACTACTCTTCCTGACCTCTTGTACCCCATCTACTTTACACTGCATCGTGCTTTCCTATCTAACCCCTTCCTTGGCTGGCATATCAGTTCCTTGAATAGCCATTTGTTCATTCAGACTCATCTTAAAGGTACCCAAAGTCATCCTTCCTTCCCTGAGTCAAAGTGCCGTTGCTCCCCTCGTAGGTAACCTGTCTCTTCCTGCACTTGCACAGCCTGGAGCAGCTTCTGATCTGGACAGAGGGACTCTGGCTTCTCCCCACCACCATCACTTTTCCCCACTTAACAGTCAGAGAACTCAAAGTAAGTAAACCAACGATGCTCCAGAAAGAGGGCAAATAGCACTCTGGTCACCTGCCCAATTCCATACTACCTATGCACTATTTATACATGAAAGTAATAAAGAGACTGAGAAAAAGATTTTCAGAAGAAGAAGGAGGCGATTCTTCTGGGATTGGGTAATACAGGGTGAAAATAACATAAATACATTCTATACATACATAAATTAAAGATTCATTTTGTTTTAAAAATTAAAGATCACAGAATATTAAAAATGAAAGACTCAATCTTATAATAATGTTTTAAAAAGTCAGAACCTCCAAAGCATTCAAGAAAATAGTCATTAGTTTCTCAGGCTGGTGGAATTAAAAATTCGAGGGGGGGATTGGGTTGGAGAGATGACTCAGGGTTTGAGACTCTGCCTTGCAAACAGAAGGTCCTGAGTTCAGATCCCAGGTCCCAGGTAAAAAAACACCAGGTGGAGATGGCAGCAGCCTGCACTTCCAGTCCTAGTGGGAAGAGCCTAGGAAATTCCAGAGTGAATCAAAAAGGATGTAGAAGCAATCCAGGATGATTCCTGAAGGTGTTTTTGGTCCTCTACACAGTGCCTTCTGATACGCACACACATACACACACATACACACACACACACACACACACACACACACACACACACACACGTAAAATAAATAGTTTAAAAATTGGGGAGATTAATAAATTTAAAAATATTTTATTAGCATTTATTAATTTTATGAAACAATGTGTTTCTTTGTGGCATTTCCATGGTACATATTACACTTCAGTCATATTCGCCTTTTATTCCTGACTCCCATCCCTCTCCCCACTCACTGAATCCTTTTGTGGTCCCAAGTAGTCTCTTTACACTTTGTACATCAATCCTTTTTTTTGTTTTTAGAATTCAATATGAGAGAAAACACGAGATATTTGTCTTTCTGAGTCTGGCTTATTTTGCTTAACGTGATGATCTCCAGTTCCATCCATCTCCCCTGTGACTGAATAATACTCCATTGTGTATAATACACCACATTTTCTTTATCCTTTTGTCTGCCGGTGAGTGATTGAACAGGTCTGATGACTTGAGTCCTGTGGACTGTGCCACAGTCAACATGGATGTGCAGATGCATCTTCACTGTGTGCTGGCTATGGTTCCTTTGGGTGTGTATCCAAAAGAGCAACAGCTAGCTCATATGGTAGTTCTGTTCTTAGCTTCTTGAGGAGCATCCACACTGATTTCCATAATAGCCGCCCTAATTTACATTCCCACATTCTTTTTTCCCATATCCTTGCCTGTAACTGGTTTTCATTTCCTTGATGATAGCCATTTGAACTGGGATGAGATGGAATCTCATTGTAGTTCATACTTCTCTGGTGGGGAACACACTTTTTCCTTGGTGATGGACATTTTTATGCATATATTGGCTATTCATACTTCTTTTTAAAAAGTGCTCTGTGCATTTGCCCATTTCTTGATGGGATTATTTGTTCTCTGGGTATCCGACTTTTTAAGTTATTTATGTAGCCTGGGAAAGCCTAGATACATGGCTGGCAAAGATTTTCCTCCATTGCACAGGCTCTCTCTTTACTCTGCAACTGTCTCCACACTAAGCAGAAGGCTTTTGCTCTGGTCAATGCTGTGAGTTAACTCTTGCTATTATTTCCAGAGCTATTCGGAAGGTCATTCATTGCCTGTGCCTGTGTCTTTGTTTTCTCTCATAATTTCAAACAATCAAGGGTTAGATTAAGGGCCGTAGTCCATTCTGAATTGACTTTGGTACAGGGGGAGACACAGGACCTCGCTTCCTCTTCTACACTCTTCTATGCAGTTTTTCCAGCACTGCTTGTTAGTTTTTTTCCTCCCTCCGCTGTATGTTTTAGATTGTTTTTTTTAGATATCAAGTAGTAACAGCTGCTTGGGCTTACTTCTTTTCTTTGTGTGTGTGTGTGTGTGTGTGTGTGTGTGTGTGTGTGCATGTGTGTGTGTGTACAAGAGTACACATGTATGCCTATGGAGGCCCAAGGATGACAGACAGAATCATCCCAGATTGTTCTACCTCATCAATGTTTTGCTCTGGAGATTCCCAGGCTCTGACTTCCGGTCGAAGTTGTACTAGGACATTTTCACATGGGGTCTGAGGATCCAAACTCAAGTCCCTTTGCTTTCAAGCCAAAGGCTTTAACCACTGTGTCATCTCTCCCAACCTTCCTGATATATTCTAATCCATTGATCTTGTACATGTCTTTGTGAGAGCACCAAGTTCTTTTTGTTACTATGACTTGTAGAGTAATTTGGAATCTGATATTATAGTACTCCAAGCATTGTTATTTTTGGTCGTTTGCTTTGGCTGTTCAGAAATATTCGTGTTTTCCATGCAAATTTTAAAGTTTTTTTTTTTTGCTTCTGTGAATAATATCGTTGAAATTTTAATGTGAATTAAATTGAGTCTGTAGACTCTTTCTGTAATGTAGCCATTTTCACAGTATTTCTCCTGCTGATCTATGGGCACAGGAGGACTTTCCATTCTCTAATGTCTTCATTTCTTTCTATAAACTAAATTATTCTAAACTAAAACTATTTTATAATTTTCATTGTAGAAAACTTTTGCCTCCTTGGTTAAGTTTCTTCTTACATATCTTATTCATTTTGAGACTACTATGTTTGGGATTATTTTTCTGATTTCTTTCTCAGCATGTTTATTATTAGTATATAAAGAAGCTTCTGATTTTTATATATGATTTTTCTATCCTGCTTCTTTGCTTTATTTTTAATCAACTCTAAAAAATCTTTTTGTGGAATCTTTAGTCTGCAAACTGAGTTCATTTAATTTCTCTTTACTATTTGTGTTCCTTTTATCTTTTTAATCTTATTTTATTACTCTGGTTAAAATTTCAAATATTGGTCTGAATGAGAGCAGAGAGTGGAATAGTGGTATGTGCCTGTAATTTCAACTGTGGAAGGTGGAGACAGGATAAAGAGCTCAGCTAGCCTGGGCTACATAGGCTCTCACTTTAAAAAAAAAATTGAGAATGGATATCCTTACTTCATTCCTGATTTTAGAGAAAATGCTTTAATTGTCCCCATTCTCTATGATGCTGATCATCGATATATTTGCTATGATCTTGTTATGTTGAGGTATGTTTCTTTTATACCTTCCCTTCATGACTTTTACAATAAAGTGATGTTGAGTATTGTCAAATGCCATTTCTTTTGCTTGATTATGTTTGTGTATTTCATTTGCTTGCATTGAACCGTCCTTGTCTTCCTAGAGTGAGACCCACTTGATCATAGTGCATGGTCTTTTTGAAAGTATTGCTGAACCTGCCCTTAGAGGCACTGCACATGTGGCTGCTGTGTCCCATGTGTGTCAGATGGTGGCAGAGAAGAGATGAGACTATTTCTACATCCAATGTTCTACCTGTGGACAGCTAAGTGATTAGAAGCCTGACACACCACACTGCCTGCCAAAACCCTGAATTCCATATCTGTGTACTCACAACATGAAGGCGCTCGTAGGGTAGGCTCCATGTGCTCCCAATGTGGATGGCCTCCTGTGTGCTCACAAGAGGGAGGGTTTTAATGGGCAGGGTCTCTGTGTGTCCACAACATGTACAGCCTCCCATGGGCTAGGGCTCTATGTGTTCACAATGTGGACAGCCCTCCTTGGTCTGGGGCTCTGTGTGCTCACACCATGAACTTAGTTTCATAGAAGATGGACAAAACTGCTGTGCTTCAACTTTATCATGTGTCCTTTAACCATGTTGAATCAGGAGCTCAATCCTAACTATCTACATCCTTAATGCATGTTCTTTTATTGCTTACATATTATTTTATATTGTCCAATGTAAAAAATTAGGACATAAAGGCAGGAGGTAGACATGCTAGGGAACTGTCCAGGAGAAGTGGGAGGGAAAAAAAGGTAGCTATGATCAAAATACATTGTCTACATGTATGAAATTTTAAAAGAGTAAAAAAAAAATTAAAGAAATCCAAAAATCATGTTGGGGGGAGGGAGGGAGTCAGGGACAACCACCCATTATGTTTGTAATTAGAAAGACTAAATATTAATAAAAATGATTTTTAAAGGGGCTGTTGAACAGTTTGAGGTTTTATTGAGGATTTTTGCCTCTGAGAACATCAACAATATTAGTCTATAGTAGTGTGTGTGTATGTGCATATGTGTGTGTAGTTATGCAAACTACACACCTAGCTTTTTATGTGGATGTTGAGGATTTGAACTCAGATCCTCACACTTATAGCAAGTGATCTTATCACTGAGCTATCTCCTCTGCCCCTAGTTTTCTTTTTCTCATCTGGTTTTGGAATTGGGATAATACTGGCTCCACAGAATGAGTGGAAATGTTCCCAATTTTATGATTCACTGATGATTTGACGCCTATTCAGTGTCCATGTGGTTATAGAATTTCTGTACTTTCTACTGTTGTTGATTTCTAATTTCGTTCCATTATAATTTGGTAAGATAAAAGTAATTGTCTTTATATTTCTGTCTCAGTTGATCTCTGTGATGTTATGGGACATTTAAACTCAAACAACTTAAGGGACAAAAGGAGATTTACTTGGTTTACAATTCTAGAGGGGAGATACAGTCCTTTATGGAGGAAAAGGCGTAACTAGCTGACAGAAGATAGAGGAGACTTAGGTCACATCCGTCTTGGATGCTGAAACAACAGACTGCAAAACTGCAAGAGCACACTTCTAGGGGAAACAGGACGAAGCTAACCAAGCTCATCCCCACGACATACCTTCCTCCAGCAAAGCTCCACTTCACAATGGTGCCATGACCTTCCCAACATCATCTAAGGATTCAAACACATGAGCCTTTGGGGGACAACTCACACTCAAACCTCAATGGTATCTTTTAAGACTTTCTTTATGGTCTATAATATAATCTGTTTTAGAAAAAAATTTCCTTTAAGCTACCCAAAATAATGTGTGTTCTCGGGTGTTGGATAAAATGTTCTATAGATTCCTATTAAATATACTTGATCACTACCACAGTTTGACTGAGAAGATTATTTGCTGATATTTTTAGTCTGGATGATGTCTCTCTTGGTGAGCAGGGTATTGAAATTACCTACCATTATTGTATGTGGACCTATCTATCCAGTGGGATTGTCTACAAACCCTGAAATTTTCTTTTCCACTTGATCTAGTCTATTTACAAAGCTTTCTGCTGCATTTTTAATTTGAGTTATTGAGCTTTTCATTTTCAAGATTTCTGTTTGTCTTCAAAATTACTATCTCAATTGCACTTCTCACTTTCTGCCTGCACTGTCCTCCTTAATCTGTCAGACATTTCCCCCTGTGTTTCTTGGAATTCACTGATATTTTTAGAAAATTGCTCTTTTAAATTCTTCATCTGGCTTTGCATCCCCTTCAGGATCTTCGCAGTCAGTGGCTGGAGAGGAGTCACATTGCCTTGCTTTGTCACTTTCCTTTGTATTTCTGGGTTGAAATCTATATGACTTTAGGGTGGTTATTCCTTCCACAAAAATCCTTTTAGGGAATGGCCTTCTTGGACATTCTGTTTGGAATGTCAGATAGTTGTGACATATTACATGCATTTCCAGTAGGATAGCAGAGTAATTTCCCTCTTCTTTAATAGTTCTTGGTGCATCTTTCTTGTCAATAGGGTCTAAATCAAGTGTCCCCCAGTTCTTGCCCTTTTATTCAAGCAACTGAAGCAAAAGCCATGCAGACTGCAAATTTTATATTCTAAACAAGCAATGGTACTGATCAAACATGCTACAAAAAGCTGGGTCACTTGAGTTGAGAAAGTATTCAAGGGAGTCATTATTTGGTTTCTTTTAATGGAGTTCAAGAAAAGGAGAAATTTGGTTGCTAAGAGCTGCAGCATAGATGGATTCTCTATTTTGATTGACAGATTAAGTTATATGCCCTTTTTTTTACTATGCATGGCCCTTCCCATACTAGGCTCTGATATTAATCGTATGCACCTCTGCTTATGGGTAAATAAGGGATTTGCCCCAAAAGTTCACTCATAGGACACACTTTGCCTTATTGCTTATACATCCCAAAACTAGTTCAGGCTGAATCAGCCTTCCTGCTCTTGAATCTAGATACAAGCATAGTATAACTGAATAGAAACTGTCTAGAGCTGATCGTGGGGGTGGGGGGGTGGGGGTAGGGGGTGGGGGGGGTGGCCTGCGTTTCTGGTCCTGGTAGGGTGGAGTCTGTGAATCCTGGGGCAGAGTAAACAAGGAGGAGGTGGAGGCGTCCATGGTGATTCCCGAATTCGCCCTGTGGTTCTACACACACACACACACACACACACAAATGCACACACATGCACAATTGAATAAATTTTTTTTTAAAAAAAAAGGGGGAGGAAAACCCTATTCCATTGTTTGGAGTGTGGTGTGCATATGGCATGTTTCTTGATGCAAGTGGGGAGTCCTAGGTTGCTAGGTTCATTGTTCAGAGTGGCGTGTGTGTGTGTGTGTGTGTGTGTGTGTGTGTGTGTACAATAAGTCCTAGGCTGCTAATGGGTTGCTACGAGCTAGGAGAGGGATGTGTGCATAACTTAAGCCAAGTGGAGTCACAGGTTGTTAACCTACTTCCTGGCTTACCTGCTTATTTTGATATAGTGTGCACCTCAGAACCTGAGGATAGTATTTCCTTGTAGATCTCACCAGAATGTAAGGGGTAGTCCTTGGTGCTTCCCTTCCTAGTCCTGTCAACAATATATAGTCTGAAGGAACCTGTGCCTCAGTCCCCTGTAGTCCCTATGCCTCAGCCCCTTGAAGTCCTTATTCTCCAGCCCCCTGCAGATCCTGTACCTAAACTGTACCTACTTGAAGCCTAGTGCTAGCTTAAGGTTTGTATCTTCCCTACTTCCTGAGTTAAAGTATTTTCTGAGATTTGAGTGGGCGTGGATTCTGCATAAAGGCAAGTGTACTGAGTCTTAGCTGAGCTGTGAGCTTATCTCAGCGATGGAGCATCTATACAGCTACTAGGAGGGTCAGGTTCCATCCTCAGCACCTTGTGGAATGTGGAAGGAAAGAGAATAGTGATAACAGCAGATAGTAGACAACCAGATACAAAGATAAAGTCAAAACCAAGACCAAGCGCCAATGTGGTGTCTGCCATAACTCCTAAAACAGGAATGTGGTATCGAGCAGGGATCTAAACCAAAGAAGTTTATTGTTGCTGTTTTTAATGATTAAAAGGAAGGTAGGAAAAATATTAAAAGAAACAAAACAGAAACAGAAGAAACTTTAAAGTTGCAAAAGTGAAAGAGGGAAGGCAGGAGAAAGTGAAGGACATAATTCTATTTGAAAAAGAGAGAATAAAGAATCTTATTAGAAGGACAGGAAAAGAAAATAACAAAACAAACAAGAAGAAAAATTATGTAAATAGATATACATGATATATACCAATCTCTCTCTAAATATAATATAAATATTATATATAACATATATCAGTCAGTCAATCACTAAATATCAACCAAACCAAACAAAATGCTAACAATAATAATAATAATAATAATAATAATAATAATAATAATAAACTGGACATGGTGGCTCATAGCTCCTGAGTTCAAGCCTGGTCTGGGGTACAGAGTGAGTTCTAACTAAACCCTTCCTTATAAATCTCCCCCAAAATAATAGCCCAGACTAGCAAGACCCTGTTCCAGAAAAAAAAAAAAGTTAAGAATTATCTCTACAGGTGTTGCAGTTCAGCTGTATGGTTACAGATAAATGACCATCAAATGGCTTAAGGGAACAAGGAGTTTATTTTCTTACTGATAATCCAGTTACAGTTCATAGTCCAGCTTGACGGGAGAGCAGGCACCAACACCAGGGCTGAGGGAACTAGCCACACCATCTCCACATAACGGCTAAGAGAGGGACAATCCTTATTTGCCAGACCAGCATGTCTGACCAAGTGTTCAGAAGGATGCCAACTCTCTCAACCTGCTCTGTGTATTTTATTCCAGGGCCTAGTCCCACCCATCATGGACTAGACCTTCCCAATCAGCTAGACAATCTCCTGCAGGTTTCTGGGCTTAATTAAACTGTTAATTCTCTACAAATGTGCCCAGAGTTCAAACCCTCAACAGTCAAGTTGACACGTGGTTAACTATGACAGCAGGGCTGGCATTCAGGCAACAGTAGCTGTTGTTGGTCCTTGCCAATCCAGCCATGGAGACAGCAAAGGCTAAGAATAGTCAACCCATCCTTTGGTGTGTGTTGCTCTGCTGTGGATCGGTGAGTGGTTTGGATTTGTAGTTAGTTGGTTTTCCTTGCCCAATGGTATAAGGTAGTGCAGAACCAAGTTCCCCAGGCTGGATATCACTGATCAGCTGGCAACTCCAGGGCAGGGCAGGCACTGAGCATCCAGATCCCCAGCCCCACAACAAAGGGTCCTGGGTGAATGGGGTGCAGAAGGTGCCACACTTTATGGTGTTCTGAGGTTTTTTGGTCTGGTGTTTGCCAGGGCCACAATGGACCACAAGGTGGACGCTGGCCAGGGCAACTCGTCAATACTTGCCATGAGTTCCAGGGAAAAGAAAAAGTCCCAAGGTTCCCAAAGCAGCGAGCTTGGCTGATGTGGCCTTGTCAAGATAGTTGGAGCAGTGGAGCACCCGCATTCCAGGAGGCTCCCAGATCAGCCACGTGCAGACCAGACTTGCGCGTCTGTTCTGCATCTGCTTGGGATCAATTTTCCCACCACACCTGCCTGCTTCACCTCTTGGTTCCCCCTCCCCTCCATAGCTCCCTGGCAGGGCAGGTTCATAGCTATGTGCTCTTTCTCACCCTCTGACCCATAACCACCTTGGGGTCTCCCCAAGTCTGTATTAATCTTAAGCTTTTTTCCTCCTGGTCCATCTCCCTGGTTGTTTGCTTGTTTGTTTTCATTTGTTTGTTTTTTCTGGTTGCTTTGACTCCAAAGTACTAGCAAAGATGGAAATCAGTGCTCACTTTTAGTTGACCACCTTAGCTTTTTCTTCTCAATATGGGACTGGGGAGATGGCTCAGGGATTAAAGCCTTTCCCTTGCAAGCAAAAGGACCTAGTTTGGTCCCAAGATCCAGCATTAAAATGTAGGATGCAATTCTGCACCCTCTAAGGTGGACTCTGGGAAACCCTAGGGCAAAGCAAATCCAGGATGATTCCCATGGATGTTACCATGGGCATCACAGGCACACCCACTCAAGTGTCTTCCTGCACACGCACACGTACACACACATCTGTGCCAAAAAATGTACTGACTGAACTTTATTTTCAACACGACTTTTTTTTTTTAGCTCTTTGAAAAATGTACGAGTTTATTGTAGAAATTCTGGCAACTAAAGAAATGCGCAAGGAAGAGAATTTAAAATGAAGGATATTTTTGCTCTCTATTCAAAATATTCTTTTGTGTTAAATGATCCTTACAGTAAAAAAAAGAGAGAGAGAGAAGAAAAAAAGAAAAAGAAAGAAAGAAAGAAAAAAGAAAGAAAGAAAGAAAGAAAGAAAGAAAGAAAGAAAGAAAGAAAGAAAGAAAGAAAGGGAAAGGAACTCAAGTGATCACACATCCTGTGTTATGAAGGGGGAAAAAATCCTTTCCAATTCTGCTGTGTATGTAGTGTTTATGTGTGTTATGTGTATGCTGTGTGTATGTATATGATGGGTGGGTGTGTATGTGGTGTGTGTATATGTATGGTATGTGTGTGGGTATGTGAGGTGCGTGTGTGTGTGTGTGTGTGTGTGTGTGTGTGTGTGTGTGTGTGTGTGTATAGGTGCTCTACTACCCCAGCATATGCGTGGGGGCAGAAGACAACCCTGGGTGTTCTCACCTCTCCACTTTGATGAGACAGATTCTCTTCATCATTCAGTAAGTCAGCCTAGCTGTCCACAAGCTACTAGATTCTCCATGGGATGCAGACACTTGCGTTACTGTGTCTGGCTTTTACTTGGACTCTGAGGATTGGAACTCCGGTTCTCAAGCTTGTCAGTTTTTAATCACTGAGCCATGTGGGTACCCCTCCTATTCTGTTTGGCTTCCATTGAGTTTCTCAGGTCCTTGACAACCTGTGTGCTCCTATCCTAAATGTTGATGTGAACCACAAAGCAAATCTAGGAGCCCAAAAGTTGCTTGACTGTTGTTCTGCCAGGGCCACAAATGGACACTAGCTAGAACAACCTAGCAAGACTTGTCTGTGAGTTCCAGGAAAATGGAAAAGTGTAGGAATTCAGGTAACAAAGTAGCAAACTTAGTTGGATGAGACCTAGTCAAGATGCTTATGGACAGTCTTATGTGGAAAAATGCAGAGTACTTGTGTACCAGCACTGGGCAGCCCCTAGATCAGCCACATGCAGAATAGATTATCTGTCTCCTCAGCATCAGTTTCTGGGCCAGCTTTACCACTGCAGACAATAGGCAAAGTGTTTTCAAGTACAGTGGGGATGACAGGAGTACCTGCTAAAAAGAAAACAAAGCAAGTCAAACCCTATCCATCCCATTCTGTGCAGTAAATCTTTGAGGGCTTCCTACTTCCCCTTGCAGAATCTTTTCTCTTTCCTGCAAAATATGGTCCAGGTCACAGGCATCTAATTATATTTACTCAACTTTGCAGATCACTTCAGAAAATACTTAGGTCACAAGAATATTAGACCTAAAACTAAGATTTTTAAAAGTTGTTTTGGCTCTTAATATTTATGCCTTGGCTCATGAAAATTCATTTACCCTCTTCATTTTTAAAAACTTATATTACAGAGGTAGAAGGTGTTTACCATAGGACATTTGGAAAATATTACAAATGTACAAAGAAGGGAATGAAAACCATTAGTAAATTCGCTATCCAGAGTGCTTAGCCTTTCCTCAGATTCTAGCTCTCTGGATGTGGATACATAAGTGGAAGAGAGGAGGACCACATATGGAAGGGATGGCTCCGAGCTTGTCTGGCTTGGGATGCCAGACATCTGATTCCCGTTAAGCACAGTGTCCTCTTGCACCCTCTCCCCACAACCACTATTGGACCATCTACCCACTCGTCCAGTAAACCACTCAGCCAATCGCTTACCCAGCCACCCATCTGGCCATTCTTGCCCAGAGGAAAATTTCAGTTGACACAAGTCCAACACTCGCTTTCACAGGGTTAGGCATCACTTCCCTGAGTTTTCTGTTGCTAAAGCAGAATACCTGAGATGGGGGAATTTGCAAAGAAAAGAGGTTCTTGTGCCTTGCGGTTCTGGAGACTGGGAATTCCATGAACATATGCCAACGGTGTACTTAGTTTCTGGCAATAGAATTGTGCTACTCCCAGCTCATCAGGAAAGCCTAAGAGCAAGTAGGTATGTGTGAAAGTGATGACAATGAAGAGTCGACATGCTTTATGACATTGGCTCTCAAGTAACTATGCTAGTCCTTGGAGAACAGGAACTCAGCCATGAGAAAGCTATCAATCCATTCATGAGGACTCTAGTCCCACCATCCAAACCCTTTCCTCTGTCTGGGCCATACCTCCCAATATTGCTGCCATTGTAGTTACTGTGTACATTGCCAGAACAAAAGCAACATATTTGACTTACAGTTTGAGGGGATACAGTCCATCATAGTGGGGAAGGCATGACAGCAGCAGCTAGAGGTGATTTTTCATTACATCTGCAGTGAGGAAGCAGAGAGAGAAGAATATTGATGCTCAACTCCCTTTCTTTATTTAATGCACTTCAGGGCACAGGACCATAGAAACGTGCCTTTCACACTTACATTGGGCCTTTGCAGTTCAGTTAACCTAATCTAGAAAAATCTTTCACAAGCATGCCTAGAGACTTGTTTCCATGGCGGCTCTAAATTACATCAAGTTGGGGTTGAGGAGATAGCTCAGGGGTTAAAGCCTTTGTCTCTCAAGCAAAAACACCTGACTTCAGACCCCCAGATCCCATGCAAAAATGCCAGACAGAAATGGTGGTAGCTTGTAATTCCAGCCCTGGAAGGCAGAAACTGGAAACCCCAGAGCAAAGCAATAAGGTGAAAGAACAATCCAGAATAATTCTTGATGTCACCCTTGAGGCCCTCCATAGTCAAGTGCTGTCTTGAGCACATACCTGCACATATATGTACAACCATCCACGTGCAAAACACACACACACACACACACACACACACACACACACACACACACACATTAAATCCCATCAAGTTGACAATCAAGGTTAACCATTGTAACCACATCAAAATATGGCATCTGAACATAAGATCTGGTGGGGACAAACCATAGCGGGCATAAGTCCTGATAGTCCCACCAAATACTTCAGAGTGAGGTATGAATTTGAAAGTGGTTTCTTTTATCATGGTGATAAAAATGGAAGGTCTCTGCAGCCACTGGCCACAGCAGTGAGAGCCTTGCAGAGACAGCAGGGCTTAGAGAAAATGAAGGAAAGAAGCCATGCTGCACCCAAACTCTTCACCTAGGTGCTCCTCATCCCAGACATGCTTGCTTCTCCCTGTCCCAGTGTTGTAGTTTTCCTGCAGGCTGCTGATATGCTCACAACCAAATAGCTTAAGGGGGGAGTTTCATTTGGCTTATGATCATTCAGTTACAGTCCAGGTTGGCAGGAGAGCTCATACCAACATCAGAGGCTAAGAAAATGGTCACACTATATCCACAAGACTGCTAGAGAGGGGACAACCTCACTTGCCAGATAGCATGTGTATTCAAGTGTGCCAAAGAATGCCTACTCTCTGAATCAGCTCTCTCCATCTTATCCATTTGCCCAGGGAAAAGTCTCATCCTCTATGGGCTGGGCCTTCCATCGTCATTAGACAACCTCCTGCAGGCTTGCTCTGGGCTTAATTCAGCTACTAATTCTTTAAAATGTGCCCAGAGCTTGAGCCTTCAGTTGTTGAGTTCATATCACTAGCTAATTACCACACCCTGGAGGTTGCGACTTCCCACGCTTCTCCAAGTTGGTTACAGACATAAATTTCCTTTCATTCTCCACTAATTTAAGTTGGATTCTTTTCACAAAAAGAGTCTTCTTTAAACAAGCACTTTACATTTAAGAAGACAAGACTTTTTAGGGGATGAATAATATCTGGGTTCAAAAGAAATGCTGCGGCTCATACTTCCTACTCTAGACATGGCCAAAAGTAGGCGAGCCACCGCCCTCTCACATCACTCTGGAAAGAGTCAGAGTGGGTGTTATGGATGCTGTGGGAACATGGGTCACTGAGGTTTATTACTCATTGCCTCTATAAACCCAGATTTCTGTACCAGTTACTCTCTTCTCTGAGACAACGCCCAAAGTCAAGCAACTTAAGGAGAGAAAGGGAGATTTATTCAGCCTTAGAGTTCCAAGCAGTCTTTCATGGTGGAAATGGTATGGCTGGAGGCAGAAGCTGGAGGAGGCCTAAGTTGCATCCATCATGGAAGCTGAAAGCTGTTGCTCCAAGCTCAATAGCAGACTCACTCAAGCAGGGCAGGGCTAACCAACCTTTTTCCAGCAAGGCTCCATTTCCCAAAGGTGCTATAACCTTCCCAAATACTGGCAGCAGCTAAAGATTCAAACATATGACATGTGAGGGACAACTCACATTTCAAACCATGACAGTTTCCCAACTCCACACAGTGGATGGGAACTCTGACAGTGAGAACCTGTTGTCATTGTTCCCATTGCTACACCAGACTGATTCTGCTCACTGCGCTTCTGTGACCAGTTCACGAAGACTCTGCAAGGTTCGACTCCATGAGAAGACACACCTCTTCCTTACCTTGCTCTTGACCCTTCTGAGTCTGCCTCTAACTCTTATGTCTAAATTTTGTCTCAGATTTTGATGCTCTCCTGCACATTTGATTAGCATAATGGACCTTAGTTTCACCTGTTAAATCAGATAATTTAGACTGTTTTTTTTAAATCATTCTACCTTAGTTCTCCCTGCCCATGCTCCTGCTCTACTCAGAACTGAAATCCTGATACTACTAGGCTGCTTCTCCAGCTGCTTGAAGGCAGAAGATGGGGCAATATAAGCAAAGAGGAAGGATGGAGGCCCTTTTGCGACAGAATGGGGAAAGGGGTACATTAGCTTCCTGTCACTATAACAAAGTATCTGATATAATCAGCTTATAAAATAAAAGCTTTAATCTTGTCTCACAGATTTGGAGATTTGGGCCTGTGGGTGGGAAAAGGGGGAGGGAAGCGGGAAGTAAGAAACCATAGGGGCTGCACGCAGCAGAGCAGTGCTGCTCACCTCATGGTGAGAAGTGTGAGACACATAGGAAAGAAGGAGGCCTGGGTCCCCCCAATCCCTTTTGAGGGCCACACCCCAAGGATCTCCTCCTGCCCTCAGAAAGGTGCTGCTGCCTCCCAGCCACACCTCCCAAGGGACAGAGCCTTTAACACCTGGGCTGCTAAGGGACATTCGAGATCCAAACTACGGCCGGTATGAATAAGAAGGCAAAAAAAGAATTCACAACAGGTAAAAAGCAATCCATTCCCACTTTGTAACAAGCTGGAGGAGGGGGACTCATAGTTTATTATCTCACTCTATTAGATGATTTCCATCCTTATTCAGTCACAGATAGGGAACAACTCAAAGATTTGCAGCAACTCTTGGTTCTTGTTTTTTCTATTGAAATGGAGTCTCGCTATGTAGCCCAGACTGGCCTGTAATTCACTATGTAGACCAGGCTGGCCTCAAACATAAATTTCCCTGCGCCTGCACTAGCCTCCCAGGTGCTGGGCTTACAGGCATGTGACACCATATTCAGTCAGAACCCTCAGGAACTCTCATTTTGTTAATCTTTCTTCTTGTTCAGACAAGAAATGATCTTTACCTTGTGCTTAACATTACCCAAAACAGGTCCTTTCCTCTTTTTCTTAATAGAACATACTTCTTTTCTCTGTGTAGCCTTCAAAAGGCAAATAAGAGAGCAAAATCCACAACTGAGTTAGGAAGAGCTGCTTCAAAGGGTTTTAATGATCCTTCCCTAATGTCCTTTAGCTTCCAAATGGGGACATTTTATTTCCACCTCCTCTTGCTTATTAATTCGATTATCGTTGTTCACTCTCTCTGTATTGCGTTTGAAGTCACTAAAAATAAAACATATACACGGTAGTATAATGCAAAATGAACAAGTCACAAAATGAACAAGTCACGGTGAGGCAAGACTATAACCCCAGCACTTGGTGAGTGAGGATTAAGAAGCTGACCTCAGCTACACAGAGCGTCCCAGGCCAGCTAGCTACATGAGACACTAACTAACTAACTAACTAACTAACTACTAACAAAAGAAAAAGGAAGGAAGGAAGAAGAAAAGGAAGGAAAGAAGAAAAGGAAAAGAAAGAAAGAAAGAAAAAGAAAGAAAAAACAAAGAAAGAAAGCAAAAAACAACAAAGAAAGAAAAAGAAAGAAACAGAGAAACAAAGAAAGCAAGCTAAAGAATGGAGTCAGGGGCTGGAGAGGTGGCTCAGGGGTTAAGCCTCTGCTTTGCAGGCGGAAGGTCCTGAGTTCGGATCCCAGATCCCACGTATAGACGCCAGGCGGAAGCGGGGACGGCCTGCGTTTCTGGCCCTGGTAGGGCGGAGCCTGTGAATCCCAGGGCAAAAGGAGGTGGAGGAGTCCATGGTGGTTCCCGAATTCGTCCGTGGTTCTACACACACACAGACACACACGGGCGCGCACACATGCATGTGCACACACGCACAATTGAATAAATAAAAAAATAAAAAAAATAGCTACATAGCTTTTTTTAAAAAAAAAAGAATGGAGTCAGATCTGAGAGCTCCCATCTGTAATGCCAACATTCAGGAGGTGGAGGGAAATAGATCTCTACATGCACAGGCTGATGTGCTCTACACTGTGAGTTAACTAGGATAGCCAATGCTACATAGTGAGACCATCTCAAAAACAAAAGAAAAAGAAAAAGAAAAAGTATCAGGATCTAGAAAGAAGGTGAGAAAAATACAGTTTCAAGAAGGGGGTGGGGAAGGGGCTGGAGAGATGGCTCAGGGGTTAAGACTCTGCCTTGCAAGAGGAAGGTCCTGAATTCCAATCCCAGGTTCTATGTAAAAACATCAGGCAGAAATCGTGGAGGACTGCACTTCTGGCTCTGGAGGGGAGAGCCTGGGATACCGAGCCAGACATAACTTGATCCCTACCCTCAAGGTGCTCATGATTTAATCTTTTCACATTTTAGCTTTATGAATTTCTATGTGTCTGATTCACCTATAAGTCATTGTGTGCTATAGTTCATGCCTCATGCAGTTGGTAAAACGAGTTCTTCCACTGCCACAGATGATTGGATAGGGAGTTAAGTGCAGGCTAAAGATAACCCACAAATACTGGACTCAAGGGAGGTCAAATATCCCCAAGGTTGCTTGGTCCGAGATTACCTAATATGTTTCCTTCACGTTGCGTAGGACACCACAGTTCTGGCAAAGCAAGTTTTCCTGAGATGCTTTCATTGACACCCCGCCCCCACACACCTACTCCCTCCTCTTTCTATGTGACCTTAATACTCCTTGCCATGCCCCCTGGGACTTATATCCTCTTTCCTCGAACCTGTGTAGGGCTGAAGCTTTTCCTAAACCTCTCCTGCTCTCCAAGTCCTATGCGTATTGCCAGGTTTGGAAATTCTAGAAGCTGAAATGACTGCAACTGTGAAAGAGGTGCTATTTCATGCTACTTAAGTGCTTGCCAATTCAGCACAGAACACCTGCTCCTGAGAGTATCTTGGCACACTGGCCCATTCACTCAAAATCTTCCTTTCTTCATTCTGAGAAAAAGAGACTCCACAGTCCTCCTGGGACTCTACAGTCCTCCCAGGCCCTCCCAGGTTGGGGAAACTGGATTTTGTCTTTATCACCACTATTCCAAGTCTTGGCTGTCTTGGCAACAAGCTCTTCTGCTTCTGGACCTGACACTCTGCCTTCATGGCCATCCCAAAGCCTGGGGTACTTATTCCAGGCTGTGTCCTACTGCTCCAGGTCTCCTTGACCAGACTGACATCTCAAACATTTCTGTTGCTGATGGCTGGGAAGTCAGGGCAACATAGTAGTTAAAAGCTGGTGCTTCAGTGTTTGGGAAGCACTGAACAAGTTCATGAATTTAAAGCACTTTGTACATATCCTACGAGGAGCTAAAATGTGATGATATAGGTCGAATGCTTGATGTCCCACAACCAGGATTGTTGTTTCACCTACTTTGTGAATCAGAACTCTCTATTGTTGAACATAACCAGCCCAATGGGGATGACTGTGTCTGCTACCAATGGGCCAATGGGAGCTACTTCACTGGATTGAAGGAAGGCATTCTAACAGTGGCCGATCGCTTGTCAGGCTTGTCTTTGCGTCAGCTTCCTAAGCCACTTTGTGACTATCACACTGGAGCTACAGCTGCCCTTTCAGATCATGTGACAACCCAAAAGACCAATGAAATTCCTGCACTAGTGAAAGTGGGGTGGTTAAAAGGAATCAGGGTCTAGAAGACCATGGAGCTACTGTGCCAGCTCACCTTAGTACCCTTCACATGCGAGAAACAGATGGTTTAACTAGTTTGTTTTTTAATATTTTATTTAGTGTGTGTGTGTGTGTGTGTGTGTCAGAGGGCACTGTGTGTCCCTGTGGAGGACCAAGGATGACTTCAGAAATCATCCTAGCTTGCAGAAGTGCAGGCCAACGCTAGTTCCACCTGGAGTTTTTAACGTGGGACCTGGGATCTGAACTCAGGGCCTTCTGCTTGTGAAACAGAGTCTTAACCCCTGATCCATGTCTCCAGACCTAACTACTTTTATTTTGGATCTCTAGATGGATCCTAATTTCTAGTATAATAAACACTTGTTGAGATGATGATTCTCTCTTGGTCAATTCTCTATCTGTCTGGATCCAGCTGTCTCCACAGAGAGCTGTTATGGTTGAAATGCCCACTGCAGTGCATTCTAGGAATCTATTAAGGTACAATGATACTGTGATCGATTAGGCTTTCCGCTATCATGGGATCTTTGGATGGAATCTTCCTGCCTGTAGTTTGTTAATGTCTGACTGGCCTTTGTAAGCTGAAACAATGCTTTCTTTCCAGGGTGTCTTCATCTCATCTACCGGCTTCGAATCCATCATCTCAGCCTCGTTCTGCTACAAGGTCAATGGGTGGGAAGATGAGGTTAGAATGAAAGTCATGAAGAAAAGTTAGGAATTTGGAAAAAGAGGTTTTATCTCTAAGATTTTTTTATTTCTATTAAAGTGTTTAAATTTCATTTCATAAGCAATTAGATTTTATTCATCCATATAAAATGATTCATAAGGAAGAATAAAAGCAAGAATTATAAAATATTACAGATTTTTCAGAAAACTCACATAAAGGGTGGAGAGATGGGGCTGGAGAGGTGGCTCAGGGGTTAAGCCTCCGCCTTGCAGGTGAAAGGTCCTGAGTTCGGATCCCAGATCCCACGTATAGACGCCAGGCGGAAACGGGGGCGGCCTGCGCTTCTGGTCCTGGTAGGGTGGAGCCTGTGAATCCTGGGGCAGAAGGAGGTGGAGGTGTCCATGGTGGTTCGCGAGTTCGTCCGTGGTTCTACACACACACACACGCACACAAACACACACACACATGCGCACATACACACGCACATGCGCACAGTTGAATAAAAAAAAAAAGGGTGGAGAGATGATGCAACGCATAAATACAGGTGCTTGCCACCGAGCCTGACTACCTGAGCTTGATCCCTGGAGGACACATGGTGGGAGGAGAGAATCAGTTCCCACAAGTTGTCCTCTGACCTCCACATGCACTCTGTGGCATGCGTAACTGCACACACTCACAATAAATAAGCAAAATGTAAAGGATTAGAAAACTCATTTGATTTTTTTAGACTAGATGACTTTGTACAAGTCAATTCAATCCCATAAGAATTTTGAAATTGATATGGTTTCATGTACTTAAATAATGTGGATCAAAATTGAAATTTTGAAGATAATGGTTCTTTTTACAGACACAGAAGTAAAGAAATTTCTTCTAGAAAGAGGAATCATTGGGGTGGATTAAGATTCTGCCTTATAAGTAGAAGGACCTGAGTTCAGATCTCCTGTCCCACATTTAAAAAATGCCAGGCAGAAATGGCTGTGGCCTGAACCTGGTGGGTAGAACCTGGAAAATTCCAGAGGAAAGCAAAAAATGAGATAGAAGCAATCTAGGATGATTCCTAAAGCCACCTTTGATCCTTCATAGGATCACACAGTATCATCTGCTACACACACACACACTCACCCACATGAATAAATAAATAAATATTATATATAAGAAGAAAGAAGGATATCTACCTTCTTACTTTTAGAAAGCAATATTTTTGTAAACAAATGTCTTACTCTCAAAGGGATTTTTATTCTAAATATTGATCTCCATGAATGTCATAAAAACTGTTAAAGGATTCAGCATTCTTCCACCCTTACAATACTTCATTTTTAATTAAATTTTTTTGTGTGTGCATGCACGTGCATGGGTATTTGCATGTGAGTATGTGTGTGTGTGGAGGGGGTGCATTCAAGAATTCACTTGAGTGGTGACCCTGTGGAGACCCAAGTGTGACATGTAAAAATCATCCTAGATTGCTCTTCTATCTGATTGCTTTGCTCTGGGGTTTCCCAGGCTCCGCCTTCTAGGTCCAGATTTACAAACTGCTACCATATCTGCACAGCATTTTTTACGTGAGATCTGGGGATCTGATGCAGGTCCTTTTGCTTGTGAGGCAAAGGCTCGAACCACTGAGCCATCTCCCCAGCTCCTATAAATGCTTTTCAAGCTCTTGCTGCTGATTGAGCAATTTAGTGTACAAACGTATATATTCCAATTATTGAAAGTGCTTCTGAGAACAGAATAATCTATACATATGCACATATGTCCACCCAACATTGATAAAACTGTGAGTCATAAATAAAAGTGTTATTATATATTATTGTCAGCATATAAGACAAGAGAAAAACATCTGACATTTTCAGTCTAAAACTTTGAGAGTTTCATAAATGAGTCTGAAGCAGAGACACTGGACACTCTTGTTCTTGTCATCACTGTTTTCTTGCAGTGCTGAGTTTAGAGCCCAGGGCCTTGCTCATGCTACGAAATACTATGCCACTGAGCTGCATCCATAGGTGACCAATTCTTTTTTAGGCTTACAAACTAAAATCCACACATAGCTAGGAAGAAAACTATGTGATAAATATGGCATCTGATCCAACTGACTTCTTAAAGAAACAATTTGAATTTCTTTTAAATGGAAGAGTGCTGAACACAACATTTTTACATTCTCTTTAGTTAACACTATATGTATATATATATACATATATACATAAAGTTACTATTGATTGGCCAGATTTTTTATCACTTGTTGAATACCTATAGTCATAATCTTTTGAAGGTTGGATTTTTAAACATGCAGCTTTCATGTTTCTAAGATCATTTTATAATTTCAGGGGTCTCGCCTAAGTCAGAGTAGCACAGTATTTATTCTTAACTGAATTTTACGTTGAAGTAGCTGCTTCATCCTCCAAGCTCTTCATGCGCAGACAGGAAAGTGAAAACTGAAGAAAATGCCTTCTATAAAAGTCAAAAAGCGGGCTGGAGAGGTGGCTCAGGGGTTAAGCCTCCGCCTTGCAGGCGGAAGATCCTGAGTTAGGATCCCAGATCCCACATATAGACGCCAGGCGGAAGCGGGGGCGGGCGGCCTGCGCTTCTGGTCCTGGTAGGGCGGAGCCTGTGAATCCCGGGGCAGAAGGAGGTGGAGGCGTCCATGGTGGTTCGCGAATTCGTCCGTGGTTCTACACACACACAGACAGACACACACGCGCGCGCACATACACACACACATGCGCACAGTTGAATAAATAATAATAATAATAATAAAAAAATTTTAAAAATGTTATTAAAAAAAAAGTCAAAAAGCATTTTATTTACAAAGTAACAAAGCCAATCACAGCGATGTGATGTGGATTGAGATGGATTACAGAGCTATCGTCCAATTGTAAACGAACAGCAGTTCCTACCTTTGGTTGTCTTGTTAGACATTGTACTTGTAATCTTGCACCATACTGATATTAATATCTTCCTGCTATCTTAGAACATTTTTCTTCTTCTTGTCTCCTCCTCCTCCTTCTCCTCTTCTTCATGTGTGCATGTGTGTGTACATGTGTGCAGGCATGTACACGAAGGTACTTGTTGTGTGCGTCTATGAAGGTTCAAGAGTGACATTGGAATCATCCTGGATTGCTCTGTCTCCTCATTGCCTTGCTCTGAGGTTTCCCATATTCCACCTTCCAGGGCTGGAATTGTGAGCTGATGCCATTTCCACCTGGCATTTATTTATTTATTTATTTATTTATTTATTTATTCATTCATTCAATTATGCATGTGTGCTTGTGTGCGTGTAGAACCACGGGCGAATTCGGGAACCACTATGGACTGCCTCCACCTCCTCCTTGTTTAGTCTGCCCCGGGATTCACAGGCTCTGCCCTACCACGACCAGAAATGCGGACAGGCTGCCCGGCTGCCCGGCTGCCCGGCGTCTATACGTGGGGTCTAGGATCCGAACTCAGGACCTTCTGCTTGCAAGGCAGAGGCTTAACCCCTGAGCCACCTCTCCAGCCCCTCCACCTGACATTTTTATGTGGGGTCTGGGGATCTGAATGCAGGTCCTTTTGCTTAGAAGGCAAAGGCTTTAATCCCTGAGCCATCTCCCGAGTCCCTGCTTTAGCTCTGTAAACTATTATTTAAAAAAAAAAAAACTTAGAATATGGTTATGGTTGCATTTTGGTGTCAACCTGACAGTTGCAGACTGTTGGGGCGCACCTGTGAAGGAATGGCCCCTGAACAAGTCTGCAGGTACTTGATTGATTGCCATGGAAAACTCAGCCCATAGTGGGTGGTATTTTCCAGTGGTGGACCAGATAATAGGAAGTGCAAGGAGGAGGAAGTTGCTCTTCCCTTATTTTGTGTTGGAGTCCACTCTGTAAGTGTCCATTCACTTTTAGAGCATTGTGGCCTTCTTTGTGCTGCTGCTGCTACTGCCTCCGTCCTTGGCTGAAGCAGAGCTTCATCTTTTCTACCACATTGTTGCTGTTCCCGCTGCCTTTGGAGCCTGGCTTCTAGGCCTTGCTGCTGTTCGCTGTTCATTGCTGATGTAAGAGCCCAGCTGTTCTTCACTGACATAGGAACCCTGTGTCTTCGACGCTCCAGAGAAATAAAGGCTTGAGACCTTCTTGGGATCTTTTGGCTTTGTAGAACATTCTGGTCAAGAACGAGGTGGCTGCAGGTGGCTACTTTGAAGGACACTATTTTTATTGTGTTATTTTAATAAACTTATTTATATACATTACATTCTGTAGATTCTATTTCTTCAGAGAACCCTGACTAACACAAACATGTACAGAATTCAGTTTTATATGATTATCTGAATCACTACCTCACAAGCAGGACATTTTGTTTAGAAAAGATGACGGGACAAAAAGTAACAAGCAAACTGCCAGTTGTTTGCAAGTAACAATCCCGAAGAAGAGGGAAAATTAAATGTTGATACCAGACTAGACAATACCAAAGCAATTGTCAGGAGAGGCCTGAAGAAAGAAATGATTTGACAACTGGTTGGTTGGATTAGGAGATTGCTAATGAATTAGGTTGATTTCAGTACTTGTTTGTGTACAGAAATCTGGCCATTTTCATATTTCAGAAGTGTTTTTAAGTGAAGTTGCTCTAGACTGCTTGTTGAAGCTACTGGAAAAAAGCACCAGAACTCATCCAAGTGTCTTATGAATGTGAAAAAGTCATGTGATAATTGGATTCAGCATAAAACTACGAAGTTTTCTCCACACTGATCATCTGGGCATTGTCTTCCCAGTGGGAAACCGTGTGTTATCCACTAGGTATAGAATTTGTACGAATTCTAACAGAAGATGAAACTAACATGTACATTTTATGTTGAGTCAACATAAATGGTGTGAATCAATGGTTGATATGCCCAAAATGAAAGATGACACAGAATTTGGAAGGCATCCATTTGTGTTGACCTTGCTTCCTTAGCTAGTGCTGTGGAAGCTAAGGGAAACATGTATTATTCCAGGGAAACCAAGACTGATTCAGGCTGCACACTTGCACAAAGGCCCTGTTACCCTTCCCAGACAGAATGGCTATGACACTGCAATTCACAAAGTGATATTTTTAGGTATTTATTAAAACAAGTCTCCAAAGAGTTCAGTCAGGCAATGATATTAACCTAGTTTACTTATAATGACAAAAAATGCAACAAAACATGCATTTTTAATTTTTTTTATTTTTGACGTAGGGCTTCATGTATCCCAGGATGACCTCAAACTCACTATGAAACCTAGGATATCCTTGAATTTTGGGTCCTCTTGCAAACAAATTTGATTTATGTGGTGCTGGGAATCTAAATCCAGAGCTTTGTGTATGCTATCAAACACTCTACCAACCAAGTTAAATCCCTAACCTCTGTTAAAATGATTTTAAGTTTGATTTTGCTATGATTCATTATCCAATTGGGGAAAACTAATGAGGATTTTATTTTCTAATAATAACATAAAAGTTTTGGTTTCAGACCAATTCTCATAATTGTCATATACATATGATGCACATTGGCCTCATAGTAACAAAAAAGAGGCAGGACACTACCATTACCATTTGACTGTTCTACTCATAGTAATTTCATACACCTTGCCAGAACTGCCTCTAAAAAGTGCTTATGTACAGTGCAAAGTAAGATCCCAGGACCCTTTATACTTCTAAGAATTTTTAAAGTTGCTGTTGAAGGACTGGTCATAGTTGAGGCCTGGGCATTTGGCAAAGATCTTAGATACCTACAGAGAGAAGGAGACAAGACTTTTTTGATGAGCAACAAACTGAAAGCAACAGACATGAGCAGAATAGACCAGTTCTGATAATTCAGAAAACATTAATTCATGTATAAATATCTGAAAATCAGTGTAGATGATAATTGTTTATGAATTTGTACACTAGCAATGGACTCAGAGTATGTTAGGGTATGCTAATGAGAATATGGGAGACAATTTATACTGTGAACACTGTCTTTTGTCAAAACTTTAAGCAGTCTTGGGGCAGCAGGAGATCAGAGATTCAACTCAACCAGATACCTAAATCTTTCGTTGCATAAAGAGGCCACCTTGAACTGGAACTATGAAAACTAACTGCATATCTCAGAAAGCAAATACTTCCAAATGTCCCAAAGCAGACATGCCATCAGACAACCTTTCAAACACAAACCCAAAATCCAGCAGTGAAGATTTGGTTAGCCTTATCTCCCCCTTAGTTTATATGCAGTTAGCGAAAAACAATTTTTGTTCTTTGTTTCTTTCCCGAAATGAAATATCAAGCATCCCAGGAGAGCTCAAGACTCAATTTGCTAGACTGCCTTTTTAAAGGTCAGAATTGGAAAACTAAGGATTAGATGGAGACTGGCCTCATGTGAGGGGCACAGGTGAGTGGGCCTACTGCATTTTTCTCAGCTGCTTTTAATGTGCAGGTGCCAATTAATATCATATAGAAAGTCATCTCTGATGTCTTGATATCAACCTCCCAGAGTGTTGTGTGGAGGACATGAGGCTCTACCAGCTTGGCAGAAAGACTGTGGAGCGCACCAAGTGATACCTTCCCCTGGGACAGATATTTCCTGTTCCTACTCTGTTTCAAATGACCTTAAAGATCTTTGAAACACAGAAAAGTGGCAGATGAGTCCTACCTACATGCACCCCATGCTCACGTGGCACAGACCAGAGCTGTGTAATGAGAGAAGAACATAACAGGAGCTTTGGGAAGATATTACTGCGGGGGCGGTTTCAGCTGAGAAGGAAAACATTCATTTTCTTTAAAGATTCCTAGTTCCTTCCGAGAGGTGTTCAAGGGTGACCGAGATAGGGTTGAGTCTGTCTCAGGAAGACCTTAGGACTTTCTCCCTGTGTCCTCTTCTCAGATTAGAAACCAGTTTTAGCAATGTAGACATTGAAACGCTTGCTTTGTTTGGTGTCTTTTCCATGACGCAACTGTCCTTGAGGAAAGCTCCTGTCAAGGAGAGCTGACCTGTCAGAGGGCTAGACTCCTGAGATGAAATGAACCAAAGCTGGCCAGGCAATATGGTGACCCGGAAGGAGATGGCGGGCAATACAGCTTTCCAATTTGAACCCTGAGGAATGAAGCAGAGGGGTAATGGGCACTTAGGGTAACCAGAACAGATGAGGTCTGCAGTGAAGAGGAGGAGGCTGCGCCCAGACAATGCCACCACTGGTCAGAAGCCAGCACCACACGTGGCTGCTTCTCCTCCCTCGGAGCAGGCTGGCTGGCAGCCAGGTCTTTCCTGGTACTTCTCAATCCCTCATTCTTCCAGGTCCCGGTGATGCCATCATCAGGAGAGTGGGCGGTGGAAGAAACAGCACAAGGTTCCTATGTCTGTACTGATTTGAAATTAATTAAAATTGTCTCCTCTTCATCCCCTTTGGCAGGTCCAGCAGGCGGCCTTAGGGGGAGCTTCTCTGGGAAAACATCAGCACTGCTTGGCTTTAGGATTCATTGTCACTGTAAAAAAAAAAAAAAAAAAAAATCAGAACAGAACAACAGTGTATTTCCAAGACGAAATGGAGAGTGTCCCTCTGCTACAGAGGTGATTCAAAAGACACCAGCACTCAGAAAGCCAACATTGTTCAGTTTTCAATTTCTCAAACAAAGGTCAGTTTGAATTTTCTATTTGATCCCTGAGGAGGAAATGCATGCACGCCAAGAAATAATCCCCAGCTTTCCTTCTCATATCCCTCCCCAGAGCTGACGAGGAGGGAACCAGATGGAGTTGGGGGTTCCCTCCTTTAATTAAATCTAATCCTGTTCTCTAGGAAGAGATGCCAAATTGTCTTTAAAAAAAAATCCATGTGTTGTTTTCCCTCCAGAGTTTGTGGTCCCCGCTTGTTTTCAACAGCCCATCTTGTTCAAGCCCACAGAGGGGCTGGAGGTGTCTTCTGTGCGTCTTTAGAATACAACTATGAGCCTCTAGGGGAGCAAGCAGATATAAATTATAGACCTAGTATTTTGAAGACCGTGGCATTGGCTAATTTGTGCTTCTGGTTTCAAGCCTGGCTATCTTTGCCATCTGGTCCCATAGCTCTGGACGAGTGGGACAAGGCTTCACACGGGTGTCCAAAGAAGCAGGCAGCAGGTCTTTTCTTCCCGTTTCTCCTGTGGGTTTGGTGTCCTCTTTATTCACAGTCTAGCACATGTCTATTTTCAGTCTACTCTGTCTCTAAGAAAGGGGATGAATGGCAGTAGTAGCAGAACTGCTAATCCTCTCAGGTCCGCAGTAGTTGACAGTCTTCTGACTGCTACCTCAGTGCTCCACTCAGCAGAACACCAAGTGTTAGCTAGGGTGCATTCCTGTGGTCCCAGGAGCAGCGACCTGGGAAATAGAGCAAGGCCTACCCTCCCCCTCAAAAGAAAAATGAAAAAGAAACAAAACAAGTCATGCTAGGCGCTAATTAGCCAATAGATCTGTCCATATCAAGGTTGGGGGCGCACACAGTATATGTTTGTGCATGTTGTTTGTGCTGTGAAGGGAAGAAGTTGTGAGAACAGGGAAGTGTGGGAGAGAGGGGTGGGGTGGGGGAGAATCGTAACTGGGGCAGGGAACTGATCAGTGAACCACCTCTATAGCAAAACTTATTTCATATGGAACCTTAATGGAAAATTAGGGTGTTTTTTTGGTTGCTATTGTTTTTTTGAGGTTTTTTTTTGTTTTGTTATTGTTGTTTGCTTGCTTGCTTAACTTTGTTTTTTTGTTTGTTTGTTTTGTTGCCAGCTTGGCAGAAACTTGGCAAAACTTTGTTTTGTTTTTTGTCTGGTGTGCATGTGCACACCTACCACGTGTATTCTGGGTTTTATGTCCAACACTTCTCAAACACAACAAAGAAGAAATATTTTCTTTCAAGAGTATGGAGTATGTGGTAACAAAACCTTTAATAACATCACTTTGGAAGTGGGAAAAGAG
This sequence comes from Typhlomys cinereus, assembly GCA_023101885.1. NCBI lineage: Eukaryota > Metazoa > Chordata > Mammalia > Rodentia > Platacanthomyidae > Typhlomys > Typhlomys cinereus. The sequence goes on along the minus strand of JALPQD010000110.1, from coordinate 375,242 downwards.
GCTCCAATTCTTGGAAATCAGGTGGTGACCAGACAGTATCTTTAAGATCCAGAAGTTCACTTTGCAGAGTAGAAAGTCCTCCAATTCAATGTTATTCCTTTGTAGCCTTTTCTGGACATTTACGCTACTCCAAGTGGAGTGTAAGGCAAAGCTGCTTTAGCAAAAAGCAAAGTAATCCTTTGTTTATAATACTTACATCTTCCCAGGGTTGTAACAGAAGTGATTTTTAAAAACTATTATGAGAAATTAAAAATATCTATATGGGAGCAGGCACACATCTGAGATAAGAGCTTGCTATGATGTGTTACTTTTATGATATACTAAGTATTTGCATACACTGCTTTTCTTAAGTGTGTGTGTGGGGGTGTGTGTACCTGTGACTTATGTGAGTACATGTACATAACTTGAGACAAGATCTTTCTATGTAGCATTGGCTGGTCTGGAATTCTAGTGTAAACTGTCCTCAAACTTATATACTCCTGCCTTTACCTTCACTACCATGCCTGCTTTGTTGTTGTTGTTGTTACTGTTTTGAAACAGAGTCTCATTCTCTAGCTCAGGCTGGTCCTGGAACTCACTCTGTAGTACCAGATATTTAGCTTGTGGTAATCCTCCTGCCTCAGCCTCTCTAAGTACTGGGATTGCAGATGTGAGCCTTTGTGCCATGCATTAATGATTCTCATGCCAGGTGTACAGTTTTAACTGTGAGCATGTTCCCTGGGATGCTCCCTGACAGATTTCCCTGTCCCAGCTACTCTTTCTCCTTCTCTGGGATTTATCCTGGCTGACTGTGCACGGTTACTTCCCAGAACTAATTGTGTAGGATTTGTAGATCGGGTTGATCTTTAAGTCATAACTTCTACATTCTTTTTCTTAATTTTTTATTATTTATTCAATTGTGCGTGTATGCATAGGTACACGTGTGTGTGTGTGTGTGTGTGTGTGTGTGTGTGTGTGTGTGTGTAGAACCAAGGACGAATTCGGGAACCACCACGGACACCTCCACCTCCTTCTGCCCCGGGATTCACAGGCTCTGCCCTACCAAGACCAGAAACGCAGGCCGCCCCCTGCTTCCGCCTGGCGTCTATACGTGGGGTCTAGGATCAGAACTCAGGACCTTCTGCCTGCAAGGCAGAGGCTTAACCCCTGAGCCACCTCTCCAGCCCCAATTTCCACATTCTTATTCTTCATTCAGCAACATAGCATAGTTCTCTCTCCATTTGTAGAGATCTTTTATGACCCTCAATAAAAGGGCTGAGGGTGCTAGTGAGATAGCTCAGTGGGCAAGGTTAATGCTTGCAAATCTAGCAATCTGAGTTCAAGCCCCAGAAGTCCACATGGTGGGACTGACTTCTGAAAGTTGTCCTGTGACCTCCCCCTCCCCACTCTGTCGCTCTCAAATAAATAAACAAATTATTTTCACAAATAAAAGGGTCCATGTGTGAGGCCCTGGGTTGAATCTTCTACATCAAATAGTAAATAAATTTATTAATAAGTAAGTAAACATTTGAACCATGAAAATGATTATTCCATGCACTTTATTGCTATGTTGTTAGCTCAGGGTAGGTCACATTTCAAGTGGCCTTTATGATAGCCTTAATGTTGGAATATGCTAGCAAGTGACTTTTATCATAGTAGGAACACAGGATATAGTTTGAGTTAGGGCTTAGTCACATGAACAAGTTCACCTTTCTTAGCTTTAAGTTCCTTATCTGACCTCATCTGCAAAACACATCTAATTAATATCATATGCCTTATAGAGTCATAGTAAAAAATAAACAAAGGTGTAGCTCAGTGGTAAAGCATGAATGAGGCCCTGAATTCTATCACATTGTTTCAAATATTCAAAGACTTTAAGAAACCATTTTCCAAAATCTAATTCCTAGTTTCATGAAAATGCACTTCTCTTGAGGTATAAGTCTTTTTCTACCATTTCTCCATCACAAACCGAAGGTTTCTTTGATTTCCTCTTCATTTTGCAGCCTAACTGTACTTGAATCCCAACTTTCACCAATTCTGTACCTCAGTATCAACATTAAGAAGTAAGAATTATTACTAATTAAATTCTCTGCAGGGTCCTGAGAACACATAGACCCAGAGTAAGGAGCTATCAGTTCTTTATCAGTCTGTGTGACAGCGAGATTGACGGTAACATGATACACAGTTGACTTGTAATCAGAATCACCATTACAGCTATTTATGAAGTTTAAATGCTTTGGTTTTAATAAAAGAAAATATCAATACCCCCCCAAAGAAATCATTTTCCAAAAACACTTCACATTTCTAAGGAGAAGCATTTCCTGTGGCACTATCATTTACTTAAAACCTCAAGGGTTGAGGAGATGTGTCAGCAGTTAAAGCACTTGCCATGTAAGCAAAAGGACCAGAGTTCAGATTCCCAGATTCCACACCAGGTGGGTGTGGCAGTCTGCCTGTAATGCAGCCTCAGAAAACAGAGACTGGGAGTTCCCAGAGCAAGCTGGCCAAACAGAGCAGCCCTATCTGCAAACTGAGTTTGATTAATGACCCTGTCTCAAAAGAATAAAATGGAAGAGCAATGAAGAACAATTCCTAATATCAACCTCGGGCCGTCACAAACACGCACACGCATGTGAAAAGGCATAGGTGCATAGCCACCCCCTCCAGACACAAACACATGAAAGAGGGAAAAGGAAAAAAAGAATGTCCAAAAACAAGGCAGTTGAAAACAGTGTGATGCTGATTGCTATAGATTTTTGGAGCATCATAGACCAACCCTGTGGTCCCAAAATGGGTTCAAGTTGCTTCAGTTCTGGTAGGACATCAGGTGAGTCTCACAGAGTTCAAGTTCTCTGGAGTGGTATGAAGGCCACTAGGTGTACTGGTGGTCAGCAGCCTAGGCTTACCTCCAAAGCCCAAGTGCGCTCTCTCTCTCTCTCTCTCTCTCTCTCTCTCTCTCTCTCTCCCTTCTTCCTTTATTATGTTAGGCGAGTGTGAGTCCCTGGCTGTCTTTGAAGTTAGGGATCAACTCTCGGCACGCGTTTTCAACTCCAGAAAATCCTAGAGCTCCCTGTTTAAAATGTCTTGGCAAACTGCCACAGACTTGCAAAAAATAGAATAAGGGATCCTGCTTTAAACCTGCATATCTTGCCTCAACTGTGAACATGTGCAGTTTTAGCAACTTATCTCCAACACTGACATTAATGAGTAATTTGTCTAGGAGTGTTATGTAAATACTGTAGGAACATGGAACACCTTTCCCCAAAGCTTACACAGCAACAGGCAGATAAACCATAAAAACAAAACGCGTTGATCACAGAGCCTCGTCCTGTTGTCTTTAAGACAACACTGAATGGGCTTGCTAGCAGCTGAGCGAGGACAGATTTGACTAGAACTGCCTCACAGCTGCACCTTTCTTGTGTAGGGATCCGGTCAGCCATCTTCTCTCCTGACCCATCTATCTTGCAGCAATCCCTCAGTTACAGCGACACAACCATCTCCAAAGATGGCAGTAAGTGGACACTAACCCTTTCTTGGGTCATGATGTTCTCTAACTCAGTTATGGGAGGGAGGGCAGGGTGCACAGCTCAGTTCAGCTCAAAGCTCAAAACAATGAGAATAGATTCATCAATACAATGTCTTTTCTCCTCCTTGCCAGAGGCCTGGCTCCAGGTGGAGTTAGAGAGATCAAACATCTGGCTAACACCATCACAGTCATACTCTAAATTAGTCCAAGACACATAGATGGTGTGGAGACAGTCTGGGTCTCTTTTCAAGCAGTACAGTTTCACAGTGTAGCACACCATCCCTCACCCTCCCACCTCCCTCCTTTCATTCTTCCCTCCAACACATGCACATACACACACACACACACACACACACACACACACACACGAGGTGCATGCACACCCATGCCTGAGGATCTATCTTCAATAGTGTCAATGTGAGGTATCTCTCTGAAGGATATAAACTGTTGCTTTGTGTCCCTCCTGATTCTAAGCCCAGATTGGGGCAAAACTGGTTGCTGCTGAACATTCATTGATTTGAAATACATTTTCAATGATTTTATTGAAAGACTAGGAGGAAAAAAAGGAAATTTATAAGCTGAAGTAGCCACAAGAATTTCATTGAGTAGAGGAATCAAAAAAAAAAAAAAATCACACAAAATTGCCCTTTTCTGGCTAGAATGGTGGCTCAAATCTATAACTCCAGCACTTGGGAAGCAGAGGCTGGAAGATCACTGTGAGTTTAAGGCCAGCATGTTCATACAGAGTTCCAGGTTACATAACTCTATATAATGTGACCACACCTTTTTAAAAAAGAAAAGAGCCTCTTAAAAGCAAAAACTAATGAAAACTCTACTGTTTTCTTGTAATTCATCAAGTGACCCAATTTTGTGCCACTGAGTTCAGAGGCATGAATAATAAAATAAGCTGAATTATCACTTAAGAATTGGGTAATACTGGGTGAGCAAGATGGTTCAGCAGTTAAAGTGCTTGCTGTGGAAGCAGGAGAACTAGAGTTCAGATCATTAGACCACAAATAAAATGTCAGATAGGTATGGTGGCCTGCCTGTAATCACAGCCAGCATTCCAAGGCTGAGAATCCTGAGACCAAGCTGACTAGCAAGATTAGCCCTTATCAGTGAGCTCTGGGTTTGATTAAAATCCTGAAAAGAATGAAGAATAATCAAGGATGATTTCTAATATCAAACTTAGGCCTTCATACCTATATGTGCAAGTGCACCCATATACATATGTGTAGCCACACTCATGGGAACACATATATATACATACACATGAAAGTGGGAAATAAAAGAATGAAACTGGCATACTGTTACATACCCTCTCAGACTGAATTTCTCAGGTAACATTACCTCAGCATCTGACATACAGAGAAGGCTTTGTGTAGAGGGCTGGAGATGTAGTTCAGAGGTTGAGCATTTGCCTGGAATGTGTTAGGGCCCTAGGCTCAATCCTCAGCACAGAAAAGTGTTGGTGGGGGAGAGTAAAAGCCTATTTGGATTCTGGGAGGATGTAGTGGCAGACTGCTTGCCTAGTACATGAGGCACTTGGTTTAATCCCAGCACAGGGAAAAAGAAGAGAAGGGAAGGGAAGGAAAGGAAGAGGAGGGAAAGGAGGGGAGAAGGGAAGAGAGGGAAAAAGAAAGAATTAACTATGCAAATGTAATGTTGGAGTTATTGCCGCACTTTCCAAACTATAAACCCATCTGAGTGCACCCAAGTTCAATTTCCTAATCCTTCCCAACTTTGTTGCACAGTATAAAATCTCCACTGTCATCAAGAAATGGAAGCACAGAAGCCAGGCCCATGATGACATTTCAGGTTTCTTGTCTATGCTCACGTATCATGGGGTGTAGACAGACGTATCAAGTATTCAGGACACTGATTAGAAATGCCTCAGGAAAAAGGAAGAGGTCGACTAGCCTGGATGAGCCAGGACAAGGAGACCCATCTGTCTTGATTATACCACTGTCTAGTGGCATTCTGGGGGATGTCATTAGATGGGGTTAGACAAGAAGGTAGTGTATTTCTGATGCAGACTTTCAACAATCAAATGGATTTATTTCATTATCACTGACTTCTGGCATGGCCTAACTACACCAGAAATGCAATTTTCTTCAATAAACCTATTGGTATAATAGTTGCACGTGTTATCATGGTAACCAACTGCTTTCTGATTGGATCCAAGGCCTGCTTTTCAATAGGGAACACATGCCTAGTATTGTAAACCAGATCAAGAACCCATGGATGGGGAAGTCACATGCCCTAAGGGGAAACAAACTACTATGGCTTCGCTGTATGCACACGACGTCAAACTGCTTTCAAAATGCTTTTCATTTTACCACAGATTAGAGCGGCTCTCAGCCCTTGACCAAAACGCTTCCTTTGGCAGCAGAAGGTATTTAGCATGGAGAATCACACTGACCAGAGTGCAGAGAATAAGTGTGTGGTGTGCCCAGACATCTAAATTGCCTCCCAACCCAAGGCCCAGGGAATATCATGGAAGAGGAGACAGGAAGAGTGTCACAGAAAGAGGGTGGGGAGGGGTACTGGTAAAGAGTGTCTTCTGTTCACAATAAGGCTGTTGTACCCGTGAAATCACCATGACTCTGTTTACTTCCACAAGACCTGCTTAAGATTTGGTCTATTACCATGAAAGGGGGAAGACACAGCTCCCTGGGGGATTACTAAGGTTAATGCTGGCTGTGGGAAGGGAGCTACTTTCTTTATGTTCTCTCTCTTTTTTTGGCGCGCGCGCGCGTGTGTGTGTGTGTGTGTGTGTGTGTGTGTGTGTGTGTGTGTGTGTGTGTTTGAATCTGTGTCAGTGCATGCCTGTGGAGACCCAAAGGTGACTTTGGGAATCACCCTGGATTGTTCCACCTCCTCTTTGCTTTACTCTGGAGTTTCCCAGGTTCCACCTTCCAGGACCAAAAGTTCCACCTGAAATTTTTCTATGGGATCCAAGGCACAGGCTAACCTCTGAGCTATCTCTCCAATCTGGGAGCTACCTACCTTATTCAGTGATATAACATCCATGGTCCAGTAAGTGCTCAAGGACATGCTAATGCAGGCATCCCAGATAAAACTCTAAGGGCCACACATACGAAAGAGATGAAAGAAGTAGGGAGGCTGGATGGGAAGAAGGTTTGTAGTGGGAAAGGGAGGGAGCTTAGAATTTGGTAGCAATGGGTGAAAATGATGTAAATTCATTGTGCTCACATATGGAGCTGACAAAGATTTTTTAAAAAAAAATAATTTCTTTTTTATTTGAAAATATACATTTTTTTAAAAAAATTATTTTATTGATTTAGTGTGTGTGGTATGTGTGTATGTGTACGTGTGTGTATCAGAGGGCACTGTGTGTCCTTGTGGCTTTGGGAATCATTCTGGATTGTTTCTACCTCCTTTTTGCTTCACTCTTGGATTTCCCAGTTTCCACCCACCAGAACTGGAATGAAAAATTTTTTTCTTTTTTTCTCTCCCCTTAATCCCCATCCCTGTCTCCCCTGTCACAATACCCCCTTTTCAAGTTTTTTCCCCTGTGTGGCCAGCTGTGCTTCATCTAGTTTGTATTTAATGTCACATGCCTAACATGCTTGTGCCCCAGCAAGTGTCATAGATCAGTGGTTACACTACTGAGGATAGCATCTTCTTTTCTTCCTTATTTAAAAAAAGTTCTCTTCAGCTCTTCGAAGATTTCCTCCATTGCCATTGCTCTTTGAATGCCGCTGGCAGATTCCTTGTCCAACACTAGTCACCTCACAGAGGACTATGAAGGGAAAAGCTAAGGTGAGAAACAAGAACACAGAACTCTCCTTCCCACAATTCCTTGGCGATAGTTTCCTCTTGTTATTTAAACTTGAAATCATACTGAAAATCTTTTAGTATTTGTACATATCTGCTCTTCGTTAAAAATCCTGTGTTAGGGCTGGAAAAATGGCTTGCAAGCAGAAGATCCTGAGTTCAGATCTCAGATCCCACGTAAAAATGCCAGGCAGAAATGACACTTCCGACCCTACTGGGTGGATCTGGGAAATCCCAGAGGAAAGCAAAAAGGAGGTAGAGTAATCCAGGATGATTCCTGAAGTCAGGACACACAGTGCTCCCTGATACACATACACGCACACATAAAATAAATAAATAAATAAATGTTTTTTTTAAAAAAATCCTGTGTTAGGAATGAGCGTATATTCAGTTATTTGGCATTGACTTAGCATGCGCAAGGTCCGGGTTCTCTTCCTAGCACTGAAAATTAGATTATGTAGCTCAAGAAAAAATGTCCACTTAGGGGTTTAAGAAAGATGGTTGTGAATGTGATCAAATTATGCTATACAAAGTTGTTATACATAGATGATTTTATATATATGTATGTATCCCTGGCTGGAGATGGGACTCATGACTCAAAGCCAGCCTGGGCGATACAGTAAGACCCTGACTGACAGAAAAGAAAGAAGGAAAGAACGAGAGGGGAGAAAAGGAAAGAAGGAAGGAAGAAGAAAGAAAGGAAGGGAGAGAGGGGGGAGAGAGAGAAGGAAGGGAGGGAGGAGAATGAAGGAAGGAAGGAAGGGAGGGAGGGAGGGAGGGAGGGAGGAAAGGAAAGGGAAGGAAGGAAGGAAGGAAGGAAGGAAGGAAGGAAGGAAGGAAGGAAGGAAGGAAGGAAGGAAGGAAGGAAGGAAGGAAGGAAGAAAATCCAATAAGGACAGTGTCATAGTTAGACACAGGTGTCAACTTGACAGTTGAGGGTTTGAGCTCTGGGCACATTTGTAGAGAATTAATGGTTGAGTTGGGCCCAGAGCAAACCTGCAGAAGATTGTCTAGCTGATGGGGAAGGCCCAGCCCATGGTTGGTAGGATTAAGTCCTGGAATAAATCACAGAGAGCTGTTTGAGAGAGTTGGCATCCTTGTGTACACTTGGCCAGGCATGCTCGTCTAGCAAGTAAGGATTGTCCCTCTTACAGCCATAGGTAGAGATGGTGTGGCCAGTTCCATCGGCCCTAGTGTTGGTGCATGCTCTTCTGTCAACTAAGAACTGCAACCAGACTATTGTAAGAAAATAAACCCCTTGTTCCCTTAAACCATTTGATGGTAATTTATCAGCAACCATGCAGGCTAACTGCAACAGACAGAGAAAATTATAAACAAGGGCTGGCTGGTGGTATCTATAGAAAAGTTCTGAAAGTTTAGAAACAATGGGCTCTAGCCAGAGAAGAGCGAAGGGTCAAGCCTTCTGCACACATGGTAGCATTTTAAGTGTGAGACGGCCATCAGAAGTGCTCCTTGTCCAAAAGTGCAGTGGATTTAATACCTAACAGAAGTTCTGTGTCAGGAGTATCTGACATCACAGAGGTATGAGCACTGGAAAAGGATCCAGGAAGAGTTCATTTATCAGGAGGATGAATAAATGTGGCATCCACTAAATTCAATCTGCAGTGGCTATTCTAGCGCATTAAATTTACCTGCCTATGACATAAGTGATGACGAAGGATGACTCAGAGGTAAGTGCCCCCGGGAGAACCTGGTGTGTGTGTGGGGGCAGGGGGGTTAATGATTTGTCAATGGAGACTGTAGCACACAAAGTGGAGGAGATGATGGTGGCCGTGCTTTCTTCTTCTTGATTTTACTCTGAACTTAAAAGCTCTCTAAAAAAATGTTGAAAAAAATCTAGTAGGGAGAGGAGGGAGAGCCATCACTATGTATAAAAGGAATTTGCTTTGTGGGTAAATTTTTGACATCGACATAGTGGTTTCAGACATTCATCTCCTCCTGCGACAATAAGGCAGGGTCCTTTGCTCCAGCCTTCAAGGTGTGGGCCAGAAGCTCAGTGCTGATGTGGATTATCTCAGTTTAAAGATAAGCAAGTACTCAGTTGCTCAAGTTGAGTTTTATATGAGTCATCTGATTCCAAGGCCTGTGCACTTCTCACCACTTACAAGTTTTTTAACTTTATTTATTTAATTGTGTGTGTGTGTGTGTGTGTGTGTGTGTGTGTGTGTGTATCAGAGGGCACTGTGTGTACCTGTGGAGGACCAAGGGTAACTTCAGGAAACATCCTAGATTGCTCCTATCTCCTTTTTGATTGGCTCTGGGATTTCCCAGGTTCTGTCCACCAGGGTTGGTAGTAGGTGCCACCACCATTTCTGCCTGGAATTTTTATGTGGGATTTGGGACCAAACTCAAGACCTTCAGCTTGCAAGAGTCTTAACCCCTAAGCCATCTTTCCAGCCCCATTCACAAGGTTTTTAAGGAAAAAAAATCCTGTTCCAGATTAGATGTTCAAAGTTGATATACAGGCAAATCATTAGGAAAAAAATATATATAAGTGAAAAGAAATTGTGGCAGAAAAGAAAGATTATCCAAACTATAAGGTACCAGTATCCTTTCTAAAGCCCCAGTCTGAGAGAACTATTCTAGCATTAGTGGGTTTCTGGGGTTAATGGAGAGCTGAAAGTCTCAGTAGAGGTCTTGTGAGTTTCAGTTTATCATACTGGTGTCCGGAAAGAAATTACTAGAGAAACCAGAGACAAAACTAATGTACCTCCCTCATCAGTATCAGCATTCCTGGAATGAAATGTATTAGTCCTAAAGACTATAAACTTCTGTATAGTTCTGTGACTTTCAACTTACTATCAGTATGAACCAATAAGTCTATTTTGTGCTAGACTTTGTTTTAATGCTTTGTGCTTTCCTCATTTTTTAGTAGATGCAGGTTAACCTTGCTTTGCAAAAATCATACATCCCTGAAAGTCACCAGAAGGTGATGTGGTCAAAAGGCTGAGACTTGCCAGTCTAGAATGTCCACACTGATTTCCCAGAGAGGGAATGAGGTGGAGTCTTTGACAGTTATCATGTGAGCTGAAATCAGATAGTTCTAGACACACAGTGACAGTAGATCATAATCAATTCACATGAGAAATGATCTATTCACATAAAATCAACTTTCCAAACAGATAGAGTATTATTTCAACGACCAACCTCTCCATGTTTCAAAAGAGGAGATTTTTAAAATAAGATTTCACCACTCTACCTGATTCTATCAGGTTATTCCTTTAACGCTGCCAATAATTTCAAAGAGCAAGGTGCAGGTGTGAAAATGACTTGAGGGTGTCCACCAGTGGCACAGTAATGATGCTTGTGGGAGTCTGGGAGGTGGCCTCAGCCCTGCCTGGACCTATGTATTTGTTTTGGAATAAAGGTCATAATATGAGGAGACTGCTTTCTTTTATACCTGTGGCATTATTTTTCTTTATTTTTCGTACCAATTAGTATCTGGAATCTCATTTAAGTGGGATAGAATCTTCTCTGAACTAGTGATATATCTGTGCATATAAATACCCAAAGAGGTAGCATGGAGTCAGGTTTTTTTTTCACTAAGATGATGCCTTTAGTATCAGGGCTGTGGCTGGCCCCAGAAGACTGCAATGGAGTATAAGGGAGAGAGAGGTGGACAAGGATGAACTCTTAGGTATTGAAAGCAGAAGTGAGGGAGGTGGGGCGAAAAGGTATAGTCAAAGGATCTAAAGGACAAATCAATAATCAGCCTTCACTTGCATGCTCTGGCCTCAGGGACTGAGTGCCTGATGATACATGACCACATTCTGGAAGTTTCCATGAGTCCACATTCTCTGGCTATGTTGGCAAAAGAAGTGGTGGGCGCCCACCTGGCTCTAACAACAATCCCTGCTCCATCGCAGGTGCCGTTTCTGCTCTCTGGTCATCTTCCTGTCAGCCTGTCTTGTAAAGGTGATCCCAAGATCACAGTATTGCTCCGCACTGCATGTCCCTGCCTCAATAAACAGCTAATCTTATTTTCTTCCAGCCCTTCCAACATCCTTGACCAAACAATTTTCTAATCAACACACCAAACTTGGTCATGTCTATCCTCACAAAAGAGATTGTAATTTAAATAGGATTTCAGAGTGCTAATAAATTTCACCCAAGCCCCAAGGCACTAAAATTTTCTGTCAAGCAGAGCCACCTAGTGGCCACATGTAATATACATTTTAATTTTTCACTTTCCTGTCCTATGATAATTGAGTCTAAGTGGGCTAATTTTGTGTGTACGTACACGTGCACATGTGCATTGTTTAGTTTTTTAATGTTATTTTTATTGATAACCACTGCTTCTGAGACCGTCGATTCGATCTGTCTTCCTTACCAAGCATTTATCTTTTCAAGGCAAATGAGCCTATGATTTGACCGGTTACAACTGGAAAGTTTTATAACTAAAACTGTAAGTAGCCAGTTCAACAGTGTCTCTTTGGAAGGTAGAGAGATGTCAAAATGGACTTAGTTCTAAAGATGAAGACTACTGGAATATTTATTTTGTTTTTTCCCAAAATATATTTCCTTCCCTCATCATCACATATGCCTTCTACAACTTGCCACGTTATCCTGACAGCACAGAGACGGCGAGCAAAGCACTCCATTGTGGTTGCGACCCCCATCCATCTACACAGTCGCCAGTAGAAAGCAGAAGTACCTTGTGTTATGGTTTGGTTCCTTTTCTTCCTTCAAAGTAGGTAAACACTCATAGTCGGCTAGGACAGAATAAAAGCAAACTCGCTGTTAGTCGCTGAACTGAAATTCTATTTTTTATCTACAAAACAGACAGTTTGGCACAGAATTTGCCTGATCTGTGTGGCTACCCGTGCAGAAATGGCCCACTAGGGAGTTCTAGAGGTTCAAAGATTAATGACCCAAGGCTCTGGAAATGGAACAGGCACTAATAACATAGATACAGGACTGTGGCTTGCTCTGCCTCTGCTGCAAAGGGTGCAATCCATCACGCTTACTTACTCGGTCCCCACGGAAGCCCAGTGTGTTCTAAAGCCAGATTCCGTCTATGGCAGGTGGACAGGGGAATAAAGTGCCTGGTGCAGAGATCCTGCAACACCCTCAGAAGCTTTTGTAACAGAAGCCGTAGCAAGTAGGAACAACCACTTTCATACACGGAGATCAGTATTCATCTATTATTTGCCACTTTCCATTTCTTTATTTTTGTATATGTGCATGTGTACATGTGTGTACAGGCATGTGCACAAGAAGGCACTTGAGTGGCCTGTGGAAGTCCAAGGGTGACATCGGGAGTCATCTGGGATTGTTCTACCTCCATATTGTTTTGCTCCAGGGTCTCCTATGTTCTGCCTTCCAGGCCGGGAATTAGAGGTTGCCACTTAATACAACTGGCATTTTTACATCTGGGGATCCAGGTTCAGATCCTTTTGCTTGTGAGGCAAAAGCTTTAAGCACTGGGTCGTCTCCCCAATATTCCACTGTATTTTTTGAGACAGGGTCTCTCACTGAATCTACAGCTCATCTTTTGGCTAGGCTGGTTACCCAACAAATCTTGTCGTTCCCCCCCCCCAGCCTAGCAGTAGCTACCTATCTGTGTTCTGCCCACCCCCTAGTGCTGGCATTACAGATGTGGACCACCACACCTGGTTTTTTCATGGGCTCTAAGATCTGAACTCAGGTCCTCATGTTTGTACCAAGCCCTTCTCCCACTGAGCCACCTCCCCAGCTCATTGTGATTTTTAAGGAAAAAGCACTCCACTGTTTCTAGCCTTTGGGTTTAGTTATCAAATACTTTAGTGCTGGTTTTCTGGCATTAGTGAGTGGAGAGGATCATGACTTTGGATTGCATAAAATCTTGAGCACAGAAGGAAACATGCTAAAAATCTTGTCTTTGGTGGGTCAAATGCTTTCTTCTTTCTACTTCTTTCTTGCATGTTCTGTATTCTACTATGTATCCATATTACAATTAGAAATGATTAACTATAACCACCCTAAGAATTCAACTGTTTCCCAGGGTCCTCTTTTCCTCACCATGAAAAAATGTGGGAAGTAATACCACAAGTATTTTATTCTTTTACAAAATTCATCTCAATAAAGCCTCTTGTGCAACAGTTCTAATAACTCTCAATTAGAGAAAAGTCCACTGCAGTGTGTCCAGTTGAAGAGACTCCTGGGTACTTAGATATTAAAGTTAGAAATGTGGCTATATAAATACTCTGTGGCTCTTCACTAACTGGACATCAGCATTAAAAATAATGTAAGAATTTTTAATTTGTGCTTGTGCTTGTGCTTGTGTTTGTATGTGTGTATACCAGAGGGCCAAGGGTGACATCAGGAATCACCCTGGATTGCTCTACCTCCTTTTTGCTTTGCTATGGGATTTCCTAGACTCCACATTCCAGGACCAGAAGTGCAGGCCGCTGCCATTCTTGACTGGATTTCGAACTCAGGTCCTTCTGCTTTTGAGGCAGAAGCTTTAATCCCTGAGCCATCTCTCCAACTCAGGTAGTATTTTTAAAGGAAACACCTATTCTCATTTGAAAGACCAATTCTCGATCTAATGGAAAGTAGGCATCATATGCTATAACTACTGTCGGGTACCAGTTGGAAATTGTTAGATGAGAATACTTATTAGCATCTAGACTTGTCCCAATAGCACTGTCTACAGAGAAAGCAATGCTCCAGGTTTGTCCTGCCCAATATGTACCTACTGGTTACTAAGCACTTGCTATATGGCTACTGAAATGCATTTTATTTTTATTTACTTAAATAGCTACATATCTCTAGTGCCTTTTGTGCTGGATAGCAAAGGTTTATGGAAATAGAAATTGTCTTTATAAAGTTGTAGATTCACATGCAGATTGAATTTCTAGAAATTCAAGAACATACAAGATAATTTGGTCTTAGATTTCTTTGCTTGAAAAAAAAGATCGAGTTTTGGGATGTAGCTCAGTGATAGAGCACCTGCCTAAGACATGATAGGCCCTAGGTTTGAGTCTAGTACCACAAATAATAATAATAATTTCCTGTTTGAAAAGTAGCATATATGGGTCCAGAATTTATAATTATTTGCTCATGAAGTGACAGTAGCCATCTATAACTACAGAGGAAAATAAGAGACTTTAGTTTCCACATACCATTTCTGTTCATGCTATTCATCCATTTATCGAGCTCTTCCATTTCTATTTCCATAACGGAGGGTGTGTCCTCTTCAAAAATAGGGCTAGGCAGACAGCAAAAAAGTGTGTTAAAGGAAAAAAAAGTGCAGCGTGCAGACTTTTATCTGGGGTGAGTCTGGAAGGTCGATTTGTTGGAAGCTGAGCTTGATTAGTGTCTGGCACTCTATTTTGCTCTCCTCAGAAGAAAATCAAACTCTAAAGGCTTGAAGTGCAAAGTCTGCAACAAGCTCCCCTCCCTCTAGGGTGCGAAGTTGTATGAGACCGGTAGTGGACTAGGGTTTCAAGGCCCAGGTCATCTGCAAGGGGCTGAGGATTGCCACACTACTTTCCTGACCTTGCTTAAGATCACTTCTCTTTCCTTGGGCGCCGGCAACCGGCCACTGACCACAGCCTCTGTAAAGGTCCAGGTTTTAATCAGACGGAATGGGTCGAGGCTCTCCGGAATGCCACCCCACATTCCAGGCTCAGTGGTTCGGGGTCCAAAGCCCTTGTCAGAACCAGTGGGGTTGAGGAGGAAGGACTTAGAGCTGAAGACCATGTGGGCGTTGCCCGCGAGAGGAAGCTGCTGCTTCTGCACCAGGGAGGCTGCTGGGAGGGGAGAGGCCACGTGGCAAGACCTGCTGCCCTAGACCTCCGCCCACAGCCAGGACACTCGGCTACTGTGCGTTTGGCAGCCTTAGCAACCTAAGACTCTTTTCTGAGCAGGTGATAATGAAACAGCCCAGACCCCTTCCTGTAAGGTGGGACTAAAATACATCTCCCTGGTGCCAGGCCCCGGGGTAGAGATAAGATAAACCAGCTGAGTGACCCGAACCGAAGCTGAGAAAGGAAGCGGATGGCTTCCACCTCCTCTTCCCTGACTGCCCTCATGAAGGCGCCGGCCCAGAAATACTCACACTTTCAGGTTTTCACTTCCCAGTTCACCTGAAAGGGAATAAATAGAGCACGTTAGCGGTGATCAGCTACAGCTTTTCATTTCCACAAACTGAGGTCTCCTTTACAAAGGGAAGGAAACGCCTTCAAGTGAATCCTGTTTTTAAAGAGGCAATCAAGGTTTGCTGTGAGGGCTCAGTACATAAGGGTGCTTGTGACTCGGTATGATGACCTGAGTTCAATCCCAGGAACCCACAAGGTGGAAAGAGAGAACTGACTGTTACAAGTTGTCCTCTGATTTCCACATGTGCACTATAGCACTTATACCTACACACACACACACACACACACACACACACACACACACACTAAATAGTAAGTAAAGAAAG
Source organism: Typhlomys cinereus (assembly GCA_023101885.1). Lineage (NCBI taxonomy): Eukaryota > Metazoa > Chordata > Mammalia > Rodentia > Platacanthomyidae > Typhlomys > Typhlomys cinereus. Next base: position 359,505 of record JALPQD010000110.1, on the reverse strand, counting down.
GAAAATTCACTCATGATCTCCAAGTGATGTTAAGTGCAGACTGCCATATTAGATAGTGGCGAACCATTGGGAGGGCTCCGTTCTCGCCATATGTTCACCTCCTTTCTTATTTTTATATCCACATGAGGTGAAAAAGCATGGTCAGGAAAAGAAGGAAGAGCTACATAAAAGAACTTGCATCGGGGACCCTTATAACAAAACATCTCAATTCAACAGTCCCAGCTTCATCTCATGACACACCATGCTAAACACTGTTCCACTGCCCATTTTGTGCTACATATCTGCCATTTCCTGCCAAGTCCCCTTTATTCTACTCTTTGAGTGGTGGGTGCCCCCATACCCATGTCTCTGGGGAGGCTCTCCCCACTTCTGTATAAGGAGGGCCATCTGTCCCATTACTGCCTGGTTCTGCACCTTGCTTGTCTCTCTGTATTGGTCGCCCATGAGAATGTAGCTCCCAAAGGACCAGGATCCTATCTGTCTTGCTCGATACATTTCAGTTCCCATCCTGTTGACACAGTATTAACAAAAGCCTAGTAAATATTCACTGCGTAAGTGTTCAGCAGTGAGGTTAAATTAGTGTCTGATCTTTTGGACCTGGCATTATTATAATAGTGAAACTGACAGCAAGCCTGTTTTTGGTGGTGACTGATTGGGGTGAGAATCAGGCAGCAATTGATGAAATGACTCCAACGAAGATCCTATGAACAGGTGGCGAGAATTTGCCGCCCTGGTTCAAGCCCTGTTTGGTTTAGCCCGGGGACTAACATTCCCACTGAAGTAAACAGTGACCGCAACTAGGTGCAGGGCATGGACCAGAGCACCTTGTATGATCTGAAGACTGCTGAAAAGAAACCTTTTTGTAGAGGTCCCCAGATGGTGGGATGCTGCTGACCCTTGGCTGTCAGGGGCCTCCATGGTCTACAGAATGCACCCAGCAGGCAACTGGAACCGAGCTCCAAGTGGCAGTGAGCTGCTAAATACCGCTGGTTGGCAAACGTGAGTCAGGACTATAGGTTCTGTCCACCTGGCCCCCAAAACTTTGACGCTTCCTGCAGGTGTCTGACTCCTCAAAGGCTTAGATGGGGGAAGAGAGTAGCTTCATCTTACATAATCGTGTGTGTGTGTGTGTGTGTGTGTGTGTGTGTGTGTGGCAGAGAGCACTTGAATGTGCATGCCTGTGGAAGTCCAAGAGTGACATCAGGAATCATCCTGAATTGTTCTACCTCCTAATTACTTTGCACTGGGATTCCCCAGGCTCTGCCTTCCAGGGCTGGAATTGAAAGTCGCTGCCATTTTTGCCCAGCATTTTTACATGGGATCTGGGGAGCTGAACTCAGGTCCCTTTGCTTGCAGGGCAAAGGCTTTAATCACTGAGCCATCTCCTCATCCCCTGCCTTAATTTCTACATACAATTTTGTTATTGTTGAAGACAAGGTGTCTTGTAGGGTGTCATATAACTCAGGATGGCCTTCAACTTCCTACATAGATGAGGATGACCTTGAACTTCTGACTCTCCAGTCCCCACCATCTGAGTACTGGGATTATAAGCAGAGTATACTACCATGCTTCCTTTATATGGTGCTGAAGGTTGAACCTAGGGTTTCTTGCATACAAGCCAATCACCCAGTTAAGCTTCATCCCCAGACTTACTCATACAGTTTAGTCTAAAATTTACCAGTCATTTTCCTTAAAAGCTTTTCCTGTAAATAAAATCCTTACACCTACAGATGACCCGTAAGACTGTGTGCAGTCACTCATTTTCCTTGCTTACTCACCGCCCCCTCCCCCCCAAAATTAAAAAGTGTTAGAGACCAAAGCTCCTTAAGCCCTGTTGTCTCGCTCTGTGACCCGAGCTCTCAGCAGGCTTGGAGATGAGCAACAGCTGGCCTGCATGCAGACGCCTGAGAAGTTTAAAAACCCACTGCCAAAGTGCTCTAGATGCGCCAAATGAGAAGCTCCTGTAATCAGTATTGAAAGAGAGCAAAAAGCCTTCTGTGGCCTCATCTTCCTGCTCTGGGGCCATTACCCCTGCCCCAGCCACCATGGCAACAGAAAGGCATCTGGGAGAGCACCGGAGAGCGGAGCATTAAGCCAGGAGGGAGACCAATTACTTGTCCTCAGCAATCAGGCCCTGCCGCTCCACTCCACCTGGCCTACATCTCTTTATTAATAGCCACCAACTCCCCGTGTGACCCTGAGGCAAATGCAGCTCTTAGGCAGTGCCCCTCCCCTTCCCACTGGATCCATTCTGTCCTTCCAGGCCATAGCCTCCCACCCACCCTCTCCTTTAGCTTCTGCCCCACACCCACTCCTCTGGACAAGACCCTCTCCGACTCCTCTCCCTTGTGCCTTCCACAGTGGGACTGTTGGGGCCGGGGGAGTCAGGGGTTGCTGCAGGAGGGTCTGGCCTCCTGGATCCTAGACCCAGCAGTATGGAAGAGTCTCTGTCCTGGAAGATTTACTGAGCAGAACCCAGGCAACAGGTAGCCACAGTCTGGAAGTGATGATTTCCTGTCCTGTGTTCTCAGCAGTTCTTTGAGAGACAAGTGTTGAGATCGGACTGGCCCCTGAGTTACACCATATTGTGTAAAACAATGTTTTCTACCTGACGGTGGCACGCCTGAAGAGTCTGCACTTCACAAGCAGTATTTTTTACTGCATTTTGAGGATGGAGGATAACTCTGCACCCTAGTGGATATGTAAACACTACCCCTTTCCAGCACTAGCCACAAGACCCAGACTGGCAAGTAACATTCCTAAAAGTAGAAAGGGTGACATCCTATAGCAAATGGGGACTGCAGGAGCCCGGAGGTGTATTAAAATCACATCAGGAAAACTGGTATCAGGACTGATCAGACACGCCAGACTAGGGAAAGGGTGTGACTCCCTCACTTGATCCCCATAAAGAGGAAGCCACTAACACTGTGATGGAGACGGCCCACCCACCTGTCTGTCATCTGATCGATCACATGATGTGTTTATGGAGAGGCTGTCTCCACTGCCCGCTGTCCACCGTCCACCCATTCATTCTCCCGGCCGACTCTCCCTTCCACGGCCTCCATGCACCGCTCCTGCAGCTCACTCTGACTTGCAGTGTGACTCAGCAGCAGCAGCAGCAGCAGCAGCGCCTCCAACAGCTCTCAAACCCAGCTCGCATCTCCTCCGCACTGTCAGTGGCCCACTGGTCCCTCAAGTCTCAGAAACTCCTTGAATCCTGCTGTGGCTTCTTTAATTTCTCCCCAGGCAGTTTGTACCCTGTATATAACATGTATACATACAGATGTGTCGCAATATTGGCTGTGCATGATGTGTAAAGTGTGATCTGAGAATCAATAGTGACTGAGACAGGAATAAAGAATCTGTGTTTGCCTCAGCTGACTCTCATGGAAAAGGGAACTACTTGGAAAATTGCTGCCAATGCAGCCACCATCACCTTTTTTTCTTTTTGTGCACAAGTGTATGTGTGTGTTTGTGGGTAAACAAGAGGACACTTGAGTATGTGTGCCTGTAAAGGCCCAATGATGACACGATTATTCATCTTGGATTGTTGCTTTGTTCTGAAGTTTCCCAGACTCACTTTCCAAGACCATAATTACAGGCTGCCACTATATCTGCCAGATATTTTATTATTATTATTATTATTATTATTTATTCAATTTTGTGTGTGTGCATGTGTGTGTATGTGTAGAACCACGGGCGAATTCTGGAACCACCATGGACTGCCTCCACCTCCTCCTTGTTTACTCTGCCGATCTGAACTCAGGACCTTCTGCCTGTAAGGCAGAGGCTTAACCCCTGAGCCACCTCTCCAGCCCCACTGCCAGACATTTTTATGTGTGACTGGGGATCCAAACTCAGGTCCTTTTGCTTGCAAGGCAAGCCATCTCCCCAACCATGAAGTCGCCATCCTTATGATGCATTTATTTCTCTGTGGGGTAGGGATTGCATTTGCCCATTTTACCGAGGAAGAGAGTGAGTTGAGAAGTCGTAGAGCTAGGAAGCACAGAAGCCGACCAAGAAATATGAGAGTTTGGAGCTATGTTTTGGCAGGAAATCCTACTTTGGGGCTGGAGAGATGGTTTGGCAGGGTAAAGAACTTGCCAGGCAAGCATGAGGACTGGCGTTTAGATCCCCCAGATCCCACCTACATGTTGGGCACAATGATATGAACATCTGCAATCTCTGTGGGTAATGGAAGGCAGGGAATCCAAGAATCCCTTGAAGCTCACAGGACAATCTCAAAAAAGGTGAAAAGATGAGGAACAACACTCGAAGGTAGGTCTCTGTCCCTACACACGTGCAGTGGTGTATGCCTGTGTACACACACACACACATACACACACTCTCTCTCTCTCTCTCTGTCTCTCTCTCTCTTTTTCTCTCTCCTACTTCCCCTGACATTAAAATGAAGCAAGAGGAAACAGGAAAGCCAGGTGCTATATAACACATGCCTATAGCTCAGCTCCCGTGGAGGCTGAGGCGAGAGGATTGCTTGAGTGCAGGAGTTCAAGGCCAGCCTGGGCCACAGAGTGAGAACTTCTCCTACCATATCAAACAGGGGAAGGGAAGCTAGGCAGCCCTGTTGGTTTTTGCTTTGACTTTAGTGTAATAAGGAGCTGCCACATGATCACCGTTGCTAGGTTACCCCTGAAGTTTCTAGCAGCGGCGAAATGTGTTTTCCCTTCTTCCTTGGTATCTGTTTTATCAGCAGCTTCTGTGAAAGGAAACACACTTCAGAGCCTTTTCCCCAGACGCACTTGCCTCATCTGCTGGCTGTGCGTGCAGCCATTACGGCTCCATCCCAGCTTAATGGCCATGCTGGTGTGGGAACGGAGAGCAGGAGAGCAAGACCCCCTTTTAGTGGGCGTGAAGGACACAGAGTAAATTCTCTATACACGTGCAACAGTGTGCCTTATTAGGGACGCTCTTATCCCTTGAGGAATGCTTGAAATGACTTAAACACCTAAGAACTAGACATTTTCATGAGTAGAGCTAAAAGTATCACAAGTCAGCTTGGGACCTAGACCTACTCCAGTCTCATGAGAGTGGACCTCTAACCGTGAGGATTTTCCATCGTGATGTTAGTGATCTTTAGCCCATTAGGAATATCCTTTCAATAGTGTAACTTCAAAGTGGACAAAAACAATGGTCTGCTCAGTCCTTTCCAAAATCAAGTTGAGATTCAGGGACTGGGGGAGCAAAGTAAGTATCCATAGCAGAAATGTGGAGAAAAGAACTCTTTTCTCGTGAAGATGCCATACTTTTCAGGCTTCCATCCATTCTATGACCTTTTCCTCCTGTGGTGTGTCCTAGGATTCCACAGGGTCCTCATCAGGATTAGGTACACCAATACAAACAATATATATTAATTTCAATGTAGAGTAGAAGTATGTCTTTAAGAAGGAACTATGACATCATGAACTTACTGAAAACTTCATTGAAATATATTACTTGTCACTTTTTTATTTAAATCCCAGTTGCTTAATTTTTTTTCTTTTTCAGGTGCGTGCATGTGTGTGTATGGGTGTGTGTGCGTGTGTCTGGGTGCGTGTGTGTATTTACATGTAGGTGGATGTTTGTCTGTGCGAGTGTGTGTATAAGAGGGCATTCGAGTGTGTCCGCCTGTGGAGGCCCAAGGGGACATCAGAAATCATCCTGGATCGCTCTTCCACTTTATTGCTTTGTTCTGGAGTTTCCCAGGTTCTGCCATCTAAGGTCCACAATTATAGGTCACCACTATATCCGCCCAGCATTTTTACAGAGGGATCTGGGGATCTGCACAGCAAACACTTTAACCACTGAGCCACCTCCCAACCTCCTATTGCTTTTATTGCTCCTATTGCTATTAATTTTAAAGCATCTCACATCCCCACCTCTTTGCAAACATCAGGCTAATACTCACATGTCTGTAAAGCACTTTGAGATCCTTGGCTAGAAGGCTCTGTGTAAAAAAAAAAAAAAAGAAAGGCATTTTGTTTTTGAGAGGTTCAATGTGTAAAACAACTGTTTGAAAATGGGAATGGCCCACATGTTTACCTTGTTTTGTTCTCTTTATCTTAAAGTATGTTGCAATGAGTCCCACTGATAAGAGGAGGAGGACCAAGGCGATCAATGGGACCACCACCATCAATATGAACTCAAACTGACTTGAATCCTCAGCACTGTGGGTAAAATTCGTATTTGTAGCTAGTGCTTCTGTGGTCCAGGAAGTGAATGTAGTTGCCTCTTCCTCTGTTTTTTCTTCTTCTGGGGTGGTGCTAAAGCCTGAGTGACCTATTTCTTCATCATTCCCTGTGGGAACAGATACAACATTGGCATTGCCATGGAGACAAAGCTAGCGTGTTATGGTCTCAATGATTTTTAAATTTATCCTAGATGCATTCAATGATAAGCTTGATCCTCTGTACTTGGCCTCCCGGTTCAGGGTGACACAGGGGTATCGATCTGACATAAACGGAGCTCAAGTATATTGAACATGGAATCAGAGCCCAAGACAAACCTCCCATAAACACAAGTGGTCTGACCTTGACCAAACACTTTAGACAGTGGAGTAAAGGGCACTGGAGGCTTTATCTGTCACCGGTAATTTCCCAAGCCATGCTGTGTGGTATTCCAGGTCATTAGTGTCGGGTGTTAGGATATTTTGATGATTTTTTGAGTAAATATAAATTAGTTACTGAATGTGAAACATCTGCTGTATAACACATTGAGATATAAAGTAATAAGGAAGGAGGTGTAGCTTAGTGGTAGAACACATGCTTAGCATGTATATACATAATCCTGGCTCCTTAGCACTAAAGGGAAACAACTGTGCCAGTGAGGGGAGAAAGAGAGAGAGAGAGAGAGAGAGAGAATGCATGCACTCTACTTTCTTTTTCTTTTATAAGGACATTAACAAACCCCATCATGGGGGCCCCACCTAAATACTCTCACGTTGGAAATTAGATTTAACTTCTTTTGCCTACTTTTAGTGCTGCTGTAGGTGCTGTTACTTATTTACCTATTTCAGCCTTATCTTTCCTGAGAATTTCTTTGTCATGCAGAGTCTTGCTATGTAATCCACACTGGCCTCAAATTCACGATCCCCTGCCTCACTCTCCAGACAGGCCTGTACTGTCACATTCTACTTCTTTTTTAAAGACTGCTTTAAATTTATATACTTAGCTTGCGCATATGTGTGCAGGATGGAGCTGAGCACACGCATATCGTGGCTTGCAAGCGAAGATCAGAGAACCACCTTCAGGAGTCAGTTCTCTCCATACACTATGTGGGCTCCGGAGATTGAACTCAGGTCATCAAGTTTGGTGGCCAGTGCCTTTATCCACTGAGTCATCTCACCGACCTCATAACCTGCTTCTTGAGAATGTATCAAGAGCCGAGTCCTGCAGTCAGCCACTTAACCTAGATTATCCTATTTCCTCCCCTTTCTATTTTCTGATAAACACTGGAACAAAGAGATCACACAACCTGCTCATGATTATGGTGTTCACACGGAGGAGAGAGATAGACCCCACAGTCCTATGGCAGAACACAATCTCTAAACTTCAGGATGTATCTTCCTCTCCCCCCACTCCTCCAAGCAGAGAAGAGTACAATGCTGGCAAAACATGAGGTTCAGTCACAAGGTGCTAAGCAAGAGAGGGGACCCCAGTTTTTGTCCCTCAGCCTCGAATGGGTGGTGATTATCTGACACAAGAACAGATGAGAAGATATTCTCCCAGGCTCCTGACCCCAGATGTGCCGCGGGCAGCTCTGCCTGGAACCACTTCATCTTTGCAACTTCTCTCCACTGGAGACTGTTGAAGTTCCCAGGAGAACACTTAGCATATGGAGTCTCCACATGACCCATGCCAAAGAGAAAAGAAAAAAGGGAAGGATATAGGCAAGCAATAATAATGAGAGCTTTTGGCAACAGGGAAAAGAAGCATTCTGAACGGTCCAGGGTTGTGTATGTCTTTTGTGGCATCGTGGAGTCAAAAGGGCTAGAAGGTTCCTCTACAGGAGATCTCCTTACATTCATCCTCATATATGTTTTCCACATGGGCATCAGTTGCTCTCTCAGCCTCCCTAGCAGTTATTGAAATAGGCGAGGGCCTCTTTCCCTGCTTTTGAAATTAATTTATTCTTGTGGTACTGACAGAACCTGGGACCATTTACATTCTGGGTGTTTTAGTTTTATTGCATGCTGCTACAACAAAATATCTGGCTCAAGAAACATATGGATAGAAGGAGTTTAATTGGCTCACAATTCCAGTTTACAGTCCATCGTGGGGAAGTTATGGTGGCAGGAGCTTGAAGCAGCTGGTCACGGCACATCCATAGCAAAGGCAGAGAATAATGAATCAGTGCACGCATGCTCGCTTGACTGTGCTTAGCTGACTCTCTCTTTACACAGCCCCAGACACCATCCCAGGGGATGGTGCTTCCCACGATAGGCTGGGTCTTCTCGCTCATCTATGCACTCAAGAAAAGGCTTCGCAGCATCCAGAGGCTTTTCTTAAAAACACCTCTCAGCTAGACCTGGACACCTGACTTCTTAGATATCAGGTTGACAATTAATGCTAACCGTACTAGGCAAGTATCCCAGAACATGCGTTCTCTCTCTCTCTCTCTTTTCTTTTTATTTCTTTAGCCTGTAGTCTGTCATTTCTAGAAGCCATGACAACCTCCCTCATAGCCCCTCCTGCCACCAAAGTCCAACACCATAATGGCCCCCAAATAATAGTAAACGATCTCATTGCATACTTTGTGTACTATGTACTAGAATAAACACACATCATTTGTCATCAAGTCTGATCTTCACAACTTTATTTCCATATTTTACAGATGAAAAAATGATTTCAAATGTCTTTCCTTGGACCACAATCTTATCATTTGGGTTCAATCCTACTGATTTACAGGGGGGGGGTTGTTTTGTGGGGGCTTTATTTTTTTTATCTTCCTGCATGTGTATGGGGGTGCATGCATGTATGTATATATATTATGTTCCCGTGTGTGGATACATGGGTATGGGTGGGTGCACATGCACAGATGTGACCACATGTATAGAGGCTAGAAGTTTATGTCAAGTATCTTCATCTGCTGCTTTCCGCTTTTATTATTAAGTCAAGGTCTTCCAATTGAATTTACAATCAGTGATGCTAGCAAGCCAGGTTTCTCTGAGGATTCCCTGACTTTGTCTCTTGGACGATGGGATTATCATGCCTGTGGATTTTTGAATGTTTTATTTATCTATTTGTGTGTGTGTGTGTGTGTGTGTGTGTGTGTACACACTGTGTGTGCCTATGGAAGCCTAAGGATGGTTTTGGGACTCATCTTGGATTGTTTCTTCCTTTTTGCTTTGCTCTGGGATTTTACAGGCTCTGCCCGTCATGGTCAGAAGTGCAGGCGCCCCCATTTCAACATGGGGTTTTTATGTGGGATCTGGTTTCCGAACTCAGGTCTTTCCGTTTGTGTGGCAGTTTTAACCCTGGGCCATCTCAGCCCATCTGTGGCTTTTTTATGTTGTTCTGGGGATCTGAACTTATGTCCTCATGCTTGTGGGACAAGTGCCTTATCCACTGAGTCATCTCCCCGGACCTTACCTTCATTTTCTTTCTTTCTTTCTTTCTTTCTTTCTTCTTTCTTCTTTCTTTCTTTCTTCTTTCTTTCTTTCTCTTTCTTTCTTTTTCTTTCTCTCTCTTTCTTTCTCTTTCCTTCTCTTTCTTTCTCTCTCTTTCTTTTTCTCTTTCTCCCTTCCTTCCTTCCTTCCTTCCTTCCTTCCTTTCTTCCTTCCTTCCTTCCTTCCTTCCTTCCTTCCTTCATTCATTTCTTTCCTTTTTTTTTAAGTCAGGGTCTCACAATGTAGTTCAAACTCATAGTGATCCTCCTGCCTCTGCATTTCAATGTTGGGATCACAAGTCCGCACCACTACACCCAGATGCAAGGGTTCTTTTTTTTTTTTTTTTTTTTTTTAATGTTTGGATCGAATGGATGAACTCCAAGGCTCTGCCTACAAGCAGCTCTCGCCCGTCCAACAGGGAAGCCGGGACGCGCTGGCCCCAGCGGTGTGTGTGGAGCTCAAGCTCTGCAGCGGGCCCTCAGACCTTGCCAGCAGCGTGCCCGGGCATGTGCGTGCACACGCAGACACACAGTCGTTTCTTTGCACATGTGCACCCCAGATGCAAGGGTTCTAAAGCTGTGCTTCTTGAAGCAGTGGTCCCAAGTGGCACAGGTGGGTTCTCTTCATAGGTCTGTCTGCTAGTATCTGTGGGAATCTGTGGAAGCTCTTGGTGGCTTACCGCTCTGGTCTACAACTCAGGGGTGCTCTTTGAGGTTCCCTTCTTTCTGCCTCTCTGTGTCAATCCTAAAGTATTCCTTTTGTTCTTAATGTAGCATATGGTCAGAGGGGACATATAACCCATTATGGTGGAAAAGACATGGCAGGCAGCAGAAGCCGGAGGCAGCTCAAATCACATTCATTGTCATGGAGGCCAAGAGAAAGTAAGCAGTAGACTTCTAAAATAAGCAGGGCAGAGCAAACCACCTCAGGGCCCTCCCTCGGTGACACCCCTCCCTCCATCAAAGCTCCATCTTGCAAAGTTTCCACAACTTTCCCAAACATTAACAATAGCAAAGGATTGAAACACAGGAGCCTGCGAACAACAACTCTCATTCAAAGCTCCAAGCCAAAGTGTCACTCCCCCTTTGCCTTCGTCACTCAGCTTCTTTTCCCGTAGGTGACCGCTACTTCCAGAGAAATCTAAGCACACACAAGCATAAGCAATACTTCTCTTCTTTTTTAAAGACAAGTGCTAGCAATATTTGTATGCTGTTCTGTCTCTTACTTTTTTTCTCTGAAAATCTCATTTTGAAGATTATTTCTTGAGTGAATATAGACGGCCATATTTTTCTCCCTGTTATCTGATGCCTGTTCAATTGATGGAAATCTAGGTTATTCCTTTTGTGTTTCCAGCCCTGCCGCAGTGAACGATCTCCGCTGACCTTTCAGCTGTCGCATGGGCAAGTTCAGCATGCAAGAGGGCAGGGGAGACTGAGTTGGTCACAGGGTAAGGGGCAGTATCACGCTATGCTTGGCGATCTTATCTCTAAACTTCCTGAGACAATCCTGGACTGGTCCCCAATGAGAACTGGCAGAACAGTAGTTGAATAGCTGGGTATGCTGGAGTCAGACATCACAAGAAGGGAAGTTAAAAATACTGGGGACTGGCTCCAAAAGTTTGTGGGGAGAGAAATTGCATGCCATGAAAAGGGGAGGTGAAAGAGCAGGGCGGAGCTTAGAATCAAGTCAGTACCCAAGAGTGAGTCATCAAGACCCTGGAGGTCAGAGTTAGGGAGAAAACCAAAGTGGAAGATGAAGGAGGAATCAGAGGAGGAAAAAGGAAGGACATGGGTGGAGAAAGCAGGAGACAGCTCAAGGACTGTCCAAAGTGTTACCATGGTTTTCCTCATTGCCAGTAGACTAGCAGCAACTTTTATAGCTCATGGACCTGAAGAGGGGGGGAGTCCCTAAATCACCACTGCCTGGCCTCACATACCAGTGGTCCAGTCCACAAAACCCTTGGTAACTTTCTGTGGGAGGCTTCCTAACCTCCTCAACCAAAGTGACATTTTACACAGCCTCAGCATCTAGCACTACATGGAGGAATGCAGCCTAGCTATAAGCCCCCCAAAACATGGGGGCATCTTCTGGGTTAGGCTCCAAGATTCCATACTCAGAGTCACAGGATCACGGAGGGTAGATTGTATAAACCATTTCTTCCTCCGTGAACCTTTTACACACACATGTTCCATCGGTACTTAAAAATACTGATATTTTTAGATATGCTGATATTCTTTGTGGCCACTTTATAAAATATAGTTCTTGTTAGTTACCACAGAGCACCATCTCTGCTTTAAATCCTATCAGTGTTTCTTCCTAAAAATGCTCATGCCTCATGCACAGACATGAGTAAACTTAAGCTTTCTGGAGATCACACTCTGTGCTATTCAAGGTACTGACTCTGCTGAAAATAGGAAGATTCCTGTATACAACTGTACTTATTTCAGCAGGCCTGGAGATTTGCTCTGTCTAGTCATAGGGCCTGGGAAGAGTCCTGTCCCTTCTAGAACCTGTTTCTTAAAGGCCCCTACTATACCTTCTTATTACCTCTGCCGTAGCATTAAAGTAAAAGAAATGAAACGTAACACATTCCAGGTGCCAGCACACGTTCTGACCTCTTCCTTCCCCTAACACTGAGCTTATCTGTTTCTCTGCTGTCCCCAGGAGTTCTGCTGGCTGGCTACAACTTCTTCCTTTGTAGCTTTATCTTCTGATCTAAATTTGGACATTGTTCAGGACATGAGTAATAGGGTTGAGAGTAAAATTGGTAAAGCTGCAAGGGTGTGTTCAGAGCTAGCAAAATGCAGGCTTGAAGAAACCCTGAGATAATGTATGAAAGGCAGGAAGGACCTGTGGAGGTGGCTCTGGCCAGTCCTCGGCCTGCCTGTTGTCGTTGTCTGCTGAATCTCATGGAGTCAGGGTTGGAAGCCCCAAAGGCTGCAGGTGGTTGCCCAGGACTTTCTCTTTTAGGTGGTCATTCACAGCTATCTCAAGTGACTATCCCAATACAAAGTTCCCAGCAAGTCCCTGGGTTACCATTCTTCTCAGCTCATGCAGCACAATTGAAAGGACGGACACTCAGAGTAAAGTTAGCAGCAATGCGCCATCCGAGTGTTGATTCCAAGATCAGCAGACAGCAAACTGAGTGTGGGAGGAACACTTACAGATGCTCACTGACAGTATTCGCGCGAACACATTTGGGTCTCAGAGTGGTGAGGACCCTGGGGTGGGGGGAATCCTCAAGAGTGAGAAAAAAGAAAGGTCCAGCAGCTCCACTGGTGGAGCCGCCCATAACCCCTGTATCACCCTTCTGCGTGACATCCCTAAGTGAAAATGACTTTGCTTCTTAGTGGTGAAGCAAACCAGCTAACTTCTCCTTTTGGTAAATGTGCAACAGAGATGTAGTGTTTTGTTCTGCTTTGTTGTTTCTGTGGTGGGTTAGGGATCCACAGATGCTAAGTGCACGTTCTACCACTGAGTTACAGCTCCATGTTCTTTTTGCTTTTAGATTTTGGGGTAAGAGGGAGTGATTTATGACAGAATGTCACACCATTAATGCCATGTGACATGAAACAACTCATAAAAGAATGCTGCCTAACTCAGAATACCCTGAGGCACATTGTACCTCCCTCAAATTTACCAATTACGCCCAAATGGCTCAGACACTTTTACAATTCAAACAGCTAAATGAAACTAAGCGCATCAAATACCTGAGCATGTGTGTTTCAGACACTAAAACAACCAAACCTAAAATGTCTGCCTACTCGTCACTGCCCCCCTAACTCTGTACATAGCCAAGAGCCCATTAGCGTGAGAAGGAAAAGGTAAAAGCATAAAGGGATAGGCGTTGGGAGATGTAACTAGACAGAGGGTTTACACAAAGACGTGGGTCCAAGACCCAGCATTCATGAACTGAGCATAATGGTATGTGCCTATGATCCCAACACTAGGGATGCAGAGACAGGAGGATCCGAAGCTCAAGGTCATTCTTGCCACACAGCCAGCTTTGGTCACATGAAATTCTGTCTCAAAAACTGGAAAACCAAGCAAAACAAAAAGGAGTCCTCCTGAAGATCCACCTTGGCCACACATTCTGCAAAGCCCATTGTATCAATACCTGAGCCTGAGGTGCAGGCCAATACTTTCTATAATTCTCCAAAGGAGTTTCCCAGGTATAGACAAAGTGGAGGCCGCCTCTGAAGCCTCCCCGCATCCGGTCTTCCTCAGGCCAGCTCCACTCCTTCCCATTCTACTGTTCCTTCTATGAACTTGATGGAGACGAAAGATCAAGGTGCTGGAGGCCAAGGCCTGGTTTCACAGCTGCCAGTCCTATCAGCAGAAGCCAATGGCTTCCAAGGATCATCTCAGAAGCCTGGAATTGCTGGTCAACATACAGCAGCAGGAGTGGACCATGTCGAGCACTGTGCTGTTGCCTTGGCGAAATAGTCCATCTAAGCGAGGCATGCTGGGTTTCAGAACATGCGTCTCCAAACTGGTGGAGCAGTTTCGTCATTCATGCCTGTGGTTATCGGCACCTCCAGGAGAGCTTTTAAAAAACACAAACTGCCAGACGCTGCGCTCAGAAGCCTGATGCGCTTTTCTAATAAGTTCACAGATTATACAGATGCAGCTGGTCTGGATTCATCACCTAAATAATTTCATTTCATAGTGGCTAGTCATTAGTCACACTTGCTGTTCTACACATTTCTGCTGCTTTTGCCTCATTGGCCATTCGATGCTATCTGAACATGAGGTCCCAACAGTATTTCTTAAAAGCTTTCCCGATAACTCTAGTAAATATGTTTGCCAGGTTGAGAATTGCTGAGTTAAATCATGAATGAGTGGACATTATTTTAATTTGCCATTACTCAGGATGACAGTCCTTGTTAACTTTAAATATAATTGAGAAACCCTGTGCAGAAAGAAGCCTTTGGGAACAAAATTAATAGGTGCAAGCACCATCGAGCAGTCGATCTTTTCTAGTGATCTCTTTTGAAAGATTAATTGCTCGGAATTTGTGGAGCCCGAATGTAGGGTGGCCAGGGACAAAAATGGGAACAAATAGCCTTAGCCATGCACCAGGCATCAGCCTTGTAGAGATGCCAGTACCAAGAAGAAGGATGATGCCATTAGGACACCATTGCTCATGGACTCCAGATGGTGCTCCGAGGTGCTCCACCCTTTCCCTAATTCACTCGGTTACAAGACAGCACTAATGATTACTTATTATGTGGCGTTACGCCTATCAAAAGTATGCCTCTATCGTCTGTGTCCTCCACTGCCGGGAATCTATCTTAGCATTTGGAACTCTGCTGCTGGGTATAAATAGGTATTTACAGAGTGGATGACTGAAGGGAATATTAATAGGTCAGGGGCTGGGGCTGTAACTCAGTGATAGAGCATTTGCCTATCAGGCAAGAGATGCTAGCCAGGTTCCCCTCTTTAGCATTGCAAAGGAGGGAGCTCAGGTGGGGTAGGGGTTTAAGGTAACACTGTTAGTCCCACTCTTCAGCTGGTTTCAAAAAGTTTTGTATCCTTCCTCTCTCTACCAATTCTTTCCAGAAAATACAAAGTGTCTCGAATCACAAAGAAGCGATCTGAGTTGAAAACCCAAATGGAACAAACATCAATTGTCATGTTGTTTGAAATGTGTCCCCCACAGTCTCATGTGTTGCAGGGTCACCGTACCTGAGAGGTGGCGCCTTGTGAGGAAGGCAGTCACAAGTGGTGGGCCTTGAGTTGGATTTTTGTCCCACCCTACTCTAGAAGTGTGCCTTTGCAGTAAGCAGTCTGCAGCTCTCAGCTTCCAAGATGTCTGCAGTGATTAGCCTCGCTCCAGCTTTGGCCAGCCCGCCATGCCGTCTCGCATGAGAACTGCCTCCCCTTGGAACTGTAAGCTGAATAAACCTCCCTTTCTCCCTTAAGTTGATTGATTTTGGGTGTTCTCTCACAGCAATAGTAAAGAGTAACTGTTACAGAAATATATCAGTTCAAATACACTAAGTGGCTTCTTCTTACTTAATAAAAATCATCAAATCAATAGTACATCCAATGGAGAGAGCAAGCCTTCCGCCTCCCCTGACTGGTGCCCAGAGGACAAACTGAGTTACCTTCACAAATGGGCACACATTCCTCTCCCTTCACCAAGGACAAAGAACCCAAAATAAGACCTTCATCAGTGTAGACTCATGAGTTTATACTAAGCAGTTCCTTTCATTCTCTGCAGACCTTTGTCAGTGTCATAGTTCAGCACAGGTGTCAACTTGACAGTTGAGGGTTTGAGCTCTAGGCACATTTGTGGAGAATTAGTAGTTGAGTTAAGCCTAGAGCGCACCTGAAGCAGATGTTATCTGATGGGTGGGGTGTTCAAGTGGCACACAGCTGACTTTGGGGGTGTCCCTGGCTTGCTGGGCATGCGCATGCCCAGGCCAGCGGTGGGTGTGTCAGACGGCTCCTCTCTCATGAGCTTCAAGAACCTTTCGTCTAACAAGCAGAGTACTTTTATAATCCGATTATCTTTTTCCTGTACCAAGCTGCTTTTCTTCAATAGTACAAAGTCACAGATAGCACATCGCCGTCCGCGGACTCCAAAAGGTCATCAGTGTGCCCTGCGGCGGCAAAGTCAAACAATAGTGAAGGAGACATGGGGAAGCCATGAGCCCACTCCTTGTGCACCCAGGGCCCCCACACATAGCCTGGTGACCCCTTCAGGGCAGGGTCCTACCCAGACCAGGGCTTCCTTCCCCCCACACCACGACCCTTCCTCTACCTACCGCACTTCCATCCTTCCCCCTCCCTCCCTTCTTACCCCTCCTCCTGCCATCCCCATTCCCTCTCTCCTCCATCATCTGCATGCTTTCCATTCATCCTTCCCGTCTTCCGCCTCCCTTCGACCCCTCCCCTTGCATTCATCTTCCCTCTCCCCATCCATTCATCCATCCATCTCCTTCCTCCCGCTCTAAATCCATCCTTATCTCTATTCATCCCTCTTCATGCTCCCCACCCTCCAATTCATCCAGTCATATTATCCCCTCCCTCCCCCCTTCATCCTCCATCCCCCTCCCTCCCTGCATCCTTCCCTCCCTTCCTCCCTCCCTCTTCTCTTCTGTCCAGCATCCCCATCCATGTATTCATCCATCCATCTGTCCATCCATGCCCTCCATTCATCCACTATCCACCATCCATCCATCCATCCATCCATCCATCCATCATCATCCATCCGCCCTCATCCATCCCATCCATCCATCATCCTCCACCATCCATCAATCCTCCTCCCCTCCATCCATCCATCCCATCCATCCATCCATCCATCCATCCATCCCATCCATCCATCCATCCTCTCCCTTTCTCCCCCACCCCCACCCCCCAGGATCTGGTCCAGGCCTGTTCCCACAGACACGAGCCCAGACTAGCTGCTCTGGGCTCGTTCAGACCCCTTCACAGGCAGCTCGGATCCCATGTCCCGCAATTAGTTCTGCTGCGTGCGGGGCAAGGAGTCAACAGGATGGCGGACAGATACAGCATGCAGGATGGAGGCTGAGCATGTACGCAGCTGCACAAGGGGCGCGCCGTCAGACCACCGGCGCCTTCCAGACAGACCCCCCAGGGGTCCCCACTCCTGTCCTAAGGCCTGAAGGACCCTGGGGAACGTTCGGAAGCTCAGGGGTGGGCGACGCCGGCTTCTGCAGAGGCCACGAAGCGGGACGTGCAGGAGAGGCGCTGGCGCCCCGGCTCAGCAACTGGGCAGCCCGCAGAAGCCTGGGGCGCCTGTTTTCCTCCCCATTTTGGCTGGCTAACGGGAGATAACGCGACTTAATGAGGAGATCAATGCCGGCGCCTGGGCCTGGGCTCCCCGTGTCGCGGTGCCGCCTGGGATGCTGGGACCCTAATCACTTAGCCCAGAGGTGGGGGGGGGTCTGGGACTGGGGAGACAGTTTCCTGGGTCCTTGCTCTGAGACGGGTCGCTTGGGCAGAGGGAGGACCCAGCAGAGCCACCCAGGACGTGAGGGTGCCCCCCTCCTGGCCTCCTGGCTGGCTGGCACCCGCGGCTGAGTGAAGAGGTGCCTGGCGCTGCGGCCTGGGAGCTGCGGGGGCTGCCCCCCCCCCCACCGGGCCTCCCGCCTCACCCGGCCTCCCCGCCTGGCCCTCCCTCCACCTCCAACCTTCACCAGCTCTTGAAGGCCTGTGGAAAAATAAAAAAATTATCATCTCCACACCCTGTCAGAGAGCCTCGTTCCGAGTCTCTTCGAAATTGTCTCTACTATATCATTTTGTGTTATATTCTTAGAGAAAGCCAGCAAGTACATGCATGTCAGCGTGCACATGTGGAGGTTGCAGGTGAGAGCACGACTTCCGGAAGGAAGGTGGTTCTCTCCTGCCATGTGGCGTCTGGGAAACAAAGTCAGGTCTCTAGGTTTGCACACATCTGCCGGCCCTGAACCATCTTGTCACCCTTTGCTTAGTCGTCGTAGTTTTATTTTCCTTTTTCGTGTGTGGTCTGAGTTTCCCATCTTGTCGTGGTCACTCGTGCATAGCACAGGCTTGTATCAAAGCGCAGGCCTCCCGCCCCCTGCCACAGCCCCCTTGTGCCGGGTGCAGGCCCGTCCACACCCGAGGAGGCTGCTTTCCCAAACATGGCAGCCAAGGGGGCTTTGTTAGGACTGCCAGGTTGGGCCCTAATGGGCGTCTCCCTGGAGACGGGGTCCCGGTGGGAGCCTCGCCAGGCTTAGCTCTTTCCAGGAAGGGTTTTTTGCACAGCCCTACATAACTCGCAAGGTCTGGGAGGCCCCTCCCCGCCCTCCCAGCCTCTCTGCTCCTCCTAGTGGGCAGTTCACACATGTGGTCTTGTCAAGGCCCCACCGGCAGCCCCAGCTGCGCCTCCACAAGAACCTTGTGCTCCTGCCCCAGGGAGCCACATGGAGGGGAGGCGCGCCCCCAGGGGCTTCTCACTCTGGTTCCAAGGGGGGAGAAGGGGGTCGGCCCTCGCTGGAGGCCCGCAGGTCTCAAAGCCTGAGCGCCACTCTGCCATCTGCCGTTCTAGACCCTCAAAACACCGAGCCTCGGCATCCTCTGGAGCGGCCGCGTCCACCACCCCAACCTCATTGATATGGCTGCGGCGCGCTGGAAGGTTTCTGGCTCTCTGCCCTCTGCACAGTGTGAGAAAACAACGGTTTGCCGTTGCTCTCACAAAGCACAAAGTGGGCAAGGAGATGCCCAGGTCTCGTGAGGCCACTATACCCACCCCGGGCCCCCCCTCTGCCCACGCTCCATGAAACAGATTGCACAACCAGCAGGAAAGGTGGGCAAGGCCGGGCCTCCCGGGTCACGTGACAGCCAAGCGCCCACATGTCAGGAGCTGTGAAGTTGCAGTCACATCATGACTCAGCCATCCTGTGTTGTGGTGCCTGACCCAGAAGGACCAGACGCAGTCACAGACGGGTGTCTGCTCCGCCTCACAGCACAACAGCCGTCCCAGTAGTCAGGGCCGGAGGATGAAGATGGTCCATGGGGTGAAATATTACTCAGGCTTGAAAAAGAAAAGGGCTCTGGCGCTTGCCGCGACACGGACGAACGCACAAGGCCACTGGGCTGAGCAACGCAGGCCAGTGGGAGGAGCAGGCTGTGCAGGATCTTTCCAGAGCCGGAAGCAAAACGCAGACTAGGGTGTCAGGTGGGACGGGGGTTACTGGTTTGTTGTGTGGGGAGAGAATTCCAGCCTGGGATGATGGGAAGTTTTGGAAGAGGGAGGCATATGGGCCTTTGGCATGATTCTGTGTGCATTTTCATAGCAAAAATAATAATTATTTTCAGTACTCTGTAGAGAGCACCCCCCCCCCTCCCGGGGAAGAGGCATGTGGTGAGCGCGGGATGGGTGGGAGTCAGGCACTGTCGTGGTGGGCTCATGTTGAAGAGACGGGCACCTGCGAAGAGCTACTTCAGGAGCTGAGCCGGCTCCCGGGGGAGGGGCTGTCACTGATGTGGGGAGACCCTGCCTCGGTGCAGGTGGATGAGGTGGAGCATGCTCACTGGCAGGAACATAAGCTGCAAGCCAGTAGGTGTGCATTGGTTCTCTCGCCTCCGCTGTCCTGCGGCTGTGGTGCAACCAGTTCCCTCTGCTTGGGTCACTGGTGTGATGATCAACTGTAACCTGGAACCGTGAGCAAGAATGTGCTCTTGCTCCCCTGAAGTGTTTGGGTCACACATTCACATTAGGACGTGCCCCCGCCCACTGCCCATGGGTCCGTGTCTCGGCAGGCGCTGATCCTCTGGGGCGGTTGTACCCTGTCAGTCTGTAATGATGGACAGCAGGGTCCAGCCTGCTGCAGAGGGATGAGGTGTGCCCTGTCAGTCTGTAATGATGGACAGCAGGGTCCAGCCTGCTGCAGAGGGATGAGGTGTGTGCCCTGTCAGTCTGTAATGATGGACAGCAGGGTCCAGCCTGCTGCAGAGGGAGGAGGTGTGCCCTGTCAGTCTGTAATGATGGACAGCAGGGTCCAGCCTGCTGCAGAGGGATGAGATGAGGGGCCTGAACTTGCTCACAGCCCAGCTTGGGGCCTGAGAGGCCACATGGCCTCTCTGGCAACTGCGGCTACCGGGGTGCGTGGAGGTCGCCCTGGGGCTGGGGGCAGGTCCTCCTCAGCTGGGAAGCCGGCGATCCCCACCTCTGGACAGACACAAGGACAGGAGGTCCTCCTTCCAGCCCATGACTCCTTCAAAGTGCGACACTCTGGCGCAAACCTCTAAAAAACCTTCCTGCTAAGGACCCTGGAGCTGCACGTGAAGGCTGAGGTCTGCCCAGCCAGTCCCAGCCGGCTGTGAGTCCCCAGGAGGCCTGGCAAGCCTCCGCAGTCTGGCCGGCAGGGTTTCCGCCAGCAGGGTTTCGGCCAGGCCTCCCCAGCCTCTCTCCACACCGTCAGAGTGGGAAGGGTGCGATACTGCTGCCAGCCACGCGGTGGCGCCAACCCACAGAGAATGCAGGCAACTCTACAGACCCGCTGCCTGCCACCCAGCACCTCCCTTACCCCAAAGCTTCAGGGGAGACAGTCCACCAGGCAGAAGCACAGTCGAACGTGTCACCCCCAGAACATCCTCATTTGCGGTCCCATCCCTCCACGGTTCAGAGACTGTTTTGGCCTGGAGGCCTGGAAACCTGAAACACAAGTCGGCCCCTGGCCAGGGTGAAGCAGTGTGAAGACGGGTGGGCTGGGGACCCCTGCTGGGTTATACTTAGCGTCCCTGGGTCCCACCCTGCACCCCCATCCTCAACCAATGCCTCCCAAGTCTCTGCGCCCCATCCTCTGTTCCCACCACACCCACCTCTCGCTCCCCACCACCTTCTCTGTGCCCTCCATGGTCACCCAGCTCAGCTTCTGCTGTCCCCATGAGCAGACGCTGACACCTGTCAGAGTGACACAAGCCAGAAGGCACCGGAAGGTGGGCCCACAGTGCCCTCCCTGGGGAAAACACTGTGTGGGGCTGCCACAGCACAGCCTGGGACCCAGCCCCCCTCAGCATGGCCTGCCGGTCTGTCCCACACAGGTAGAGGGCTCTGGGTTCATGGGAAAGTGGTCCCGTGAGCCCTGAGCCTCAGCGGGCTGCAGTGGGCCCCACCCCCTCCTTGGATAATAGACGGGCTCTGGGCTCTGCTTCCGGGGACCCCAGACTGTCCCCTTGAGATTCCTCTCAGGCCTCAGGCACTTGGCAGACTCACACTTGGGTGGGTTTGATCTGTCCCGGATCCTAGACCACCCCAGTAGGGAGAGGCCCCAGACAGACTGTGTCGGCCAAGAGATGGGACCTCTTCTGGGCAGGGACCCCTTGCCATCTGCACAGTGGGCTCATAGTCACAGCCAGCAGGGACCCTCATCCCCGGAGGGAAATATCCTCTGTTGGGTGGGGAGGGCCAGAATCTCAGGTCTCCTGCAGTCCGGAGCCTCGTGAACAGGGTCTGTCCGGCCTAGAGGGTCATTGTGAGGTGCATCTGTCTTGTCCTGAGAAGCCCACCATGCCCAACCAGAGGCCCCTCCCATGTCAGCCAGAGACCCCCCACATGTGTCCCAGCTGGGGAAAGGGTGCTTAAGAGTCCACTGTCTCCTGGTTACAGAGATGAATAGAAAGAACAGCCCACACACCCAGGTCACACTCACCCCACACGCAGCCCTTGGCTGAAGACAGAATGGAAGAAGCTGTGCCTCCTCCTCCCTGCTCCTCCTCCCTGCCCCTCCTCCGTCTCCTCTCCTTCTTCCCCTTCAAACCTGCCTCTCTTACCTCCTCTTCCTCCTTGAAGCTCCTCCTTGCAACTCCTCTCTCCTCCTCCTCCCTGAACCTCCTCCCTCCCCTCCCTCTAGCCTTCCTCCCTGCCGCCTCCTTCTGCCTCCTCCCTGCACCCCACGGTCCCATCTGGAACCTGGGGTGTTCAAGTGGCACACAGCTGACTTTGGGGGTGTCCCTGGCTTGCTGGGCATGCGCATGCCCAGGCCAGCTGTGGGTGTGTCAGACGGCTCCTCTTCATGAGCTTCAGAACCTTTCGTCTAACAAGCAGAGATTACTTTTATAATCCGATTATCTTTTTCCTGTACCAAGCTGCTTTTCTTCAATAAGTACAAAGTCACAGATAGCACATCGCCGTCCGCGGACTCCAAAAGGTCATCATGTGCCCTGCGGCGGCAAAGTCAACAAATAGTGAAGGAGACATGGGGAAGCCATGAGCCCACTCCTTGTGCACCCAGGGCCCCCACACATAGCCTGTGTGACCCCTTCAGGGGCAGGGTCCTACCCAGATCCAGGGCCTTCCTTCCACCCCACACCCACCGTACCCTTCCTCTACCTACCGCACTTTCCATCCTTCCCCCCTCCCTCCCTTCTTACCCCTCCCTCCTGCCATCCCCATTCATCCCTCTCTCCTTCCATCTATCTGCATGCTTTCCATTCATCCTTCCCGTCTTCCCTGCCTCCCTTCGCCCCTCCCCTTGCATTCATCTTCCCTCTCCCCATCCATTCATCCATCCATCTCCTTCCTCCCTCTCTAAATCCATCCTTATCTCTATTCATCCCTCTTCATGCATCCCCACCCCTCCAATTCATCCAGTCACTATTTATCCCTCCCTCCCTCCCTTCATCCTTCCCTCCCTTCCTCCCTCCCTCTTCTCTTCTGTCCAGCATCCCCATCCATGTATTCATCCATCCATCTGTCCATCCATGCCCTCTCCATTCATCCATCTATCCATCCATCCATCCATCCATCCATCCATCCTGCCCTCTCCATCCATCCCATCCATCCATCCATCCATCCATCCATCCATCAATCCATCCTGCCCTCTCCATCCATCCCATCCATCCATCCATCCATCCATCCATCCATCCATCCATCCATCCATCCTTCCCTTTCTCCCCCACCCCCACCCCCCAGGATCTGGTCCAGGCCTGTTCCCACAGACACGGAGCCCAGACTAGCTGCTCTGGGCTCGTTCAGACCCCTTCACAGGCAGCTCTGGATCCCATGTCCCTGCAATTAGTTCTGCGTGCGTGCGGGCAAGGAGTCAACAGGATGGCGGACAGATACAGCATGCAGGAGTGGAGGCTGAGCATGTACGCAGCTGCACAAGGGGCGCGCCGTCAGACCACCGGCGCCTTCCAGACAGACCTCCCCAGGGGTCCCACTCCTGTCCTAAGGCCTGAAGGACCCTGGGGACAGTTTCGGAAGCTCAGCGGGTGGGCGACGCCGGCTCTGCAGAGGCCACGAAGCGGGACGTGCAGGGAGAGGCGGCTGGCGCCCCAGGCTCAGCAACTGGGCAGCCCGCAGAAGCCTGGGGCGCCTGTTTTCCCCATTTGGCTGGCGTAACGGGAGATAACGCGACTTAATGAGGAGATCAATGCCGGCGCCTGGGCCTGGGCTCCCCGTGTCGCTGTGCCGCCTGGGATGCTGGGACCCTAATCACTTAGCCCAGAGGTGGGGGGGGGTCTGGGACTGGGGAGACACGTTTCCTGTGTCTTGCTCCTGAGACGGGTCGCTTGGGCAGAGGGAGGACCCAGCAGAGCCACCCCAGGACGTGAGGGTGCACCCCTCCTGGCCTCCTGGGCTTGGCACCCCGCTGCTGAGTGAAGAGGTGCCTGCTGCGCTGCCTGGGAGCTGCGGGGGCTGCCCCCCCCCCCACCGGGCCTCCGCCTCACCCGGCCTCCCCGCCTGGCCTCCCTCCACCCTCCAACCTTCACCAGCTCTTGAAGGCCTGTGGAAAATAAAAAAATATCATCTCCACACCCTGTCAGAGAGCTCGTTCCGAGTCTCTTCTGAAATTGTCTCTACTTATTCATTTTGTGTTATTATTCTTAGAGAAAGCCAGCAAGTACATGCATGTCAGCGTGCACATGTGGAGGTTGCAGGTGAGAGCACGACTTCCGGAAGGAAGGTGGTTCTCTCCTGCCATGTGGCGTCTGGGAAACAAAGTCAGGTCTCTAGGTTTGCACACAGTCTGCTCGGCCCCTGAACCATCTTGTCAGCCCTTTGCTTACGATCGTCGTAGTTTATTTTCCTTTTTCTATGTGGTCTGAGTTTCCCATCTTGTCGTGGTCACTCGTGCATAGCACAGGCTTGTATCAAAGCGCAGGCCTCCCGCCCCCTGCCACAGCCCCCCTTGTGCCCGGGTGGCAGGCCGTACCACACCCGAGGAGGCTGCTTTCCCAAACATGGCAGCCAAGGGGGCTTTGTTAGGACCTGCCAGGTTGGGCCCTAATGGGCGTCTCCCTGGAGACGGGGTCCCGGTGGGAGCCTCGCCAGGCTTAGCTCTTTCCAGGAAGGGTTTTTGCACAGCCCTACAAAACTCGTAAGGTCTGGGAGGCCCCTCCCCGCCCTTCCCAGCCTCTCCTGCTCTCCTAGTGGGCAGTCACACATGTGGTCTTGTCAAGGCCCCACCGGCAGCCCCAGCTGCGCTCCCACAAGACCTTGTGCTCCTGCCCCAGGGAGCCACATGGAGGGGAGGCGCGCCCCCAGGGGCTTCTCACTCTGGTTCCAAGGGGGGGAGAAGGGGTCGGCCCTCGCTGGAGGCCCGCAGTGTCTCAAGCCTGAGCGCCACTCTGCCATCTGCCGTTCTAGACCCTCAAAACACCGAGCCCTCGGCATCCTCTGGAGCGGCCGCGTCCACCACCCCAACCTCATTGATATGGCTGCGGCGCGCTGGAAGGTTCTGGCTCTCTGCCCTCTGCACAGTGTGAGAAACAACGGTTTGCCGTTGCTCTTCACAAAGCACAAAGTGGGCAAGGAGATGCCACGGTCTTCGTGAGGCCACTATCCCCACCCCGGGCCTCCCCTCTGCTCCACGCTCCATGAAACAGATTGCACAACCAGCAGGAAAGGTGGGCAAGGCCGGGCCTCCCGAGGTCACGTGACAGCCAAGCGCCTCACATGTCAGGAGCTGTGAAGTTGCAGTCACATCATGACTCAGCCATCCTGTGTTTGTGCCTGACCCAGAAGGACCAGACGCAGGTCACAGACGGGTGTCTGTCCGCCTCACAGCACAACAGCCGTTCCCAGTAGTCAGGGCTGGAGGATGAAGATGGTCCCATGGGGTGAAATATTACTCAGGCTTGAAAAAGAAAAGGGCTCTGGCGCTTGCCGCGACACGGACGAACGCCAAGGCCACTGGGCTGAGCAACGCAGGCCAGTGGGAGGAGCAGGCTGTGCAGGATTCTTTCCAGAGCCGGAAGCAGAACGCAGACTAGGGTGTCAGGTGGGACTGGGGGTTACTGGTTTGTTTGTGGGGGAGAGAATTCCAGCCTGGGATGATGGGAAGTTTTGGAAGATGGAGGCATATGGAGCCTTTGGCATGATTCTGTGTGCATTTTATCATAGCAAAAATAATAATTATTTTCAGTACTCTGTAGAGAGACCCCCCCCCCCTCCCGGGGAAGAGGCATGTGGTGAAGCGCGGGATGGGTGGGAGTCAGGCACTGTCGTGGTGGGCTCAGTGTCAACTTGACAGTTGGGGTTTGGGTTCTGAGCACATTTGTAGAGAATTAGTGGTTGGGTTAAGCCCAGAGCAAACCTGCAGGAGATTGTCTAGCTGATGGGGAAGGCCCAGCCCATGGTGGGTGGGACTAGGCCCTGGATAAATCACAGAGAGCTGGTTGAGAGAGTTGGCATCCTTCTGTTCACTTGGCCAGACATGCTGGTCTGGCAGGTAAAGATGGTCCCTCTCTCAGCCATTATATGGAGATGGTGTGGCCAGGTCCTTCAACCCTGGTGTTGGCGCGTGCTCTTCTATAAAGCTAGACCGAGAACTGTAACCCGAGTGTTGTAAGGAAATAACCCCCTGGTTCCGTTAAGCCGTTCGATGGTCATTTATCAGCAACCATGCAGGTGACTGCAACAGGCAGCGAGGTTGTGTTGGGGTTCTTCAGGTGCCTGGAGATTCCAGGAGGCCTGGGCGGACCATGGAGGAGGAGGGGGGTTGTCAGGAACCACACAGGCATGGCCCTCACTTTGACCCCCAGGCCCTCTCGGGCAGCTGGGCACTGGGTCAGGTCTGCTCTGGCCATGGGCTGGAGGTATAGACTGAGGATCCCTGGGCCCTCTGTTCTCTCTCCCCCCATTTATAGACTCAGGGGTTCCACAGACCAGCGCTGGAGATGAATGTTGGGGTGCTGCCACAAAGGCTCCAGGGGGGCATAAGGTTCCAGTGGGGTTCCCACAAACCGTCTCCACACGGGTGCAGTTAGTCACAGCAGCAGGGCAAGATGGGGGAGGGCTGGGGGGGCAGGCATGGATGTGCAGGACTTCAGGGGAGGGTCCCTTGGTTTGAGGGAACTAGATGGGCCCCAGGAAAGGAGAGGGCAGAAGGGTGCACCCCAAGTCCTGCGATTGGGAGGAGGTTCCCTGCCAGGCCTCCAGTACTCCTGTCTCCCTGACTCTGCCACCCACCGGGCACCAGGAAGCCCCGCGTGCGAAATGAGAGGGTCACCCTAGCTCGGCCCCCATCCTGTACAGTGGGCCCCCCACTGGGTCTCCAGCGTGCCTCCGGCCTGGGGACTGGTCTCTGCCGGTTGGGAAGGGCTCAGAAGCCCTTTCTGAACTCAGTTTCCCGGAACCTCTGTCTTCCCACTGCTGCCCCACCCCTACACTGCCCCACCAGAAGGCAGCCACACCCGAGGAGAACAGAAGCTGGAGGAACCAGGGAGCCCCCTCAGTGCCTGATACCAGGCGGACCCTCGCTGACCCCCTTGCCTCTCGCAGAGAATGGAGGTTCCCTTGGTTCTCAAGCCGATGCTGGAGTGAGGTTAAAGGGCACCTGTGGGCCCCATACTGGACTGCTCTGGTCATCTGTGCCTGCAATGAGAGACTCGGTCAGTGAAGGGCGTCGCCTGCGTAGGGTGGAAATGGCGTCCCTGGGTCAGTGTCACCCCCAAGACAAGGACCCGCACCTGTTGTTTCCCAAGAGAACACAACCGTAAGCTGGGGAGGAAGGGGGTGGAGGAGGCAGAACTCTGAGTGACAGACCCGAGGCCCTGGCCGTCTTATTCTCCTGTCACTGCCCATCTTATTCTTCCGTCACTGTCCATCTCGTTCTCCCGTCACTGCCCATCTTGTTCTCTGGTCATTGGCCGTCTTATTCTCCATGTCACTGGCCGTCTTATTTTCCATGTCGGGTGGGACCTGAAGTCACAGTCCCAGGTCCTGGGTATCTGGGAGGACACGAGAGAATCAGGCTCTGGGTGAAAGCAGGCCAAGCCGGGGTGCCAGCCACCTTCATCCCGGCCCCCAGTAATCGCACCGCAAACAAGCGCTGTCTAAATATCACAGCCGCAGGGTTGGGCGCATAGCAGCCCGGAAATGTCAGCAGCGGGGGGCTCCTCAGAGCCCTAGGATTAACCTGGCACCTGATCCACGTGCGCCCACTCCAGCACTGACCCTGGGCCTGGGCTAGGTTGGCTTGGGAATCAGGGGTGTACTGCCGGCTTCTGGGCGTGTGTGTGTGCGTGTGTGTGTGTGTATGTGTGTGTATGTGTTTGTGTACGTACGTGTGTGTATGTGTGCATGTATGTGTGTGTGCATATGTGTGTGTGTGTATGTGTGTATGTGTATGTGTGTGTATGGGTGTGTATATGTGTGTGTATGAGTGGTGTATGTGTGTGTATGGCTGTGTGTGTGTATGGCTGTGTGTATGGGTGTGTATGTGTGTGTGTATGTGTGTGTATGGCTGTGTGTGTATGGGGGTGTGTGTGTATGGGGGTGTGTGTGTATGGGGGTGTGTGTATGGGTGTGTGTATGTGTGTGTGCGTGCGTGTGTATGTGTGTGTATGTGTGTGGGTATGGGTGTGTGGGTGGGTGTGTATGGGTATGTGTGTGTGTGTATGGGTGCGTATGTATGTGTGTATGTGTGTATGGCTGTGTGTGTATGTGTGTATGTGTGTGTGCACGTGTGTGTATGTGTGTGTATATGTGTGTGTATGTGTGTGTATGGGTGTGTGGGTGGGTGTGTATGTGTGTGTGTATGTGTGTGTATGTGTGTGTGTGTGTGTATGTGTGTATGTGTGTATGTGTGTGTGCACGTGTGTGTATGTGTGTATATGTGTGTGTATGTGTGTGTATATGTGTGTGTATGTGTGTGTGTATGTGTGTGTGTATGTGTGTGTGTATGTATATGTGTGTGTATGGGTGTGTGTGTATGTGTGTATATGTGTGTGTATGTGTGTGTATGGGTGTGTGTATGTGTGTGTGTATGGGTGTGTATGTGTGTGTGTATGTGTGTGTATGTGTGTGTGTGTATCTGTGTGTGTGTTTGTGTGTGTGCACATGTACAGGAGAGCACTTGAGTGTGCGTGTCTGTGGAGGCCCAAGGGTGACATTGGGAATCATCCTAGATTCGTTACTCTTCTTCCCTAATGCTTTTCTCTGGGTTCCCAGTTTCTCTCTTGCAGAGCCAAAATTGAGGGTCACCATCATGTGTGCCAGATGATTTTACATGGGATCAGGGATCTGAACTCAAGTTCCTTTGCTTGTGAGGCAAAGACTTTAATTCCTTAGCCGTCTCTCCAGCTCCCACCTTGTTTCTTGAAGCGGGGTCTCTCAGTGGGACCTGAGGCTTGCCAATTAGACTAGACTGGCTAATCAGTGAGCCTCGGGAAAGCTCCCCTCTCTGCCCCCCAGCACTGAGTGCAAGGATGTAGTACTAAGTACATAGCACTGAGTGCAAGGATGTAGTACTAAGTACATAATACTGAGTGTAAGCGCGCAGTACTAAGTATCTAGTGTTGAGTCAGGCATGCAGTACCAAGCGCCCAGCACTGAGTCGGGCACGCAGTACCAAGCGCCAAGCACTGAGTCGGGCACGCAGTACCAAGCGCCCCGCACTGAGTCGGGCACGCAGTACCAAGTCTCAAGCTCGGGGCCTGATGTTTACACAGAAAACACTTGGCACACTGAGCATCTACCCAGCCTGCCTCGTCCCTTCTCTCGATGGTTCTGCTCCACTTTCCACAAAAGAGGAAAACAGCAAACTGGACCCATCTGAGAGACCCCCTGGAAGATCACATTGGTGTTTCATCCAGGAAACTTGTCCTTACCAGATCTGCGTAATGACTGGCGTGCCAACATGTCCCCACAGACTACTGAGGAACTAAGAGAGATAAGAACATACGAGGCTGGAGAGATGGCTCAGGGCTAAGACTCTACCTCGAAAGCAGAAGGTCCTGACTTCCGATCCCAGGTCTCATGTATAGATGCCAGGTGGATATGGTAGCCTGCACTTCTGGCCTTAGTGGGTGGAGCCTAGGAAAACCCAGAGCGAAGCAAAAAGGTGGAAGCAATTCAGGATGATTCCTAAAGTCACCCTTGGTCCTCCACAGGGATACACAGTGTCTTCACACACACATACGCAAAATAAATAAAGTTTTAAAAAAGAAAAGAATTAAAAACAAAAAAGAACATACAGCAGAAACCTTGGGGACTAGAGCTGAATGAGTGAAGGCATCAGTGGAGTGGCCCAAAGAGAGGCAACTTGGTATGCCACAGAGGCCTGAACCCCGACAAGAGTAGACAAGCCAGAAGGACCCCTGGGGTCCATAGAAGCAGCCAGGCCAGAGGGTGGGAGGGATTGATGAAGGGAAGGGAGAGGGATGGAGGGAAGCAGGGATAAATATTCAATATACTTGTAAAACTAGAAAATTTAATTTAAAAAATTAAAATAAAAAATTGGTACCATAGTGGTCTTATATCAAAACCAAAGTGGGAACTGCGACCGTGGGACCCGGGACTCCCCGGGTGTCAGCAGGTCTGCCTCAGGGGGCTCACGAAAGAGATTCTGAGGGCAGCAGCTGCCCAGGGGACAGCCCAGATTTGGGGAGGACACGGGGAGGGACTCCAGGAGCAGCGGGGGCCTACATCCAAGCTGGTGACCCCCAGAGCCGAGGGCAGCCCCAGGGCCGAGGGCACAGGGTGCTGCATGGATGGCCTGCCCGTGGCTGGGCAGCGGTGGGGCCAGAGTCACCCTGGGTTGAGGATGAGCAGCCTGAGGCCGAGGGGCATCCTTGGGGGAGGTTAAGGTTATTTCTGCTCAGTTTCCCTAACTCTGATGCCCAAGCCAGTCTTCTCCTGGCCCCAGCCACTCCCAGCCCCGCGCCAGAGTCCTAGATACACATGAAGAAAATGGACCTGGTCCCTCAGCAGCCCCAGGGGAGGGGTGCAGGCCTGGGGGACATGTCCAGCACTGCCCACCGTGCCCACAGAGAGACGGCTGCCCGCCCAGGCCCCGAGAGCATTCTGCTGAGGTCTGGCTCGAGTAGTGCAGAGTGCTTTGTGTCTGGGTCACTGTCATGCAGCCAAGGCCAGGGTTTCCCATGGCGAGGGCCAGGGGTGCTTGGGGGCTCCCGTCCACGCATGGAGGAGAAGGATGGCTAGGTAGCGTTGGCTGCCATCACCAGCGTCCCTCCTGCCGCGAGGTAGGTGAGCAATCAGCACCCCTAGTCTGCTGGGTCATGGGGGCCCCGGGAGCGGGTGGTCTTGCAATTAGCCGTGATTGCTGTCACAGACTGCTGGTCCTTGTGGGTGACTAATGGGAACTGAATGTCACTCTTATTGCTTTGCCCCGGCTAATTTGTCAGACGCTGTCAATTGCCGAGGGAGGGAGGTGGGAAAGGGTGTTAATCTGAGTCGCTGTGCAGGGGCAAAGCCAGGGCCCCTGGGCGGGGGGAGACAGAAACCAGGAGCATCTGGCAGGCCTGGAGAGGGTCTGGCCGGTGACATTTTGTGAGGGTCTGGGGTGACTGCACGCATCAGAGCCTCTCGTGCACGTGCACACATGCGGCTCAGGACACAGCACACACGCGCGCCCTGCCTGTCTGAAGGCTTTCACTGTGTGCGTTCACGTGTGCACAGGCACGCTGGCTCCCGCACATGCTTGCGAAGCATGCACATGCATGTCGTATGCTCACATGCACCCAAATACAGCGAGCTGCAGAGTGTCCTCCTGTGATTACACAGTCACTGAGGTCTGGCTGGTGAGAAGGCTCCTGGGACACCTCTCAGAGAAGGGCTGGCCAGGGGACAGTGGCGTCTCCAGACAGCCTTGACTGACTGATGGGCCCTTCTGCCATCCCTCCCCATAGTTCTGGCTACTTGAAGGACCACTCTGCTCCAGGCCCCTTGACCCTTGAGATATACATGAGTCTCGATGCCGCCCCTCAGTGGACGCCCAGCCCATGGGAATCCCACTGTGCAAAAAAGGAAGCTGAGTCCATGAACACAGGGGCCGAGTTCTGCTAGGATCCTCTTCACTCCCTCCTAGGCAGAAGGACTCCAGGGCCAAGGTGGGCCCATGCGATATGGCCTCCTGAGCCCAAGGTGGACCCCTGGGTCTGAGGCCTGATGGGGGAGGCTGGGAGGGACACTGTGGGAGTCAGTGGAAGGGGGGGACGCAGAGGCTGATCCTGCAGCAGCCGCCACCTCCATCTGACTTCTAACCACACAATTATCCCTCGGCGCCTCGGATCGACCACGGGCCGTGCCGGCTAGCGCGTCGATCGTCTGCGCCCACGGCTTGCCGCTGCCCATCCGAGAGCCTCAGTCAGAGCTAATTGCTCTGGCATTTGAGTCTGATGGGGACAGTGACACACGCGTCCTACCGATGGCGGGGGTCCCCGCTCCCCTTCTTGCTAGGGAGTGGGGAATATGGTGCCTCCTCTGGTTCCCAGAAAAGGCTCTGTGGACCCCAGACATGTCAGTTCCCTGTTTGTCGCGCACTATCCCCTGCCGCCTTGGGCTCTTTCCGCATGGCAACCAGACATCCCAGCCTAAGGTTCCTATGCCTGAGGAGGTCCCCACTGACTGCAGGACTGTGAGGGGTGGTGACGGAACACCCTGCGTCTTCAAGGGCAGGAAAACGAGCCCCAAACCCTCCCCAAACCCCCACAAGACCTTGGTGCCCCCAGTCTCAGGGGACTGGAAAGAGCTCTTTGGTGGGCCTTGTCAAGTGCACGGTGTGCATGTCCCCACCTGTGCTATATGCACTCGCACACATGCATTTGCACACACACACATACACACCTGCATGTGTGAGTGTACATGTATGTACTTCCACATGCCTACCTGCACGGGAGTATTACAGATGTATATATCTGTGTATATGTGTATATCTGTATGCACATGTGTGTCTGCAAGAACATTTGTCTACACATGCATGTTTGTGTGCAGGTATGTATGTCTTCCCCTCTATGTGTATTTGTACATGCATGCACGCATGTGCACTTGTACAGCCATCTCTGTGTGTGTGTGTGTCTGTGTGGAGCCGTGTGTGCACGTGTGACTGTGTGTGGACATGTTTGTATACTCGTGTGTGTCCATATGTGTGCATGTGTGCTTGCTCACGGTACCTTTGTGTAAACACATGTACATGACATGTGTGTTCACGTGTTCATGTGGACACCTGTGTGAATGTGTTACAGCTACTCTTCATGTGACCAAATGGCTTGTGGGGGAACAAAGGATTTCATTCTGGCTTACGGTGGTCTGGTTCCTTGTCTAGCTGGGCAGGAACATCCACACCAACATCGAGGGTCGAGGGAACTGGTCACCTCCACTTGGACAGCCGAGAGAGGGACGGTCCTCACTTGCCAGACCAGCATGCCTGGCCATTGCCAATATCCCTAACCAGTTCTCTCCATCTTACCACCTACCCGGGAACTAGGCCTTTCCCATCAACCAGATTATCTCCTGCAGGTTTGCTTAGGACCTAACTCAACTAGTAATTCTCTGCGAATGTGCCCAGTGCTCGAACCCTCAGTTGTCAAGTGCACACCCGTGTCTGACCACGACAGGATGTCCAGGTGTGTGCATGAGGCCTTGGTGCTCATATTATTTGCTCGTAGGTTTCAACGTGGTGGGTGGTGCCAGGACACATGGCTGAGCTCCTACCCGCAGGATCAGGGCAGGTGTTGGCACTGCCCGCC
Organism: Typhlomys cinereus; assembly: GCA_023101885.1. Lineage (NCBI taxonomy): Eukaryota > Metazoa > Chordata > Mammalia > Rodentia > Platacanthomyidae > Typhlomys > Typhlomys cinereus. Next base: position 326,468 of record JALPQD010000110.1, on the reverse strand, counting down.
CGAGGTGGGCAGAGAGTGCCCCCAGCCAGTCACAGGCTGCGGAGCCGTAGGACACAGGCCACGAGGTTCACCGGCTGGAGATCCCTGGCTCTTCAGCATCTCGGGCTGGGAGCCCCCAGTAAGAAGCTCACGCCGTCTCCTCACAGCGGCCTGCCTTGCCCTGTGGGAGCCACACAGGCACCTATGCCAGCCAGCATGGGCACCGATGCCAGCCAACAGCGGACGCTGTCATTAGAGGCAATTAAGTGGCTCTGAAAGAGGCTGTGGAGAAAGCTGGTGTGCAATCGCCGTGGCGACGGGCTGGGTAATTATCGAAGATGACTGTGAATGGCACAGGACATTGGAGGCTGGGGAGCGAGCTCCGAGCAGGCGAGGGGCGTCCAGCATTCCTGCCGTGCCTGCTCGGCACCTGGCCTGGTCGCCTCTTGTCTGCCAGGGGGTGCTTCCCATCCATCCCTCAGAGCCCAACCCCACGCGCTTTGTCCCCAGCCCCTGGGAAGTCTTTCCCCAGCCTGCCTTTCCCTGGGGAGTCTTGACTCCTTGCCTCGTGGTGAGGGTTAGCAGCTGGAACCTGGGGTCCTGACCCCCCCCCCAGCCCCTGCCTAACGTCTAAGGAGCTGGGAACCTGGGATGCTGGGCCTCGGGCCTCCCATCTGCAGAACGGGCTCTTCTGAGGGTGGCGAGGCAGGTCCGTCTGCAGGGCCACAGCCTGCTTGACCTCTGGAGGGTATGAGAGAAGCCCAGGTCCCTGACGTGGGCCAGAGCTCGGGACAGGACATCTGGCCAGGGCAAATGTGCCTCAGACCCGGGCACAGCCTGGCCAGCTAGTCCTGGTGGGCATGTGGGGAGGACATCGGGGATGGTGGGGCAGCCTGGTGAGGGGGCAGACTGGAGCCACTCCCACCTCCTGAGGGAGGCCCAGGGCCTCTGTCTTCGGACTGTGCCTTGGCGCTCCGCAGGAGAGCCTGGGTCAGGGGAGGGTTTAGAGAGCGCGCACCGGCCTTCCCTCTCCCCGCATTGCGTCTGTGCAGCGCCCCCGGCCCGGGTAGGAAAGTGAATTAAAAAGCAATATTGTGTCAGGAAAGACATTTGCTAAAGGTTAAATCCACATCCGCAGTGCTGCGTGAGCCTCGGCGTGGTATTTGTTAGATGCGGCCCCTCCTGCCCTGTTCTACCTGAGCAAATGCCTGACTGAATGGGGTGGGGCAGGGCCCCGGCTTGCCCGCCCGACAGAGGGATCCCCAGAACACCCCACCACTGAGACCCTTCAAAGAGCAGGCAGGCCTGGATGTGGCGGCACTTTGGGGTCAGCGGCTGCCCGCAGGCCTCGGGGGGGAGGGAAGAGATGTAGCCAGCTCTGCCTCCACGTGGGTCTCAGGACAGACCCTTGTCTGACCCCTGAGCACCTCGGACCACGTAGTGGGCTAGCGGACTGGCTAGGGCTGGTACCTGGTTTCCAGAGGCAGGAGTGGAGGTCTGGCAGCAGGGGTCTCACCCCCAGGAAGTGTGCAGAGAGCGGCAGAGAGGCAGTAGTTACTATCTCAACAGAAGAAGTGGTGTCCGTGGGACGCGTGGGCTGGCTCAGAGAAGGCTCAGAGAGAGATGTGTGCTTCGGGCATCAAAGAGCCCCAAGCTTCCCGGAGCAGAGGTGAGGATCATGGGCAGATCGGCAGGGATGGGGGCGTTCAGGTAGCTTCTAGGGGCAGCAGGAAGGCAGACGGGCTGTGACGCATAGGGGCAGTGACAGGACACATTGGGGTTGCTTTATAGGGTCATTCGGGAAGGGAGGGGGCTGGTGGGCAGTTGCAGGGCTCTGAGCCATATCTGGGAGAGAGTAAGGCCACACAGTGACTAGCTGGGTCTAGGGCAGGGGGAGCCCAGGGCGGGCTTCGTTTCCTGCTGTGTCCAGCATACTGAGTGCCCAGTGGCCTCGAGGGAGGGCACTGACTTTTGCCACCTTTGCTGACCCTGTCATGTTGAGGAGCGTGATTGGGGCAAGTGCGCATCTGCAAGATGAGCCTCCTTAGTAAGAGAAGACACTTCCCCAAAGGGCCCCGAACCCCCTCAACTGTGGGAAAGAGGTGTCCGAGGGTGCCGTGGATGGTGGCCATCCAGCATGCCCTTCCCGGGGGGACGAGGCTGTGGCTGGCAGGATACTCTTTGAGGCAAGGATTTTGGGGAAGCCACAGCACCCAGGGAAGGCCCTGGGGAGATGCTGCAGGCCGCGGCTGGGTGAAGGAGACGCTGGAACACTGTCTTGTGTCGGCGTCCTGGATGCCTCTGAGGGGGCTACAATTAGGAGCCCTGCGACAGCGGGCGGGCCGGCCATGGAGACACATGGAAGGAAGGGCCCTTCCGGAACATTCTGTGCCCCCTCAGGACCTGCCTAGACGTCCAGCCCCAGGGTCAGCCTGTGCAAGACTGAGGCTGAAGGCAAAGGGTGCATGTCACTGCACTGTGTGCGAGTGACTGGTGCTGCAGGGAAACTGTACCCCATGTCCGTACCCCGAGAACAGCGCGGGGTGCTGGGCCTGCCTGCATCCTCCAGCGGGCACCCCTGGGAGCCTGGCACGGCCACTCCCTGTGCGCCCGGGTTGGGCTGAGGTCCGCGTCCGGCAGAGTGTCTGCGTGCGCTGCCTCAGGCTGAGGCTGATTCAGAAGCAGGTGGCTGTCGCGGTGGATGCAATTAGACCTAATGGGTCGAGGCCTCTCTCGTCACCGAGCTCTGCGCCCACCCCCGCCTCCCTCAGGCACAGCAGGCGAGGAGAGGATGCGCGGGAGGCGGGAGGTGGGGGGAGGACCCAGGGGGGCTTTGACGTCAGTTTGGCCTTTAAGAGGCTGCCCGGCAAGGGCCGTGGAGAGCTGAGTCCGGGACCACCAGACTGCACCATGCCTACCCCCAGCGCCGCCTCCACGCAGCCCAAGGGCTTCCGGAGAGCCGTCTCTGAGCTGGACGCCAAGCAAGCGGAGGCTGTCGTGGTGAGAGGGGCACCAGTGGGTGGGTTGGCACCCTGCCCAGTGTCTGGTACCCGGGGCGGGAGTGGGTCCCTGGTTCACCCCACCCTGATGTTAGTTTAGGTCCTGGTGGCCAAGGGTCTCTCTGTCCAGCAGGACTCAGGATAACGGCGGCGCCCGGTGCCCGTTGCCCTGTGTTAGCTAGCCTCTCTAGGACTTGCGTGGACCATGGTGGGTCCTGGTTCGTGAAACAGAGAAAGGAGTGGGCCCCCTCTTTGGGGGTCTCCGGGCCTGCCAGTTGCTGGGTGGGGTTCCTTCGTCATGCACTTCTAGGGGAACCTACTCAGCAAGTAGTTGGCCAGCCTGCTTGGGGATGCGCTCGCAGACATGGCTCGGGTCCACTGTGCCAGGAGGCAAGTCTGACTGTGTGGCACTGCAAGGCCTCCTCCCACCCCCTCCCATGGGCCCCTCCCTCTGCTGAATATTTGCGGCCCGTGGGCTCAACACCCAGAGCCCCACGAGAGAGGAATGTGAGGATGGAGCATCTGGTTGTCCCGTCTGCCGGCCTGGACACGGGGCACTTGCTTCAGATTGTCCTTGCAAAGCAACCCGACCAGCCCCCTGGCCCAACGCAGACCTTACTGAGAATGGCGTGATCCTCAGATCTACACTTACAAAATGACCGTGGGGCCAAAAGAGCCCCTTCCCTGCTCCCAGCCAGCCGTCCCTCCTGGAGCTTCCTTGGGGACTGACCAGCCCCTTACTCTCCCTAGCAGGTCCTGGCTCCACCCACAATGTCTGCCTCGAGGTTCAGAGGAGCTGTCGGGGGTCAGCTTCTCCCCTCCACTGTGAGACTTCTAAACTAAGAGAAGGAGGGCTTGCGGTCTGTTCTGGCCCCAGAACTTTCTCGAAAGCCCAGCCACAGTGAAGAGTCCAGACACCTCCCAGCCGGGACCCAGGCAGCTCTGGGTGTCTGGCAGGGGAAAGGGGGGCCGGCGCTCTGACCCATGGTGAGGGAGACGTGCTGACCTGCAGAGGCTATACGGAGGCCACCAGTGCCTGGGTCTCAAAGATGACTAAAGATGACTCAGTGACCAGGGGATTGAGGGGCGGTGGAGAGAGCAGAGAGGGGCAGGCCAGTGGGAGAGAAAACTGTCGGGGGTGGGGGACCCTGGCCGGGAGCCTCCTCCCACAGCTGGGGGACGGGGCTCAGCCTTGGGGTGCCTCGGGACGACCGAGCGGAAGGCATGCTTTGCCGGGCAAAGGGCTCTGCTTGGTCTGGCTGCTGGCAGCTCCCACTGCCCAACAGTGGCCGGTGCCCTGCCTTACACTCTGGCGATGTGGTGGTGGGCGGGAGAGGCAGCTCGAGACAGCGCCTCTTTCACCAGTCCAGTTAGGACCGGCCCCAGGGGCAGGTGACATGGCAGCTTTGCTTTGGGAGGCATGGCAAGGAGCCCCGCCCTCCAGCTCAGTCATGGCTTCCAGAATCTTCCAGGCCAGCTGCCCACCCTGTGCACTCCCCCAGCCCATTGCTCACCCTAGAACAGCCTGGCCAGGCATGGACACAGGGGTGGCCTTGTTCCCCACAGTCTCCGAGGTTCGTTGGGCGGCGACAGAGCCTCATCGAGGATGCCCGCAAGGAGCGGGAGGCAGCGGAGGCGGCGGCGGCGGCGGCAGCGGCCTCCGAGTCCGGGGACCCACTGGAGTCCGTGGTGTTTGAGGAGCAGGACGGCAAGGCCCTGCTCAACCTGCTGTTCTCCCTCAGTTCCACCAAGACCTCTCTGTCCCGCGCCCTGAAGGTGTTTGAGGTGAGCCGACTGGCCATGTCCCCCCCGGGCGGAAGCACACCTGCACGGAGCCCCTTTGTCTGCTGTCCGCCCCCTTGGCACCCCCTCGCCTCCACGTGGTCCCCTGTGCACCTGCCCAGGGGCTGAGAGTGCGTCATGGCCTGGGTGCCCTGGGGAGCCCCCAGAGCTGCCTGCGAGGCCCTAGGACGTGTGCCTGGCGGTGGGAGGTGGAGGTGGAGAAGACCCTACCCACCAGCCCCAGTACCCCCCTACTCTACCCAGGCCTGGGCCTCGTGTCCATAGATGGACAAACTATAGCATGGCCTCTGCCAGAAGAGGCACCAGCCATGATGGCTCCCTGGTGGGCGCTAGATACAGAAGCCAGGGTCCCAGCAGCACGTCCCAAGCCACCAGCAGAGTGTGTGGGCTTCCTGGGCCTCCCCCCTCCTTCCCTTCCCTCCCCCTCCCTCCCTTCTCTTTCCCTCCCCTCCCCCTCCCTCCCACCTCCCTCCCTCCCTCCTTCCTCTGTCCCCTCCTCCCCTCACGCTTGCCTTTCTACCTTCTCTCCCTCTCTCCCTGTCCCTCTCTCTCCATCTCTTTTATCTTTCCCCATCTCTCCTCATCTCTCTGTCTCTCTCCATTTCTCTGTCTCCCTTTCTTTCCCTGTCTCTCTCTGTATGTCTGTCTCTCTCCTTGTCTCTCCTTCTCCATCTCTCCATCTCTGTCCCCTTCCTCTTTTCTCTCCTGCTCCCTCTCCTCCTCTTTTTCCTTCTTTTCTCCCCCAAAGACATTTGAAGCCAAGATCTACCACCTGGAGACCCGACCCGCTCAGAAGCCACAGGATGGGGGTCCTGACCTGGAGTACTTTGTACGCTTCGAAGTGCCCAGAGGGGACCTGGTGGCCCTGCTGAGTTCCATACGTCGCGTGTCGGATGACGTGCGCAGCGCCCGGGAGGACAAGGGTGAGCTGGGCTTTCTGTCTCTGAGCGCAGCCGATGACCCAGAGTGGGGGGGGACACTCAGGCAGGGGGGCCCTGAGGAGCCCAGGGTGCCACTGTCACTTGCCGGCTCTGCCCTACTCTGGCTTCTATCTGCTTCTGTACTGGGCATGGGGCCCCTCCAGGGCCCCCAACAGCCTCTGCTTTGTAAGAGGCTCCGAGGGGAAGGAGTCTGGTCCAGGCCCGCGCTCACCCAAGCCCTCTTCCCCTGCTGCCCGGAAGTCCCCTGGTTCCCAAAGAAAGTGTCAGAGTTGGACAAGTGTCATCACCTGGTCACCAAGTTTGACCCTGACCTGGACCTGGACCATCCGGTGAGTCTCCCATCCTGACACAGGAAAGGGCGTGGCAAGCGTGGCAGGAGAGCCAGGCTTCCTCCTGATGCGTCCCTCTGCCGTCAGGGCTTCTCGGACCAGGTGTACCGCCAGCGCCGGAAGCTGATCGCGGACATCGCCTTCCAGTATAAGCAGTAAGGACGCTGCGTGCCCCGAGCCCTGGCACGGGGGGGGGAGGCAGCTCTGCTTCTGGGTAAGGACACTGCGTGCCCCGAGCCCTGGCACGGGGGGGGGAGGCAGCTCTGCTCCTGGGTAAGGACACTGCATGCCCCGAGCCCTGGCACGGGGGGGAGAGGCACCTCTGCTCCTGGCCCTTGCTGAGTTGGGCATGGCGCTGCCTCGTCACAGCTGAGGAAACTGAGGCCCAGAGAGTCTGAACAGCCAGCCTAGGCTGGGGAGCCAGAACAGATACCCCGTCAGCCGGCCCAAGTGCACCTCCCCACTCCCCGTCTGGCCTCTGTGCCCCCAGCTGGCATAGCTTCAGGCTTATGCGCCCCTCATGCCAGCCTTCCTCCTTTCTGGGGTGTGGGAGCTTCTTTGACCCCTGACTCCTCCACAGTGGTGAACCAATTCCACGTGTGGAGTACACGGCAGAGGAGATCAACACCTGGTGAGAGAGACCCTGCTGACACTGCTTGGGTGGGGCCCGGTGGGGATGGACGCAGACCTCTCCCTGGCAGGCCTGTCTCTATGGAGAGCCATCTCTGGGGTCGCTGGTGTAACGGGAGAAACTCCGGCCAGCTGAGGGACAGACTCCTACAAGCCAAGACTGTCAGGTCGCCCTGGGGTGCATGTCCCCCTGCGCTGGGACCCCCTCAGCCCACAGATGGGGTGCAGGAGCTGGGGTGAGGGAGCAGTTCACACGGTGTGTGGCAGCAGGCACCACCTGAGCCCGTGCCCGCAGGAAGGCCGTCTACACCACCCTGAAGGAGCTGTATGCCAGCTACGCGTGCCGCGAGCACCTGGAAGCTTTCCAGCTGCTGGAGCAGCACTGCGGCTACCGCGCGGACAACATCCCGCAGCTGGAGGACGTGTCTCGCTTCCTGAAGGGTGCGGGCATGGGGCAGGTGGGGCAGGGAGGGCAGGGAGGGTCGGGAGGGCACTGGCCTGCTGGGAGAACGGCCCCCAGGCTCTGATGCGTGGCCCCTTGCAGAACGCACCGGCTTCCAGCTGCGACCCGTGGCTGGCCTGCTGTCGGCCCGGGACTTCCTGGCCAGTCTGGCCTTCCGCGTGTTCCAGTGCACACAGTACGTGCGCCACGCTTCCTCGCCCATGCACTCGCCAGAGCCGTGAGTATGCCTCTGGGGCTGGCGCCCAGCTGGGCCACAGAGACAGGGTGGGCATCCATGGAGGGCGGGAAAGCCCGGGCCACCCGTCTGCGGTGGAGCCAGTGCCCTCTTGTCGTGGCCTCTCGCAGGGACTGCTGCCACGAGCTGCTGGGGCATGTGCCCATGCTGGCCGACCGCACGTTTGCCCAATTCTCCCAGGTGCGTCTGTGACCCCGGGGGCCCAGACTGGGAGGTGGCGGGGTGGGCACTCGGCTTGGTGTGGGGGAGGGGTGGACACGGCAGTGACACGCCGCGGGCCTCGCCTCCCCTCCCTCATGAGGGACTTCCAGGGGGCAGCATGCCAAAGTACAGATTGACTTGTGTGACTCACATCCCCCCAAACCCTGCACAAAACAGAAAGGGACATCCCTGTTCTGGGGAGGGGAGCGCATGCCTCAGGGGAGTTGTCCCACAGCCTGTGCTGCCATCTGCTGGCCACGTGGGAATAGCACGTCCCGGGCTCTTCCTGGTTATGGAGTGTTTGTCCAGGGAACCCCAGAGGGGCAGCTGACACCCAGCACCCCAACCTCAGGCCCAGTGCGGGGGGGGGGGGGCTGCGTCTCTTCAGCCTTCTCCACCCACAGGATATTGGCCTTGCGTCACTGGGGGTCTCCGACGAGGAAATCGAGAAACTGTCCACGGTGGGTTTCTTCGTGTGTATATGTTGGGGGGGTGTTAGGAGGGGAGCTCAGATGCTCCCTTCTGTCCTCGCCTGTCCCCAAGCCTGTCCTGCATGCACGAGTGGTGGCCAGAGCTGCGGCCGCCGTCCTCACTGGCCGACGACTGTCTGACAGGTCTACTGGTTCACCGTGGAGTTCGGGCTGTGCAAGCAGAACGGGAAGCTGAAGGCGTACTGGCGCGGGGCTGCTGTCCTCCTACGGGGAGCTCCTGGTGAGGTCCTCCCCCGTCGGGGTTCTTGACTCAGGAGGCCGGGGGCTAGGATTTGGGGTGTAAACATCTCTTCTCACCACAAGAGGGCGTCCTTAGAACGAGGCCAGGTCCCAGGCTGCTTCCGAAACAGCCTGTGTCTGTCCAGACTCCACTGTACCCGGCCCAAGAGTCCTCGCGGGAGGCAGTCCGGGCTCTCTGACACCTGGGTCTCCCATCAGCACTCTCTGTCAGATGTGCCTGAGATCCGGCCCTTCGACCCCGACATGGCGGCCGTGGAGCCGTACCAAGACCAGACCTACCAGTCAGTGTACTTTGTGTCTGAGAGCTTCAGTGACGCCAAGGAGAAACTCAGGTGTGGGGGGACTCTGGAGCCCACCCTGTATCCCCCGTGCAAGCCAGGCCTTGCTCCATCTGAGAACCCATTCCCGTATCCTCAGCTCTACCCCCTTACAAGGTGTATCCTCTGCAAGATGGACCCCAGAGAGCAGGAAGGCTAGGAGACCTCGGACAGAGGGCCAAGGCCAGATCCAGCAGGGTCTGAGCCTCAGAGCAGCATGGGTGGGAGGATGGGGAGACAGACCAGTGGTTACTAGATGGAAATGTGAATGGGGGGCTGGGGTAGGTGGGAGGCGGTGGAGGGGGCAGCATGACCAAGGACAGGGCTACGGTGGCTGCAGGCTCTAGAGAGGGAGTGGTCTTATCACTTCTCCTGCGGGCCTGTTGGACACTGGGAAGACTGAGGCCGGGGGCTACAGCCAGCATAGAGGGACGGGCTGGATCGCCATGTTAGCTCAGGGTGTCTCTGAGCACATAGTACGGGAAGGCTTCTTGGAAGATGGGGGCCTGGCAGACACCCACCAGCCTGGAAGAGGTGCCAGGCCCTCGTTCCTCATCCTGAGCCCTAAGGGAGGCTTTAGTCCCCGTGTGCTTCAGAATGAGCTTGAGGGTTCAGGCAACTCAGAAAACCACCCCCCATGCACCCAAATGTTCCCGGCTGCCTGTCCCCACCCGACTTTAACATTCTGACCTGTGGCTGAGGGTCCACGCTGCCTTGCTTCCCTCCCCCAGAAACTACGTCTCCCGGATCCAGCGCCCATTCTCTGTGAAGTTTGACCCGTACACACTGGCCATCGACGTACTGGACAGTCCCCGTAGCATCCGGCACTCCCTGGAAGAGGTCCAGGATGAGCTGCAGACCCTTGCCCACGCGCTGAATGCCATTGGCTAGAGGCACGGAGCTCCACTTGTGAAGGCTCACGCCCGAGCAGGGGGCTGGGTTATAAGCACCCTTAGAGTCTGCCCATGACCTCGATCTCCCCAAAACCTTACTGCCGCTTAGTCCTGCGTCTGGCTGCTGTGTGTGCCGTGTCCTGGGTGGCCCCGCATGCCTTTCTGTTTCCTACCCCTCTTCATACCGTTCATCCCTGGTCATGAGCTCAATAAAGAAAGTGAAGGTCGCGGGTCCTGCGTCCGACCTCTATGACACCAGAGACCCGCCCTGGCAGTCGGCCTTGCTTGAGGCGACCCAGACAGGGCAGGAGGCTCCAGGCTCGTCTCCCTGACTCTGAGGCCTCCAGCTGTCCTGGAGGGCTGAAGAAGGCCCTAGCCGAGCTGCTCTGACCCCTCGGAGTGCCAGCACCAGGTGGACACCAGGGTGGGCGCCAGGGCAGGGAGCAGAGGTCACGGGTCTGTGACCTGGGGACAGCCCCTGTCCAGGCTTTGGATCAGGGTCCATGATCCTAAGGGAGCAGGTAGAGGGATGTCGAGAGGCCCCCAGAACCAAGACGGGGGTCTCCCTGAGCGCTCAAACTGTGCTCACAGTGCTGAGCAGTTTGGCTCCCAGGCCTCAGTCTCCAGGAAGGGCAGGCAGAGGTCTGCAATATGCCCCTGTTTTCCAGGGGCGAGGGCCCTGGGAGCCATCTGCAGATGGAGCCTTGGCATTCTTCAGGCCTGGCCAGCTAGATGCTGACCACACTGTTGCTGGCCCCACAGGGAGCAGACTTGACATGCCCGCCCTGCGCTTCCCACAGGGTGCAGGGGACAGAAAGAGTTGCTGACAAAGGTTATTTCCACAGTGTTTGTAGGCTCCGTCCTCCACTGGCTGGCTGTGCCTCAGATACCATCTCTGTGCTCAACATACAACTAACTGTCAGTTGTCCATCGAGCTCCAAAGGGTATAGAAGTACTTTGAAGCATTTGTGAGACTCACTGGAGAATGTGACCTCACACCCCAGGAAGACCCTGGGAAGACCTCAGTTCCCAGAAAGAGCCTGGGAAGGCCTCAGGTCCCAGAGAGACCCTGGGAAGGCCTCAGGCCTTAGTGAAGCCTAGGGAGGTCTTAGCTCCTGGGAAGGTTCCGGGAGAAAACCCAGAACCAAGTGAGATACTAGGAAGGCCTCAGGTCTTGGTGAGACTCAGGAAGGTCACAGACCAGAGAGCCTGAGAAGACCTTGGGCCATGTAAAACCCTAGAAAACCCTTAGAGCCCAGTGAGTCTCTAGGGTGGTCTTAGGCTCTGGAGAGACCCTAGGGCAGATTCAGACACCAGTAAGACCCTAGAAAGGACTTAGACCTTTGGAAGACCTCAGGCCCTGGTAAAACCCTTGGAAGACATCAGACCCTAGTGAGACCTTGGGAAGCTCTTGGGCCCTGAAAAGGCCTCAGGACCTGATAAAACCCTGGGAAGGCCCGAGGGCCCAGTGAGACCCTAGGCAGACTTTTGGTCCTGGTAACACACACAGGAAGGCCATATACTTTGGTGTTACCCAGGGAAGACTCCAGAACTTGGAAAGACCCCGGGAATGTCTCAGACCTTGGGGAGATCCTGGGAAGGCCTCAGAACCCAGTGAGAACCTAGAAAAGCGTCAGACCCCAGTAAGAACTGAGGTTTCACTATCTTAGGAAAAGGCCCTAATTAAACCCAATTAAACATCATAACCTTATGAGTTCATAGGAAGTCTTTAGGTCTTGAAAGACCCTAGGAAGGTATAGAAGGCCTAAGGTACTCCTGTTGAGACTGCTGGAAAACCTCAGGCAATGGTGAAACCTGAGAAAGACTTAGGCACTGACAAGAGTCCAAGATACCTGGGAAGGCCACAGACCTTGTTGAGACCTCGAGGAAGACACCTAGGAAGGCCTCAGACCCCAGTGAATTCCTAGGAAGACCTAAGGCCCCAGGGGAAATGTACGAAGGCCTCAGACCCCAGTGACAAACTGGAAACGTTCAGGCCCTGGTGAGACCCTGGGAAGGCCTTGGGTCCTGGTGAGATCTTGGAAGTCTATAGACCTTGATGAAACGCAAGGAAGGCCTCAGACCCCAGTGAATTCCTAGGAAGGCCTCAGACCAAGGGATATACTGGGAAAGTTCAGGTCCTGGTGAGACCCTAGGAAGGCCTCAGGACCCAGTGACAACCAAGGAAGGCCTTAGGCTCTGGTGAGAAACTGGACCAACCTCAGATCCCAACGAGATCCTGAAAGATCTTACATCCTGTAAAGGCCGAAGGCCTATGGGAAAACCAAAGGTCCTGCTAAAACCAGTGAGACTTGATACTGTGGTGGGACGTTCCTAAGTCCTGGTGAGACCCTAGAAAAATCCAAGACGCCAGTAAGACTGCAGGAAGGCCTGAGTTCTGGAAGGTTTCAAGTCTTGAAAAAATCCTGGGAAGGCCTCAGACCCCCAGAGAGCCCCTAGGAAAGTCTTAGGTCCTAGGAAGGTCTCAGGACCTGCTGAGACCCCGGAAAGGCCTTATGTCCCGGTGAGATTCTACTAAGTCCTTAGGCCCTGGTGAAAACGCTGGGAAGACTTCACACCACACTAAAGACCCTGAGACACTAGGAAGAAGACCTCACACCCCAGTGAGACGCTCAGAAGACCTTAGGCCCTATTGGAAAACTGTGAACATCAGACACAGGCAAGAATCTGAAAAGGCCTTAGGACTGGGAAGACCTCAGACCCAGTGGGACCCTGGGACGCTCTTAGATCCCAGAAAGGCCTCAGGTCCTGGCGAGAGCCTGGGAAGGCCACGCTCCAGTGAATCCCTGGAAAGACCTTAGCTCTCGTGGGATTTAGGAAACCCTCACATGCCAGCGAATCCCTAGGAATTGGTAGGTTCTGGGAATACCTCTGGCTGTGGATGAAGCCTGGGGAGTGCACAGGCTCTCGTGAGAACCGAGGAAACTCTTATGCTCTGGTTAGTCCTGGCAAGGCTATAAAACATACTGAGACCTTGGGAAGTTCTCCGACCCAGGGAACTCCTAGGAAGACCAAAGCCCCCTGTAAAAACTGAGGAAGACCTGAAACCCCGGTGAGAACTTAGGAATGTCTTGGGCCCTAGCAAAACCTCAGGCCCTGGTCAAACCCTGAGACTATCGTGTGTTCTGAAAGACCTCAGGCCCTCTCACACCCTGGGAATGCCTTGGGTCCTTCTGAGACCTGGTCAGGCAGGAAGGCCTCCAGCCCCGGTGAAAACCTAGGAAGGCTGCAGACCTCAGTGACACACTGGTAAGGATCTGGCACTACACCGTCACGCCCCAGTGAGAACCTAGGAAGGCCCTAGGCCAGTGTGAGAAACAGGGATGGTGGGACCCTAGGGACACTTTAGACCCCAGGAAGACCGCAGGCCCTGGTGAAAACTTAAGGATGCCTCAGAACCCAGTAAGATCCTAGTAAGGCCTTAAGCTCTGATGAGAACCTAGGGAAGCCTTAAACCCAGGAAGACCCTAGGAAATCCATAGGCCCTGGGAAGACCTCAGACCTTAGTGAGCCCCTGTGAACGTCTTAGGTCCTGGATAGGTCTCAGGTCTGGTGGGTTCTGGGAAGGCCCAAGGCTTCTGTGAGAACCAAGTCACAGCTCACTACCTAGAAAGGTTTGATATCCCACTGAGACTTTGGTAAGGGTCTGGTGATACCCAGGAATGCTATAGACCTTGGTGAGACCCTGGGAAGGCCTTAGACTCCAGTGAGATCCTTGCAAGCCTTAGTGCCTGGTGAGAGAGACACCAGTAAAATTTCACAACCCAGTGAGAACCTCGGAAGACCTTAGGCCCAAGTGAGAGCCTAGGAACTCCGCAGACCCAAGGTGGAGACTTTGAAGGCCTTCTGCCTCAGGGGACTGGTAAAACCCTGGGAAGGCATCAGATCCAGGTGAGACCTGGTAATGTCTTAGATACCGTGGAAGGCCTCAGACCCCAGTGATAAACTAAGGAGGCCTTAGGCCCTGGTCAAAACCTAGGTAGGTTTCTGGTCCTGGTGAAATCCTAGGATGACCTGAGAACCCCCAGAGACTCTGGAAGACCTGAGGCCCTGGTGGAGTGCTGGTGGGACCTCAGACACCAGTGAGACCCTAGAGAAGTCTTAGGTCCTGGAAGGCCTCAGGTCCCAGTAAAACACTAGGAATCCTCAGGTCCTCTGAGTTCTTCAGACCCTAGTGAGACTCTAAGAAGGTCCTGGAATGACTCAGACCCTGATAAAACCTGAGGAAGACCTCAGACCCCAGCGAGATCCTAGGAAGACCGGACCACCTGGTAAAAACCCAAATGGGCTTCAGGTCCTGGTGAGATTACAGGAGGGCTTGAGACCCCAGCGAGACACTGGGAAGACCTTTAGACCTGTTGAGGAAAGCTTCAGACCCCGGTAAGAGCTTAGGAAGGGCTTAGCCCTGGGAAGCGCTGGGTTGTCTCGAGCCTTAGTCAAACTCTGGGAAGACCTCAGACCTAGTGTGCCCCTATGGAGCTCTTAGGTTCTGGAGAAGCTTCAACGCCTAGGAGGACCCTGGCAAGGTCTGAAGCCCATGGGATATCATAGAAAGTGTTCAGGCCCCAGTTAGAACCCGAGGCCCGATGAGCCCCTCGGAAAGCCACAGTCTCAGATGAGATTCTTCAAAGGACTTAGGTCTTGCTGAGACCTGAGCAGGCCCACAACAGTGAGACTCTGGGAAGGCCTCAGACCCCATGAGACCCTCAGAAGGCCTCAGCCCTGATAAGACCCTGGGAGGTACCTCGGGCCTTGTGGAACTGTAGGAAAGTCTTAAATTCTGGTGAGACTCTGGAAGGCTTCAGGCCCTGGTGAGACCCTAGGTGACATTTTAGTGTCAACTTGACACCTGCAGACTGGAGCATAGCTGTGGAGAGTCGGTGATTGGCACAGGCCCCTGAGCAAGTCTGCAGATACTTGATTGCTGTGGAAAACCCAGCCCGTGGTAGGTGGGATTTTCCAGTGGTAGACAGATAATAGGAAGTGCAAGGAGGAGGGACTTGCTCTTCCCTTATCCTGTGTCAAGTCTTGTTGCTGTAGAGTTCACTCTCCGAGCATTGTTCACTTTTTAGAGCATCGTTGCCTTCTTTGCTGCTGCTGCTGCTGCTGCTGCTGCTGCTGCTGCTCTCCTGCTCTTGGCAGGCCTCTGAGCGAGCTTGCAGACTGTCTATTTGATTTGGGAAGACCCAGCTCACAGTGGATCCCCTGGGCAGGTGGATAAGATGGAGAGAAATTTGGTTGGCAAATGGCAGACTGGCAACCTAGAAGGTCTGCCCCTCTCAATTCCTGTGGATATAGTATGGCCAGCGCCCTCAGCTCCTGGTGCTGGCGTGAGCTCTCCTACTGGGCTGATGAAGAATGAACCCCTCATTCCTCTGAGTTGTTCCCTGAGTCACATCAACAACTAAAGACTGGACAAAGACCAAGACCTTGAGTCCTCTTAAGGCAAGATGGAGGGCCAGGTATGCAGAACACACCTACAATCCCAGCACTTGGGGGGCTGAGGCAGGGGGATTGGGAGTTTGAGGTCAGCCTTGCTACACCCTAAGGATTAACAAAATGAAGAACAACAAGGAAGGAAACAAACAAAAAGATACCTCTGGGACGTTTGGCGTTGCATGACCCTCAGCGGAGTGCCTAGCCCTCCAGCCACCCGTGCCCCTGAGACCGGTCCCCACCCATGCCCCTGAGAACGGTCCCTACCTGTGCCCCTGAGACCGGTCCCCATTTATTCTCTTGGCAGTAGGTGCATCGAGCACGCTGGAGAACTGGGGGGACAAGGAGTTGGGGGCAGCAGTAGCTCAAGCCAGATGCCTACAGGTTCCTGAATGTGTTCGGTTCCTTGACTCGTGGAACCCACAGCCTGGACTCTGACTGAGGGTCTTCTCTGGCTGGTTAGCAAGGACAGCAGCATCCAAGCAGGGGTAGCTGAGACGGGGGGGGGGGCGGGCACAGGACCCTTAGATGCTCCAATGGAGACAGAACAGGCCTTGTCACAGGCTTGGGTGGGGCCCTCTGAGGTTCACACTGAGAGGGACCTGCTGAGCTCTGGGTGCCAATCTTGGGGACTGAAGGACAGTGAAATGCAGGCCCTCGGCCGTGGTGCGAGGAGTGACGGAGGTGGGCAGGGGCCAGCAAGGCGCCAAGCCTTTGGGTTGGGCCTTCCTCCTGTCCCTTGGGGCGAGCTGAGGTCCTGAGTGAGGAGTGGGCAGGCGACAGAGACAGAACGCTGCCCACTCCCAGGGCTCCGACCACGGGTGGGCTGACGCGGTCTCAGGGGCAGAAGCATCGGACCTCCAGCAGTCGTGGCTCTCCCGGACTGATGCGGAAATTACTCAGCCAAAACTGAGGGGGACCTTGCTGTCCAGGAACACTGCCCCCCACTGTGATCTGGACCATCAGGCTCCTCATTAAGACTCTAATGACCCAGGGCTAAGCCGGGGCGCTGACCACAGCGAGATCTTCCCGCAGACCCAGCACGGAAAAGTGGCAGGAATTGCAACTTCAGCCCCTCTGACCATCTGCCCACCCCTCCCCACCACAGGAACCCCTCATGAACCAGGCAGGAGGGCAGACTATAAAGCTAGCAGGTATCCAGCAGCCCCCAGCCTCCCGGGACCAGCTGACTCACCTGCAATCAGCAAGCAGGTGCGTGCCCTCTGCCCAGTTTCTCCACCAGGCCCCGGGGGAGGATGTGGGCTCCTTCCTTTCAGTGGGGGGCCCTCTGGATGGGCCATCTGCCTTCTGGGCTAGCCTCAGCCCTTGCGCATCTCCTCAGGTCACCGTCCCTCCGCCATGGCCCTGTGGATACGCCTCCTGCCGCTGCTGGCCCTGCTGGCCCTGTGGGCGCCGGACCCTGCCCAGGCCTTTGTCAACCAGCACCTTTGCGGCTCCCACCTGGTGGAGGCGCTCTACCTGGTGTGTGGGGAGCGTGGCTTCTTCTACACGCCCAAGTCTCGCCGCGAGGTGGAGGACCCTCAGAGTGAGTTGACCCGGTGCTCCTGGGCAGGTCCCACTCTGGACTGGAGGACTGGCCCCAGAGCAGACCCCCCACTGTGCCCCCACATGGCGCTTGCCTGGGCCTGGGGAACACGCGGACATAGCATTCACGTTCAGTGGCTTGTAGTCCCTCGTGGGTTGCCACTTAGGCTCCTCAGAGGATGGGGAGTCAGGGTGGGAGACAGGTGTGGGGGGGGGAGCTCCTGACTTGGTTGCCCTGTGTGTCTTGCAGTGGAGCAGCTGGAGCTGGGTGGAGCCGGCGGCCCGCAGTCCTTGGCGCTGGAGGCGGCCGCACAGAAGCGGGGCATCGTGGACCAGTGCTGCACCAGCATCTGCTCGCTCTACCAACTGGAGAACTATTGCAACTAGTCCGCCCGCGCCCGTGTCCATGCCCGCCGCTGCCACCCACCTCCAATAAATCTTGTCAATGAGCTCCCGTGTGTGGTCTGTGTGTGCAGGGGCTGGGGGAGCAAGCACAGAAGGGTGGAACTGGGAGGGAGAGAGAGAGAGAGAGTGTGTGTGTGTGTGTGTGTGTGTGTGTGTGTGTGTGTGTGTGTCTGTGTCTGTGTCTGTGTCTGTGTGTGTCTGTGTCTGTGTCTGTGTCTGTGTGTGTGCTGCCGGCCCCCCTTCCTGGGGCTCTCTCCCCTGGCTTCCTCCAGGCTCCCTAGGCTTCCACAGGAACCCAATGAGTGGTACCCTATCCAAGGTGGCCTTACAGGCGGTCCCCAGTCCCCAGCCTGGGGGGTTAAGCAGGACCACGCCCCTACCCCCCCCCCACCTCTTGTAGTGGGCCAGGGAAGAGCTGCCAGGCTTCTGGGACTCACCTGGCAGCTGAGGCCAGCCCCTCCCTGCTCCTTAGCCCCAGCCCCTCTACACCCTCTGAGGAAGAAACAGGAGCAGAACATTCCAGCAAGCAGCCCTACCTATCCCCAGCCAGGACAGGGATGGAGGGGGCTGGCAGGCTGTGGTGGAAAGAGGCTGTGAGTCTGCGGGGGCCAGGTCTCTCTTAGTAGCACCCCAGCTCTTAGAGGTCAGGGACGGCCCCAACCTTGGCTGGAACCTCTGAGACACCCCTAGTGCCCTGAGCAGGCCAACAGCCCCGTGGTGGAGACAGACCAGAGGACTGTAGGCCCTGCACAGCGGCCTCAGAATTCTGCTCCTCAGGGCACGCCAGACAAAGCTGGTGGGGAGCCTCAGGGTCCTGGTCCTCCTTCACCTCTCCGTCCAGGGATGGGGCCTCTTGCTAGATTCCTCTGACCAGGACCTGGCAGTACCTGCCCCCGGCGTGCCCTAGGTCCAGAGGAGAAGCCACATGGGCCCAGGTCTTGGGGGGAGCCCCTGTCCCCAGTAGCCACTCAGAGCTCCTGCCAGGCTGAGGTCAGCCCAGGGGCTGCCAGAGCTGCGGGTCGGCAAGTAACCCCAGTTACCCCAAGGCCTGGCTGACCTGTCTGCAGCCCAGGCCAAACCAACGCCCGACACTGGGGCGGCCCAGTCCTGGGGCTGCACCTAGATCCTGGGGCTACAGGCCACGAGCAAGGGGTCTCCGTGCTGGGCAGAAGCCATCCTGCAGTGGACCCAGTGGCTAAGCAGCTGCCCCCCGCAGCCCCGAGGACCTCTTCTGTCACCCTCCTGCCTGAGGCCACACCTCAACCCCCACCTAGAGAAATGTCAGGGGCCCCATCAAGCGCCACCCCTGCAGTAGGGGACCGGGTGGGCGGATAGACAGTGGACACTGAACCTGGGAGAGGAGGGCAGGAGGAGGCGGTATCCGTCCATGAGACCACCCCTGACTGGCAGGTAGATGGAAACCATCCGGCAAATGGGACACTGACGCCCTACGCCCACTGCTGTGTCCTACTCCTATTTTTCCATTTACCTTTGAGTCTCCTCTTATAGTAAGATCTTCATTTAAACAGTCTTTTATCTTTGGTTAGGAGGTGACCTTTGATACCAATCAGGATGCAGCCAAGAAGAACAAAACTGAAAACAACAACAAACCATAATTCAGAACACCAGAGACCCTACATTAATCACCTGGAATCAGACCAGCCAAATCTCTCCCAATTCTAAAACTCAGGGAACCTTGCAGAAGAGGGGACGGAAAGATTGTAAGACTAAAGATGAGGAGAATCAACGATATGTGAGATATTCCACACAAGTTAGGGCTGCAGCAGCCAGAATTGGACTTTGCCGGACCTGCACAATAGCTGACATGTCAATGACCCCCCAAAGTCTATCATGGATCACAGGGGAGAAGGCTCCAGGCAGTAGGATCCTTAGAGGCAAGGGATTAAAGAGGCATAATAGAGTTCCCATATAAACGGGGAGCCCAAGAAGTGGCTCCAGGCTATGCCACTTAGTCCTGAACCCTCACTAAGGTGGAGGACTCAGAGGGAGATTTGACAGTCACACAAAAGATGCTCCAGGGGATGGGAGGCAGGAAGCGGGAGGTACTGGGAGAGGGGAGGAGGAGGGAGAGGAGGAGGGTATCTATTGAGCTTCTATGATTTGGAAAAGAAAAGAAAATGCGGGAGAAAAAAAACAATAAAGACAAAGAAGGGGCTGAAAAAAAAAATCACCCCTGGCCTGCTTGCAAGGCCTGAGGGGAGACGTCCTGCTGGAGAGGAGGTGTGTGAGCTGCTGGGGAGTACAGTGGTCAAACTCGAAAGTGGGCTGGCTCGGGGTGCTGGGCCTGCACAGCCACGGCCTTAGGCAGGGGTGGGCAGATGTGTTACCTGCTCCACCCCACCTCCAGGTGCCACAAGCCTCTGCAGGGCATGGGAGTCGGACTTGGATGGAGCAGAGTCTTTGGGGTCCCAGGCCTTGTGAAGCTGGCAGAGTGCTGTGTGATGCGAAGTGAGCCCACGCTGAGGAACGTGGGAGTGCAGGAGTGTGAGGACCCTGGATTCCTGTGGCTTCACTCAGGGAAGGGGGCAAGCTGCCAACCGAAGCCTCCTTCATGGTGCGCGCGAGTCCTCAGAGGGGGATTCAGCAGCTGACATCAGCAAGCGCAGAACGAGTCCCACGCCCAGACCTGTAGCATCCTTCAGTGTTCATCCCAAACGTCCAGTTGGGAACTGTGGTGGCTCCTAGAGGCCCCCAGGGAAAGTTGACCCATTTCAGTCCTGGCCCTGCCGTCCCTGCCCCTGTGCTCTGTCCCTTGTGGGAGCAGAACAGGCCCAGGGCACTGGAACCTCTGCCGGCCCGGGAACCTGGGCTTTTCACCCGAAGTCCTGCAGTGCCTTCAGCTGTGACCGCCATCCTGGGCAAAGTCATGACCCAGTGCTCCTCCACAGGGACAAGTGGGGGACAAATCTACTCTCCAGTATCTATCTCCCAACTCTGCTAGGCACTCTCACTGCCTCCACCTGGCATATGGGGTGGTGACCTTTCATTGGGAGTAATCCACACACTCGTCTTGGACTGACCCCAGCTCTGTACACGTGACGGGGGGGGGGACTCTTGGAGCCATACGGCAGGAAAGGAGACTGAAGCCCGGAGAACCAAGACAAGCTGCTGCTCTGATGTGCCCTGGACATCTCCCAGGACAGTCTGCCAGCGTGGCTGCCTCCAGGGGAGCTGCCCAGATTGCAGGCTCCAGGCATGAATCGGCGCCTCGGCTGCTTGCAGGGGTCTTTGTCTTCTCTTGTCAGCAGCAAATATTTACTGTCTTCGCTGACCGCCAGCCTGAGCAGACCTCGAGGGTACAGAGAGGCAGACGCCAAGATGTCCAGGGGGCCACCCTTGCCCTCGGGGCCCGGGGCCCAACAGGGGTCCCAAGAAGCTCAACGGCCCCAAGAAGCACAGACTCTCAGGACCGACTGGCTCTTAAGCCAGGAAAGCTGGCTGTGGACAGGACTCTGATGGCCCTCTTGTTTGTGGGTCAGCGCCAGAAGACATCTGGGGAGTCTGTCCCCCAGAATCCTGCCTCCCACCCCAACCGGGTGGTTGTTCTGGTACAGATTCCCGAGAAGTGGCTGTTTGTAGATGCAGCCAGCAGAGGGCAGCAAAGCCTTGTTTTTGAAGCTCTCTGGGCTGCATGTCTGACCACTTGCCCTTTGGGGAGCAACAGGAGTCCCCCTCAGTCACCAGGGCGGAAGGGGTGCCCCTTGCCAAGCTGCAGAAGGCACGAGATTTGAGCAGGGGCCTGACGATGTGGGCGTGATGACCTAGTCCCGTCAGCCTGTGGAGTGCAGGTTGCGCACATGTCCATCTGGGAAAATGTTCAGGTCTCCGCTATTCTGAGAAAGACGGCCCAGGCTATACTTAGACCTCATCTACCTCTGTGACCACAGACGCCTCGAGAGACTCTGGGGGCCGCTCTGTCCATCCCCATATGTTCCAGCTGAACACGAATGGTAGGTCTTGAGGCTGGGGGGGACGGCGGCTGTGTCCTGGGCAGGTCAGTGGGTGCTTCAGCCACTCGGGTCGGAAACTGAGTCCTGGCGCTCGCAAGAGCCAGGGGCTGGGGGACCTTATTATGCCAGGAAGCCTTGGGGGGTCTTGCTGGGGCTGGTTCCCATGTGCACGCTCCGTCCAAGGCTGAGAAGAGCGGGAGGTCAAGTCAGGGAAAGAATGCTGGGGGTACCCTCCCCCTCCCCACTATTGCTTCTGGACACAGAACCAAGAGGCAGATTCCTCCCTTCCAACGTGGAGCTCGGGAGGAGGTCTCATGCGGCCCGGTGACTGTGCTGGCTCAAGTCCCCCAGTGGCCTCCCGCCAGCCCCTTTGGAGTTCTTGACTCCCTGCCCGGACCCCAGAGAGCCTGCCCCTGCCTCACTTGGCATGGAATCCTTGCTTAACACTCTTCGGCTGGGGTCTGCAGCCCTGACCCGCAAGACTGTCCTTGGAATCTGGGCTGAGCCACAGGGCTACGTAAAGCGTCTCTCTACAAGGGAGGCCAAAGTCGGGGGTCCTCAGAGCAGGAGTGGCATGGTGGTGTGTATCTCACCCCCTCACTGGCATGTTAACCCACTGAGTTGACCTCTGGGTCAAAGCCACCAGGACCTGAACCAGGCAAGCTGCCGTGGCCACGTCCAGCTCCTACCCGGGTCCCCGGGACGGCTCCTCCCAGCCACCCCCAAATGCTGTGGACTGAAGAGGGGGGCTTAAGTCCCCTTCACAGCCCAGCCGATCCTTCAGAGCCCGTGTTCCACCAGAGCCCCCTCGGGATCTCCTGGCCCATCTGTGTCTGTGGATAGCGGAGTGGGGGCCGTGGCTTCCTGCCCACTTCTAAGGCCCAGAGTGGCCCGCTGCTGGCGCAGAGGAGTTCCCACAGGCCCACAGGCCCGCGGACCCCGGGTTAGGGTGGGCAGCACCTGGGGGCCCAGCAGGGAAGAGCGTGAGCCTAGTAAGAGATGACCTGGGGACCCAGGGTAGAAGGCGGTGGCTCTCTGGGCCACCCTGGGCACAGATGGGCAGTGTAGGAAGGCAAGGGGTACTCTCCCCAGAAGCACAAGCGCTCCCTGCCTATGCCCAGCTGTGGGGACGGAGGTGGTGGCTGTCCCAGCGTAGCAGGAGCGGCTGAGGACTAGAAGGAGGGGCGTCCCTGCGCCCCACTTCCAGCCTAAGGGACCTCAGAACCAAGCAGGAGACAGTGACACGGAGCCTCCAGAGTGGAGGTGCCTGTGCCTGCCTTGACACAGTCCACACGGCCTCTCCGTCAAGCCAGGCCAAGTGCTGTGGTGGGGCTTCTGCCAAGGGGATGTTGCCCAGGGCCTGGCATGCGGGCTGGCCCCGGCACAGACAAGGGGCCGCTCCGGTCAGATCCTACAGCAGGCCGGTCCTGTGTGTGCCGAGGGGACCACTGAGGCTGAAGTGTGGGGGCTACCGGTCAGGCAGACAGGGCCTCCTCTCTAGGCTCAGGTACACATGGCTGTGTGGCCTTTGGAAAGGCCCTTGAAGTCTCTGGGCTAATTTCCTCACCCGCTGGAAGAGAAGCCAAGGACAGCACGCCCACCCTGGCTGCTCCAATGCAGCCTCCAGCTTCCTGCGCTGAGAAGGCTGGCCCTGGAAGCAGGCTGTGGGGCGGGAGAGGGACCTGGCCCCACCCACCACACCTGGCCCCACAAATCACACCTGGCCCCGCCCACACTGCCTCACAGGCCTCGAGGGGCACTGGCACGAGGGCATCCTCGGTCACTAGGCCGAGCAACTGAGCCAGGTACTTGCTGCTCACGGCCGGGTGGTTGTCAGAGCCAGGCAGAGCCTGCAGGGAGAGGGAGCTCTGCAGCCTGGAGCTGGTGTCACATTTGTCTGCACAGTGCTGGTACAGTCATAGCCAGAGACACGGCTTGGGATTAGGCCTCTGCCTCGCAAGCAGAAAGTCCTGACCTCGCACCCCAAATCCCTGGTAAAAACTCCAGGCGGAAATGGTCGCAGCCTGTACTTCTGGTCCTGGAAGGTAGAGCCTGGAAGCTCCAGAGCAAAGAGGAGGTAGATGGATCCAGTACGATTCCCGAAGTCACCCTTGGGCTTCCACAGACACACACAGTGCCCTCGATACACACAGACACAGACAGACAGACAGACACACACAGTCACACACAGTGCCCTCGATACACACAGACACAGACAGACAGACAGATACACACAGTCACACACAGTGCCCTCGATACACACAGACACAGACAGACAGACAGATACACACAGTCACACACAGTGCTCTCGATACACACAGACACAGACCGACACACACACACACAGTCACACACAGTGCCCTCGATACACACAGACACAGACAGACACACACACACAGTCACACACAGTGCCCTCGATACACACAGACACAGACAGACACACACAGTCACACACAATGCCCTCGATACACATAGACACAGACAGACAGACACACACACACAGTCACACACAGTGCCCTCGATACACACAGACACAGACAGACACACACACAGTCACACACAGTGCCCTCGATACGCACAGACACAGACAGACAGACACACACAGTCACACACAATGCCCTCGATACACATAGACACAGACAGACAGACACACACACACAGTCACACACAGTGCCCTCGATACACACAGACACAGACAGACAGACACACACAGTCACACACAATGCCCTCGATACACACAGACACAGACAGACAGACAGATACACATAGTCACACACAGTGCCCTAGATACACACAGACACAGACAGACACACACACACAGTCACACACAGTGCTCTCGATACACACAGACACAGACAGACAGACACACACACACAGTCACACACAGTGGTGTTCTCGATACACATGGTGTTCTCGATACACACAGACACAGACCAACAGACACACACACACAGTCACACACAGTGCTCTCGATACACACAGACACAGACCAACAGACACACACACAGTCACACACAGTGCCCTCGATACACACAGACACAGACAGACAGACACACACACACAGTCACACACAGTGGTGCTCTCGATACACACAGACACAGACCAACAGACACATACACACAGTCACACACAGTGCCCTCGATACACACAGACACAGACCAACAGACACACACAGTCACACACAGTGCCCTCGATACACACGACACACAGACCGACAGATACACACAATCACACACAGTGGCCTCGATACACACAGACACAGACAGACAGACAGATACACACACCCAGTCACACACAGTCTCAATACACACAGACACAGACAGACAGACACACACAGTCACACACAGTGCTCTCGATACACACAGACACAGATAGACACACACACACAGTCACACACAGTGGCCTGGATACACACAGACACAGACACAGACAGACAGATACATACACACATACACACACACACTGTTGCAGTTCACTTACTTGCATGGTTGCTGATAAATGACCATCAAATGGCTTAAGGGAACAAGGGGCTTATTTCCTTAGGACTGTCCAGTTACAGTCCAGCTTGATGGAGAGCATGCACCAACACCAGGGCCGAGGGAACTGACCACACCATCACCACATAATGGCTGAGAGACTGAACAGTCCTTACTTGCCAGACCAGCATGTCTGGCCAAGTGAACAGAAGGATGCCAACTCTCTCAACCAGCTCTCAGTATTTTATTCACCTGTTCACAGCCTAGTCCCACCCACCATGGACTGGGCCTTCCCCATCTGCTAGACAATCTCTTGGAGCTTTGCTCTGGGCCTAACTCAACCACTAATTCTCTACAAATGTGCCCAGAACTCAAACCCTCAACTGTTCAGTTGACACCTGTGCCTAACTATGACACTCCACCCTTTGTCAACTTGATAGGAAAACATAGCACTTTTAAACTGTACCTTCAATCCTTGTCCTCATAGGTGTGAAAAGTTATCTTAAAATATATATATACATTTAATTTTATTAATTCTGAAAGTCCAAAATTAAAATTTTCTATAATCCAATTTAAAATGTCAGTCATTAAAAAGTTCAATTATTAAAATGTTGGACCTAAAAGTCTTTCTTTAAATATTCCAAATCTTTTAACTGTAGGAGTCTCTCAAATCAAATAAGTTAAATACTCCAACACAGATAGAACATCAAAATAGAAGCATCTTGACACAATAAGGAAATATCAAATTAGAATCAAATTCAGCAAATCAAATACCACACCCTGTATTTCAGAGTCCATCTTCTGTTGCTCATCACGTGGTCATGGTGACTTAATGACTCCAGGCCTTCCCGGTCCCTGTGTGCAGCTCAACGTAGGAGCAGAGTTCCTCTGAACCAGGCTGAACCTCCACTCTCAGCCGTCCTCAGCATGCATCCCATGGTTCTGGCATCTTCAACAGTACTCTGGTTCACTTCTGTAGCCGTAAGCTTCACCTTTCCTTGCAGGAACTCTATGCCTGCCACTTGGTGCCAAGCTTTTGCTGCTCTCCATGAACCCTCAAATAGTACATCAAAACCAGTACCACCTGGGGGATGCTGCTAGATTCCAAAGGGAGACTGAAACATAGCTTGGTCCACTAGAGCTATAGCTGTACCAAGTTTAGCGTGCTGACTCTGGAAAAGCTTCTTTCTAGGTAGTCGAAATTTCCAAAGGGCAAGAAATGCCTCTACTTGGGCTTTTGGCCCCTGAAGGAATCCTGGTTTTCAAACCATGGAATCGCTATATGATGGTGTTCATGTCTTCACCGTCCCAGTGCAAAGCACTAGGTTTTCCTTCAGTGATATTCATAACTCCAGCAGCGGCAGCTGCTCTGCTGCCTGCCCTTTCCTCATCCAGAGCTTCACGGCCACCAGCACAGCTCTCCTCTATCAAGCAAACCAGTCCATCGGCTCTAAATTCAACTCCACCACAGTCCTCGTTCCCCTCATCACAAACCGGGCCCAAACAATCCACAACTCTCTCAGCATTTGCATTATCCTAATGGCTCATTAAACTCTGCACAATGATATTTGTAATCCACGAGCTCAAAAGCTTCAAACATTTCAAAGTTCCTCCAACAAAACCGTTCAGAATCCATAGAATCTACACAGCCAGATTTATCAGCTACACCCCACTTCCTGGGTACCAAATTCTGTTGCAGTCAGCCTGCATGATTGCTGATAAATGATCATCAAATGGCTTACAGGAACAAGGGGTTTATCTCCTTATGATTGTTCTGTTACAGTTCTCAGCCCAATTTGATAGGAGAGCATGCACCAACACCAGGGCCGAGGGAACTGGCCACACCATCATCACATAGTGGCTGAGAAACAGACAATCCTTACATGTCTGGCCAAGTGTACATTAGGATGCTGACTTCCTCAACCAGCTCTCAGTATTTTATTCACCTGTTCACGGCCTAGTCCCACCCACCATGGACTGGGCCTTCCCCATCAGCTAGACAATCTCTTGCAAGTTTACTCTGGGCTTAACTCAATCATTAATTCTCTACAATGTGCTCAGAGCTCAAACCCTCAACTGTCAAGTCCACACCTGTGCCTATCACACACACACACACACATGCACACGCATATGCACACATGTGCACACATAGACAGACACACACGTGCACATGGACACACACACACACGTGAAAGTAAAATAAAATGAAATTTAAAAGAGATTCACAATGAGAGCACTTAGAGCAGCAAAGGTTCTGTCCTTTCTCATGATGCCCAGTTGCAGCTCTTGGTCCCGTTTGGCAGGAGGGCTCACACCAGCACCAGGAACGGAGAGACCTGGTTACACCATATCGCAAAGATTGATGGGAGAGGGGCAAACCTCATTTGCCAGACAAGTGACTCCAGTGTATGCTGAAGATGTCAACTTCCTGGTTCACTTCCTCCATCGTACCCACTGCAGGGCTTGGTCCCGCCTACTACGGGTCGGTTCTTCTCATGTCAATCAGACAACCTCTGTGGGTTTGTTCAGGGCCTGTCTCAGCTACTGATTCTTCACAAATGTGCCCCTCTCAACACTTAGTTGTCTACTTGACACCTAATCAGCACAGGTGACCTGTCCAGGTCCCCTACTTGTGGCCGGGGTGCCTCTGGCTCCTTGAGTCTGCCTCTCCTTTGAGTTTTGTGGGCCAGGGGAAGGTGACCTGTCTTCTGTAGAAAGTGGCCGTCCCTCCGTCTGCCACACAGCGTGGACATGTGGATGTGCTGTACTGCAGAGGGGGTGGAGGATGGAGACCCTCAAAGAATGGTGGGCTTTAGGGGCTGCCCAGGGGAGGCCTGGGGCCACATGAGGACGAGATGTGTGTATCCAAGCAGGGACGTCTCAAGGGGTGCTGGACGGAGCCCAGAACCTTCGTGTGTCCACGCTTCTGTATCACTGAATTACACCCCCAGCCGAGCCCCTGCCTCCTCCCCTCTCTGTTCCCAAGGCTCGATAAAGGTGCTGTGCTTGGTTAGATGCTGATTCTGAGAGAAAGCCAGGGGCTTTTCCAAGCTGTGCCGAGAGTTCTTCAGGTGGCCACAAGATGTCAGGCTCGAGCCAGATTTGCAAATTCCCTTTGCAGGTAAAGGGTAGACCCACCTGGGAATTAAGAACAAAATTAGCAAAATTCGCTTCACCTTTGTCTCTCCCCTCCCCCCGTTCCCACAGACCTGCACCTTTGTCTCCCCCCACCCCCTGCTCCCACAGACCGCCTTTAAGTGAGGGTCCCCAACACTGTGCCCAGGAAGTCTTCATGGTAGATCAGTTTTTATTTTGTTATACATGCATGATGCTGTTCTCTTAGGAGTAATTAGATGCTTCAAGAAGCTAATCTAGGATTTAGGTGGCTTGTTCCCACTACACCATACATCCCAGAACAGGGAGATATCCAGGAAAAGAAGGAAACAAGGTGCCATGCACCAGATTCCCTAACGCCAGGACAGGGGCAGAAGAGTCTGAGACCCAAGCTACAAAACCAGCGTGGGCCTTCATTCCATGGGTCCCCCACATGGGAAAGGGTCACGGCTTCACCTCCTTAAGTCTCCCTGCCAGAGGACCCCCGAGGCCTGCAATTACCTGTTTTGGATTATGCCCCTGTCGTTCCAGAAATGGCCACCAGATGTCAGGATGAGGCCACTTTAGCAGCTCATCTATGAAAACTGAGTATGGGAGTTTTGGGGTTCTTTGGTTCTGCTTTGCATAAATGAAAATCCAACCTGACTTGAGGGAGGGTGAGATGACTTTCTCACAGACTTTGGCAAGGGAGCTTTTTCTGTGTTGTACCCTTTATTCTTGTACCCCAATATCTATTATTTGTAAGTGTATATCCTTCTACCTGTGCCCTGTAGACTACAGCTTCCTGTGGAATATAATGCTAAGGGGTCGCAGTCCCTAGCAGCTTTCTGATGCCTGGTGCCTCTTTCCTACCTCAATGGCACCATGACTTAGCTGCTCCCCATGGGATACCACCACCCTGTTCCCCTTGCTTAGAAATCCTGAGTTCCAAGATCTGCATGGGACATAATAGCCCTGGGTCTGGGCAGAGGTGGAAATGCAGTGGAGGACAGAGCTTGAACTCATAATAGCCCCGGGTCTGAGTAGAGCTGAAAAGCTCCCTGTTTGGGGGATCGGGACCCATGGGGTACAGCCTGCTTTCCTTCCATCCAGTTAGCTGTCCATCGGCTCAGAGGCCACCCCCTCCTGGTGTCCTCCTATGGGTGAGGAAGTCCTTCACCTTCCTATGCCAGCCTCTGGCTTGATGAGGCCAGCCAAGTGTCCTGGAAGGGCTGCTTATAGTGCGCCTTGCAATATCCAGGCGCATCACTAGGGGGAAGCACTGGCCGCACACACCCAGTCCAGCCCCAGCCCCAGAACTGAGCGGGAGCGAGAAGTGACTGCTTCTCCCAGAGAAGGATGGGGTGTCCTGGCTATGTGCTCCGGGAATGACTTGGGGTCGCTGCATATGCAGATACCCACTTATCATGTGCCAGGGTGGTGAGAAGCCTCACCTGCCTTTTCATAGGTTATGGCCCTGCTAGACGGCGGGTCACATGGGAACCCCTTCAAGTTTGAATCTCATTCTCCCCACACATTCTCCACCATTCAGTGAAGCGCTTCAGTGACACTTGGACAACCAAGGGAGAGAGCTGATGTGGCAAAGGAGTGAGTAGCTGGGTGCAGGCAGGCTGCGGGCCTGCTGGCTTACGGGGAATGCAGTCTTTGTCTTCTCTTGAATCTCTGTTCGGCCTCCCGGCTGGGAACATGTCAAACTCTCCATGAAATTTCACCTAAGCAGGCAGCTCTCTTTAGCCTCGATGTCAGCGGAGCCTGAAATAGCGCCAGGCCCAGAGGCCCAAGTCCTGCCAATCACCCAGCTCCAAAGCCCAGGCACCTGTCACTACTCGCTGAATGCCACTCATATGAGGATGCTTAGTGGCCTTGTGCCACATAGGGCGGGGCTTATGTCACATGGGCCCCCCATATGTAAAGACATGGCACACAAATGCACAGGACACATATGGAAGTTCATTTGCATATTTATTAGATTCAGCGTAGGCCACGCCCCCTTTTTACCGGTGCCACGCCTACCGACGTTCCAGGGTGTCAAGTGACTACCAAATATCACTCTAGCCCCACCCACACTCCGCCCCCTACCCCCCAGTCCCCACCCTCTAGCAAACAGGAAGTGCCTCTGGATATCTCCCCACCTACATAGATGTCCTTCCGCCTGTCAGGAGTGGACCTCGACCACACCCCCTAATGCCCCCATGCCCTAGCGTGGGAAAGTGCCACTGTCAGCTGCCCCAGAAGCCCTATCATCATTGGGTTGGCACGAAGATTCCCAAATTTGGAGGGGCTTGGAGACAGGCGCGGCGGGGACGAGGAGGTGAGGAGCCACCCACTCAGATGGCCTTCGAGCAGGTGCCCCCCGCTGCAGTGGACAGGCGGACCCGCTGCTAGGGCCCTGGGGTCATGCAAACTCTAAAAGTGCCTCTCACTGTCTCTCCAGCCTCAGCCTCGTCCCCTGCCACCTCCTCCACGCCGGCCCGGCTGGCGGGTCTGGGCACCGCAGCCAGAGCACCCCCTGCTCTGGCGCAGGTGGCTAACACTGGCACAGCCAGCGGATCACCGTCCAGGCAGCTTTGCCAGAGAGGCGTGGGCACCGGTGACTGCCCGGTCCTCTTCCTCCACCGTCCGGGGGCAGCAGGGACTACGAAGCGACTAGAGTACAGGTAGCCAGCGTCTGGGTGGGCGTGCTGGGAGGAGAGCTGTATCTTGTGTGCAGCTATGGGTGGGCCAGGGTGCTGGGCCCAGCAAGGCAAGCTGCGCTGCTGGACGGCCGAGGCCTGTCACCTACGAGTCACTTCAACGTTTGAGGGGACAAGAAACCGAAGGGGAGGGGACCGTCCTCCAGGGCCGTTCACGAGGGAAGTCAGTTTTCCTTTGCTAAATTGCCAGGCAAAGTGGGAGGGGCAGGGCTGCTCACAACACAGCTGGGTTTTTTGGATTTTTTTTTCAAATATGAAAGTATTGTATTGATGCCCCTTCCACCAATCCCAAATGGCAGGCTGCAGAGGGGCTACAGTGTTGGAGCACACGCGCGCATGCACACGTGCATGTGTGCATGTGTGTTTCCTGAAGCAAAGTCCCCTTATTCCCTTTACCTGCTGCCCCCACCAGCATCCTCAACAATCAGAAACACCAAAGGACAGCAATCTCAACATTCCCCAGAACGGTTTCTGAAAAGGAAACTGCTTTGCTCTGAGCTG
This sequence comes from Typhlomys cinereus, assembly GCA_023101885.1. Classification (NCBI taxonomy): domain Eukaryota; kingdom Metazoa; phylum Chordata; class Mammalia; order Rodentia; family Platacanthomyidae; genus Typhlomys; species Typhlomys cinereus. Next base: position 295,785 of record JALPQD010000110.1, on the reverse strand, counting down.
GGCCTGTCCCCCACTCTTTCCCCCAAGACCCTTTTGGCCTGCGCAGACTCCAGTGTGGGGGAGAAAGTGCATGAAGTTTTCCTTCCTTGCTCTAGGATCCAAGACTCCTGTCCAGGGCAGAGCTCTTTGATCTTAACCCCCTTTCTGCTCGGGAGATATCTGTTCACTTTGTGTCATGACCCCTGAAGGCATAGCGTTTGTGCCCAGGCGGAAGCCCACCCCTCCACAGGAGGCAGCCAGCGCGCCTTTCCCACAAGAGGGTCCTCAGCCCCCTCTTGGGCAGTTGTCAGATTTGCCCAAGTGTTTTTTCTCCTACCTCTTCTCCCCTTCTACTTTGGAAAAGGGGAAGGTGGGCAGCTCAATGACAGGAAAGGGAGGGGGAGACGGCGCATGAACATCGACAAGGGGACCCCCAGGCCTCCCATGCAGCAGCCCTCCACACCCCGAGAGGAGGGAATCAGGCTCAGCTGCAGGGGGCTTGAGTTTGGAAAAAATGTTCTCAAAGCCGCTTCGCTTCTCCCCAGGGGCCGAATAGTCACCAGCGAGCTTGTGCCCGAGGAGGAGGATCCCAGGCCCCCGCCCCAGGGCCCTGCGTCTCCTCAGGCTGAGCCTCCTGCCCAGCCCGAGCCCCAGCCCGAGCCCCAGCCGGAGCCCCAGCCCGAGCCCCAGCCGGCGAGCGCGGCCCAAGAGTCCGACTCCGAGGTGAGCTGCTGCGGCCTGTGGCTCAGGAGGTCCTCGCGCCCCCAGAACTGAAGTTGGCACCAGAGCCAGCACCAGCATCAGAGGTGAGCGTACACCAGGTGTCCGGCAGGGCAGTCGGGGGGGCACCACACGAGGCCCAGGCTGTGCCCCCTCATACTAGAGCCAGCCGAGGCTGGGGTGGGGGCGTCCACCCAGTCGGTATCTGGATTCTGGTCCGAGGGGTGGGCTGAGCGGGCTCCCGTGATCTCTGTAATACGAGGCTCTTGGAGTTGTACTCTTGGGGGTCCCAGCAAAACAGAAGCAGCAGGCAGCTCGCGGCAGCTGTGTCCAGGTAGGATGACTGGGAGAGAAGAAAGAAGGGAAAGCAAACCATTAGCTGGGGTGCGGGAGGCCTGGCAGAGCTCAGGGCCTGGCCTTTCTCCCCCTGCCCTGGCTCCCCGAGGCTGCAGCTAGAAAGGGGGCACAAGTGGCCATCTGTCCTTGCGGGTGATGGACGGCTCAGGCCTCCTGGCTGAGCCCCAGCATAACATGTACCGGACAGACAGGCTTCAAGGCCCGTGGGGGGCCTGTGGGGCTGGTGTTCTGATTCCATTGTGTTCCCAAGGCCACGGGGTTTCCTGTGTGGGAGTGGGGGCGCGGCGGTGAAGGCGGGTGCCGGGCCAGAGCCTCTGCTGACTGTCGGAGAAGAGCTCCTGGCTGGGCCGTCCCTGGTCAGGTACTGGGGTCGCGGGAACAAGAGGCTCTGTGTCTCGGGGAGCGCTGAAGGTTGGGGGTGGGTCTGTGTGGCATAGGCATCCCCGAGACTGTAGGGTGTGATCACCGGCCCCCCCACTTCCAGGCTGAACTGCCCCATGCCATAGAGAAACCAAGAACTTCTTTTAAAGTTTAAAATAGGTTTCCAGCCTGGACCCCTCCCCCGACCAGCACCCCGGCGCCCCCCACACCAACCCCTACTTACCTTTGCCTTTGGGTTTATTGATTTGCTTTCTGAAGGTTCTGGGCGTCGGCCCCTTACTTCACAAGCTGCTCCTCCTGGTGTCCAGAGGAACAAATGGCCAGAACCTTTGTGCCAGGTGCCATGCAGGGCGGCGGGAGGAGAGGGGGTAACCCAGGGACCCTCAGACACTGAGGGGGTAACCCAGGGGCCCTCAGACACTGAGGGGGGTAACCCAGAGGCCCTCAGACACTGAGGGGTGTAACTCAGGGGCCCTCAGACACTGAGGGGGGGGTAACCCAGGGGCCCTCAGACACTGAGCAGGGGTGAAAACACCATGGCTGAGCTGGGTCCAAAGGGGGGAGCAATGGCTCTGAGGCCATCTGAGCTGGGAGAGGACACCGCCCAGGAGGTATTCAGCAGGAGATGGGGGGGTAGGTTGGGGGCAGGCGACGCCAAGCAGACAGGGGTTCCTCGGTGGATGAATCTTGAAGGATGAGATTTCAGGTCCACAGAGGAGACCAGGGCCATCAGACCTGGGGGGGGTGAGTGGGGGGCATATGTGGGGTTGAAGTCTGATAGGCCAAGCCTGGCTGGAGGGAATCCCAGCCCCACGACCCCCTAAAGCTGCTGTAGGACCCTTCCTACCTGGGAAGGGGTCAGGAGTAGGAGGAAAGAGAAGCCTTGGGGGAAGAATCCAGTTGCCGGCCCTGGCAGGGGTGGGCCCCGGGCTTCTGAACCCTGGGGATGACCGGATCTGCCCCAGCCTCTTGTCTGTCCCTTCGGTCACACTGTTGACTAAATAAGGCCAGGCCAGGGCTCTGTGGGCAGCCACGTGGGGAAGCAGAGCGTGCGTGCCCCATGCCCACCCGTCTGTGCCTGCCCTCGCCTACCTCCCAAACCCCGGTAGTGCTTCCGTGTGCACCCCAGGGTGACACAGCCGCTCCTACCTGATAAAGTCCGTAGGGCTCTGAGCGCTGGGGTCCTGGTGGTTTCTCCTTGGCCGACAGTGCAGAGTAGGCCCCCCGAAACAGGCCACCAGGGTGACTGCCCTCTTCCAGACACCCCTAAGGAGCAGGAAAGCATGGCTCCAAAATGGATTCCACCCCCATCTGGGGGCACAGCAGAGGAAGGGGAAAGCCCAGAGCTTGACCAAGCTGCCAGGCTGGACTGGTTCCTCACAGAGACCCCGTCAGAGGCTCGATGCCTGCTCTGGCCTTACCAGGATTCAGGGTGTACACAGGCATTTGTAAGGCTCCTCAACCCCCTAAATTAACAAGTCTTGCAAGAGTGTGGAACACTAGCCACAGGGTCTTCTCATCCCAGGCTTCCTCCAGTCTATAGGCGCACACCGCAACGCCAGGCCAGAAAGCCAGGGACCGAAGACTGCAGGAGGCTGGTGGGACTGGGAAGGGGGGCAGCACGGGTGGGGGGAGTCAGGCCAGATGTTCTTGGAATGGGACAAGGGTGGGTGACTGATGAGGACTGGAATTTCAAGGGGGAACATTCCCCACGTGCCTCCTACTCTGGGTGGAAAATGGACTGTGTGTGTGGTGGGGGGGGTCTCTCTGTCCTGCCAAACTAATGTGAGGTAGATGCCAGGCTCTGCCAGGGTCCCCACACCTGTCCCATGACATTAACCCCTGCCTCACCAGTGTCAGGCTTTCTGCTATCCCCCGCCAGCCTTCCTGGGTCTCTCCGTAGGGTGGCTATAGGAATGAGCAGTGCTTGTGGCTGCAGGCCCAGGAGCTCCCCCATTCTGCTACTCCCCACGGCTTCCCTCGGACACCGCGCCCACCCTACAGCTCCCCCTCAAATCCAGTCACCCTGCTCACCTCCAGCCCTGGCCAAGGCTGGAGGGGGCGGCCTTGTTCCCAGCAGCCTGCGGTGCGCCTGCGTGTGGATTTAATATTTGCCTTTAAGGAGCTGGACTTTCCCCAGCCAGCGGCGGGCGAGTCTCAGAAACTCTCCGAGAAAACGAAAGGAGACCCCTGACCCCCTCCCGCCGGCCACCGTGCCGTCCTGCTTCCCGCCCCCACCCCGTTTTCTCCTCGGAGTCCCCCACTCCTGTTTCCTCTCTTCCACAGGGCCCGAGCAAAACGAGTCTCCGCATTGTTTGGGGGTTGGCGAAGGCCCGATCGGCGCGCGTGGAGCGCCGGGCAGGGCGGGGGCGGCAGCCGGGGGGGTGCTCCGGGCCCCCAAGCCGAGCCGGGGACAAGCCTGCCCCCGGCGGCCGCCCGGCCGCGGCTTCGCCTAGGCTCGCGGCGCCGGAGCGCGTGGGGCGCAGGGGCGCCCGCGGACCTCCTGCGCGGCGGCCGAGCGGGGCGTCCGGGGCCTGGGGAGCCGCGCCGGGCCGCTCGCAGGCCGCCCCGGGGCTCCCTTCCCGCTCCTACGCCCGCCCGCCGGGCTCCCCTACCCAAGCCCTCGAAGTGGCAAGAAAGCAAAAGCACGCGAAGCTCCGGTCGTTAGGCGTGAGCTCCGGGGAGCCCGTGTCCCCGCCTGCGCCGCCAACGCCCCGTTCCCGCGCTCGCACCCCCCACCCTGCAAGGGCGCACCCGAACCCCGCACATCTCGACGGTGCGGGCGTTCCCAGCGCGGCAGCTCGTGGCCCCAAACGCAGTCCCAGTTCTGTGGGGGCACAGAAGGAGGCAGAACAAACTCCCCCCCTCGGCCCCCCCTTTCTCGGGCTCAAGCATTATTTTTTCTGAGATCTTCGAAATTTAAGCATCAGCTTTCCTAGGTCCTCCAGAACACACTCAGCATGTGTACTCCCCACCAGAGGAGGAGAGAAAAAAAATCTTTGATAGTAACTTCCTAAAGTTTCAGGAGATGGAAAACTCAAGCTGCCCTGCCCAGATTTAGACCGAGGGCTTTGGAGTTTCAAATCTGTCTTCTCCTGGGCTCCTTACAGCTTATATGCAAGTTACAGAGTGCGGGCACATCCGCTCCACTTCCCCAAGATTTAAAATGAAATTCTGCCCGCTGTGGGCTCACTGACAATCGCCCTGGCTCCGCGGGAGCCCGAGGCACCGTAACCCTCAAGTGGAACTTTCCCCATATCCTGATGATTTCTGACATGTAGCTTGGGGCCACCTAAGTTTATGGTCTTTGACTTATCCACATTTCCACCAGATTCTTGTGATTCATCCACATGGAACGTTACCCTCAGTTCCCTGTAGCCTGGGGGCCCAACTCCAAATGTTACAGGTTGGTTCCCACTCAGATCTCCCCAACAGAGGAGCAAATGTCCCGTGACTCTCAACGCTTCAGGCTTGCTTCCTATGCCTTGCCTCAAAGTTAGGCATCACACCCTAAGCACCCCCAAACAGCCCGTTGCACTCCCTTCTCCTGCATTCTGTAACAACTAGGGACTGACTTCCCCACAACCACGGAGCGACAAGAACTGGAGCTTTTCAAGGCTCCTGAGAACTTTGCAGCCGCCGTTGGGGAGTTTCAAAACTTAGGCTCTGTCCAGGCCGATAGAGCGATGGCCTGGGGTGTGTTCCTAGAATGGTCTTCCATGTTCCCCCAGAATGCACGTGTTTCTGTCTCTCTGGGCACAGGCTGGCCAGGGTTAGAGGCCCTTTCCTTTTTTTTTTTTTTTTTTTTTTTTTTTTTTTTTTTTTTAGAAATGCCCCCTCCTGAATCGCTGAATGCTCTGAGCACTCCCCAGAGTTCCAGGGTCCCCATAGTTTACTAATAAATCCTGGCTTTCTAAAATTCAAACATGAACCTCCAGGTCCAGCAGGACTGTCCGGAACCTTCTTCTCATCTCATTCCCCATGTCTCAGGCCATTTCAAATATTAGATAGTTCCTTCCAGACCCCCCTCCCAGCACTCTCGGCATTATCCTTGAGTCACACAAAAGCTTTGACTTCTCTGACCGCAGGGCCAAACAGACCTCTGTTCTGTCGCCTGCTCAACAACCTTTTCCGCTGTCACCCTGCACATTTTCTGCAGATCACAAATTCTGAGCACCGGCGACAATCCTTGACCCTGTGACTTAAGAACTCATGATCTTTATTCCTTAAAACTTGGGTCCTGACCCCCATGCACTCCAGAAATCCTAGGAAACCTTGGATTCAAAAATTATTCCTAGGGCGCCCAAATTCTGATACTATAAAACAAATTGAGGAGGTATTTTTCTTCCACAAAACTGAGGGTTCTTTTTTCACCTTTGATGAACTTTGTGAATGTGTGACCCCCACCTGAGTACCGCTAAATTTAGACAATGCTTCATGCCCCCCAAACTGGAAAAGGCCCTGGCCCTCCAAACCATAGGCTTTACATGTCTCTGTCATAGTTTCTGAGCTGAGTTTACTCTTCTGATATCCAGATTTCAACCTTCATTGAGTAACTTCTATAGATCCCTAAAACTTGGACTCTCCAAATGCAAACATTACCCAGAAAACACACAGGAACTTTACCCTTGTTCAATCAAAAGACCAGTTGAAATTTGCTTCAGAATTCAAAATATCATCAGACGCGGACTTCCCATCTTCATATTGTAACTCTTAACTCGGGGTGCCCCCAAATTTAGACAGTTTCTCCTGTCTCGGCAGAAAGTCGAGGATCTTCCCTCGAACCCCACCAGTTACTGAGGTTAATTTTTCGCGGGTGCTGTAAGGGCAGCTGGCTTGAGAACCTCAAGTGTCCATTAACTGCAGCTCACTGGCTCGATCCTGGGGTTCCTTGCTACAATGGTAAGCCACTCTGTTCTTCCTAGGCTCCCGGAAATTTCAAGTGGAGAAGTTCCTACTGAAACCAAATCGCCACAAATGAATTGAGGATTTTGTGGGTTCTCCAGGTTTGCTGAGCAGAATGCAGGGTTCCCCTATTTTAGACCTGCATCATTAACCCCCCAATTTTTGTGTGAGGTAATTTCCTCATTCCCCCCACTCCAAACTCGGACTCTTATTTTGTGGAATCTCAAATTTAGTTGCTAATCGCAGGCCTCCCGTTTATGAAGCGTCTCCTAGGTGCCTCTGCTTTGGAATACTCATTCTTCGGACCCGCAAATCCGACCGAGTTCTGACTTGAGACGCGCCACCCCCCCCCAACGTGGGCATTGTTAGGCCGACCACTCTCGGTGGTCTCCGTGCACAGCGAGCAGAGCATTGGTCTCTACCTCTTCGCGCTGCCTAAGGAATCCCCCGGGTTTTGGGAAAGTTTTGCCGCGTGCCCCCAAACACACTCAGGACGGCCGGGCGACCGCCAGGACGTAGGTAGTTCTTCTCCCGCGTCCAGGAGACCTACTGGGCATTGCCCCCAGTTTCCCCCAAATTTGGGCATTGTCCCCGGGTCTTCCAACGGACTGGGCGTTGCCCCCCGGACTTTGGGGACTGCCCCCCGGGGTCTCGCTCACCTTCTGCAGCATCCACCGGCTCCACGCAGCGCTCTCCCGCCGGTCGCCTGGGCTCCTCGTGCGCCTGCGGACGCAGCCTCCGTGTCGCGGTGAGCTCCCCACGCGGCTCGGTGGTCCCCGCGGCCGGGACCCCGCGGGCGGTCGCCCCCGCCACCCGCCGCGCCGCCCCGGCTGCGCGCCCGTGTGCGGGAGGCCAGGGGCGAAGGCGCGGGAACAGGCTGCGGGCTCCCGGATCGACCGCGCTCCTTCGGCCGGGGAACCCCTTTTCAAGCATCCCTCGCGAGCCTCGCGCCAGGGAGAAGCGTCCGGGCGGGCCGAGCGCTGGCTCGGAGGGGAGCCGGGAGAGACGCTCCCCGCGGGGACGGCGCGGAGTCTCCGGCCTCGGGGTCGAGCGCCGCGCCGCGATTGATGGCGGGGCCGAGGGCTTAGCTGGCGGCTCCCGGGTTTCCGCCGCCCGCGGCCCCTCGGCGAGGCGCGGGCGGCGCTGATCGTGAGGGGTGGGCAGGGGGCTCGGGTTTGTGAGTTGGGTTTTGGCTCGGTTAAAAAAAAATCACAACGCCTTCCTTCTCCCATCGTCCAAACTCTCCAGGGCATGGTTTCCTCAGACCCCCAAATTATCGTGGTGGCCCCTGAGGCTGAACCCGCGTCTACTCAAGTTCAACGCACTGAGGACGGGGAAACTATTATCCGAATATTTTGGGTGGGCCCCAAAGGCGAGCTACTTAGACGCGCTCCGGTAAGCTCGGCCGTGCAGGTAGGATTTGAGTTGGTTCCCGATCATCTCCTCTTTCCTCAGTCTACCCGCGAGCTCCACGCCCGGCCCAGGACTGGGAAAGGCCCAGCCGGCCTCTCGGCGGCGTTTCCACACCTGGCCGCGGCCAGGCTGCCGAAGGAATCCCGTGCGCAGCACCGGGGGGCGCTCGGGGTCTGGCTGCGGCTTGAGGTGCCTCGAGGCCGCTCTGCCTGCTTGGGCAGGTGGCGTCTGCGCGCTCTGCCTGAGTCCCGGACTCTTCCTTGAGCTCCCAGCGGGGACCCCCGACCCTGTGTGTCCAGTCACCTGTGCCTGCACTGTGCGTGGACGATCCTAACAGTGTTAACTCTTAGCGGGGTGCGGGACCCCCGACTCTCATTGGGACCTGCTTTACACCGCGCTCCAGGCGCACAATTGCAGGAGGCTCTGGGCACCTCGAAAACCTCAGACGAGGCCGCCGAATTCTTTGCAATGGGGATGCAGAATTTCGTTGCCCTCCAGGGCTCCCAGCCCCCCACCCGAGTTTCGCCATCGCATACCCCACGCCCCCCCCATCGCCACCCCCCATGCCTAGGGCCCCCAGCCCGCATTCCCTACGGTGGCTCGAGTTGCGGGGGCGGTCCCGGGGCGGGGCGAGGGCCCCGCGGGCGCCCATTGGCGCGGGCGAGAGGCCAGCGGGGCCCGAGCGGGCTCCGGGCCGCGGGGTGGCGCGGCTATAAGAACCGGGCGTTGGCGCCCGCAGATCGCCTGCTCTCCGGCGGAGCTGCGTGAGGCCAAGCCGGCCCCCGGCCCCCCCTTCCGGCCGCCCCCGCCTCTTGGCCCACGCCCGCCCGCGATCGGCCCGCCAGCGCCTCCATCCGGGCTGGCGGCCCCGCATCGACGCCGTCCGCCACCTCGCTGCTAACTCCCATCTGGGGCGCTGTCGGCGGGGTCGCGCTCCGTCGGGCCTGCGGATCCCCACCGCCTCCTCGCCATCTACCTCAACTCCCCGTCCTCGCTTCGCTGGAGGAGGCGGTCCCCCCCGCAGGCAGTCCGGCTCGCAGGCCGCCGGCGTTGTCATCCCCCGCGCTCCCCCCCCAGCCCTCCCCCCGGCGCGCAGCCCGGCCGCTCCCCCTCTCTCGCTGCCTCCCGAGCGGCCGCGGCGGCGCCACGCCTGTCCCCCCCAAGGCCCGGGCTTGCGACGGCCGAGGGCTCCGTCGGCCCTGACCGAGCTGGGTGTCTGTGGCCTGGGTGACGCTTCCACTCCTTCCCGGTCACCGCCTGCCCCGGTTCCTCGACGTTGCGTCCTTTCCTTTGCTCGCGGTGCGCCCCGCGCCTGGCGCGGCCCGCGCACGCTCTTCCTCGCCACCTTCCCTAGGCTCCCTCCCGCCCCCTCCCGGCTCCTCGCCTCCGACGCCCTCCCCCCTCACTCCCGCCCTCTGCCTTCGCTTACCAAAGTGGATTAATTATACGCTTTCTGTTTCTCTTCGAACTGTTCTCTCCCGCTGTGAGCCTACCCGCCTCTCGCTGTCCTCTCTCCCTCTCTCACCCTCTCTTTGATCCCCCCCTTTTCACGTTCACTCTGTCTCTCTCACTATCTCTGCCCCCCTCTATCCTTGATACAACAGCTGACCTCATTTCCCGAGACCCTTTCCCCCTAAAGTACAACATCTTACCCGCCCCAGCCCAAAAGAAACGGTCCTTCCTCCCTAAGAAGCAGAAGAGCCCCCCTAAAAAAAAAAGCCATCTCCCCGCTCGGTCCCGTCGCACAATCGGCCCCCTGCGACTCGGCACGAGCGGCGCTGGCAGAGGAGTGCCCGGCAGGAGGGCCCGCGCCCGCTGCACGGTTTGTGTGACCACGCAGCAGGGAGGTGGGCGGCAGCTTCGGCGGCTTCCAGGTAAGCGGCGCTTGGACCCTGCCGGGCCGGGAGCGAGGAGGGAACGCCAGCCTGACCTTCCACCCCGCGCCCTGGCCGGATCAAGGCTTAGCGAGGGTTGATGTGGGCGGTGGTCCCATTCCCTTTGTAAACCCGGGGTCCCCCGCGTCGTGGAGTGAAGGAGGGGGTAGGGACGTGGGGACGCGCCCCGGAGGTGTGAGCGGTCAGCACAGGCGACTTCCTGGTGCGTTTGGGAGGGGGATCGAGCTGGTGAAATGTATGATCTGTGCTGCGCAGGCCCTATCCCCCCAGGGTGTTGGGCGGGGGGGGGGCAGAGTCTCCGAAGCCCACCCTGGTATGTTGACTTGGTGCCAACAAGACCGAGAGAGGAAAACTGGGTGGGCGGGGCCAGGAGGGGGGCCCCCAATTGGCAAAGGAGTCAGGCCAGGCGCCACATTTGCCATGTACCCACCCCCTCACCCCCCCCAGCCCCCCGCTCTGTCCCCAACATTCCCAACCAGGAATCTGGGGAAAGGGGCCAGTCCGAGGTTCAGAAGGGCTGGGGAGATACGGTCCAGGGAGGGATAACTGTTCTATCTTTGCGCACGCAGCGTGGAAGTTTCCATAGGAGGAGGTGGGAAGGGCCCATTCCCCGCCCCCATTACTCTGTGCAAAGATGGGCTGGGGGCGCAGGATGAGCCCCCCTCCCCACTCGTGCTGCTCTGCTGAGGCAAGGTCCAAGTCTAAGTGTTGGGGGGGGCAGGAGCGCTGGGACTGGCTGGAAGGATGGAGGGGCGGATACAAAGGGGGCGGGGGGAGTGGTCAGCGGGGAGGGGGTGGGGTAGGGGTAGGGTGGAGCCGGGGCTGGGAGGAGCCGGCTCAGACATAAAAGCCCAGGCACTGACCAGCTCGCAAACTGGACATTAACTTCTCCTGTGAGAACCTTCCAGCCTCTTCCTGTCTTCCTCCTCTTCCAGCCTCAGCGGTCTTCTTGTCCAACTGCAGGTAACCAAGGCTGTGGAGCAGGACCCTGTGGCCACCCTGCTGTGGCCTGCCCAGTGGGGCGGTCAGGAGACCCCCAGCCTGGGTCCTCTGGCCTGGCGGCCCAGCCTGCTGCCTCTCACCGGCCCTGGTCCTCCCTGTGCACTGCTTCCTCACCTGCTCCTGCCCTCTGCTTTCTTTTCCTAGCACCTTCCGGCCTGCCCTGGGCCTTACCAGTCTCACACCTCTACATGCCTCTTGGTCAGTGTCCACTCGACTCTGCCGACCCCTGGGTTGGAACTGGAGCGGGTGCGGCCAAGTGTGGGGACCGGACCTCCGGGCAGCAAGCGTGTATCTGCCCCTGGGACTGAGTGGTGTTGGGGCAGGGCAGTGGGAGGCGGGTTGCCGTCTTGTGCAGGGACGAACAAAGATGATGGGGGAGTGCGAACAGTCGGTCCGGTGGCGGTCTTACATGATTTATTGTTAACAAGAAATCTCCCGTGCTGTGGAGCCAGGGCTAGGGCCTGCCAGTCAGTCCCCCGCAAGGACAAGGGCAGCTAGCACAGTGTTCCGGAACCCCATTCCTAAAGAAGCCAGCTAGCCCTTGCCCTGTCCTGAGGCCACACGGCCAGTGGAGGGGGTGTGTCCTTCTGCACTGGTCCTGGAGGGGCAGGGTAGCTTCCCAGGGGGCCTGGCCTGCTTTCTCTAGCTCTCTGGGTGAGGGTCCCAAGGGATTCTGGGGGCCCTGTCCCTGGGTGGAATGGGTTTAGTCCTGGAAAGGGGACTTTGGGGTTCCCGGGGAAGACTGGACTTGGAGGGCCGGGTGATCCTGGAGTTCAAGGCCCTCAGAGTGTGGGCGGCCCGTCGCGCTGACCACTAGACTGTGCTCAGCATAACTGGGGAAGGATGAGAGGACAGGGGAGGGGCCGGCCCTGCTGTGTGGGGAGGGGCGGTCTTTCTGGACCCCCCTGCCTGACTGGAGGTGGTGGGGGAGGGTGGACACTGACTCCCAGTGGAGCGAGTGAAGCTGACTGCTATCCTGGCCAGGGCCGGGAGGCCAGAGTAGGGTGGCAATGCCCTTGCGCTGGCCCCACCCCCATGATGTCATAGGATGGAGAGCAAGTCCAGTGTCCAGCCATGGCCTACTGCGGCCGTGGGTGTGGCCAAGCTGCAGTCTCCTGTGCTCGTGGGTTGGTGGTCTTCAGGTAAAAGCACAGCTGTCATGGGGCGCTTCCTGGACTCCCCAGGATCCCCCCATGTTCTCGGTGACCTGTGGCTTCAGTCCGTCCAGCCCGCATATTGTTGGTTGCGTTTGTCATGCAAATGGTGATGTCTATCCCAGAGCCACCTCTGGGGTCCCTGCAGCTCACCCCGTTCTCTCCGCAGACATCAATGGGGACCTTCATGGGGAAGTCGATGCTGATGCTTCTCATCTCCTTGGCATTCGCCTTGTGCTGCATTGCTGCTTACCGCCCCAGTGAGACCTTGTGTGGCGGGGAGCTGGTCGACACCCTTCAGTTCGTCTGTGGGGATCGCGGCTTCTACTTCAGTAAGTGGCTCCGGAGGTGGAGGGGGTCTTGGGCTGAGCAGGGGACCCTCCGAGGTGAATGGCCCCGCCTCCGTTCAGAGGGGGTGGGGTTTTACAATCTGTACTGGGTCCCTTGGTGTGGAGAGGCCAGGGTTCAGGTCTCTGAACTCGTGGGGGACCAGAGTTCCTGGCAGGAGACCAACCCCGCCCTTCGGGCAGGCAGGGATGTGGAATCACCCACACTTAGGAACGATCAGATTTAAGATATTATGAGTCGAAAAGTCAATAAAAGGAAAAACACATGTGGGGTTTTTTTGGTGTGTGTGGAGGGATAGCAGACCTGAGATGCTCATTCGGGGTACTTGTGGAGAGCTGGAGTCTGGTCATCAGAACTCTAGGGGTCCCCAGGCTGATGTGGGGGTGCTCACTTGCTTTCACTGTTGCTCACACTTTTCTCTTGATTTTCCAGCTTGGGGGGGCTGGGCATGGGCTCACTGCTCACAGAAGAGGGGGACGTCTGGGTGGGGCATGCCGGCGGGAGGGGGAATGGCACCACAGCAGTCGACTCCCTTTGCTGGCACGGGCCACCCTGTCTTCCCCACCTGGGCCTGGACACGTGGTCAGCTCTTCTGCTCTTCTGCCTGCCTGCCTGTGAGCTACTTGGGGGTATTCTCCATCTCAAACCTGCTCTGGAAACCTACTCAAGCCCCAGTACTAGCCTCTGCCTCACCTGCCTATTTTTTTTGGGGGGGGGACCAGTCCTTGCTCAGGGGGTCGCCCCTGCACAGGGCTGCTTCCTGAGGAGGAAGGTCTAGGGTGGGGCTCTCTTCCTTCTCCCCACTACTTGCCTTCTGGTGCCCTGAGAAGGAGGGGCCTCCAGCGACTCTGTCCCCCAGCCTTGGACCCGAGTGCATGGGGGAGAGGGGGAAGACGGGAGAAGAGAAGAGAGTGATTGATGGGCGCCTCACTCCTCCCCTCCCGTCTTGTTCTCTCCTGCCTGATCCTGCCTGTCTCAGTGCAGAGCTGTGGGGGTGGGGGGAAGACTTGGCTCACAGCATCGGATCCGGGCCCCAAGTCCAGGGGGTCCACCACAGACCCCCCCATGGGGTGTGGGCCCTTGCAAGGCTTGCCCCGCCCCCTGACTTCCCGCTTTCCAAGCCACCTCCAGGGCGGCTTCTGGACTTGGTGGCCTCTTTGGGACAGAGAGTCTGAGCTGTGTCAGATATCAGGCAGGAGACACCATAGGCCAGGGCTGGTCTTCCTGCATGCACGCTCATCTCTGCTTTCGGGACACCTTGGCCCGCCTGGCTCTCCTCTACCTCATCCCTCCAGGGTGACCCCGAGTGTCCAGCCAGGGCTCAGCCCTGAGGGTGGGGGTGGCTGCCTCCCATTGCAGTGGGTGGGGGGATGGGGAGGAGGATGCCCCCCCACCCCCGCGGGTGCCGGTGCCAGTGGGTGCTGACCGCAGCTCTGTCTGGCGACTTCCAGGCAGGCCCACAAGCCGTGCCAACCGTCGCAGCCGTGGCATCGTGGAGGAGTGCTGCTTCCGCAGTTGCGACCTGGCCCTCCTGGAGACCTACTGTGCCACCCCCGCCAAGTCCGAGAGAGACGTGTCGATTTCTCCGGCCGTGCTTCCGGTGAGACATTAGGTGACCAAGTGTCTCCTTCAGGGGCTTCTGGGCTTGGGGTGTGCTTGGGGCGCGCTTGGCATGTGGCCCAGCTTGGGGGGGGCACGCAATACTTGGTGGGTGGAGGCCTCCAGGTGAGGTTAGGACGCCCCCGCTGACTGGCATTTCCTCTTCAGGACGACTTCCCCAGACACCCCGTGGGCAAGTTCTTCCACTATGACACCTGGAGACAGTCCGCCCAGCGCCTGCGCAGAGGCCTGCCTGCCCTTCTTCGCGCCCGCCGGGGTCGCATGCTAGCCAAGGAGCTTGAAGCATTCAGAGAGGCCAAGCGTCACCGTCCCCTGATCGCCTGGTCCCCCAAAGACCCCGCCCACAGGGGTGCCTCTTCGGAGATGTCCATCAATCAGAAGTGAGCCAAAGCATGTCGTGATTCTGCAGGGTACCATCTCCCTGTGGCTCCTCTTGACCGGGACTCCCATCTAGTCCGCCAGCTAAACTCTCTCTGCTCCACTTCCACCCCAGGTTCTCCCTACCAGCCCCCATGCCCCGCCTCCCCACATCAGGCTGCTGCTCCCCCCTCTGTCCCTACCATCGGGCAAGGGAATCTCACTAATTCTAAATTAAATCGATTGGCTCTGAACAAAACTATACATTCACGCAAAAACTTAAAACTCGAAATCCCCTTGAAACAAATTGGCTTTTCAGAAAATGTTAATTTACCTTATAAATAATCAAAGAAACCAATTGGCTGTAAACATACTAAAACGAAATTGGCAAAGTAAACGAATTCGGCCCCCCCCCTCCTTCCCCTTTGGATTCTAAGTCAATTGGACTTGGAAACCAGAGAGGAAGGAGGGGGGAATCCAAAAACTTACAATTGGGCACATCACCATTCACACACCGTCTCCAGCTGCCCAAACTCATTCTTCTCTGGCCTTTCCATCAGATGTCACCTCGGAGCTGGGTGGAGGCACTCGTGAGACTCAGAGGGGGGACGGGCTGTGGAAACTGCAAATAGCTTAATTGATACAAACCCCCAGACCTCAAATTTTACGATTCTTTCCCTGCCTTAAAAAAAAACACGCATACATACATCCCAACACAAACATGCATGCACACACCACACACACACACCACACACACACCACACACACACCACACTCACACACACCACACTCACACACACACACCACACACACACACCAGAGGCCTGCCCCACACAATTAGACTAGAACACACCTCAGTGGCTGGACTTTACTCCAGCAGGTCCATGCCACCCAGAACAGATCAAGGCCCACCCCAAATTCCTTGAGCAGTTTACATGGTCCGAACCCCCCCCCATCCTGTCTCTGCTGCTTGTGACTCCATTGTGGAATGAGTTTGGGTAGTTGGAGATGGTGCCTGTGCTTCAGCAGCCTGATTCCTGGGTGCACTCCTGAAAGATCTGGGGGACCCCCCCCCGAGTACACCTAGGGGCCATCTTTGCCAGTCTCTTGGGGAGCCCCACTTTTCAGGGACTCCCCAGGAGACTCGCACTGATGGCGGGGAGTGTGGGAAGTCTGGAGGATTGGAGGGGCGGGTGGGGGGCAGTGGGGGCTGGGTGGGGGAGCTATGGGGTTGGAAGTGGTCCAGGGAGATTTTGGATGGAGAAAAGTTAGGAGGAGAAACAGGTCGACTTGCAGAATTACAGAGAAGAATTGGGAACCCAAATTTTATGCCAATTTGATCTATCCCCCCCTTTTTGTTTCCTGGGGCATCTTTTCCTTTTTTTTTTTTTTTGACCCTCCCTTAGCTTTAATGCGCTCATAATCAAAATATACCCACACCCTCTGTAACAGGGGAGCAGTGACCACAGACACGCGCGCACCGAGTCACCAACTGTCACTACCACGTCCTGCTCTCCGCCATTTATCGCCCTGATTTGATTTTTTTTTTTTTATCTTTCCCTGTCGCTTGGGTTGAGTTGGGAGTGGGGCCTCCGTGGGGTGCAGGCCACAGCCCCCATGGAGAAGTCAGGGAATCGAGAAGGCCACTGTCTGGCCTGGCCTCCAGGGACAGTGGCTGGTCCTCGGAGGTTCTGAGGGGCGGAGGGGAGGTGGGGCAGTGTACCCCAGGAGTCCGGAAGGTGCTTGGAGGCCACAAGGTGGGGCCCCCGGCTATGCTAGCTATAGCTGGCCGGGGGGGAAGGGACAACCGGAGTTGTTGGATTCCATCCGGCGGGAGCAGGTGGCCACCTTCCCGGGCGCTTGGGGACCCTCCCCCCTCCTTCAGTGTCATCTTGCCCGCCCCTCAGCGCCCCACCTTGTTCGCGAGAGGCCTGAAGCTCTGTGGGCCTCCTGTGGGCAGGGTAGGGTGAGGCCAGAAGTTGGGGAGGCAGAGAGGTTTGGGGTCTGCTGAGCCAGGAGAGCTGTGTACGGGGGTCGCCTGGACCCCGAGGCTGCGGGTTCGGTGATTCCGGGGCAGCCACTCGACGCGGAGCCTAGGACTGCGGCAGGGACCAGGGCGGCTGGGTGGTTTACCTCACCCCCAACCTCTTGCCCCCAGCGCAGCCCCCTTGCACGGCAGTCCGACTAGCAGTCTAGGGGCCCAAGGTTTCTGGGCCCAGGCGACAGGGCTGTCACCACCCTTGGGGGCGGTGGTGGTCAGCCCGACCACAACACAGAGGGTCACTCTGCAAATGCCCGAAGAATGGGCCATTTGGAACATTGGACAGAAACCCAAAAGAGCAAATTGTTGTAATTGGCGAGCACAGATTGGCCCAATATCCAAAGATTCCGAGGCACCCCAAATTACTTGCCCATTTGACCGGTCACCCATCCCCCCAGTGTTACAACCTGCCTCGCAGGGATGGGTGTTCCGGGGGGTATTTGCCGACCATCCTCTGTGTCCCCAAACTTGCAGCTCTCCCCTGGTCACCCACCATCCTGACCCAGGCTCCTGCCTGCCTCCCGTGCCTCATGTGGTCCTCCATCTTGTCTCTTCCCCATGTACCCCAATGTCTTCGGGGGGATCCCCTCTTGGGTCCCTCCCTGTACCATCACCTGAAGACTCCCCACGTGCTGGACGCCACATGTCACCTGTACCACTGCCCCTTGTCATCTCGCAGTGGCCAAGGCTGTCCACCTCAACTTGGCCTTTAACATGCTCTTTCCGGCAAAATCCAAAGCTTGGGTTTTGTCTCTAACCTGTTAACGCTCGCAATCCTCAATAAAGCATTTAAAATTATAATTTTCTGAGTTCTTGGTTGTTTTACTGGGAATCCAAATGAGAGGGGGAGAAGGAGGGGGAGGGAGTAAGAGGGGTGCTCCGCTTGTGGGGGCAGTGGGTGGGGAGGGAAGGCATCGGAGGCACTTGCCCTTCACGATCAGCAGGTCCTGAGCTCAGAGAGTACTCCTGGGGAAACCAGGGTAGCTGGGGCAGTTTCATGCACAAACTCTCAAAGACAGGGTGTCTTTGGGGCTAGAGAGGCTTCACGGGAGCTTTTCCATCAATGTCCACTCCTGGGATCACTACCTTGGCCAGGGCAGGGGGAGTGTTGGGGCCCAGGCTGCTTATGGAAGGTTCTGGGAACCAAAGCTGGACATACACACTTGATATGGCTCATATCTGGACACGCGTCCTTCCTGTACACACAGTCCCCTCCCTGCTCCCCTCCCTGACTGGCTGAGCTGAGACCCACCTGCCCCACCACACTGGCTTCTGACCCTTGGGGTCCATAAGCCTGGAAGGAGGGGGGGCCTGTGGGTTGCTCCTCCGGCTCGCAGCCCCCTGCCATCATGAGCATATGGGCCTGTCCATTGTGGGTGGGGCTGGAGGGGCCTGGGCCCCGCCTCCTCCTCCCCACTCATCCACAGCTACACGCCAGCATTTCTTTCTCCGTGGATAGTTTTTTGAGACAGGTCGCACCGTACCCCAGGGTGGCCTGGGGCCTCACCGCGACACCCACTGCGCAGTGGCAATCCCGGCTCAGCTTCCCAGGGCTGAGTGCAGGTGTGAACCTACGTGCTCTAGCTGTGTCTTGTCTTTTGTTTTGCTTTGAGTTTTGTTCTTACCACAGCGTTTCTTGCGGGCAGAAGCCCTGGGCCAGATGGCCTGACCTTTGAAAGTGTCTGGCACTTGCTTAAGCCCCGTTCCAAGCTCTTGAGGTGAACAGTGATCAGGAGGGACTGCCTGAGAGAGACATGACCAGCCGTGAGGACGAGAGTCGGGCTGGACAGCAACAAGGTGAATGTGGAGCAGCCTGGCTGAGTCTGGGCGAGAGGTGTGGGTCTAGAGCCCTCTGACACCCTGTGGGGTCTGCTGTGGCTGAAAGGAGGCCCAGCGGTGCCTACCTACTCTCCCCCAGCGATGCCCAACTCTGTGTACAGAGGTCGGTAGCAGTGTGCTCCCCCCAGCACAACTTTTGAAAGCCCATCAAAGGCCTCTCATCCATTCATCTTCTCATCTCTCTCCCCACCTATATATCCATAAATCCACGCATCCATACATCCACACATCCATCCATCCACTCATCCACTCATCCATCCATCCATCCTTCCAC